>JBBGZY010001346.1:3272500-3872500 GCA_037952925.1 Lithobates clamitans
ACCTAATGTCAAAAAGGAGGGCTGTCAAAAATCCACAAAAAAATAAAAATTGATTTTCTAAAAAACACCAAAAAAAAAAAAAAAAAAGTGATTTTAAAAAACCCCAAAAAAAAAAAAAAAAGTGATTTTAAATAACCCAAAAAAAAAAAAAAGTGATTTTAAAAAACCCAAAAAAAAAAAAAAAAAGTGATTTTAAAAAACCCCAAAAAAAAAAAAAAAAGTGATTTTAAATAACCCAAAAAAAAAAAAAAGTGATTTTAAAAAACCCAAAAAAAAAAAAAAAAAGTGATTTTAAAAAACCCAAAAAAAAAAAAAAAAAGTGATTTTAAAAAACCCCAAAAAAAAAAAAAAAAGTGATTTTAAATAACCCAAAAAAAAAAAAAAGTGATTTTAAAAAACCCAAAAAAAAAAAAAAAAAAGTGATTTTAAAAAACCCAAAAAAAAAAAAAAAAGTGATTTTAAAAAACCCAAAAAAAATTAAAAAAATTAATGTTAAAAAACCAAAAAAAATTATAAAATTGATTTTAAAACACAAAAAAATCGAATAAATAATTAATGTTAAAAAACCAAAAAAAATTAAAAAATTGATTTTAAAACACAAAAAAATCGAATAAATAATTAATGTTAAAAAACCAAAAAAAGTAAAAAAAATTGATTTTAAAACACCAAAAAAATTAAGAAAATTAATGTTAAAAAACCCAAAAAAATTAAAAAATTGATTTTAAAAAACAAAAAATAAAAAATAAAAAACTTGCTTTTAAAAAAAAACAAAACTTGATTTTCCAAAAACAAAGCCTGTTTTTGAAAATCCAAAAGCCCAAAATATTTTTTTGTGGATTAGGTAGAAATATTTCAATATAATTATATTTTGCTACATCATTAAGATACCATTATATTTTTGTCTATGAACATTTTATACTAAATGCAGAACTGAATGCATACCAACCATTAATAAAAACATCTCCTTTTATAGGATTTTAACAAATGTGTGGTTTGTTATTTCAAGGCTCAGTATCAGTTTGGTTATAATTGTCAAAAAGTTGTTTACAGTGGCAATGGAGCTTATTTAGACATTTTTAAAATTCTAATACAGTTGGCACTACAACTGCTCGACCATAACCTAGGAGACAGCCCAAAAGAAAGGCAAGCAATAAATATAATGCCAGATTTCAGCAATATTTTTTTTATTGTCAAAAAATTATATATCCTGGCCCATTGCAATGGCCCCCCTACCCATAAAATAATCAACATATTGCTGTCTAACCTGACGGGAACTTTGGGGGGCCAAGCCAGTACGGACAGTATCCAGGCCTGTAAGGTTGGCTTCTATTTGTCCGGCCTCAGGCCCAACTGTGCCTATATAATTGGCAGAATGCTTATTTAAAAAGTTGTGCAGAATGCAGCATGATAAAATTATAAAATTAAGTTTGTATTCCGCCAAATTAATGGCTGTTTGAAACAGGCGGAACCGGCTGGCCAGAATTCCAAACGCATTCTCAACCACTCTTCTAGCTCTGGCCAGCCGGTAATTAAAAACCCTCCTCTCCGGGGTGAGGGTTCTTTGGGGGAATGGCCTCATGAGGTGCTTGCTCAGAGCGAAGGCTTCATCGGCAATGAAGACAAAGGGGAGTCCTTCCACGTTATCCTCATCAGGTGGCAATCCCAGGCCACCACTCTGGAGACGCTGGCAGAACTCCGTCTGGGCAAATACTCCTCCATCCGACATCCGGCCATTCTTCCCCACGTCCACATATAAAAAATCATAGTGTGCCGACACCACCGCCATTAAAACAATACTGTGGAACCCCTTATAATTAAAATAATATGACCCCGAATGGGGTGGTGGCACAATGTGGACATGTTTCCCATCTATAGCCCCTCCACAATTGGGAAAGTCCCAACGGCTGGCAAAATGGGATGCCACAGTCTGCCATTCCTGTGGCGTTGAAGGAAACTGGGGAATCAAACAAGAAAACCAAAATCAATTAATTTGGAAGCTAACATTGCAAGAAAATTAGACAATTAAAAACATTATTCCCCAGCATCAGTATAACATTCAATAATTTAATTCTTCTGGAATAACTAATATGGAAAAAGGCACACTTATCAGATTGCTCACCCCCTCTGATAGAACATTGATTACATTTTAGGGGGTTGTGAAATCCCAAAAAAAAATTACTTTAACAACACGCAGGAATTTAGGGATAACAAAGGCTACAAGACTGCAGTTGTCGCACTCTGCAGGTGCAGTTGCAAACCAGCTTACAGTAAATGAGGTAATGTCAAAAGGCATTCATGTTGCAAACAGTACACAATCACATGCAAGGGCAATTAATGAAAACACTTTGAGGCTTGCATATGATTTGATGATGGAAATCAGCAGAGCTTCTGCTCATTTACTAAAGCACTGGAACAAATGCACTTGTAGAGTGCACATGCATTTTGCAAAGTGCAACATAGATTTGCTTTAGACAAATCAACACCACAGAACATTCAAGCAAATTTTAACGAGGGTGGGGGTGGGGGGGTTGTGAAATCTAGCTAATTGCTAATTAGCAGCACACTATTTGGAGTGAGTTCAGGTGGGGGGGGTGGGGGGGTTGTGAAATCTAGCTAATTGCTAATTAGCAGCACACTATTTGGAGTGAGTTCAGGTGGGGGGGGGTGGGGGGGTTGTGAAATCTAGCTAATTGCTAATTAGCAGCACACTATTTGGAGTGAGTTCAGGTGGGGGGGGGGGGGGTTGTGAAATCTAGCTAATTGCTAATTAGCAGCACACTATTTGGAGTGAGTTCAGGTGGGGGGGGGGTTGTGAAATCTAGCTAATTGCTAATTATAAGCACACTAAATACACTCCAACAAAATACATTCAAAATGAGTAGACTAGGTGGATATGTTCCCATCACTTCATGCTGGGAAGGTTATTGAAGGAAACTATACATGCATGACAAAAAATAACAGGAAAAAATCCCAGCATGTGTGAGGATAAAAAGGGGACATTCACACTATATTGCAATGATGGGAAGTAGTGTTTGAAGCAAGAAATACATTACATTATCAAAGATTACATAAAAGAACATGTGATGCTAATAAAATAAAAATAGCTTACCTTAATATAGTCCTTCTGCAGGACCTGTATGATGGCAGAACAGGTCTCTGGGATAATGATCCCCAGAGCCTGGGGGGAGATGCCTGTCGAGAACTTAAGGTCCTGCAGGCTTCTCCCTGTGGCCAAATACCGCAAGGTAGCGACCAGCCTCTGCTCCGGAGTGATGGCTTGCCTCATGCAGGTATCCTGCCTGCTGATATAGGGGGTCAGCAAAGCCACCAAACGATCAAAAACGGGGTCCGTCATCCGGAGAAAGTTCCTGAAATCCTCAGGATTATTCTCACGGATCTCACGGAGCAAAGGCATGTGACAGAACTGGTCACGCTGAAGCAACCAATTCTTGGTCCATGAACTCCTCCTCGCCCTGTTCATGGACTGGTCTTGGGCTGAAGAATAAACTACAGCACCAAGCACATACAATGCACGAGCTCTACGACGAGTACGTACAGGTAACATGGCTTCAAAACGGTCGGCTGGTCAGAACGCACTAAACAGAACGCACTGAAGAACAGCAAGGCCTGTGAAGAACGACCTGAAAATCAGGAACGAGCGGCCAATATAACAAAGATTTCTCAATGCCAACTGACCAAACGCACTGAAAAGCAGATACAAACCTCACAAGCACAGACTGAACAACAGTTAAAACGAACTGAAAAATACGAGTCTCACAAGCGCGAATCGTCTCTCACCAAACTTCTACTAACACGAGATAAACACGAGATTAGCAGAAGGAGCCCAAAGGGTGTCGTACGGGCTATTGAACTTCCGTTTTATAGTCTCGTCGGACTTGGTGTACGTCACAGCGTACTAAACTGGCGTACTTTTGTGTGGTCGTGTGTGGGCAAGTCCGTTCGTAAGAAAGTCTGCCCCAAGTCCGCCGAAGGTACGCCGGAAGTATGTCGGACAGACTGTCCGACTTTTGTAGCTGCAAAGTCCGACCGTGTGTACGCGGCATTAGTGTACAAATTAAAATGCAACAATCTTTGCCACTCCTATAGATATAAAGTGCAAAGTGCAAAAATACTTTCAAAAAAGTGCACAGTGCAAAAATAGAAAGTATAAGCATTAATAAGGTACATCAAATATAAACAGTGCTGGGTGCTCTATATAAGACACCATATGTGCCCCAACAATGTACAACAGATAATTAAAGTGCATAAAGAGACATAACCAGTGTTAAATGCTTCATATAAGACACCATAGGTGTCCAAATGGTTAATTCCAAAAGAACTGTGAAAAAGTCCTATATGCCACTCCAAACAAATGCGTGCAGTTGAGATCCAAATGTGATAATATTCGTCATGCTGAGATATCCTTAGTGCTGCACAACATGCTCCGGTGCACCTCAGTGGCCCCCTTAGGCTAATCTGCTCACCTCAGAGCGTGTGACTCAGCTGCTACCCTGAGTCCAAACACGCTTTGGAGCCACCCCTGGGCTCAGTGCTGATAACAGAAATACTCCTCCAGCTGGATTCAATGCAGCTCCATACATAATAATAAAAGGGAAACTATATAGTGTAATATCGTCAAATAAAATTTATTAAATAAAACCACTCCCCACAATGGGGTACTCATATAGTACTGGTGCGTCAGTGCACCATTCTGCAATAGCTTCACGTGTCTTCATCAGGGAGATCACAGGGGTCACATGTCTTCATCAGGGGGACCCCCTGATGAAGACACGTGATCCCTGTGTTGAACACGCATAGGGGAGGGGCCAGGATGGAGAGAGCATCGTGGAGCACACACAGCAGAAGTTCGTTGCCACAGCATACCACACCATACGTCTGGTGGTTTTCATACCTTGATTTTGAAGCTATTGTAGAATGGTGCACTGACACACCAGTACTATATGAGTACCCCATTGTGGGGAGTGGTTTTATTTAATACATTTTATTTGATGATATTACACTATATAGTGTTCTTAGGCAAAATTGTGAGTGAGTCCACTCTTTTGGCTGAGAAGCAACCCCAAATATACTTTACTGTTGGCATGACACAGGACTATTGGTAGCGCTTACCTTTTCCTTTCTGGACAAGGATTTTCCTGCATGCCACATTAATCGGAAAGGGTATTCTTTAGAGAAAATGACTTTACCCCAGTCCTCAGCAGTCCAATCCCTGTATCAGTCTGTCCCTGATGTTTTTCCTGGAGAATAGTGGCTTCTTTGGTGCCCTTTTTGACACCAGGCCATCCTCCAAAAGTCTTATTGTCACTGTGTGTGCAGATACACTCCCCCCTGCCTGCTGCACTTCCTGAGAAAGCTCTGCACTGGTGGTGCCCCGATCCTGCAGCTGAATAAATTGTAGAAGATGGTCCTGGCGCTTGCTGGACTATCTTGGGCGTCCTGAAGCATTCTTCACAAATGCAGTGGAAATGTTTTCATGGGATTAAGTTAATTTTCATGGCAAATAGAGGCTTTGCAACTAATTGTAATTCACCTGATCACTTTTCATAACATTCTGGAGTATATGCAAATTGCCATCATAAAAGCTGAGGCAGCAGACTTTGTGAAAATTAATATTTGTGTCATTCTCAAAACATTTGGCCACGGCTGTAGTTGTGGTTTAGAGCCACTACAACATGCTTACTTATGCAATTTGGTATCTTCCTCTGTCTCCCCGTCCCCCGTTTAATGCTTCTTGGTTCAGTTCTGGCCAGACTCTTCCTATTTCTTCCATGTTCTTGGTCAGTGTTAGTCCTTCTCAAAGACAAGGTTTAGGAAACTCATTGTCTTCTTTTACTTTAAAAGACAGGCAAAATAATCCTCTGTACTACACTTATCTGAAGTAAAATTGCTTTGTTTTGAAATTCTTACGCTACCTGTGTATGGTGCTTAGTCAGTAGGTGACTATACTGTCCGAACAGACTGAGTTTAGGAAGGTATGTCAATGCACAAAGCAAAAAATGAAACTAAACACATTGTAAATGTTTTAATACATGTTCAATGCATAAAAAAAGCTCCCAGGGGGAGACAAACCTTTTCTGACCCTGGCCTCACATTCACTACACACCATTGTACTTCATTCCATGTAAGTACCCAGGATTGGCAATCTTGCGTTTTCCTGTTATGTTCAGTGCTATATTACACTAATTATACCCTATTTTTTGTAGATATCCTTGGGCATCCGCCCCTGAGGAAGTGTTCATAGACAAAACGTGTTCACACAATTTAGATTATCATTATATGTGTGTATTTATATGAATTCATACAACTTTACTTATCTATTCTTTCCATATCATATGCTGCAAAGCTAATATGTATATAATTATGTATCCATGATGCCCATGCCATGTGTGCATGTGTATATACAGTTGTGCTCAAAAGTTGCATACCCTGGCAGAAATTGTGAAATTTTGGCATTAATATTGAAAATATGACTGATCATGCCAAAAAACTGTCTTTTATTTAAGGATAGCAATCACATGAAACCATTTCTCCTGCAGTTACCCGTGGGTTTTTATTTGTATACTGAGCAATTTGGCTTCATGTGATTGCTATCCTTAAATAAAAGACAGTTTTTTGGCATGATCCGTCATATTTTCAATATTAATGCCAAAATTTCACAATTTCTGCCAGGGTATACAAACTTTTGATCACGACTGTATATAAAATTACTTTTTTACTTGCTTTTGCATCTTTGTTATGTATTCTAACATCTATCTATGCCAATAAACATGTTTTTATAGTCCAACCTCCATAAGTCAATAGCCTCATCTAAAGTCCCAATTTCCCTTTTCTTATGTACCTGAACCAGGGATGGAGGCACATATACCATGTGCCTCATTTAAAGTCTCAAATCCCCCCTCGATTTATCTTCAATGCATAGGAATAGTTTTTTAACATGAATTACTGATCCAAACTTGAATTTTTAGATTTGCTACATGCTAATACTAAAGTTGAACCGCAAGCAAACTAGGGATGTGCATGACGAATAAAAATGTGTTTTGATTTGTTTATATTTGTTAATCTAGTTATATAGTTTTGTTAAATTTGAGTGATTTGTTGAATTCGTAATCGTGTTTTGTATTCTAAATTCGTATTGGATATTTGTTTTATTTCTTTTTCTAATTTTCTTCAAATTTACCGATTTTTTTAGATTCAAAATGTTCAAATCGATCAATTTTGAATCGGCAGAATCGAAAACTTTTGATTTTTTTATTCGAATGTGGCAAAGTGAACAAACAAAAGAAAAATCTTCAGCTTTCTTTAAATCACCTGTAGCGGTACCCCCATGGGGGCTGCTGATTGACTCTATACCTCACTGGCTGCCCCGACTCTGCAGATCCTCTCTTACCTCTGACATCTTGCTTTCCATTCTGCAATGTGGCATTAGCAATAAGAAACTCACGCAATATCACTGAACCACTCAGAAAGGTTTGACGACAATTATTACTTAATGCACATATACAGAACATATAACCTTATAATCAACTGAAGGGGGTATATGTGAACAGGTGCACAGAAAGATAGGTACTCAATATCTTAGACAGATATTAAATACCTTTCCACTGAGGCCTCAACACACAGACCAAAATGCAGTATATAATCTCTACATTCTGTAACACAGTGTAAAAATTAAGCATATACACAAATGGCCCCCCAAGGCTATGATTCAGAGATCAACTTGTGAGTAGAGCAGCAATGCTTAGTAAAAGAAGAAGATGGTGAAAGTTCTTTTAACTCCAGATATCTTCAGCTAGCCTGATGGTTAAACTGCAGTATATTGTTGTAATTTGTAATCCACAGAGAAAAGGGGAAAGAAATGACTGTAGAACAAAAGGTGTGCTGATGAATGCTTAACTGAAGAAATATCACCACTTGTAGATTCCTCTTTACATGTGAGTGCAATATAGTACTGACCTTACAGCGCAGGGGAGAAAGACAAGGCCCCAAAGTCCAGCTGTATGATGCCTGTGAAGAAGTAAATTCACCTCCGTGGAACTACAAGTCTCACCAGCAGTCTGTAGAAAGAACTCACTCAGCAATAGGGATGAGCCGAACACCCCCCGGTTCGGTTCGCACCAGAACCTGCGAACGGACCGAAAGTTCGCACGAACGTTAGAACCCCATTGACGTCTATGGGACTCGAACGTTCGAAATCAAAAGTGCTCATTTTAAAGGCTAATTTGCACGGTATTGTCCTAAAAAGGGTTTGGGGACCCGGGTCCTACCCCAGGGGACATGTATCAATGCAAAAAAAACTTTTAAAAACGGCCATTTTTCGGGAGCAGTGATTTTAATGATGCTTAAAGTAAAAAAAAAAAAGTGAAATATTCCTTTAAATATCGTACCTGGGGGGTGTCTATATTATGCCTGTAAAGTGACGCGTGTTTCCTGTGTTTAGAACAGTCCCTGCACCAAATGTCATTTTTAAAGGAAAAAATCTCATTTAAAACTGCTTGCGGGTTTAATGTAATGTCGGGTCATGGCAATATGGATGAAAATCAGTGAGACAAACGGCATGGGTACCCCCTAGTCCATTACCAGGCCCTTTGGGTCTTGTATGGATATTAAGGGGAACCCCGCACCCAAATTAAAATAAGGAAAGGTGTGGGGCCACCAGGCCCTATATACTCTGAACAGCAGTATACAGGCGGTGCAAACAAGACAGGGACTGTAGGTTTGTTGTTAAGTAGAATCTCTTTGTAATTTTGAATGGGTACATTTTTAACGTGTTTAGCTCCAGCCAAAAAATCTTTTTTAAGCTTTTTGGAAAACATAGGGAAGGGTTATCACTCCTGTGACATTTGTTTTGCTGTCTTTCCTCCTCTTCAGAAGATTTCACCTCACTTTTTGTCCCAATGAAAAATGTTTTTTGAAAATGTGGGTTTTTTTGTGGAACAAGGATTGGAAAGCATCAGTGGAAAGGAGAATTTTTTTCCCATATTAACTCTTACAGGAGAGAATTTCCCTTCCTAGGGGTAGATTTCATCTCACTTCCTGTTGTCTCCTTCTGTTTGCAAGTAGGAGTCGTTTGTAAGTTAGATGTTTGAAAGTAGGGTCCTGCCCTATATACTCAGCAGAAATTTGGGCCTTAGGTGTTGCTGTGGCCACAACACTGTAAGCCCTCACAGATACTCTAGTTGTAACGCAGGAACGAGCCCTGCTGCAAAGTATTGCATCAAAAATTGTAATTACATGCCCCTGTTAAACAGGGGCTGAAAAATTGTGCCTTAGGCACTGGTGGTGGTGCCCAGAACCAAAAATGTTCTTACAAGCTATCAGCGTGATGATTGAGGAGGAAGAGGATAATTTCTCAGGGATAGTCACTCAGCATCAGCATAGGCAGTCTTTGAAGGGATCTGAGATTTCAAAAAAAATTATTCGGTTACATCAGCATCAGGTGCTTGGTAGCTGGTGGTGATCCAAGACTGATTCATTTTTATGAAGGTCAGTCGATCGAACGAGTCGGTGGACAGACGCACCCTGTGATCGGTTACCACGCCTCCAGCAGCACTGAATGTGCGTTCCGAAAGAACGCTGGATGCAGGACAGGCCAGTAGCTCAATTGCATACTGTGCAAGCTCTGGCCAGTGATCCATCCTCAAGACCCAGTAACCCAGAGGGTTTTCGGTGGGAAAGGTGTCCAAGTCTGATCTTGCCCCTAGGTATTCCTGCACCATGTAAAACAGACGCTGGCGATGGTTGCTGGAACCGATCATACCTTGGGGCTGCGGACCAAAAAATTGTCTGAACGCATCGGTCAGACGGCCACCTTCTCCACTGCTCCTTCTTTGACTGACCGAAGCCTCAGCAACACGTTGTCCAGAAACAGGAGTTTGTAACCTCCCAGTCTCTGGGAACGCGTTGCACAGACCTTTCTGCAAGGCCTCCCGAAGATGTTTCATCCTCTGCTCCCTCTGCGATGGCAAGATAAGGTCCACAACCTTACCCTTGTAACGTGGATCAAGGAGGGTTGCCAGCCAGTGTTGGTCCTTCTCCTTGATACCACGAATACGAGGATCCTTACGCAGGCTTTGCAGGATCAGGGAGGCCATGCAGCGTAGGTTTGCTGAGGCATTTGGTCCGGAGTCCTCTGGGTCACTAAGGACGACATGGTCCGCAGCCACCTCCTCCCAGCCACGTACAAGTCCATGTGTTTCTTGGGACTGATCCCTTAAAGACTGCTGCTGATGCTGAGTGCCAGGCTCCACCTCCATACTGACACAATCTTCCTCCTCCTCCTCCTCCTCCTCCTCGTCCTCTTCCTGTGTGATCGGCGGGCACGCAGGAACACTGTCTGGATAAAGGTGGCCTTGAGAGCTAAGGAAGTCCTCCTCTTCCTGCCTCTGTTCTGCCTCAAGTGCCCTGTCCATTATTCCACGCAGCGTGTGCTCCAACAGGTGGACAAGGGGGACAGTGTCACTGATGCATGCACTGTCACTGCTCACCATCCTCGTGGCCTCCTCAAATGGTGACAGGACAGTGCATGCATCCCTGATCATGGCCCACTGGCGTGGGGAAAAAAAACCAAGCTCCCCTGACCCTGTCCTGGTGCCATAGTCGCACAGGTACTCATTGATGGCCCTCTGCTGCGTGTGCAGCCGCTGCAGCATGGCCAACGTTGAGTTCCACCTGGTGGGCATGTCACAGATTAGGCGGTTCTTGGGCAGGTTAAACTCCTTTTGGAGGTCCGTCAGCCGAGCACTGGCATTATATGACCGGCGGAAATGCACACAGACTTTCCTGGCCTGCCTCAGGACATCCTGTAAGCCCGGGTACCTGCCCAAGAACCGCTGCACCACCAAGTTAAGGACATGAGCCAAACAGGGCACATGGGTCATTTGTCCCTGTCGGAGGGCACAGAGGAGGTTGGTGCCATTGTCGCAAACCACCATTCCTGCCTTAAGTTGGCGTGGCGTCAACCACCTCTGAACCTGCCCCTGCAGAGCTGACAGAACCTCTGCCCCAGTGTGGCTCCTGTCCCCCAAGCACACCAGCTCAAGCACCGCATGGCATCTTTTGGCCTGCGTACTTGCGTAGCCCCTTGAACGACTACGGAGCACCGCTGGTTCCGAGGAAGAGGCCATGGAGGAAGAAGAAGAGGAGGGGGTGGAGGAGAGAGGTGTGTCACAATCATTAGCATTTTGGAGGCGTGGTGGCGGAACAACCTCCAACACTACTGCACCTTGTCCTGCATCCTTCCCAGCTGCCAGCAGAGTCACCCAATGCGCCGTGAAACTTAGGTAACGTCCCTGTCCATGCCTGCTGGACCATGAGTCAGCAGTAATATGCACCTTACCGCTGACCGCCCTGTCCAGCGAGGCATGGACATTGCCTTCCACATGCCGGTAGAGAGCCGGAATCGCCTTTCATGAGAAAAAGTGGCGTTTGGGTACCTGCCACTGAGGAACCGCACATTCCACAAACTCACAGAAGGGGGCAGAGTCTACCAACTGAAAAGGCAGCAGTTGAAGTGCCAGCAATTTTGCCAAGCTAGCATTCAACCGCTGGGCATGTGGATGGCTGGGAGCAAACTTCTTTTGGCGGTGCAGCAGCTGGGGCAGGGAAATTTGCCTGGTACAATCTGACGTCGGTGTACCAAAAGCAGATTGCCCACAAGTACTTGGCTGTGACACACCTAATTCTACACCTTCATTCCTCTCAGTGCAGGTCTCAGAGAGGACTGAAGGTCTAGTGGGGTTGGAAATCTCAGCTGATGAGGAGCAAGGAGAGGTCCTCTTTGTTCTTTGGTGTGGGTCTTTTAGATGCGCTTGCCAACGAACTGCATGGCAGGTCAACATATGTCTGGTCAAGCATGTGGTACCCAAGCGGGAGATGTTTTGGCCACGTGAGATACGCTTGAGACATATGTTGCAAATAGCAGCAGTGCGATCTGATGCACTCGTCTTAAAAAAGGCCCACACCAAAGAACTTTTTGAATAACGCGCAGAGACTGCAGCGCCCTGCACATGTGATGCAGTCAATGTGCTGCCCTTAGGCTGGCCCCTGGAGGGCATCCTGCCTCGTTGGTGATGTGCCGCCTCCTCCTCCTCCTCCTCCTCCTCTCTCCTATCAGGCACCCACGTTGAGTCAGTGACCTCATCATCCCCTCCCTCCTCATCACTGGAGCAAACCCGGCAGTATGCTGCAGCAGGGGGAGCATGACTACCAGATTGCTGTCCTTCTTGGGCACCCCCTCTGTCTGTGCTCATGTTACTGCCTTCATCGAGCTCAGTATCATCATCAGAGCCTTCCAAACGCTGGGCATCCTCCTGGAGCATGTACCCAAAACTGTGGTCAAACAGTTCGAGGGACTCCTCAGGAGGACATGGTGGAGCTAGGGAAGGAGTCACTGATGACATTGAGCCGAGGGAAGAGGCCGCTGCTTTGCCAGACAAAGCACCCTGGGCATGGGTGAGAGAGGATGAGGAGGATGAGGACGGCTTGGTCATCCACTCGACCAAGTCTTCCGCATGTTGCGGCTCAACACGGCCAGCTGCCGAAAAAAAGGCCAAGCGTGTCCCATGGCCACGTGCTGATGAGGATGCACCGTCTCCACGACCAGCACTAGACACAGATCCTGCTTGCCCTCTCTTATTGGCTTGTGACTGTCTGCCTCTCCTTCTTGGCCTTCCAGACTTACTAATGGCCTGTAGCTGCACTAAGCTGGAATATATATATATATATATATATATATATATATATATATATATATATACTGCAGCTAGCAAAATCAACTACCTGCCTGTAGTATGAGAACACCACCAACCTTCTACAGGTAGCTTTAGCTGAACACTGTGAGGTGGACGCACCCCACTAACTTGTAGGTTTAGATGAACACTGTGAGCAGGACGCACTGCACTAACTGTAAATAGTCTAGCTGCCTGACCGTGGTACTAATAGAATCAAAAGAACACCAGTAATTTTCTTCAGGTAGCTTTATATACTGTAACAAGACAAACCTGCCTGTCAGTAGGAAGATAACAGGAACGGATCTAGCTGAACACTGTGAGCAGGACGCACTGCACTAAATGTAAATAGTCTAGCTGCCTGACCGTGGTACTAATAGGATCAAAAGAACACCAGTAATTTTCTTCAGGTAGCTTTATATACTGTAACAAGACAAGCCTGCCTGTCAGTAGGAAGATAACAGGAACGGATCTAGCTGAACACTGTGAGCAGGACGCACTGCACTAAATGTAAATAGTCTAGCTGCCTGACCGTGGTACTAATAGGATCAAAAGAACACCAGTAATTTTCTTTAGGTAGCTGTAAATACTGTAACAAGACAAGCCTGCCTGTCAGTAGGAAGATAACAGGAACGGATCTAGCTGAACACTGTGAGCAGGACGCACTGCACTAAATGTTAATAGTCTAGCTGCCTGACCGTGGTACTAATAGGATGAAAAGAACACCAGTAATTTTCTTTAGGTAGCTGTAAATACTGTAACAAGACAAGCCTGCCTGTCAGTAGGAAGATAACAGGAACGGATCTAGCTGAACACTGTGAGCAGGACGCACTGCACTAAATGTTAATAGTCTAGCTGCCTGACCGTGGTACTAATAGGATCAAAAGAACACCAGTAATTTTTCTTTAGGTAGCTGTTAATACTGTAACAAGACAAGCCTGCCTGTCAGTAGGAAGATAACAGGAACGGATCTAGCTGAACACTGTGAGCAGGACGCACTGCACTAAATGTAAATAGTCTAGAAGATAACAGGAACGGATCTAGCTGAACACTGTGAGCAGGACGCACTGCACTAAATGTAAATAGTCTAGAATTTAACAGGAACGGATCTAGCTGAACACTGTGAGCAGGACGCTCTGCACTAAATGTAAATAGTCTAGAAGATAACAGGAACGGATCTAGCTGAACACTGTGAGCAGGACGCACTGCACTAAATGTAAATAGTCTAGAAGATAACAGGAACGGATCTAGCTGAACACTGTGAGCAGGACGCACTACACTAAATGTAAATAGTCTAGAAGATAACAGGAACGGATCTAGCTGAACACTGTGAGCAGGACGCACTGCACTAAATGTAAATAGTCTAGAAGATAACAGGAACGGATCTAGCTGAACACTGTGAGCAGGACGCACTTTACTAAATGTAAATAGTCTAGCTGCCTGACCGTGGTACTAATAGGATCAAAAGAACACCAGTAATTTTCTTTAGGTAGCTGTTAATACTGTAACAAGACAAGCCTGCCTGTCAGTAGGAAGATAACAGGAACGGATCTAGCTGAACACTGTGAGCAGGACGCACTGCACTAAATGTAAATAGTCTAGAAGATAACAGGAACGGATCTAGCTGAACACTGTGAGCAGGACGCACTGCACTAAATGTAAATAGTCTAGAAGATAACAGGAACGGATCTAGCTGAACACTGTGAGCAGGACGCACTTTACTAAATGTAAATAGTCTAGCTGCCTGCTGTGGTACTAATAGGATCAAAAGAACACCAGTAATTTTCTTTAGGTAGCTGTTAATACTGTAACAAGACAAGCCTGCCTGTCAGTAGGAAGATAACAGGAACGGATCTAGCTGAACACTGTGAGCAGGACGCACTGCACTAAATGTAAATAGTCTAGAAGATAACAGGAACGGATCTAGCTGAACACTGTGAGCAGGACGCACTGCACTAAATGTAAATAGTCTAGAAGATAACAGGAATGGATCTAGCTGAACACTGTGAGCAGGACGCACTGCACTAAATGTAAATAGTCTAGAATTTAACAGGAACGGATCTAGCTGAACACTGTGAGCAGGACGCACTGCACTAAATGTAAATAGTCTAGAAGATAACAGGAACGGATCTAGCTGAACACTGTGAGCAGGACGCACTGCACTAAATGTAAATAGTCTAGAAGATAACAGGAACGGATCTAGCTAAACTGAGTACAGTGTATATATATATATGCAACACCTGGGATGCATATATATACACAATACACTGTAAGTGCAGCTAACTGACTGACTGTTCTGCCTAATCTATCTAACTCAAATCAAACACTGTCTCTCTGTCTATCTCTTTCAACGCCGGAACACACACTACACAGGGCCGCCGTGCAGGCGGCCTTATATAGTGTGGGGCGTGTACTAAATCCCCTGAGCCATAATTGGCAAAAGCCTCCTTGGCTTTGGCCAATTACGGCTCTCCGTTCAGGCGGCGCTGTGATTGGCCAAGCATGCGGGTCATAGTGCATGCTTGGCCAATCATCAGCAAGCAATGCACTGCGATGCCGCAGTGAATTATGGGCCGTGACGCGCCACACGAATTTGGCGCGAATGGCCCATATCGTTCGCAATTCGGCGAACGACCGAACAGCCGATGTTCGAGTCGAACATGGGTTTGACTCGAACACGAAGCTCATCCCTACTCAGCAATACTGTAATCTCTACTAGAATGGGCAGGTGCCCTCTCACCACAATAGGCTCCAATGGCTGTGAGGCTCCGTCCAGAATCCCCTCCTGGTGTCTCCGTCTGGTGAATATGGCGTCACCACGCCATGCTGCATCTCCTGATGGACTGAAGTGCAGGTGGCTTCCAGTTGCTCTGAAGCGCAGGCCGGTCCGCTTGCTAGAATAGCAGGGCTGTCCTCCAAGATCCCTCAAAGGTGGGCGATCCGGCTCTCAGCTGTATAGGCCACAGTCTCTCACTCCTGGTCACACACAGACCTCCTGCTGGCAGGTTTTGAATGGTGTTCAGAGACTGAAAAACAGGCCACGCCTCTCCTTTTATCACTTCTCCCAGCAGGCAGTTCTGCACGCTTTGCTTTGTCTGTCCTGTAGTCCAGGGCTGATAGAGCTAACAGAGTCACTTCCTCCTCCAGACTACATCTCCCACAATGCTTTGCTGTGTTATTCTCAAAGAGTAAGGAAAAAATCCTAACAGAGTACAGCAGACACTAGGGGGAGCCAAACTCATTTGCAAACAACAACAAACTGTTCAACTAATGACTATAGTAGCAAAGCCCTGGCTACACACTCTCCCCACTTGAACTCTTTGGTCCCCAAAGACATGAAGAGAACCCACTCCAGCTTGCTAAGAAGGGAGAAATGAATTATTAGTGAATTTTTTTATTATTAACCACAATTCAAGTCTAGCAAATACTGGCACACTTCTGGGTTTTTTTGGGACCATAAATCATTTAAAATTAGTCTTTGAACAGGCCAGGGCAATTGCCGTGTCCCACCCATTGGTGTCAGAGGTTAGAGCAGAGTCGCCCCCTACCCATTTAACAGTGGGGGGTGTAGCATCAGGAGCTGATCTGCGAATGGTATGAATAAGCTCTTCAGAGCTCTCTCCCAGTGAGAAGTCTATCAGGTCCCTAGTCTCTTGTTCAGGGACAACTCCTTCGGCCTTGGTTCTCTCCACTTCCTCAAAAGGTGGCAATGTCTTGAACTCTGGTCCAAGGGACCTACGGGTCATCTTATTTTTCTCAATTGGCTGTTGAGGTACCATCCTAGCTGTTACCTTTGGCCGTGGTGGCAACACCTTAATAGCCTCCATCTCCTTTTCCATCTTCTTCAAAGGGCTGGTTATTGAGCTGTCTTCGGCAGACCACAACCAGAAAGGCACATTCACCATCTCATCCTCCTCCTCCTCTGCTACTTCAATCCTCCTTCTTGCTGGTGAGGACACTGGACTAGAAACTCGAGAAAACACATAATCTTCTCCAAATTCCTCATCTTCTTCATCCATTCATATCAGCTACAGTCAACATTTTCTTTTGTGAGCGTGTTCGAGGTGGAGTTGGCTTTGGGGAGGGCTGTAGAGGTGCTTGAGTCACCCTCACTGCATCTGATAATGGTAACATATGATTTCGGTGCCACATCTTTAATGGTCCCTTCTCCCCATCAGGTCTGATCTAATACATGGGTAGGCCAGGGAGTTGTTTACACACAACATAGGGCTGTGGCCTCCATCCATCCAGCTTATGTTTTCCTGGTACCCCTAGATTCTTCAGTAACACTCGGTCACCTGGTTGCAAGTCCTGTATCTTTACTTTCAAATCAAAGTTCCATTTATTTTGAGATTCTTTGTTAGAAGCATGTTGTCAGGTCACCTGTATCCAGGTGACAGATGCACCCTGTTGGGGTCAGGAGTGCCCCGCTATGATAGTGGACCCTAAGACTGACTGCTGCAGATGGAACTCGGGGTGGTTCAGGAAGGCAGGTCCCCTGGAGCACCAACACGGATCCCTCAGTGAGTTAGAGCATAGATTCCCCAGGGCGCGGAGTCTAAGAGCCAGTTGGTGTTCACCAGAGCCTCTAGTGGTGAGGATGGACTGGGCTGCAACTGGCTCCAGGTCGTGGCTCCCAGGGTCTCCAAGCTCACGCTCACGGTAGGCTACAGGAGGATGGAGAGGAAACAGCAGCCCAGGACAACAAGGAATAGTAAGGAGATAGCCAAATGTCGGGGCGACTAGCAGACAAGGACAACAGAGTACACGGCAAGGTTCAGGGTCACAGGCAAACAGGGATGGTCGGGAACACGCCAAAGGTCAGGGTCACGAGCAGACAGGAATAGTTAAGAACAGGCCAAAGTCGGTAACAGGAATCAGATATAGGAAACACAGCAAGTACACACAGAGGCTAACACACAATGGTTGATCAGCACTGCTGACTTGCAGTGCACAGGTTAATATAGGGTTCCCTGATAGGGCCTGGGGTGGGGCCATGCTTAGAGGAGAGGTTACAAAAGCAGTCAGGTGAGGGTCAGCTGGTCTCTAGAGATGAACACATGGAGACAGGTATGCTGATCAACAAACTCTATTGCATAACCATGACACATGTTCCATAGCTTTCTCATAGGCTTGTCGTAAGTGCTTCTGTAATTTGTCCACATAGCCCTTATGTGACGTTAAAGGGGTGTTGTCAAGAGAAGTGCCAAAAGTCAGGTCAGCAGGAGGACGAGCTTCTCTTCCAAACATGAGGCGATAGGTGGAGTAACCAGTAGTATCACTCTCCGTGCTACTGTAAGCATGCACCAGTGCTGCTATATTACCCCAATGCTGTTTCTTCTCTGGGGACAGAGTTCCCAACATGTTTAGCAAAGTCCAATTTAATTGTTCAGGTTGTGGGTCCCCTTGAGAGTGATACGGTGTAGTACAAGACTTCTTGATACCCAATAGGGCACACAACTGATAGACTAGTCGACTCTTAAAGTCTCTTCCTTGGTCTGAATGGATTTGTATGGGTAACCCATAGTGCACGAAAAACTTCTCCATGAGCACCTTAGCCACAGTGGTGGCCTTCTGATCTTTAGTAGGATAAGCCTGTGCATAGCGGAGGAAGTGATCGGTCACAACCAAGATTCTGTTTCTTCCACTTGTATTGGGTTCCAGGCACAGAAAGTCAGTGCACACCAGATCTAATGGCTCCTGACTCTGTAAGTGACCCATTTGGGGCGGCCCTAACTGGCAAAGTTTTCCGCTGGATACAAGTCAGACAGAAATGACAGTAACTCTCTAGTTCTCCTCTCATCTCTCATACTGGGCCAATAAAATCTGTCTCTAATCAAGTGAAATGTCCTTTCTGTTCCTAAGTGGCCATGGTCATCATGTAAGGACATTAGGACAGTAGGACAATGTTTTTATGGGAGGAACAGCTGCCACTTCTCCTCCTTGTCTCCAATGGGCAACACCTGTATAATACTCCGTCTTTGATTTGTAATCGGTCCCATTCCCTGTGCACAGTCTTTGCTCCCTTTATGAGGCTTTTCCACAACAGTCCGGGATCCTGCTTGTTCAAAGCCTGCACCACCAAATGACTCAATGGGTCCTGCTCTTGGTCTCTCTTCAAATCTCTCTTTGTCAGTTGGGGTAGGTCTTCTCCTCTCACCTGTGTCAATCCGTAGTAGCATCTTGGTACTCCAGAATGGTGAACCCCAATGTATTCAGCAGCCGCTCCTCCTTTCATCTTCTGGTCCAGGCCCTGACACGAGGCCCGCACTCCTTTAGTTACATAAGTCCATCCCTCTGGGTCTTACTTCTTCCTATGAGGCCTGCAGGACAAAGCATCCGCATCTCGGTTCCCAACTCTTGGCTGATACTTCAGACTAAACCGGAACCCTGCCACAGCTGCTAACCACCTGTGTCCTGTAGCATCCAGTTTTGCTGAGGTTAAGATGTAAATTAAGGGATTGTTGTCAGTCTTGGCAATGAACTCAGCTCCATACAGATAGTCTCTCAATTTATCCACCACAGTCCACTTGAGTGCCAAAAATTCCAATTTATGGATGGGGTAATTCTTTTCCAATGGAGTAAGACTCCTATTCACATAGGCCACGGGTCTCAACCCTCCATTTTGTTCCTGATACAGTACTCCTCCCAATCCTTCTCTAATGGCATCCACGTGCAGCTCATAGGGCAGGCCAGGGTCAGCGTAGGCCAAAACCAGGGCCTCTGTGAGACTCTTCTTCAACTGCCAAAACGCTTTTTCACATGGAGAGATCCATTGGCTTTGGACCGACTCTCCTCTCTTGCGAGTACCACTCTTCTTGGCTCTGGCTCCATCTTCTCCTTCTCCCTTAACCACTTGCAACAGCTCCTTAAGGGGCCAAGCAATCATGGTGAAGTTGGCCACAAATCATGGGTAATAGGAGCAGAATTCCAGGAAAGATCTCAACTCGGTTACAGTTCTTGGTCTGGGCCAGGTGGTGACAGCCTCCAGCTTCTGTGGATCTGTGGTGACTCCTTCTGCAGAGACAACATGGCCTAAATAGGTGACAGAGGTTCTATAGAACTGGCATTTTTCTACACTTCAGTCCTTCCTCATGGAGGCGGGAGAATACCCTTTCTAGTCGAGTTTCGTGTTATTCAAGTGTCCTCCCAAAACACGATGATGTTATCCAAATACACCAGCACTATTACGAGATTCATGTCTCCTACTGTCCTTTCCATCAGACGTTGGAAGGTTGCAAGAGCCCCCGACAGGCTCGGAGGCATCCGACTAAACTCGTAGAATCCTAACGGGCAAGTGAATGCTGTCTTCTCCTAATCTTCCGGGTGCATGGGAATCTGATAATACCCACTTTTCAAGTCAAGCACACTAAACCACTTGGCTCTAGTAGGGTACTGCAAAGCATCTTCGATACAGGGTGTGGTGTACTGGCCCAGGATGGTGCGCCGATTCAAGGTCCAGTAATCGATACACATGCGTAACAACTAATTTTTCTTCCTTACTACCCCGATGGGGGATGCATAGGGTCTCCGAGACTCCTGAATGACTCCTGACTTTTTCAACTCTGCTAGCTGCTCTCTTAAGTCTTCCAGATCACTGAGAGGTATTCTCCTGACCCACTCTTGGAAGGGTTTGTCTTCCTGAAGCTGAATTTTACGTTGGGCACTTCTTGCACATGTCACATCAAAATCCTCTTTGGAAAACAGCTTCTCCTATCTAATGAGTTGAGACTTCATCTTTTTCTGCCAGGCAGGGGACAAGACCTCTGCATATCGCTGAAACTCTATCTGTAACCGTTGGCCATTCTTCAAATCTTTGGCTTCCTCGGGGAGTACAGGGGTGGCAGCACTCACCTGCCCCACCAGCATACCGGCTCCCAACGTAATTGGCTGATCAGTCACATTCTTCAAGCAGGTGGGCACTTTCCTTCTTGTTCTGGACAGGTCTCGGGTAGGAAGCAGCTCAGGGACCATTTCCAGTCCCGCCGCCTTGGCTTTCTCATCCGTCTCTAGCACCACAAAGGGACCTGATTGGTCCCAAGTCAACTTGATGTTGGCCTTCACATGAGCAACTTCCCCCGGCTGTAGTAGCCACTCTCCAACAAGCCTTCAGTAACTGCGGATGAATGTTTATTCTTGGTGGATCCATCTTCACTCAGTACTGATGATAACAGTCTTCTCACTAAGTCGGTATTGGTTCCTACTATTATGGAATGTCGCCCGGCCCCCGGTGGTCTGGGACACACGACAGCCAAGGTGTCGAAAGCCTCTTCTTACCCGACAGCTGCTGGCCCAAAGGATATCCAGATAGGGATGTAGCCATCATATGGGCATCTAGCAGTTCCAATTCCCCAGATCTCGAGTTCTTCCAGCTTGAGTAGGGGAATGTGGCTCAGGTGTTTGTCGTAGAAATCCCGGTATAGCAGCGTGACCTGGGACCCAGTGTCTAGTAAAGCTCTGGTGTAGACGCCTTCTATTTGCACAGGCACGATCAGAGATGGCCTGACTAACTTTTCTGGGAAACTGGCAGCACTATCCTGAGTATGGTTTAGATCACAGTTCCTTTCCTTTAATGCACTCTGTGGGGACCTAACAGTGACACTAGGTGGTGTCGCCAGGCCACTTTTGGCTAAGCTGACAAATTTTCTTTGGGGTGTTCTAAATGGGACCTAACTGTGGCCCTAAGTGTAGGTAAAACATTGACCCTCTGTGCCTGGCTCCCTGACCACGGTGCCGGGTTACTTGACTGTGGGGATGACCAGGGTGATCATGTCACTCTTCTCTTCTCTTCTGCAGCCTCGTTCTGGCCCTTCTCTTCCTTTGTTTTCTGGAGCTCTGTTTCTCATCGGGGTTCTCAGTTGGCTCTCTCACTGAGACCCCCTGGAGTTTTCCGCCACTTGGTCTTTCAGCAATTTCTGTAATATCTTCACCAACTCAGCCAACAGTTCAGCATTCACTTCCTTCTGTGGACACTGGGCCTTGAAGTGCCTTGGATCACCAAACTTGTAGCACTTCCGAATGCCCGTCTTCTCAGCCTGAGCTTTGGCCTGAGCTTCCATCACATGTAACAAAGCTTGTTGTACCTGCTCTTGAACTTGAACTCCACCTTCTGGTGACTTGATGGGAGTAACTTTTGGGGTGTATTGCACTACAAGGGTCTTGGTGCACTCCCCCCCACTCAGACTCTTCATCGCTCTCCACCACACTGGCATCCACCTGAACTGATTGTGCAGCTACCTTCTTACTCCTCTGGGGTGTCTTTACTGCGAGTCAAGCCTCCTGATTCTTTCCATCCAGGACAGCCTCTTCTTCTCTCACCAACCCTATCACCTCTGGGTAAGAAGGGGCCTCTCAGGTGCCCTTCAAGAGTAATCGGACCACAATAGGATGGTTTGGCCTGGCTCCTTGTAGGGTCTGATCCAACTGGACTCTGTCTGCCTCCTGGGGGTCTATCCCCTTCTTTAAAATGATCTGGTGAAGGATCTGATCCACCCAGATGACATATTCCGACAACTTCTCTCCCCTCCACGGGTGGGTATACTCAAACTTGTACATCAGATCCGGTAGCTTCTCTACCCGTCCATAAACTGCACACAGAGCCTTGATAAAGTCCATGGCCTCACAATCCGGTTTGCCCCTGTTTAAGCTCCTGATGACATCTGCTGCTGGACTGCAGAGACTCTCGCTGATTCACTGTCTTTTCACTGTTCCCGACACATTCCATGCCTCTATTGTTTGCATGGCCTGATCCATCCAGCTATCAAATTCTTCTTCCCCGTCTGGTCTGGGGGACACAGCCTGAGAAAGTCGGTAGCCTCCGATATTCCTGATTAGCAGACTTGGTGTGACTCTGTATCAGGCTGTCAACTAGGCGACTCATGTCTAGAATGAGGCGGGAGGCATCCCCACCATTGGGCTTCCTACTGCTGGGCCAGTTTCAATTGGACTACCAGCAGTTTGGGTGCCTGCAACAGGGCTCCCTGGTGGTAACCCAGGGTACTTCTCACCAATCTCCTCCGGAAACTGTACTGGGATCACATAGCCATCTAGGCCTTCTGCTAGGCTCACAACCCTCTCCTGGAACTCCGCCGGAATACTCTCTTTCCATTCCAAAAGACATAGGCACAATCTTCCTCAAATTCATGTTTCAGGTCCAAGAGGTAGGACCCCTGTTCTGGGATGACCTTTCTTATCAACTGCCGTACCTCTCTGTCAAACCACCGGACTCCTGGTAGCCTCAGAACCGTAGTTTGCTACAACCAACTCCCATACTCCTGGCTCCACTCAGTAGCAGTAGCTGAGTCCATAACTTCTTCCATCCTGGACAGGTCAACTGATCTGCACAGGTGCCCCAAATGGGGTCTCTCGGTGGGACCTCCAAATGTAGCGGTACCCCCATGGGGGCTGCTGATTGACTCTATACTCCACTGGCCGCTCCGACTCTGCAGATCCTCTCTTACCTCTGACACCTTGGGTTCCATTCTGCAATGTGGCGTTAGCAATAAGAAACTCACACAATATTGCTGAACCACTCAGAAAAGTTTACTGAGATAAGTAATGGAACACAATAAAAAGCATGAAATGAAAACAAGTTATGATTGACAACAATTATTACTTAATGCACATATACAGAACATATAACCTTATATTCACCTGAAGGGAGTATATATGAACAGGTGCACAGAAAGATAGGTACTCAATATCTTCAAGACATATTAAATACCTTTCCACTGAGGCCTCAACACACAGACCAAAATGAAGTATATAATCTCTACATTCAGTAACACAGTGTAAAAATTAAGCATATACACAAATGGCTTCCCCTAGGCTATGATTCAGAGATCAACTTGTGAGTAGAACAGCAATGCTTAGTAAAAGAAGAAGATGGTAAAAGTTCTTTTAACTCCAGATATCTTTAGCTAGCCTGATGGTTAAACTGCAGTATATTGTTGTAATTTGTAATCCACAGAGACAAAGGGAAAGACATAACTTTAGAACAAAAAGTGTGCTGATGATTGATTAACTGAAGAAATATCACCACTTGTAGATTCCTCTTTACATGTGAGTGCAATACAGTACTGTCCTTACAGTGCAGGGGAGAAAGACAAGGCCCCAAAGTCCAGCTGTATGATGCCTGTGAAGAAGTGGATTCACCTCCGTGGAACTACAAGTCTCACCAGCAGTCTGTAGAAAGAACTCACTCAGCATTAAAGTAATCTCTACTAGAATGGGCAGGTGCCCTCTCACCACAATAGACTCCAATGGCTGTGAGGCTCCGTCCAGAATCCCCCCCTGGTGTCTTCATCTGGTGAAAATGGCACCACCACGCTGTGCTACAACTCCCAATGGACTGAAGTGCAGGTGGCTTCCAGCTGCTCTGAAGCGCAGGTTGGTCCGCTTGCTAGCATGGCAAGGCTGTCCTCCGAGATTCCTTTAGAGGCGGGCGATCCGGCTCTCTGCTGCATAGGCCACAGTCTCTCACTCCTGGTCACACACAGACCTCCTGCTGGCAGGTGTTGAATGGTGTCCTGAGAAGCTGAAAAACAGGCCTCTCCTTTTATCACTCCTCCCAACAGGCAGGTCTGCACGCTTTTCATTATCTGTCCTGTAGTCCAGGGCTGATCGAGCTAACAGAGTCACTTCCTCCTCCAGACTACATCTCCCACAATGCTTTGCTGCATTATTCTCAAAGAGTAAGGAAAAAATCCTAAAGGAGTCCAGCAGACACTAGGGGGAGCCAAACTCATTTGCAAACAACAACAAACTGTTCAACTAATGACTATAGTAGCAAACCCCTGACTACACACCTTTGGGTTAACTAAAACAGCATTATTTCAAAATGGTACTCTAATAACACACACAGTTTTTTTCATTTTGTTATTCGGAGCATTTGGTAGACTTTGCTTATACTGTAATTTGTGTATTCGGATATATCCGAATCTCCGAATAATGAAAACTTAATCTGAATATTTAGGCCTCATGCACACGGGATGTTAAAATAGCGTTAGGAAAATGCCAGTAGCTTTGCAGTGAGTTTTTTAAACTTTTTTCAGCTTTTTTCAACGTTTCCGCAATAGCGTTTTTTAGCGTTTATTAGCGGTTTTTAGCGTTTTTCCGCGTTAGCGTTTTTTTTTCGAAATTTTTTTTTTAATGGATCAAGAACGTTAAAAAATATTGGTGAGCGAAGTTTTTTGAGCGTTTTTGAGCGTTTATCACCGTTCGAGCTTTTTTACAGCTGAAAAGGTCTCTCAGAACCCACTGGTCCTGGGTTTTTTTTACAGCTTAAAAACACCTATGCCATTTGCAGCTCAAAAATGCCTAGGTGGGCATGAAGCCATAGACTAACATAGACAGGCGTTTTTAAGCTGCATAAAACGCTCAAAAAAGCGGCTGTAAAAACATCCGTGCGCATGAGGCCTTTTTTGTAACAAAACGAACCGCACATGTCAAAAGCAAACATCCTAATGTATAGTTTAAATGCTGTACATAAATAACTGTTTTACCTGTCAAAAGATTTTAATCCTGTTCAGCCATTCTTATGCTACAGGTACTCCTAGCAGACATCACATTTAGGTCTAGGATCTCTTTACGGAGTACATTGCAGGTAAGCAATGGTAAGTAATACAACTGGTTCAGGACACACTTCAGCATATGACTGTATAAAGATATTTGTATACATTCATACAAATAATTACATATTTATATATATATCTATATTTATATATATATATATATAGATATATATATACATGCTTTCTTTCTGCACAACTATGTGAACACATACCTGTAGTGACCTCCCAAGCCCTCTGTTATGGGTAAAGCCTGGATAGTTCTGATGATCAAAATTCCTGACACTTTCAAGTAGTGTCAGAGTTTGCAGTTAAAGTGGATGCAAACCCTAACATATACCAAGTGAAGTGAACAGCCTCGGATGATACACAGAGATAAAAACAAATCTCCCTACATAAGTTTTACATGTATATCTGCTGACTTCATCTTTCTATATTCTTTAGAATAGGCACATTGTGTTAGAAAGTTTTCTTCCTGTTTCAGCAGTGGGAGGGGAGTCTGGGCATATACTGTGTGTGAGCTGATTGTAGGAACGGCACACTCCCCCCCTCCACATAGGCAGAGGAACGAAGAAACTTACAGAGCTGTGCAGTGAATAGACAAGCTCTCTGCTTATCTGTCTCTAAGTTCCCTCCCTGACACTCATTTCCAGCTGCTTTTATCTCATGTGTCAGTGAGTTTGTCAGAAGTTCTCGAGCTGATAACAGAGGAACAGAGCAGCAGACAGACACAGGACTTAAAGCTTCGGAGAGAGATAAGTAACCACTACAGATATATGTGCCCAGGTCAGATTTCATGAATGGGGTTTACATCCACTTTAACCACTTCCCGCCCGGCCTAGCCAGGCGGTGGTTCAGTTATCATAATTGGGCATCATATGACGTCCTTCAGGATAACAGCCGCCGTGCGCCTGTGGGGTCGCACATCGTGGCGATCGGTGGAGCGGTGTGTCAGTCTGACACACCGCTACGTGATCAGCCGTGTCCAATCATGGCTGATCATGATGTCAATAGGAAAAGCCATTGATCGGCTTTTCCTCACTCGCGTCTGACAGACGTGAGTAGAGGAGAGCCGATCGGCGGCTCTCCTGACAGGGGGGGTCTGAGTTGATTGTTTATCAGCGCAGCCCCCCCTCAGATGCCCACACTAGATCACCAGGGAAGCCGCCAGGACCACCAGGGAAGCGGGTAACATGTGGATGGCCAGGTATGTACCCCATGGCCATCCACATGTGCCCAATGTGCCCAGTCTGTGCCCAATCTGTGCAAATCAGTTCCCACAAATGGGCACTGACTGGCACCATTATAATTCAGTGATGCACAGCAATGCCACCCATCAATGTCACCAGTGCCACCAATCAGTTTCAACAGTGCCAACCATCAGTGTCCATCTGTGCCACCTATTAGTGCCCATCCGTGCCCATCAGTGTCCATCTGTGCCACCTATCAGTGTCACCCATAAGTACCCATCAGTGCCACCCATAAGTGCCCATCAGTGCCGCCTATGAGTGCCCATCAGTGCCGCCTATGACTGCCCATCAGTGCTGCATACCAGTGCCCCCTATCAGTGCCCATCAGTGCCACCTATCAGTGCCCATCAGTGCCGCCTATCAGTGCCCATCATCAGTGCCTGTCAGTGCCACCTCATTGGTGCCACCTCATCGGTGCCCATCAGTGCCGCCTTATCAGTGCCCGTCATTGAAGAAGAAAACGTACTTATTTTCAAAAAATTTTAACAGAAACAAAGAAAAACTATTTTTTTTACAAAATTTTTGGTCTTTTTTTATTTGTTGCGCAAAAAATAAAAACCGCAGAGGTGATCAAATACCACCAAAAGAAAGCTCTATTTGTGGGAAAAAATGTTAAAAAATTTGTTTGGGTACAGTGTTGTATGACCGCGCAATTGTCATTCAAATTGCGACAGCGCTGAAAGCTGAAAATTGGCTTGGGCAGGAAGGTGTCTAAGTGCCTGGTATTGAAGTGGCTTTACTCCCACACATTGCTATTGGCTAATCAGTAGTACAACTTGTACAACCCCAAAGTCATGTGACTTTGAACTGCAAGTTTGATGCAACTTTGATGCAACTTTGACCCAACCTTGGATAAGTGTGACTTGGATGCGACTTTGGCTTTGATTGATAATGGACAACTGTTGCACAACTGTTGCATGTATTATATTCAGGTGTGACTTTCATGCAATGTTTGAGGGTTTAAATTGCAGTTTATGGCACTTAAGTCACATGAAAGTCGGACCAAAGTAGTGCATGAATTACTTTGAAGTTGCTATGACTTTAAGTCGCACAGATATGAATGGTTATTAATGGAAAACATGAGGTATGATTGCACAAGTCTCACAGGTATGAATGGGAACTTATGGTCTCCCAGCATATGCACTTTATACCTGAAGCAGTTTGACCCCCATCTCATAAGCACAATATTTTGTTCTAATAGCATTTCATAGAGAACATCTTGGATAAAAACTAACTTGTGGAGCACACTGTGGGACTGTGGGGTTGATTTACTAAAACTGGAGAGTGAAAAATCCGGTGCAGCTGCGCATGGTAGACATTCAGCTTTTAACTTCAGCTTGTTCAACTCAGCTTTGACAAAACAAAACAACCTGGAAGCTGATTGGTTACTATGCAGAACTGCACCAGATTGTTCCCTCAACAGCTCTAATAAATCAACCCGAGTGACTAATAATGGCGGGTAGTCAAAAGATTCAAGACCAGTCTATAAAAATATTGACAGTCAGCTGCGGGATGCATCTAAATTGCACTGCCCAGAAAACAGTATAGCGCCTATATTTGCTTAAAATGACCAAACTCACACAGGGCACGTGAGAATTGTAATCCCTCTTTTTCCCTATAAAATTACCACTTCATAATACCTTAATGAATCCTAGTTTAAGTGGATTTAGGTTACTTTTAGCTGACTGAAAGAACCCTTTACAAATATATTAGGTTATAAAAAAGTAATGTTACCAAATGCATTGAGTTGTTTGTACATTAGACAGGGTATTAATAATAACATTTCCTGGCTTACAATGTTTACAATAAAACATTGCAAGTAAAACACAAAGCCAAATTCCAGCTCTGGCTTTAGTAACATCTGATCAGACTGCTTGGTATGATTATTGCTTTTGGCACTTTGCACTTTATCCCTTGCACTTTAATAAGTCCAATAGCATGTACCTATGTTTTCAATAATTAGACAATGAAATGAATCTTGTTGGTACTCAGTGTGTGGCGACAGATACAAGAACATCTGCTGTCTCTATATTTAGCAAGAAGTGAAAATTTGTAATCTACTCATTCACACAAGAGTACATAAGGAGCATTTCTCCAGATGTGTTCTTTAACATCTCTTCCTGCTCTGTAAGGTCATTGGCAGGTCTCTGCATGTTAACTCTTGTAGAACTTAACTTGGCAGAAGTGTACAGTGGAAGCCCTATATGGGATGCTGCAGCGTTGAATGGGTTTAATGATGGAAACACCTCTCAAGTTTCAGAAAGGGGCTGGGATTTCATACATGCCAAAGATTTCCCTATTTAAGAACACTGCAAGGGAATCTCTGTGGCTAAGTACTGTTTAAGGGCCCATCGTTGAAGGGGGTAGGGGAACAATTGATGGTGATAATTTGAGAAAGATTCTTTTTTCATATTTCATCCCCAAGTCTGCACTTAGAGTCTCATGTCTAACATTTAGACATGATGAGCTTTGTGCAAATATCCGCCCTCCTCTGCATCCTTGCAGTGGCTTACCCGTCCCTTATTTTGGCACAGCAGCAGGAAGGTGAGTAACTGTCAAAATGTTATATTCTTCGCTCACCTTACTGTTCCTAACTGCTTAGATATTTATCAGGAGTCTAAAAGTTACATGCTTACTCAGAAGGAAAAGCAGACTCTGCTTAGTTTTTTTTTTTTAACTGGTTTTACATTTGCTTTTGGAATGCTGTACTACCTAGTAGTACATTGAAAATAACAATAGATTATGCAACTTTTTTTTTTAGCTATTATCTACTCTTTTGCAAACACGTACATTAAACTTAAAAGACCAACAGGTTGTAGAGAGGACTTAGTGCTTGTCTGATGCAGATACTACATCCTTCTCCCATCCCTGACTGCAGTGTAATCTGACCTTGCCTAGGACAGCTATAACAACACCATCAAGGCAGAGAGGGACCAAACCTTAACAATCTGGGAATGTGCTCTGTGCAGCCATGTGCTTAATAAATCTCTGCTGGAATGATGACTGTTTCATACAAAGGCACATGGCATTCTTTATTAACAGTAAAAAGAGCAACTTTTTTAAAGAAAACTTTTTCTATTGATGTAATATACCTTCCTATTAATAGCTTACTTGAAGTATTAGTATACTACCCACTTAAAAAAGAAAGGCAGTTTGTTTTAAAGGACTGCTTTTAACCAAAACATTTGTCAGATACACAAAACCTTTACAGTGCAGCATGCATGCTGCGACTTGATTTATTTGATTTTTGCATGCATATAGGATTTATTTACTTAAATATATTATGGAATGCAAAATACTCAGCTCCCTTCTTTTACTCTAATCATTATACCATATTCAAAATATTGTAAAGTGTTATTCAAAATTGTAAACGTTATGAAAATAAGGTGTTACAATGTTTTTTCAGCTGCAAATATCTGAGAAGTTATTTTGAAGGAAAATATAAAATTCTAAAAGATGGTCTTAAAGCTGTGCACTCATTCTAGAAAGTTGGTGACACTGTCCAACAAAGATGTCATTTGTAGCAATGTTTGATTTAAAAATTCTTTAACAAATTTTTACTTTACTAAAAAATCTACAATAATTCCTCATAGATAGTTCATCTTTACATTGTATTTGTCTCTTTAGAAAAGATACCAAAACATAATGATTAACAATATGTCTTTTGTAGAAGTTTGTAAAGCTGTGCACTCATTCTAGAAAGTTGGTGACACTGTCCAACAAAGATGTCATTTGTAGCAATGTTTGATTTAAAAATTCTTTAACAGATTTTTTACTTTTAAAGTAAAAATCTGTTAAAGAATTTTTAAATCAAACATTGCTACAAGTGACATCTTTGTTGGACAGTGTCACCAACTTTCTAGAATGAGTGCACAGCTTTACAAACTTCTACATTGGAAATCATTATGTTTTAGTAGCTTTTCTAAAGAGACAAATATAATGTAAAGATGAACTATCTATGTAGAATTATTTTAGATTTTTTTTAGTAAAGTAAAAATCTGTTAAATATTTTTTACATCAAACATTGCTACAAATGACATCTTTGTTGGACAGTGTCCCCAACTTTCTAGAATGATGGGTGCACAGGGTTACAACCTTCTACAAAAGTGCATCATATGAATGTTATCATCCAAAGTCCACAGTTTTTATTCAAACAGTGTTGCAGCTTAATATAAAAATAATGAATAAAAAAAAAAAAAAATGTTAAGCCCGCAAACTCTACTGCATTCTCTGGGTGTTTGGGTATTTCAATGTTATTATTGTAAAGCTCTGCTACCTACATGAACATGTTTCTCCAAGTTATCATCCCAGCAACTGGCTCTTTGTGTTAAATCAGAGCGCAGGATTAATGTGTCATGACTGGCTCTAACAGTTTCCATGTAGTCATAACTTGCTCTAGGCTATGAATATTCATCCTATGTTGTAACAGCTGGAAGGCACTGTGTAAAGTATACCCTCTGTAGTCTGAAAAAGCTGGCAATGAGCAAAATATGATCTCATGAGTTCTAATATACAGCATGTCGGTATAGAAAACCATTTGCAAATGGAATTACATTTTGTCTTTGGATGTCAAGAAGCTTATGAAATAAATCCGAGACCTATATCGTGTACCATTATTGTTCTTTTGTTACAAGACAACCCACAGCTAGTGTTCATTCAATCATTTTTGTATTCCAAATTTCCCAGTTTCAGAATCTGCTGACCTTTGTTAGGATTAGGAGGGAGTGACTGAGAAAGGGAAAGATTCTGAAACTGATCTATTGCTGCCATCTGGTGGCTCTTCTTTGTAATTTCTGTCTCTGAAAGACGTGCCACACCTATTTTCATTGCTCTCAAAAGAAATACATATTGGCAATCATTATGTTTTAATATCTTTTCTAAAGAGACAAATATAATGTAAAGATGAACTATCTATGTAGAATTCTTGCAGATTTTTTTTAATGGTATGTGATCATATGTACATTATTGCACAGACCTTGTCATCTTTGCAAGCATATTAATAAGTGTATAAAAAATAGACAGGTCAAAGAAGCAAACATTACGTTTAATGACACATGTATGAGTAATTAACCTTTAGAAGAATTAACCTTAGCAATGGCAGTCATTATAATAATGTTCATGATGTTTAACATGAATTCTCTAGTAACACAGCTACATAGACTGGTTAATGGTAGTAAATACACTTAATATACCCTGAAGTATGGGTGCTCAACCTGCGGCCCTCCTGCAGTTGCCGAACAACAAGTCCCATGAGGCATTGCAAGGCTGACAGCTAAAAGAATGACTCCCAAAGGCAAAGACATGATGGAACTTGTAGTTCCAAAACAGCTGGAGGGCCACAGGTTGAGCACCCATGCCCTAAAGCATCACTTATGTGTATATGCTTTGAGGAAAAAATACCTGTATAACAGGATATACAGTTTTTATCTCATTTGCCCTGTGCTGGCACCATTCCTTCTTGCCATGGATGGTAGCAGACATTGTACCAGTCTTTTTAGCTGGTATAAGAAAACAAATTGTTCTAATGAAGGCACACTGACCACACTGTGCCCGAGACCTTAAAGTTAATTTGTGGACAGGCTATGGAAATTCAAGTATTTTAAACCTTTTTTCATGCTTGTTAAGAATATTTACATACTTAAATGTCCATAGTCGGATGACAAATTACCTTTAAAAACAAATTTGGTGCTATATGTTGAATAGGAAGACCAAGGGGAGGGTAGATGCTGATTAGAGTTTCTTCTTCTTTTGAAGTATGTTGTGTATTTTGCATATGTCTGAATGTTAAAACATATCTGCACTCTCTAGCCACAGTAAAACTTCCCTTCATGTATACAAAAGTGGGTATGAACCCTGAAAAAATAAACTATAATTGTTGATTTACTAAAGGCAAATAGACTGTTCACTTTGCAAGGTAAGTTGTACTTTGCAAGGGAGTTTCCCCAGAGCTTAGAGAATGAGGTGAAGCTCTTCTAACTTCTTCATCTAATCATGTGCAAGGAAAAACGCTGTTGCATTTTCCTTGCACAAAATGGGTATCCTTTGCAAAGTGAAAGTTCACCACAGTCACTAAGCTCTGGGGAAAATTCCCTTGAAAAGTGCAACTTTGCCTGCAAAGTGAACAGGCTATTTGCCTTTAGCATACCAGATCGATAGTACCAAGATACAGACAGATTGGGCTCAGTGATTTGGCTAACTGGAGTGAAGATTTTTATGGTACCCATGTTAAGATGTCTTTGGTGGTAACATTAAAAAAAAAAGGATGAAGGATGACAGCATGATTTTGCAGTTTTCCAGCAAGTTCTGGAAAGTTAGTGATGTTTTTCCACTCTGTTGTATGTATGAGAAGGAAAATCTACAAGGTATAATTTTTTTCCCAGCTTGTGGTTGATTAGTCTACTGTAAGCTGGAAAGCTAAAAAAACAATGCTTTGCAGTTGCAAAAGTTGTTAACATTACGTCTTGGAACTGTGTCCCTTGGATAGATCTCTTCTCTGCTGTAGTTATAAACACGTATTTACTTATACTGCTGGATACCTTATCGCTGCCCACCTGAATTGGGATAGCACCAAAGATGCTGCTTTCATTGGAATATGGAAAGGTAATTATATTCCATAAAACAATGGCTGCCTGAAAGTAACCTGAGAGCATACATCCTGAATTTTTTCAGAGATTGATTGAGATCTAAATTTACCATCCTGTACCATGTCCATAGTTCAGAATGGTAAATTGAGCTGATGCTGTACCATGTAGGTCTAAGTCAGTGCCTTTTTGCTATGCAAATAGCCTATACACAGGAACTGGAGGACATGTCAACAGGCAGTTGAGAAGAACCTCCGAGGCTGTCTGTGAACAAGAAACCTGATGTGCAACTGGCTAAAGACTATGCCAGTCAGTCTTTGCAATGCCCCCTAGTGTGTTTTTGGTCACTTTGGTAAGGTTGTGAGAAGTGATTTAAAGGAGAAGTCCAGCCTAAGATGATTTTGCACTCCTGTGACCCGTTTTCAGCAGAGATCGGGCTGAAGTCTGCTCTCTGCTGACGTCACAGATGTCAGTCCAGGCACCGTGTCATCCCAACCACGGAGTCTGGATCCGCCAGATGCCTGGACTGACACCCAGCTCAGCCTCTCAGCGACAACTGAGAGACTGATCTGACCACCCCACCCTCTCCACATCCCAGTGCTCCAATGAGTGAGGAGGGAGCAGAGAGCTGTGACTGACAGTGTACAGCTTTCTGCTCACGGAGCTCTAAAAACTATGCGATCGGCGGTGTTCGATTGCTCGCTTCTCAGTGTAGAGGCGCCAGGGGACAGATACAGCATTGGACCGATGCTGCATCCACCTAGGTAAGTATGATGGGGGAAAAAAATCCTTCACTTCTCTTTTAGGAGATGTTCACAGCATTCTCCAGTTTAAAACATGTTTTTTTTTTCACATTCCATAGTTATTACTAATTACATTGTCTATTTTCCATTAACTCACATTGTCCCATTTCCCCTTTTCCTCAACCTGCAATTTTCAAAAAAAAAAAAACATCAGCTGAAGTCTGAAAAGGAATTCTGTACTGTCATGTTGATATGTAATGGAAGTTTGTCTTTTTCTTTCAAGTACGAATTAATGCCTCTCTACCGCATCCATTACTTTAGATTTATCAGCTCTTCGCAGATAACAGAAGGTCTGGATTGTGTAAAGAATAAGGGCCTGATTAAATGTGTTACTTGTGTAAGTCTTAAAGTGTATGTCAAGGCAAAAAATAAATGCAATACTTCTTTGCAATACATGAACATTTTCTCATGCTTGATTTAAAGACCTTCTCCCTAGTTTCTCCCTGCCCACTTGTCTTTTGCTGAACTACTTAAACACTCCCACTCTCCTATAATCCACAATGTAGAGATTTATTGTTCTTTAATCCAAGGTAAGTATTGGGAGGACCAATTACACTTCTTGAGATAATACATGAAGTGTGCAAAGGGATACAGGGCAGCTCTGAATTTCTGTCTGATCAATTTGCACTTTTTGAATAGGTATAACAAAGCATTTTAAACTCTATATTTAAAAAAGAAGTATGGTCAAAGCTTTTTTTGCCCATTCTTCTCTTGTGAGTTAGGAGTACACTTACATTTGTTCTACAGTGACCCAGAGTCAGCTAATAGCGGCCAATTGCCAGCTATCAGCTGACAAGGCAGAGCCACTCCAGGCTCTGGATGGATCCCAACAATATTATAATGATCCACTTGACTGCCAATTAACAGCTGACTCCACCTCATAGTTTCCTGTCCTTACCCCAGACAGGTGTTCCAGTGAGTGCTGGAGGAGCAAAGTGGAGACCAGTGACTGACAATCACTGCTCTCTGCTCTGAGTAGACCAAGAATTGAGCAATCAGTGGTCATGTGATTGCTTAGTTCTCAGTCTTAGAAGCAACGTGGGATGGCTGCAGCATCACACCCAGGTATGATGTTGTTTTTTTTCATAACCCCATGTTTCTCCTTTAAAAGACCAAAAAGTACAAATAAGATAATTTTTTGTTAGGGTTTACATACACTTTAAAGAATAAGTTCACCTTTTGGAACATATTACGTTCCACCCGTATTTGGAGTGGAACGTGTAACATGTTCCTGCTCCTGCCACCCCCCCCAACCCCCTCAGCGTGACAGCAGACGGGGAGATGGGGGTTCTTCTCCCCACACCGACTGTCACAATTCAAAAATATCATGGTCATATGGAGCCCCACCCACACGGTTGCTTCTTTAATTCACAGTTTGAATGAACTACAAGGAAGCTGATGAGTACCCTTGTAGTTCATTCGCAAGCCCTGCAGCTTTCACACTGACAGTCTGTATGGAGGGACGGGCTGAAGTCTGCAGGGCTTGTCTACAGAAGTCTGACATTATACCCCTGATTAAATTATCACGTGTGCAATGTTTTCCAGGTTGCTGCAGGAAAACATCATAAATGCACTTTTTTTTCTGCAAAAACGTGCATTTATTATGAAAAAGGTGAACTTATCCTTTAAGAGGAACAAAACATGAAAAACCTGGGAAAGTGAGAAAGTACAAATATATGTGTATCAAAATGGACAAAAACTGAGGGGAAATCTAAAAGCGTACAAATCAGTGGTACAGGTGATAGGAAAACTTCTATTGGGAACAGATTTTTTAAAGAGGGAATTTCCTCCCACTTTGGGAGGATTTCCTTTTCATTTCTGAATGAGACACAGACACAGAAATCAAGGGTTTTTACTCTTCACTGCTGTATCCAAAACAAACAAAAAATGGTTTGGCTATAGATACACTTTAATATTTTGGGGAAGTTTAAGCAGGACTAAAGATCTTCATATTTTTGAACGATTCATTGCAGGGGTGGGTACAGACACAACATTTCTTAAGATATCAGTTATTAGAAATAGAATTAATTAATGCAGAACTCCTAGTACCACCCCTACCATGACCATCACACTACCTCACTGTTAACCCCTTTCACTGCTGGTTTTCCCCACTGCCCCAGTCATGATAACCCTGTGCCTAGCCTGCATCTTACTATGGGCTTTCCTATCTTATAAATTACCTTGCACATTAGTACTTTGGGACTAGAAGGGCATGGGGCATGACTGGGAGCCAATTGGGTCTGCTGCATACATATATGCTGGCAAGGAACTTGTAGACAGGGGCAATGGGCAAAGAGATTATCTCATCATTATACTGCTGTTCCTTCACAGTCACAGGCTGAGGGTGGGAAGGTGACCAGGATGTGTTACTTGACTATATTTTAGAAAAGTCAGGTCACCAGCCTGATTTTGCTGTCAGCAGGGAGGTTTAGCTCCTAAAACTGTACTCTAGTATTTATTAAACTATTTTTCTGGAATTCAGCTTTCAGGTATACAAAAAGATGTAATTGATCATATCTAAAGATTTCAGCAGAATCTCAATTTAAGCTTTTATATTAGATTTGAGTTTGTCTTTAATACATTGTTAAATTTTGCTGTCTTTCAATAAATTTTAAAAAGGTAAATTAAGGGAGAAGTTTGAGGTATATAAAAAAAAAATCTATACTCACCTCTTTGCTGCAGCATTGGTGTGATGCTGCAGCTGTTTCAATTTGGCTCTAAGCCCGAGAACTAAATGATCAAATGACTGCTGATTGCTCAGCTCCTAGTCTGTTTAGAGCAAAGGGAAATGACTGCCAGTCACTGCTCTCCACTCTGCTCCTCCAACATTCACTGGAGCGCCGAGCTGTGGAGCGCAGTTGGCTTTGGCTCTCAACCTCATGCTGAAAGGTGGAGCCAGCTGTCAATCGGGCAGCCGGGTGGATCCCGACAATATTTCAGAGCCTGGTGTGCTCTGCTAAGTCAGATGATAGTGGGTCAAACCAATTCTGAGTCAGAGGAGTGCAAAAGTAAGTGCACTCCTGTGACCCACACAAGAAGGATGAACAAAAGAGTTTTGGCCATACATTTAATTCTTATTTTAATATGCAAAGGCAGGGAAGATTGATGACTGGAAATCAAATGTACTAGGATGCTCAGTGCCATGCAATTGACAGCAGCCAGCAGTGAACTGCCATCGTGCTCTTAATAAGGTGATTGTGTGTTGGATTGTTTTTGTTAATTGGTATGGATTTTCCCACATAAATCACTGACATGATTCATGGAAAAAAAGGACAATGAAAGTGATCAGAATTATGCTCATTTTCTAACATTATTTCTTGTAAAACCTTCAACTCTGGAGAATGCAGCCTCTATGAAGAAACTGTTAACGCATTACACCATCTGGTTACAGACAATTTTGCAAAATAGGAGCAATTATGACTTGGAAGAATTTCTATGCATTTCTACAAACATGAAACACTATGACATCAAGTAATTAAAACCAAATTATTTTCACAAACAAAAAAAATGTGAAAACCATTTTAATTTGTTAAGATTACTAATCATTTAAAGGGAATGTCATATGATTTTGTCAGCTGAAATAGTGTGTATGCATTTAAACTGTATCTACCGTATATACTCGAGTATAAGTCGTTCCGAGTATAAGTCGAGGCCCTAATTTACCACAAAAAAAAATGGGAAAAACGTATTGACCCGAGTATAAGACGAGGGTGAGAAATGCACAGCTACTGTAAGTGGAAAAGAGGGTCAACAATGCCCATTTGCAGCATCACTGTGCCCATTTGCAGCCATAGGTCCCCTGAACTTCAAACTTGGTAGTTAAGGGTTCCTAGATGCCCCCTAGCTGCAGCCAAAATTTGGGGTCTCTGAACCCAAAGTGTCCCGAAATGTCATTGCTGCAAATGGACACAGTTGACCAAATTTGGGGCCCCATATCTCGGGGCCACTTAGGGCTAAGAACCCCAAATTTGGTGTGCAAACCCACTGGAACTAGCACCATAAAATTTCCAAAGCTGGAGTTTCTAAGTGGCCCCGAGATACAGGGCCCCAAAAATCAGTTCAGAAAATGTCAAGCACTTTTCTGCAGCAGAGAATGACATTTTCCGAACCAGTGCTAGGAACCCCTGCTTTGGATATGTTATGGTATCAGTTCCACTGAGTCTGCACACCAAATTTGGGGTTCCTAGCACCAAGTGGCTTTGAGATATGGGGCCCCAAAGTCGGTTCACAAAATGTCAAGCACTTTTCTGCAACAGAGAATGACATTTTCCGTGCCGATTTTGGGGCCCTGTATCTCGGGGCCACTTAGTGCTAGGAACCCCAGCTTTGGATATGTTGTGGTACCAGTTCCACTGGGTTTGCATACCAAATTTAGCGTTCCTAGCACCAAGTGGTCCTGAGATACGGGGCCCCAAAATTGGTTCAGAAAATGAATTTTTTTGCTGCAGAAAAGTGCTTGACTCGAGTATAAGTCGAGGGGGGCACTTTCAGCACAAAAAAATGTGCTGAAAAATTCGACTTATACTCGAGTATATACGGTATGTTTTAGTTTTGAATAGATTAGAGAGGGGTTGGAACAGCTGCCATGTTTTTATTGCTGCCTGCTTCCCCAGTAGAGAGATTCACTCTCTCTATTTGTCTTGGTTATTGGGATGGAAAAACCAAACATTTTTGAGCTGTCAGTTTAACAGGAATAGAGGGGAAATCCTCCATTTGGCATACTCTTCCAGCAACAACTGTCTAAAAGTCATTTCCTGTTCCTGTCGGCACACTGGAATATAGAGGGCAAAAAATGGACAGGGTTTTTAACCATTCCCTTACTCTGCTCAAAACAAAATATATACCGTATACAATATATATATATATATATATATATATATATATATATATATATATATATATATGATGCTGCAGTGGTGTCATAAATATTCTAGAGAGTCACTATGGAGTTTATTTTACTTTGTCTGACACCAACAATGTTGCCTGTTTTTGTAGTCACACCAATGATGGGACCTTTTTATTTCCACTATCTATTTAGTGTAGGACTGAGTATGTTTAAAACACTGCAAACTAGGGGAAAAGGTGCAACACTAGAAATCCCATGATGTGAAGGCACACCCAAATTTCCTCACTTTCACTTTATTGGCCACACCTCTTACGTGTCCAATGAGCATTTTTTACCTATACATAGGTGTGAGATCTCCACTGTACAGATACCCCCCCAACACTTAACACTCCATGTCCACAGATATAATCATTACTTCCCTCATTCAACCCCGCTACTATTGATGAGAATACTAAACTTTTTTCTAACACCCACCTAACTACCTGCCCCCTGGATTCTGTTCCCTTGCAAATGTTATGGTTACCCTCTGGCTTTATCCCACACTCTCTAACTCACATCTTCAATATCCCTCTGGCATCTTCCTCAACTCTCTAAAACATGCACTAGTCATCCTCATACTGAAAAAGCCCTCACTGGACCCCACCAATTTTAACAACCTACACTCCATTCCCTTGCTTCCTTTTCCTCCATACTCCCTGACTATATCCATAACCTGTCTGAATTTCACTCTCAACACTCCACAGAAACGAAAACTCACAAACAATGTACCAACTGATAAAACTATTGGACACTATTCTGTACTCCTACTGTGCCGCCTTTGACATAATGGACCACCCCCTCCTCCTCAAAAAACTCCACTTTTTTTGGTCTCCATGACTGTACTCTTCACTGGTTCTCATTCTTCCTATCCCTCCGCACCTTCAGCTTCACTTGCAATTTTACTTACTTCTCTCCTCTTTCTTTATCTGTCAGCCCCCCCCAAGGTTCTGTTCTTGGACCTCTCTTATTCTCAATCTAAACCTCCTACCTGGGTCAGTTGATAACCTCCCATGGCTTTCAATACCATTTCTACGCTGATGACGACCCAAATCTATTTCTTTACCCCTCAGCTCACTCAATAAACCTCCATACGCATCTCTAATTTACTAACAGACATATCAGTCTGGGTGTCACATCAGCCCCTCACACTCAAGCTATCCAAAACCAAGCTCATAATATTTATTTTACCACGTGCCTCCTCCCCTGACTTTTCTGTCAGGATCATGGCACAACTATCAACCCATCCCCGCACGCCAAGGTGCTAGGTGTTATCCTCCACTTTGAACTCTCCTTGCGGTCCTACATCTAATCACTGTCCAATATTTGCCACTTTAACCTATGCAGCATTTGCACAATATGCCCCTTTCTAATCTATGACACCACTAAGCTTCTTATTCACTCCCTGGTCATCCTTCTTCTCAACTACTACTATTTCCTCCTCATTGGCTTACCTTCACATAGGCTTTTCCCTCTTCAGTCTATCATGAATTCTGCTGCTAGACTCATCCACCTTACCAACTGTTTAGTGCCTGCTAATCCTCTCTGCTAATCCTTCCAGTGGCTTCCGCTAACCCAACAAATTAAGTTCAAAATGCTAACAACAACTTACAAAGCCATCCACAATTAGGCCTCCAGCTACATCACTAACTTAGTCTCAAAATACCGACCAATTCGCTCTCTTTATTCATTCCAAGGTCTCCTGCTCTCTAGCTCCCTTGTCACCTCCCCCTATGCTCGCCTGCAGAACTTCTTATGAGCCTTTTCCATCCTATGGAACTCACTACCCAAATCTGACTATCTCCTACTATGTCCTTTTATTTTCTCCATTAGCTCACCTCTCACAGTTACTTACCTTTTGTATCACTTGACCCCCCCCCCCTTTTTGGATTGTAAGCTCTAACGAGCAGGGCCCTCTGATTCCTCTGTTTGCATTTTGTAACTGTACTGTCCTGTCCTGTTGTAAAGGCTGCGCAAACTATTGGCTCCAAATCAATCATGTATAATAATAATAATTTGCAAGGAGGCACAATATAGATGGCAGCACTCAGTTATGCAAAAGAAGAGGTAATTACAGACTCTGAACATCATAAATCAAGGATTCTCAAAATTCAATTTAAAAAAGGCCAGTTCATTGTCCTTCAGACTTAAGGGATGCCAGACTTTAGCCAGCAGCAGGAGTAGAACAGGCCTGGCATCAATTCCAGGCTCAATCAGTGACAATAAAAAATTACCTAGCACCTGGAGTTAGTGGGAAGAGTCAAAATGCCCTATTATCATTGTGAAAGAGACAAATTGTGGTTAACTAAATGCAAAAAGGCCTAAACAAATATGGGTTAATGCTTACATGCTCTGTGCAATGGAATTGCACAAATGGACCCAAACTTCTTCTTTTTGTGTTTCCCACTGATGCTCTTGGCTCCTTCCCTCTGCCGACTGCCCCCACAGAAAGCAGCTTTCTATGGGGGTACTCATGTGCTCTCTCTCCCGAACCTCACTATCTGAGTCTATTGACACAGACAGCAAGACTCGTCCCTGCCCCCCGCTACCCTGCTCCCTCATCACTGGCTTTGAGTGACAGCAGTGGAAGCCAATCGAATGAGGGCTCAGGCAGGTAAAAGAGGGGGTGGGAGTGAGGGTTGATACTGATGCTTAAACATTTTTTTATGCAAGGAATACATTAAGGTAAAAATGTTTAGGCTTTATAACCACTTTAAAACACAACATTAATTTAATTTTTAAATCACTGCATTTGTGTGTGTGTGTGTGTAGCTCAAGCTGACTATGCATGAGCAAATAATGTTTAGTGTTAATAAATCTGGACAATACATCCTTACTACATCTTTGGGGGTTTAGAGCCAGTGAGCAAGCTTTAAACCTTGGTTAAATAGGCCCATTGTCTGTTTTTTGTCAACTTGAGAATGGAAAACAGAAGATAAGTCAGGCTGTAGACATTTGTTAGCTGAAATATGGAGCATTGACTTTGGACATAAAATTTTGGCAATGTTTACTGAAAGTGAATGCCTTAAAGATTAGCTAACAAACCACTTCCATTTTCCATAATATATGCCCTTGAACAATGTTTGTGTTAGAATTAAACCAGAAAGTTATGTCTTAACTCCGCTGAAGCTCACTCCCTTTCCCACACGGTTATTTAAGCAGAGTTCAAGCACTAAAAATAAGAAAAAGGACTATTTTAATGCTACATAGCTAATTAATACTATTAAAGTAGATTTAAGCTCTAACTGGATGACATTTAATTTGCTAAAATCTAAATATCTATAATAATTGTCTTTTGTTCATTAATACTGTTTAACTTTTTTTCCCTATGTTTTTTTGCATCTCAGTGATGCTGATCACCTTCAGTCTTTGCATTAGCCATTTCCTGTCTACATGCATTCCTCCCAGAACCCGCTGCACAGGTCTTAATAGTGATAATAATGACTGTGCCTGAAAAGTATGTGCCGTCATTGGCGCATGTGACAGGATGACAATGCAGGAGCATAGTTTGGAGACAGTCTCACCACATAATAGGAAGTGCCTAAACAAAGATCGTCTCAGCAAAATTGCCAGGATTTTTCAATAAATGCTGCAAATTTCAAAAAAATGAAAAGACATTTGAAATTACATTCATGCTTTAATGCTTGTATAAGGTTTTGGTGATTGGGTTAAGATCTGCTTTGAAGCCCAACTCATATACTGTATTTTGTTATAAAATTGTGTGCCAATGGCTGTTCTTTAAAAAAGGTTCAACGCCCTACTCACCCTTTCAACAATGTCCTATGTGTCCTCCAAAGTTACCAAAGAAGTTGGAGCCCTTTGGCTTTGCTTGGCAAACACAAATCTAGCTTCAGAAACCAATTATCTGTCTTACTTATGGATGGAGGCTTCTCATATTTTTTTGTCTCAGAATGACCTTTTAACTGGTCATTTTTTTCTTACTGCAAAGATGTGGGTTGTAAAAACAAAACCTGAAAGTCAAAGATCTTAGTTGTCAGTAGGAGTGTTCTGTCCTATAGGCAAGCTGAGACAGTCTTAAAGTGTTTGTTACCCTAAAAAAATAAACAAATGGTAGATTGTTTTCCCTTAAAGCATGTTATGCAGTGCTTGTGCTGTGTAATTTTGCCCCCTGTATCACGTGAAATACCTGGTTGATCCTGCCTCATTCTGCCCTCCCCTTTTTAAACTGACCACAGTTTATCATGGCTGCTGAGCCCTGACACCGTGGTCAGTTTACGTGTCTCCGTCATCCGAAGCTCTCCTCTGTCCTCTCCCCCGCCCTCTCCTCCCTCCCCTCCCTGCCTGTCAGCTCATGACAGTACCACTCCTGCTGCTATAAAACTATCATATGATTATACATTCCACTCTATTAAATAAGGATCTGTGCCTCACAGTATGTGTTTTATAAAAATTATGCCAATTTCTACCTTCTTTTCAGAGCCTCTCATGGCGTTCAAGTGACTCCTCAGCTCTCTCCTCCTCTCCTCCCCTCTCCCCCAGCTGACTACAGCAGGAGTTCGCAGCCCCACCCACTGGAGTTGTCAGCCCAGGAGAGGAGAGAAACAAGGAGTCACGTGAGCAGTGGGAGATGCTCTGAAAGAAGGTAGAAATCCACATCTTTTTTAAAAAAGACACATACAGTGAGGCACATATCCTTATTTAACAGAGGGGATTGTATGATTGTAGGATAGTGGTTTTACAACCACTACAATAAAGAACAAACACTATGTATTGTCATCTCCCATTTCCCATATGGTTCTCTCCCTATTAGTGGCTACACAAAGAAATACAGTGATAAAACTTGATTATACCGTGAGTCATATGTTTTTCCATCTAACTTAATTTCAAGGTCAACTAGAATGTTTTTTATGAAAGCTTAAAGTTTACTAAAGCAAAAAATTTTTTTTTAAACTTTGGAAAAACTTGGAAGGAGCAAATATTCCTCTCAAGTTTTTATTGCTTTCCATGACCGCATTTCAACTCTCTGTCTGACCCTCTGAGAGCAGGGCAAAAAAAATTAGGGAAGCATTTGTCACAGAAACAGGAAGACATCCTGTGTTTTGCTGTGTTCTTGTCCCTAATGGAGAGATTTCACATAACTACCCAATCATGTCTTACCATTTCTTTATCAGGGAAGCTGTTTGAATTGAAAAACAAATATCTATAGCATAGTTGTAATTGAAATATGACACATTAAGAATGAAAAAGTGTAAAAAAAATATAATTTTACAGTTCACTTGTATTTTGTTCGAATTTGGCAAAGTATCAAGTTAATTTTACTTTGGGGACCCATTAAGAGGATTTCCTTACACGTTTAAGTGGGTGTAGTTCCCCCATCTGTCTTTTGTGCCTGGAGATACTTGATACTTCTGAGTGTGGGGGAACATATAACACTCCCATTCCCTTGAGTGCTCAATGTCTGAGCTGACAGTTTCAATTTGGACTGCTGTAAAATAGGGATGTGCATAGCCTGTATAAAAGCTGACAAAACTTATAAAAGAATTTAGGCCACTCTTTCAGCAGATTGGGGTAGCAGGAGAGAAAGTGGAAGGTAAGGAAACTTACAGTAAATTAAACCTTTTTTTTTATCTAGTATGAGCAAAGTACAAGCTCATGTTCACATAAATCTTCTGAACACTTAGTATGAACAGATTTTCATCTCAGAACCCTGTGGAAAGAAGAGTCTAAGAATATTTCTGAACAGGAATAGTTTGATGAAAAAGAAAATTCCTGTACTAATATAATTTTATACTAACAGACATACACTTACAGGTATGTGACAAAGAATATAAATATGAAAAAATGCACTTACTGCATTGATACCAAATTAGACGTGGTTATTTGCAGTGCAAGAAGAAAGCTCTCTGGCACCAATAGTGAAAATGCCAAATATGCTCCTATTATGTACCTTTTAGCAGAGCCTAATATCACACCTCTGACTCGGGGCCACCAATAGAGTAGACAGAAGGTGCAGGAGTGCAGAGTGGCATGAGTGCCTGTAAGTATTGCTAGCAGCTGGCCAGGTGTCCAAGCTGGGCAGCTGAAGCTGTCAGAAGACAGCAGTAAGCAGGCCAGCTGGTAGGCAGCAGACTGAGACAGGCTGGCACTGGCGACAGCAGGCAGCTGAGATGATTGCTATTAACAGACTGTAAAAAAGCCGGAACAGCAGGGTGGTAGGCGGGTACTGGTAACAGCAGCGGGTACTGGTAACAGCAGGCAGAGTAGCAGGGTCAGACAGGTCGGGTTAAACACAGACAGGATGGATTGGGTACAGGACATAGGCAGGAGCGGGGTCAGGAAACAAGCTGGGTCTGGAACGGATCAGTAAAGCAGAAGCCAATGGAGCAGATAGAAGCGGAGGTAAGGAGACAGATCGAGGTCAGTGTAGGCAGAGTTCAGAGAATGGTCAAGACAAGCCGGGTCAGCAACTGGAATCAGCATACAGAATTACAGGAACACAGGATACACAGGAGGCTGAGGACAAAACATCCCTGATCCTGAGCACTGGCTCAGTTTAAATGCCTGTTTGGTACCAATATCTGTCACAAGTGCTCGTACGCACTTTCATGCGTGGGTATGCACGCTCACACAGGTGCACGCACTGGTATGCGCTTTAACAAGTGCCCAATTTCTGAGACCATTAAAGGGAACATGTATTAGCCTGTGCACAGAAATTTGTCCAGGGGAACCATCTTGTCGATTGGCATGCCCTTCCTTACAGCTCCCATCCACTCCAAGCTAAAATTATTTTTCACATCTACATGTACTGTGACTAGGATGGTGCAGGGTGTTGAAATGACAAGCACTGTTCACTTGTCCTAGTATGACAACCTTTTTTTGGAAATTTCAATGGAATAGGGTTTTTAACTTCAATTAGATAATTTCACAATGAGTATGGTGAAACAGAACAAGGTTTTCATCAACATTATGGTAACCAAAATATATATTTTTTTATCTTGGAACTAACATAGTTTATATTTTTCATCAAGTGTGCAAATGCCATGTGCTATTGTCCACTTTTGGAGCTTACTTTAAACAGTCGAACACCAGTCACTACAGGATAGAGGAGAAGTAAGTTTCCACTTGAGTATTACCTGTCTAAAATAAGAGGATGCAGAGAATAGGAAAGGCTTACCATGCTTTTGGGTGGAAAGGTTATCCTAGATGCCTAATAATAATATGAGGGGGTTCAGTGTTGGGGGGAAAGCCCAACACCGACATCAGCCTAGCCACTACCTGACATTAATAGTCAAGGACTAGGAGGCAACTCCATACCATGATAAAAGATGCCAATGTCACACCAACATTTATTGCAAATAGGGAAGCCGGTTGGCCTAACACAATGTAACCTCTGGGGAGTGTATTATATTCAATGAAGAAATTTCAGTTGAACAAATTGGTCTCTAGCAGAAATTATCAGTTTGTGGGAATTGAGCTCTAACAGAGTGTCTGACTTGACGGTATTGGAAAAAGCGTTTTTACCTGCCTGGAAAATTTGGTCAACAACACAAATACCCAGTCTGGTCCATACAACAGTGTTGGGTTTCATATTCAAATGTTAAAGTGTGGAGTTGTTCCACAAGTAGGTGAGAGGGGACCAGGTTTTAGGAATGCAGAACTAATTAATAACTGCTGACCAGGCCCTCAGCATAATTTTCATGGTGAAGTAACTTCTGGGGGGATATGGGGACATTGATAAAAATTTAAAGATGATTTTAAAAAGGATTTTAAAATTTGTGGAGAACCCACCACAGTCGCCTTTAGAAATTTAGCTGTATTTCCAGAAGGGTAAATTACCAACGAATACTGCCCATAAAAGATACAGTAAGGCCTGCCTTATCTGCACTGATGCCATTATTATGAAATGAAATAGAAAACTTTAAATGAATTATATAATAAACACGATGGATGAAAATTAACAAGGTTTACATACAAAAGGGGAAAAAAATAAATCACCAATGAAAGAAAGGTAAGGACGGTGTTGAAGTGGAATTAAAATCCGCTGCCATCGACCAGGGTTTTTGCCATAATACACAATATCAATGAGCTTTGGGTTCAGGTCGAACCAAGTGAGTTTACAGTTTGGAGGACTATTGTACAAACTGGCCATATTTAGCCAGTTTACCTACACTATATTACCAAAAGGTAAGATATATAGGGATGTTTGCCTTTACACGCACATGAACTTTAATGGCATCCCAGTCTTCATCCGTAGGGTTCAATATTGAATTGGCTCAACATTTGCAAGGTCCATTAAGACAGGGGTGAGCGAGTTTGGGGTGGAGGAACTTGACTGGCCTGCACAGAGTCCTGACCCTTTACCCAATAGAACACCTTTGGGAGGAATTAGAGTGGAGAATGTGAGCCAGGCCTTCTTGTCCACATCAGTGCCTGACCTCACAAATGCACTTCTGGAAGAATGGTCAAACATTCCCATAGACACACTCCTAAAACTTGTGCACAGTCTTCCCAGAAGAGTTGAAGCTGTTATAGCTGCAAAGGGTGGGCCAACTCAATATTGAACCCTACGGACTTAGACTGGGATGCCATTAAAGTTCATGTGCGTGTAAAGGCAGGCATCCCAATACTTTTGGTAATATAGTGTATGTGAATCCCTGGTTGCTCTTTGTAAACACACCAGCCAGGGATCTATCATTTAGCGGTGGTAGCACTAAAAATGCAAGAAGAAGAAATTGTTACTGATCATCAGCCTGGTTGGGACTATAAAGCAATACCTAGGTGTAATGCACCTCCAAACTGTATAAGTAATATATTGTGTTGCTTGTACTATTTAATTTAGACAAGCAAGGCTGGTAGCTATAAATTACACATTGAACAGTACCATTAGATAACTGTGCAAAATGGCAGAATGGAAACCCTGTAAAACACTTTTAAATCAGTCTGTTGTGTTCAGTGTAGCTTTGATCTGTTTAGTGCTTTCTATTACTGAATTTGTGCCAACTATATCAAACATCAATAAAAAGCAAAGGTTTGATCATAACTCTGCATGTTTTATATAACTCTGCCCCATGTGTCTGTTGGCAATGCAGCACTGATATAAATCAACTTTCTTCAAAAACAATGTTCCAGATAAAAACCTCAGAATGCTTTGTTCTATCTAAAATATGCACTTTATTTTAAAAATAGTGTTTCAGATTCATACATGTGAGTCTTGAGCAAAACCAAATTAAAGTAAATGTTCTAAATCTAAATTGCAATATGAGATGAGGGAACTGACTGCACAATAAAACAATGTAACCCCATCTAAATCGGTCAAATATTTGTTATGGACAGAACTTGGGATTGGGTACTGGGATTCAGTAAGTACCCTAATGCCGCGTACACACGGTCAGATTTTCCAACGGGAAATGTTGGATGTGAGCTTGTTGTTGGAACGTATGCTCCATCAAACATTTGCTGTCGGAATTTCCGCACACATATGTTTGAGTCCGAGCATGTGTACACAAGTCCGTCGCACAAAAGTACATGCATGCTCTGAACCAAGCAGAAGGAGCTGCACTGGTTATTAAACTTCATTTTTCTTGGCTCGTCGTACGTGTTGTACATCACCGCGTTCTCATGTTTGGAATTTTGGGCCAACATTTGTGTGTTTGTGTGACTGTGGGTATGCAAGACAAGTTTGAGCCAGCAACTTTTGGAAAAAAATCCAAGGTTTTGTTGTCGGAAAATCCTATCGTGTGTACAGGGCATAAGCGTTTTTACTAAATCCCAAAAGTAATTTATTCATTGAGGGGGTACTGGTGTATTGCTACCAGGTCTTGCAATGCAAGGCAAGCCTTCTAACTGCAATAGGCACAGATATATATGAAACCCACCGTGCATTATTAAATGATTGTAAAGGTTTACTTTTTTTAAACAAACATGTGATATTACTTGCGTGCTCTGTGCAATGTTTTTTTCTTGTTCTCTGGCCCCCTGCATCGTTCTAATGACTTTTGCTGCAGCGAGAGGTATATTGGATATATTTACATGTTTTTTTATTGGACAAATTATTCCTCCCTCCTGGAAGCATGTGTTCCCGGAGGTGGGAAGGGCAATTATGTTTGCACTATTTATCAGAGTCAAATTAATCTGTTTGTTAGCCATGAGTAGGGCCTGACGTCCGAAACATGTTGGCTTTGTACATGACTGTATTACACAAATGTCAATAAAGACCATTTGATTATAGACGATTCACTGAAGTGCCAGCTTTTTCTACATATTATCTGTTGCATCCTCATTGGAGAGATTCTTCTGCTGCTCATGACTTCTTGCCAATATTATCACCAGGATAACAAGAAGAGATCCTCTAGTAAAGCTCCAGGCACCAATAAAAACCTGACAGAGGTTCTTACCCTTAGCTACTCCTATAAAAACTAATATAAGTTTTGGTTGGAGTTGGGCTTTGAAACAACATTACAGAGATGCCATAATCATAGATAATACTAACTGAGTCTAAAATATATCTCCTTGAGAGACCAAGATCCTTTGTGGTTTCTGGAAACATGGTTATGTCATCTCTACTAAAGGTGGAGATTACTGTTCAGAGCCATGGATTGACCGATTGGGCCTAAGCAACTGTTCCTGAAGCCCCTTTAGCAGTGACAATAACATGATTGCTGGAAAAGCCTAAAGAGTTCTAATGTTTTATGGAAAGGTGTTTTTTTTAGAGACCTATATTGTATTTACTCATGTAATAATACACGGCTGTAAAATATCTTTGATGTAAATTTTTAAGTATAGGTTAATGTTAAGGTTACTATTGTGCGATTTTCTATTGAATTTAGACTGCTATTGGGTATGTACACATGATGAGTGACAAATGGGGGGGGGGATCTGCTCCACAAGTGACAAAGGTTAATAGTGTAAGAATCTCTACCCCCATCCCCCATGACATGGGAGCATGCTTCTTTACCTTATTAGGTGTTATCCTATAGGAAGTACAATACTTTCTTCAAAGAACAGTAATGTCATACAGGGTCAAATGACCAGAGGTCCCCCATTTGGTAGGGAAGGGCGTGCCGGCCTCCTGGTTTAGGGATTTTTGCACATTCTTCAGTGGCTGTTGGAATGAAATAGTAAATGGTTTTTAAATTCAGTGCTACCTCAAAATATAAAGATTCCCAATAAGCTATTTTTGTGATGGGGTCCACCAATCATATCACAAAACACTAGAGAATACCATTGCTGTTTCCTAAAATGCAATGGGAAAAGTGCCCCTCTTGAAATATTGTTACACTTAAATATACGCTTTAGGGCACTTTCACACTAAGCAGCGCCAGGCGTTGGCGGTAAAGCACCGCTATTTTTAGCGACGCTTTACTGTAGTTTTTTGCAGCGCTTTTTGGTCGCTAGCAGGGCCCTTTTAACCCCTTTAACCACTTTTAATGGCCGAACAAAGGCTAAAAGCGCCCACAAAGCGCTGCTGCAGCGACACTTTGCCTAGGCTGCCCATTGATTTCAATGGGCAGGGGCACTTTAGGAGCAGTGTATATACCACTTCTACAGCGCCTCAAAGATGCTGCTTGCAGGACTATTTTGAGCGTCCTGCCAGCGCTCCGCTCCAGTGTGAAAGCCATCAGGCTTTCACATTGGAGTGAAAGTAGAGGAGCTTTGCAGGCACTATTTTTAGTGATATATAGCGCCTGTAAAGCTCCTCAGTGTGAAAGGGGTCTTACAGTATAATTGGGTAAAGTTCTTCATCCACATAACATGGAATTATTTTTTGTTCGGATTTATCATGCTAATGCCATAAATTGAAAATACATTCACATACAAATATCTAAGCAGATTCAGCACAAAGAGAAGACATTTTTTTTTTTTTTTGGCATTTCATTCATAACATCCAAATTTAATTTTCTGATGGCAGTATACATTAATACAATTTAATCCTCAACGCCTCAATTTGCAAAGACAGCTGGCTTTAGCTACACATCCTCCCCTATAATTACATATCATCATGCCAATATGTTCTCATGAATACATTTAACAACTGTTTAGGGCCTTTTGTTCAATGTGTCTGTGCAACGTATGCTTGTGCCATAACATTCTGACAAATAACCCCCATCTGCACATAATAATCTTACACTAAATAAACTAAATCAGGGCAGATGTATAAACCCCAAAGTAAAATTATTCCAGTGAAAAATCTGCCAAAACAGCACTTTTTTCTTTTTTTAGGCAGCTGATATCTCGTTTCAGTTAAGTTTAAATCGGGTATTCTATTTATTAGCTCCAGATGTGTAAAAAAAAAAGCAACGCTTCCATCTGCTGGAGAAATTGTGGCAGTGCAGTGGTTAGTTATTTCTGTATTTTCAAAGTTGGACTCAGTATTAAATTAAAGTATTAAACTAGAACAGTCCTTCACATTTTACATAATTACAATGAAATAATACTATTTATACCTTTGTTCAATTAATAGCAAAAATTCATTTGCATAATGTAATGTGCTTTGAGGATAGTTACATTTAAGAATTGGCTTTTTGACTAGCAACACCCTAATTCAATGAAGAGTGCATTTTTTTTTTTAATTACAGTATGTTATTAGCACCTCAGAAAAAACATCTTGACCTGATGTGACTTCAGGAGAGTCACTTGTGATGGGATGCTATTGGGTCTTTAACTCAAAGAAGATCAAGCCCCAACCACTAAACTCTTAAACTTGAACATGTTTATGTCTTAAAAAAAATAGATCTTCAGCTATCATTAAAATAAAACATAGTAATCCTGCAACATAGGACCTTGTGCAGGTACATCCTGTTATGGGATGACAAAGTGCTGTTTGTCTCCCAATTGCTCTCAATGTCATTGTTATCTTGTCACATATGCTCCCAGCAGAAACTATAATGGAGATTTAATGCACAAGCATATTACAACTTTGTCACTAGCCTATATTATAACTTGCCACCCAAAAGACCTGTCATTCTCTTCAGCCAGTCTTGTGATTCAACAACAGATTAGAAATGCCAACGACTAAAAGGAATGCTGCAGTGTACTAAAGTTTATCCAAGTTTGTCATGTATATATTATGCAAAATGTTACACAGCACTCACACAGATTGCCACGCTGAATATCCAGCTTGGAGAGATGAGAAAAATGCAATGTAATGTGGCTGATGGTAATTCAGTATGACTATGTATCACGTATTGTCTCCAAAGTTGTCTTCAGCTCAAAGGATTCCAAAATCAAACATTTATCTGACGTGTGTAACTATAGATGGGCATAGGGTGTGAAATAAGATGCAATGATCAAACTTTTTTTTTTTCCTGGTGGCACAAAATGAGCAATCGAGTATTTTCTATTTCGGAAAAAGGGAATGGTTTACTGCTGTCTGATAGAAACCTCACAGATTTCTTGACTTGTTTGCAATTTTTCTTTCCAACAGTGGCATCGGCAACATGTACTCATCAGGGACAAAATTACGCAGACAGGGATGTCTGGAAACCAGAACCTTGCCAAATCTGTGTTTGCGACACTGGAGCCGTTTTGTGTGATGAAATCTTGTGTGAGGACACCGACTCAGAGTGTGAAAACCCTGAAATTCCATTTGGAGAGTGCTGCCCAATATGTCCAACACCTTCAAGTGTAAGTATCATTCAAAGGAGATCTGTACTGAAAGTACCAGGCAAACCTTCATTGCTGACCTTCTGATAGTGCTAATTGCCTGACTATCATGCTGATCTGCTAGCTTCAATATTTTTCCAAGCCATTAACAAAGAAATAAAATAATGATCAAGAATTCTGACTTACAGTGGAACTTTATGAAAAGAATAAAACATGGGCGAACAGTCAGGATTTTTAATGCAGAAGAGACATACTATGTCTCTTCTGCATTAAAGTTACTTACCTGCCTGTCCGCCCATATACAGTAAGCTGCGCATGCACGGATTATTGTATAGGTTTGGCAATGCCGAGACGACTAAACTACCATGCATGCGCTGGAACAGCGTTATCTTGGCCCAGCCAATGAAAGTGACCATTGATCGATCAGTGAGTTTAGCATCACTTTAACTCTACCTTTAGTTGCGTGATACTTGTTCCAGGCCATTGACTTAGAAAGTACTGAAAACAGAGTAAGCCAGGAAACTAACTTTTTAGGAGGTCATCAATGGTGGCTTCCATATTTCTTCTGGCACATGTTTCACTTAAAGTAACCCATCCCATTAACCAAACAGGTAAACATAATTATAGCTTAATAACCTGCTCCATCAGCTGTATCAATTGTACTTTGGATCTCCAGCATCTGGACATGCACCCTGCTCAATGCTTCAGTCAACAGCTCTCATACTACCTATGCAAATATGCAAAGACTTCTGATTGACGTAGTAAAGTGTCATCATTGCCACAGTTTGATTATCTTCTCCATCACTTGATTAAATAATCAATTCCTGCAATACATAACTACTACTAACTACATAACTAAAGACTACTAGCTGTAAAAATAGTGTACTGAGCTATACAAAGATTCCCCAGTATATTACTCCATTTTGCGGACACAGCTGTTGGTAGCACTGGCAAATGTAGCATTCTAATAATAAAAGAACAGTTTGTACCTAGTAAGTGTTAACGTCATTGCTGTCTAGGTCAGCTATCAAAGTACATAGAAGTTTTTAAAGTACACAACATAAGACTTTACAGGTACAAAGACCAATACGCCAATTTAGTAGATTATATGCCACATATGTACATAAAAGATTTATTGTAGTACTTTTATATTTCATCTGTTCACCTAATTCTGATTTTCTGCTTTCCATTTATATATAAATATATGCCCAAAATTAATTATCTTCTTTAAGATGAGTAAAAAAAATGAGTTACGGTTCATTTAACTATAATATTTTTACCCAGGTTACATGTGCTCTTAAAAGAACCAATTTGTTTTAATTTTTCTGTTAAATTTTTTGGCAGAATTTCTCATCCAGATTTTCCCTTGACTGTCACATGATCAGGAGCCCCTTCTGCTGGCTCCCAATCATAACCAGACTGGGAGTTTTGCTGGGTGCATGCAATGAGCACACTCTCAGCACAAAAACCTCAGTTGTCATATGCACATATGTACAGTAGGTGGGCATTTAAGCCTAACCTTCTTCCCTTAACACATATGCATTACATGGTTAGCAAGAGACATAACTCGTAGACCGATCCCGACACTTGACCCCCCCCCATCCGGAACTCAGTGTATATGAACACGGGCTGTCAATTACAACTAGCACACCAAAGACACCTTTTCCACCCTGTAATGGTCATTGTCCCTACTTTCTGTATAAAGAAAAGAAGTAGTGCAATTGTACCAGCTAATGGAGTTGACTATAAAGATATGAATATGTTTGCATGCTTGATAAATGGAAAAGTTCTGTTATCCCTTATCCTAAGCAAAAGTGTAACCCTTATCCGAAACATAACCCTACAATGTACTCTAACACTCAGTTGCCTAAAAAGTAATCCTAAATTTAATTTTCAACCCCTAATTCATCTCCCAACCTATCTTCTAACTTTAACTCCTACAAGTGCAGGCTTGCTTTCTGCCTTGATTCCTGACAGTACTGTGCCAAGCAAAACAGGACTGAAGGGTAACCAATAGCTTTTATTATTATTATTTATTTTTCCTTAACTCTTTGAGACTAAATCGGTATAATCAGAGATTCATTAAGGCAAATTTAATAGAGAGGTTGAGAATCTTTGTCCAATCACGTGCATATAAAATAAGTTAACAGGGATTTGTTTTATATGTGACTGGATAACTGATGTGAATATTCAGATGATTTATTGTATGAAGATTTTCAATTCATTTAGAGAATCAGTCTCTTTATATGTGTGGGCATTCTGGCAATTCCAATAAGTGAACAAATACATGCCAAATAATTAAGACAATAAAAAACTGTTATTAAGTGACAGCTCCACTTCTCTTAACAAAAAGAAGACTGGGGAATCAAGGTAAGCGAGTGGAGAATGTAAACAATACCCCAATATTTAATATCTACCTGAAACTGCAGCCAACTTTTGCATCTCTGCTGGTGTCAAAAAATCTTTCATAGCCTAACACAGCGCCAACATTTGGAAAAATGCAGAAAGCGTTCCTGAAGTGGATCACGCTGTGACTTAATTTAGGTATAATTACAAATCGCTCTTGCCATCAGCTACATCTCCCAGTCTCCTAGTCCACCAATACTATTTGCTCTCTAAAGGAGTTGAAAAGTCTCATTCTATGCATTAAGGTGAAAAACCTTCTGTGCTGCAGTTGCCCCCAGAGCCCCCATTTTTCTTACCTGAACCCGATCACAAGCCCAGCAGCTCCAGCTGCTGTGTCTGGTTGTCTCATTAGATAGATTGATAGCAGTGGGAGCCATTGGCCGGGAGCCGGGGGCAGGGCCGAGTCCTGCTGTCTGTGAAGCGCGTCCGCGTGGGTGCCCTCATGGAAATCAGCTCTCCGTGGGGGCACTCGCCGAGGAGGAGGAGGAGCCAGGAGTGCCGCCGGGGGACCCCAGAAAAGGAGGATTGGGGCCGCTCTGTGCAAAACCCTTGCACAGAGCAGGTAAGTATAACATGTTTGCTATTTTAAAAAAAAAAGAAACAAATCGTTACAATCACTTTAACAAAGTAAATCATTATACTAATGTAAACCTGCTCTATAATCTATTTTAAATAGTTAAAAAGTGTAACAGATAACAGAAAATGTAATGTTTTTCTAAAAAAATTTTTATGAACAGCCTACGCCAGCTGAAAGTGCAAATGGAAAACCAGGACAAAAAGGATCCAAAGGCGACAACGTAAGTTATTTTTTCAACAACTTAGAGGAATAATATGTCTCGGAAAATTTGATTTTTTTTAGGTGTATTGAAGAATATGTAAACATTTCCTTTGTGTAAAATACCTGGTGTTCCTGCCAGTCCCTCTGCTTTCCTATTAAAAAGTTACCACACCAGGCATGACAGCACAAAGTGGTCAGTTCTCTAGCTGTGCTGGGAACTCAGTTTGCTCTCCTCTAATGATCAGACGTGTCTTGTTTCTCCTCCCCAAGCTCTCTGCGCTCCTTATGCAGCTGAGAAAAAAGGTTATGTGATCACTTATTAAGAAAGGGGGAGACAAATTAATTTTTTGTCTATACATAAATGTTTTGCCTTTCATTTTTATTTTAAACTGAATGGGTTGTTTTAAAGATAAGGTTTACATATCTTGTAAGCCCAGTCTCCTGGTGACCACAGGAAATTAGATCTACAGTAAGCCTGTAATAAAACATAAACATAGATACAAATTAAGTAACTGTGTTAACTGAGATATAGATATGACACTATATAAATTATAACTGTAATTTACTGTTGAGGTACAGTATATGTGTATAACCCTATACAAATAATAACATTGTACAATTTAATTGTTACATAGTTGAATTACTGACTTCTGCTCCATAGGTAAAAAAACATTCCAAAAAAGCACTATTTTTCTACTTTGATCGGTTAGTTTAAAAAAATGTATTCTATAATTTTCCTAAATGACTAATTTAAAATGACACTTGAATTATGCTTCAAAGCATGGCAAATTTATTTACAAATCAAATAAAGGTTTCTTATTAAATGTTTGCTATTTCTTAATGCTACACTAAAAAAATTACAAACAAAATGAAAAAAAAACAAAAAAGAAATACCTATATGAATGCCTAGAAAAATTAACTGCTTGCCAACCAGCCACCATCGTTAAACAGTGGCAGGTTGGCTCTCCAGCGCGAATCGCCGTAGCTGTACGTCGGCGATTAAATTACTGACTTCTGCTCCATAGGTAAAAAACATTCCAAAAAAGCAGTATTTTTCTACTTTGATCGGTGTTAGCTTTAAAAAATATATTCTATAATTTTCCTATTTAAAATTACACTTGAATTATGCTTCAAAGCATGGCAAATTTATTTACAAATCAAATAAAGGTTTCTTATTAAATGTTCGCTATTTCTTAATGCTGAACTAAAAAAAATGACAAACAAAAGGAATAAAAACAAAAAAATCTATGAATGCCTAGAAAAATTAACTGCTTGCCAACCAGCTGTCATCGTTACACAGCGGCAGATTGGCTCTCCTGCGCGAATCGCCATAGCTGTACGTCGGCTCGCGCAGGCGCAGTTGCAGACGGTTGTGGTCTTGCAGAAGCGGAAGATCAAAAGCAGTAGGGTTTTTGTTGTCAACGTTTTGATGAAGCTCAGTCCATCCTTCTCAAGATTATTGTTGACAATTAAAGCACTGCTGTTTTTGATCTTCCTCCTTTGCAAGACCCGTGAGTGCCTCTAAACCAGTTTTATATATACAGTATCTCACAAAAGTGAGTACACCCCTCACATTTTTGTAAATATTTTATTATATCTTTTCATGTGACAACACTGAAGAAATGACACTTTGCTACAATGTAAAGTAGTGAGTGTACAGCTTGTATAACAGTGTAAATTTGCTGTCCCCTCAAAATAACTCACCACAGCCATTATTGTCTAAACCGCTGGCAACAAAAGTGAGTACACCCCTAAGTGAAAATGTCCAAACTGGGCCCAAAGTGTCAATATTTTGTGTGGTCACCATTATTTTCCAGCACTGCCTTAACCCTCTTAGGCATGGGGTTCACCAGAGCTTCACAGGTTGCCACTGGAGTCTCTTTCACTCATCCATGATGACATCATGGTGCTGGTGGATGTTAGAGACCTTGCACTCCTCCACCTTTCGTTTGAGGATGCCCCACAGATGCTCAATAGGGTTTAGGTCTGGAGACATGCTTGGCCAGTCCATCACCTTTACCCTCAGCTTCTTTAGCAAGGCAGTGGTTGTCTTGGAGGTGTATTTGAGGTCGTTATCATGTTGGAATACTGCCCTGCAGCCCAGTCTCCGAAGGGAGGGGATCATGCTCTGCTTCAGAATGTCACAATACATGTTGGCATTCATGGTTCCCTCAATGAACTGTAGCTCCCCAATGCTGGCAGCACTCATGCATCCCCAGACCATGACACTCCCACCACGATGCTTAACTGTAGGCAAGACACACTTGTCTTTGTACTCCTCACCTGGTGGCCGCCACACACACTTGACACCATCTGAACGAAATAAGTTTATCTTGGTCTCATCAGACCACAGGGAATGGTTCCAGTAATGCATGTCCTTTGTCTGCTTGTCTTCAGCAAACTTTGCTGGCTTTCTTGTGCATCATCTTTAGAAGAGGCTTCTATCTGGAACAACAGCCATGCAGACCAATTTGATGCAATGTGCGGCATATGGTATGTGCACTGACAGGCTGACTCCCTCCCCTTCAACCTCTGCAGCAATGCTGGCACCACTCATACCTCTATTTCCCAAAGACTATCTCTGGATATGACGCTGAGCACGTGCACTCAACTTCCTTGGTAGATCATGGTGAGGCCTGGAGTGGAACCTGTCCTGTTAAACCGCTGTATGGTCTTGGGCACCATGCTGCAGCTCAGTTTCAGGGTCTTGGCAATCTTAAAGCCTAGTCCATCTTAATGTAGAGCAACAATTATTTTTTTCAGATCCTCAGAGAGTTCTTTGCCATGAGGTGCCATGTTGAACTTCCAGTGACTAGTATGAGAGAGTGAGAGCGATAACACCAAATTTAACACACCTGCTCCCCATTCACACCTGAGACCTTGTAACACTAACGAGTCACATGACACCCGGGAGTGAAAATGGCTAATTGGGCCCAATTTGGACATTTTCACTTAGGGGTCTACTCACTTTTGTTGCCAGCAGTTTAGACATTAATGGCTGTGCGTTGAGTTATTTTGGAGGGGCAGAAAATTTACACTGTTATACAAGCTGTACACTCACTACTTTACATTGTAGCAAAGTGTCATTTCTTCAGTGTTGTCACATGAAAATAAATAAAATATTTACAAAAATGTGAGGGGTGTATACATATATATATATATATATATATATATATATATATATATATATACAGTGCTCAACATAAATCAGTACATCTCAACAGATTTTTCAGAAAACCTTCACTTTCCTTTCAGAATTAACGTTTTCTATGGGACAGTATACTGCAAAATACTCCCACAAATGCGGGCCATTGATTGCAACCAAAATGTGTTCACTTGCACACACAAAAATGTATTTTTCCTAACAAATTCATTCAAGACCATATTGCAAAAATGAATACACCCCAATGAAAGTCTTACATAATTACATTGGTTGGTAAGGTTGAAAAAAGACACTAGTCTATCCAGCTTAACCTGTGGTGTGTGAGTGTGCTTGTGTTTACGACAATAGTATGTTGCGATTGTTAAGGTGCCCATCTAATAGTTCTTTTTAAACTATCGACGCACCCTGCTGATACCACTGCTTGTGAAAGAGAAATCCGCATCCTTACTGCTCTGACAGTAAAGAACCCTCTACACAGTTTAAGTTTAAACCGCTTCTCTTCCAATTTCAGTGAATGGTGTGTCTTTTTAAATTCACTTTCACTGAAAAGTTCTTTACCAGTACGGTATTCGTACATCGCTATCACATCACTTCTCAAGTGTCTCATCTCCAAACAGAATAAGTTCAATGCTTGTAGTCTTTCCCCATACCTGAGATCCTCCTGTCCCTTTATTAGCTGTGTTGCCCTTCTCTGGACTCTCTCAAGTTCCAGCAAATTCTTCTTGAGGACTGGTGCCCAGAAGTGGATTGCATACTCAAGATGCGGCTTGACCAGTGTCCTGTAGAGTGGGAGAATTACTGTTTTATTGTTTCAGAAGCAAAGCTAAATTTTAGACAACAAAATCCTAATTAACAAGAATTCAACAACAGATGAGTCTAATTATTCATTAAACAGGTGTTTAGGAGGCAGGTGATTATAAAAGGGTGTTATTTAAGGCTGTGTTCACACTGATGCAGCAGCAGGTCACATCAGGGGTCCGGTGCGTTCCTGTTCACCGATTCAGGTGTGACTAAGGTCGTAATTTTTGCCTGAATTCGCACCTGAAACAGTGCCAAAGACGCTCAGGACTGTTTTCCAATGCAGACCATGGCTCACCCAGAGCTGTGTAAACCGTCTCCATTGAGAGCCGGTCACACTCCCCTGTCATGTGAATTGGATGTGAGCATCCCTGCATTCAATTGGCATCAGTGTGAACCTAACAAAGAAAACCCCTTTTCGTTTCATGCTCTCAACAATGGCACCACACGAAACAGAAATGTCACAAGGCCTGAGAAAGAAAAGAATTTCTTTACCCAAGAAAGGTGAAGGCTACAAGAAGATCATCAAAGCTTTACTTATCAGTCAGAATACTGTAGCAAAAGTGCTAAAAAAAGTAACAAAGATGGAACTGCAACCATCTCACAGAGATGTCCAAGCCATCCACGGAAGTAAGCACCTCAACAGGAGTGTCTTCTGATGACAAGGGTTGAAGAAAATTGTCATGCAAGTTCACTGCAGTTAGCTAAAGAAGTAGAAAGCCAAACTGGGGTGATTGTTTCCTGTGACACAATACGCCGTACAAAAAAGGCATGCATGGGTTTCGTCCACGAAGGAAGCCTCTCCTAAAGCCCATGCACAAAAAAGCCTAGAATTTGCCAGGGCATGCTGAAAAATAAGAAGTATATGAAGGCTTTTCAGTAAACATACCTGAATTATTTATGAATTAATTTTCGAGGAAGGAGGGTGTTGTATGAGCAATATAAGGTAATATTGCTGATCCAATGCACCCCCATGTTTATCCCTTTAAAGACCCTGCAAATACTGAAGAAATGCCTGTTGATCCACCTAGAATATATCTCAGTTTCAAATTTCCTGTTGTGGGTTGCCAGCACTCTAGTTTTAAATCAGAAAAAAGTTCTGTCACAGACAGGGTTTACTACACAAGGGATGTGAGCGGTAACACCTCTACTGAGTTGATTTCCTGGAGCGGTGACCTGTGAGATACAACCTAACAGAGACCCAGTGGCTGGGGGACACAGCCACTTGCTCACATGATCTCTGTGACAGGAGATCTGTGGATCTGCTAAAGGGCTGATTTATTTGAGGTGTAGGAACTCCCACAACATCACGCTCCCTAGGGAGACAATCCTTTGCATGCCTCACACTGCTTGAAGAAAGGTGTCTTTCTCCCTCTATCAGAAAAGTTTTTTACCAACAAGGACTCTTTTCCTGATTTTATGGACTTATTATAATCTTTTGGTTATTGATTCCTATTCTACATCATTTAATTTTCTCACTTGAATGTTTTAATTTGTGGGATCCAAGTTTTTTAGCAATTATTGTTTTATTCATTTCAAATTCATATTTATTTGTGTTTCATTTACATAAGAGTGTTATAGGGGTGGTCGCATTAATCAATTATGATCACGTTCATGTATCAGCAGCGCAGCCTATCGTATTCATACAAATAGAAACAACATTGACTAAAATAAACAAAACTACCCTAATTCATCCTAAATATAAAAAAGTTGTTTTTTTGTAAAGCAAATTTCACCTAAGAAGCTCAACAAAATAAGGTACTTCTGCTTCAGCAAGATTATGCCACTGGCAAAACCATTCCTTCAATTCAAATAAAAAGGTAGCAAAAATCACTTTAGCCAAACCAACAAATAGATGTTTAATGAAGTTTTGCAGATGCACAAACACACTTTGTATAGCTTTCACCTAGTATTGAAGAATCACAGATGCAATTCTTGAAGCATTGCTATATGAAACGTTTTATTTCTGTTCCCCATCAGGGCATTCCCGGCAGAAATGGTGACAATGGCAGTCCTGGTGTACCTGGTCCTCCAGGTCCTCCTGGCCCTCCTGGGATTTGTGAAGGCTGTGGTTCCATAAATGGTGGAGGAGAGCCGGTATGTAACCTCTATTTTTATTTTCACATTACACACTTCATGAGCAGGATGTATGAAAAAATACTATACCCATTTATGTTTTCATACAGTTATAATCATAGTTTTGTTAGAAGTAACAAAGGTGAATGGGCTTAGATGATTGCAGGTAATATTTGTACATTTGAGAGTAATATTGAAGTACCAAATTACTTACTACACTCTCCGGTATTTCTAAGATATCAACATACAGTGGTTGATTTACTAAAAGCAAATAGATTGTGCACTTTGCAAGTGCAGTTGCACTAATTTTTTCCAGAGCAAAGAATATCCAATCAGGTGCAAGGAAAATTGAGAAAAAAAAACACCTGACGGTATTCCCGAGTGTGGCTTGGGGTTAAATTTCAGTCCCATTAGCGGTAACCCCGAGCCACACTCGGGATTACATTGCAGGATCCTGGTGCGGCGTTACTTACCTTGTCCCCAGGATCCTGCGATGTCCCCCGCTGTGTCTGCGGGCTCTGTCTCCTCCGAAGCCTCTTCATGCCAGGCTCCGTTCCCTGCGAGCGTCGAGATGCATGGGGGCGGAGCCTGAAGGCAAATTCAAAAAAATGTACAAACCATAACACATACAGTACTGTAATGTTACAGATTACAGTACTGTATGAACTTATTTCACATTCCTTTTGTCCCCAATGCTTTGGCTCATGCCCTGCATGCAGTTTTATATGATATATACTGTTCTTTCTGCCTGGAAACTGGAGATTGTCCATAGCAACCAAAAAGTGTCCCTTTACGTCAAAAGTGGCTTTAGACCAGCTAGAAAACAGCGATAGTAAATTAGAACACTTGCAGAATTCAGCGATAGTGAATCGTGGGGAAATTTATTTTATTATTATTATATTATTCTTTGTTTTAATTATTTATATTTATTTATTATATTATAATTTATGTTTTTGTGTTTCAAACTTCATTATACCCGGGATATCTACTAGACTCTTGTTTGGACAGATTTAAGTGTGTTATTGTTAAGAATTACAGGCCTACAATATAAAATGCCAAATTTCCATGCAAAATAATTGTACCGCTTTCAGCACCTAAAATCCGAAATAATCATACCGTCAGTTCAGGGTTCCGAACGTCAAGAATGCGGTGACGTACAACACGTATGACGAGCCGAGAAATATGAAGTTCAATAGCCAGTGCGGCTATTCTGCTTGATTCCCAGCATGTGTGGAATTGTGTGTCGGAATTGTGTACACACGCACGGAATTTCCGGCAAGTCTTGTTGTCGGAAAATTTGAGAACCTGCTCTCAAACAGTTGTTGGCGGAAATTATGACAGAAAATGTCCAATGAAGCATACACACGGTCGGAATTTCCGACAACATGCTCACATCGAACATTTCCCATCGGAAATTCTGATCGTCTGTACGCGGCATTCTAGTTTAAGATTACAAGAGATTACATTAAAAGATGACCATACAGAGCCATAATTTTGTAAGTGTTACATTTAGCTTGGGAATAACTTGCACTAATTAGGATAGGAATGGGGGGAGGCATAATGACATTAACATCAGTGCCTGTTGGAAGAGCATCACAGTGTTCCCAGTGCAGAGGTGCAATAAGGACGGACAGGGTAGCTGTCTTAGTATTCCTTGTTCTTAGCAAGTCATCTGCATTTATGTCTATCCATAACAGAGAGGAATTGGTTGCAAACAACAGGTAATAGGTTACTAGGGAGGGCTGCAGAAATTCTATGGCTCGGGATGTGATTCGGCGAGGCACTGCATTTTGGAAGGCAAACATGTTCTCAGGGCTAGCCTTTGGGCGCTGCTGAACTCCCCAAAGTATAGCATTTGCAGACTGAATCCCAGAAATAAAAGGATCCTGAGAATCAAATGTTCTGTAGCCTGCATAGCTATCTTATCTACGTTTAATACAAAGCTCTTTTTATTTTAATTTACAAGTGTATTTATCCAATGAACATTACAACATTACACAACATTAGTGTATATCCGAAAATATAAAAGTGCCCAAAAAACATAGTCCATGAATTAGTGAAGCTCGCACATCTTTCCTTCCAAAAGTGTGTCACCAAGAAACATGCTGTAGTGTCTTCCAGCCACCCCCACAGGTATATCTGCTCACCTTCCTATGTGTGACACAGTGATTAAACTATGCCAAACAAAGCCTTGGAGACACTCCTGTGCTCTATTGGAATCAGCTGTGCAGACCTTCAATGCTCTCAGTGAAGATAGTATATGCAAAAGAAAAAAAACTCCATAGCGCAATATTGCAAGATGTAATAAAAGGATATTTATTTAAAAGGTTCTCTCCCCTTGCGGGGGTACTCACATACTGTGGGTGCGTGAGTGCACCATCCTAAACGAACAAAGAACGGCTAATCTCGCAGTGTGGCATGCGATGCGGTGTGTGTCTCAAAACTCTCCTTCTCCCTCTCTGCTGACAGCTCCGTCCAGGCCCCTCCCCTACGCGTGTTCGGCACCGGGATCACGTGCCTTCATCAGGGGGAATCTGATTGGACGGAAGCTCTAGAGTAAATTTATAGCTCCGGCGGCCATTTTGCCTAAGACCGCGGACAATATTGTTCATAGGCTACAGCTGCGTCCATAGCGGCCATTTTCCCTTAGACCATGGACCAAGCTAAGACAGGTTATGTCAATCATGGCAGCCATTTTGCCTTAGAACATAAACATAACCCCTAGTAGACTGTAGAGGCGGCTCTAGCAGCCATTTTCCCTTGGACTACGAGCCGGTTAAATAGCGAGATGTACAATACTGAATCAGATCGCACAGTAAGCGATCAAATCCAAACACTGTCCAGGTGTTAATGTGAAACCTATATACAGATAAAATTATTCGGGACGGAGCGGTCTAGCAAAGAGAAGAGAGCACCGCCACGCACCTCACACACATGGATAGCCACAACAATAATATAACACAGAGTATCATACATAGTAAGTATAGTAAACATAATAAAGTAATTATGGTAGCCAACCAAAAGGGTAAATAAATAAATTAGAAATAGAAATAAAATTTAAAATTAAAAATACATTTTATATTAAAAAATTGTTAAAAACATATATAATATATGTAAAAATAATGGTAAAATCACTGCAGGGAAGTAACCAAACTATCGAGAGGAATATAAAGACATCCTAAATATATAACCTATAATCAATGTCCAACACAGCCCAAAAAAATGAATCAAATTCAACTCAAAAAGACGGAACAAGTATAATAATAGAGCGTAACGGCGGTGTGTACAATCTCAATAATTACTCAGAAAGCATTTCAAATCGAATTCTCTATTCAATCCCCCAGGAACCAAAGATCCCAGCTGGTGTATCCACCAGGATTCCCTTTTACTTATCTCTCTGATGAAATTCGAACCCCTCCAGTGGCGTTTGGGTGCTTCTATCCCCCAAAATTTCATACCAGCGGTGCTTTGGTTATGTATCCTCTTAAAGTGCACATATAGGTTATGTTTCTCAGACCCATTGCGTATGTGCCTCACATGCTCCTCCATGCGATCTTTAAGAGCCCTGGTAGTACGTCCCACATACACCAAATTGCATGGGCACTTCAAAGCGTAGACCACCCCTACTGTGTCACATGATATAAAATCCCTAATCTTATAGGACAGGCCATTTCTAGGATTCGAGAACTCCTTTAACCTTCTAGCGTTGTCCGGGATCCTACTACAACTGTAACATCTACCGCAGCTGTAGAATCCTTCTAGGTCCAAAAACATTTTAGGTTTTGGAGGGGGTGGATCTACTACATTGTGTATTAGCCTGTCCCGCAAATTGGGAGCTCTCTTAAAAACAAACTTAGGTTTATCCTAAGTTTAAAACTTAAAATGTATTTTTAATTTTAAATTTTATTTCTATTTCTAATTTATTTATTTACCCTTTTGGTTGGCTACCATAATTACTTTATTATGTTTACTATACTTACTATGTATGATACTCTGTGTTATATTATTGTTGTGGCTATCCATGTGTGTGAGGTGCGTGGCGGTGCTCTCTTCTCTTTGCTAGACCGCTCCGTCCCGAATAATTTTATCTGTATATAGGTTTCACATTAACACCTGGACAGTGTTTGGATTTGATCGCTTACTGTGCGATCTGATTCAGTATTGTACATCTCGCTATTTAACTGGCTCGTAGTCCAAGGGAAAATGGCTGCTAGAGCCGCCTCTACAGTCTACTAGGGGTTATGTTTATGTTCTAAGGCAAAATGGCTGCCATGATTGACATAACCTGTCTTAGCTTGGTCCATGGTCTAAGGGAAAATGGCCGCTATGGACGCAGCTGTAGCCTATGAACAATATTGTCCGCGGTCTTAGGCAAAATGGCCGCCGGAGCTATAAATTTACTCTAGAGCTTCCGTCCAATCAGATTCCCCCTGATGAAGGCACGTGATCCCGGTGCCGAACACGCGTAGGGGAGGGGCCTGGACAGAGCTGTCAGCAGAGAGGGAGAAGGAGAGTTTTGAGACACACACCGCATCGCATGCCACACTGCGAGATTAGCCGTTCTTTGTTCGTTTAGGATGGTGCACTCACGCACCCACAGTATGTGAGTACCCCCGCAAGGGGAGAGAACCTTTTAAATAAATATCCTTTTATTACATCTTGCAATATTGCGCTATGGAGTTTTTTTTCTTTTGCATATACTATCTTCACTGAGAGCATTGAAGGTCTGCACAGCTGATTCCAATAGAGCACAGGAGTGTCTCCAAGGCTTTGTTTGGCATAGTTTAATCACTGTGTCACACATAGGAAGGTGAGCAGATATACCTGTGGGGGTGGCTGGAAGACACTACAGCATGTTTCTTGGTGACACACTTTTGGAAGGAAAGATGTGCGAGCTTCACTAATTCATGGACTATGTTTTTTGGGCACTTTTATATTTCCGGATATACACTGATTTGGACTCTATCTTATTCACCAGTGGATATATCCCTTTATACTTTATTTGATTCAGTGTTTATGTCATATGTTTTCTGATTGATCACTCACATTGTGTGTTTTATGTAGCACTGTGCACTTTTCAGTTTAAGCACTTAGTGGTACTTTCACTTCAATGTATTATTGGTCAACATCCATGTTTCTTATACATTTATTATTGTTGCATTTTTGTTTGATGTGACCTCTTTTCTAGCGCAGACACAATTTTTTCATTTTTGCCACTTGCACGCTTATGAAACGTGACTGAGTGTTTGCAGCTGGTCTCAATTCAGGTTTGAATATACATTAATTTGTAGGCATTTATCCGTAAGTGGCTCGCAGGGTTTTACTTATCATCTTTATTACACAACATTACACTTTGTTTTTACATTTTTAAGTCCTATGTCAAACCAGCAGTTTGTTTGCATCAATGTGTCTTTGCTAATTTTTGAATGGTCTCGTGTGTTAAGCTCTTCCTCTTGAAATATACCTCTGAATATATTTTGTACATTGTCTGTTGGTAACTGACAAAGAGCATAGTTACCTAATGTAAAATAAACCAACATTTTTAACTGTCTATTTGGCTTATTCAATAAAAAAAAGAAAGAAAGACATTAAAGTGACTTAAACTGAATACTTTAACCTAGAGGTTCCTCAACATGCATGCAGAAGCTTAGTCTCCTCACTCAACCCAAATGCCAGGCCATTCTGATGGGACAAAGTTCTGATCCATTTGGGTAGTGTGAAATCCTACAACTTACTTACATGCCCATACCTCCTTATTGGCTTATCAACCTCAGTGGCCAATAGAAATGTGTGTGTGCGTTGCAGGATGGGGCAGGAAGAGCGATGCAAGCTTCAATACTACCAGAAATAAAAGTTGCAGTTTTCTCCAACCAGAATTGACTAACATTTGGGTGGAGCTATGGGTATAAAAGTTACTCCAGTACTGTGATGCTACCTCTAGGTTTTTGCACTTTATACCTGTTAACAGCTTTTTTTTTATGTCTGAGTAATTTTAAGTTTATATTGCAGTCTTATAGAAGACAATTATTATCCATATTGTACTTAACCGACATCATCAAAGTGATTGTTGATGGGATGCTCTGTCTTTCTTGCAATTTTTTTTTTTTTTATTAAGGGTACTTATGTTTAATTGGAATATGGACGCTGGACACATAATTTTACACAAAGTGGTTGCTTTAAGGCAAATAGGTTGTTCACTTTCCAAGGGAATTCTCATTTTGCAAGGGAATTTTCACTTAGCTGGGTAAATGGAGTGTCATTCTGCTGACTTCTATCATCCAATCATGTCCAAAAAAAAATAAAATTTTTTTTTTTCCTTGTACTTGATTGGGTATGTTTTTCAAAGTGATTTCTCACCATATTTACTAAACTAGGGGAAAAATCCACTGCAAAGTGAACACCTTATTCGCCTTAAGTAAATCTACCCCGGACAAGCCTAAAATTGCGTTTGATTGCATATGCAGTACATTAAATAGCCAATAGACACTGATTGTTTTGTCTATAGATTTCCATATTTTACACACTGTAGACATAAAATATCATAATAAATATCAAATATATTTTTGAAATGTACATTCCAGAGGAAAAAAAAGGCATTTCCAGGAGACAACTTGTTAGCCACTTTAAAAACCGAATAAAGTGTACAGCTACATATTGCAAATATTGATATCTTCTCTTATAATAACATAACATATCACTTTTCAAAACATACAGGGACGCCTGTAAAGGAAATATTTCTGTATTTTAATCAATAACTCTATTTTACATTACTGTCTTTTTTTACAGAATTACAGCCCTCAATATGACTCCAAATCTGGATATGATTTCAAATCTGGCGGAGCTTACATGGGGGGTCAAGCAACGGCTGTAAGACTCTAATCTTCATTCCATCCCACTTAACTTTTCTTTTTTCAGAAGTATGGTAGTGAGGACTGTACCAGGTTTTTGACCAGGGAACTAAATACCTAAAACATCCTCCATGGGACTGATTTGCTAAAGAAGTAAATGAAATGATGGAACAAACCTGTATGCCCTTTAAATACCCAATCATGTTTAGGGTGATTGTCTAGAATTCCCCTGAGGTTGTTTGGGTGTTTGAAATGAACACAGGCTCACTGTGCCAACATGTATTCCTTTTGCTAAGGAATATATATTATACATGGATATTTTATTACATGGTTCTGTATTATGTTGCTTGATATAAAAAATGGACACAGTTAGTTAATGACTTAATGACTTAACAAATTGTCATTCGACGTGGCAGGTTGGAGTGAATACTGATATTGCTTTTGGTTCTTGGAACAAGAACGGTTGTCCGCAAGGTTTAGGAGTGTGTCTATGGGAATGTTGGTCCATTCTTCCAGAAGCACATTTGTAAGGTCAGGCATGGATGTGGACGAGAAGGCCTGACTTGCAGTCGCCGCTCTAATTCATCCCAAAGGTGTTCTATCGGGTTGAGGTCAGGACTCTGTGCAGGCCAGTCACATTCCTCCACCCCAAACACACTCCTCCATGCCTTTATGAATTTTGCTTTGTGCACTGGTCCAAATCATTTGGTGGAGGGGGGTTGTTTTTTCAGGGGTTGGACTTGGCCACTTAGTTCCAGTGAAGGGTACTCTTAAGGCGTCAGCATACCAAGACATTTTGGACAATTTCATGCTCCCAACTTTGTGGGAACAGTTTGGGGATGGCCCCTTCCTGTATCAACATTACTGCACACCAGTGCACAAACAAGGTCCATAAAGACATGGATGAGTGAGTTTGGGGTGGAGGAACTTGACTGGCCTGGCTGATCTGGAGGAATGGTCAAACATTCCAATATATAAAAATGTTTAAACCTTGTGGACAGCCTTCCCAGAAGAGTTGAAGCTGTTATAGCTGCAAAGGGTGGGCCAACTCAATATTGAACTCTATGAACTAAGACTGGGATGCCATTAAAGTGCGTGTGCATGTAAAGGCAGGCACCCCAATACTTTTGGTAATATAGTGTATATGTAAACTGTCCGACCTGCTAATGTATTTGAAATAGCGACATAGCGTGCGGGGTGCTATGGCCCTGGGTGCGACATTTAGGGGGACAAAATTTCATGCCAGTAATGTCACTACTAGCTGCCTCCTCCTAATTTAAATTTCTTGTGTCCCTTGCACTCCAACCGCCATGTTCAGTGTCCGGCGCCCTGTGATTGGGCGTATGGGGATCATGTGCAGCATGGGGCTGGCCTTCCATGAACGCAGTTGCTCCTGAAGTCCTGCCTCCACACATGACCCCCATATGCCCAATCACAGTGCGCCGGGAAACACTGAACATGGCGGCTGGAGTGCGGGGGAGACAAGCACTGGAAAGTGTGAGCCGCCGGGGCCGCTGTCTTCTCCTCCTCCTCCTCCTACCCTCCGGAGTCCGGACTGATGCAGGACAAGAAGGTGAGGAATGGATGGACACGAAAAGAGGGGTTCTCCGGCGCTCCGCAGCATGTGATGTCTAAGGTAAATAGTACAATGGTAGCTATAATAGCACATTAACATAAGGCAGGTAAATTCTAGAATGAGGAGGCAGCCATCCTCAGAGGGTGTCCATTACCTCTGTTGATAATCAATGTTGAAAAAAGGAGGGGTGTGGAGGCGCCAACTGTGGTAGCTTGTTTATGCAAAAATGAAAGTTAGTGTAACAATTACACTTACTGGTTCGCAGGGTGGAGGTGTTTCTTTGAGATGGGAAGTGTCCTGGGATGTGCTGTTATCTTGTTTCCGGCTCGGATTTCATTCCTTCAGGCGTCTGGGTGTGGAGTCTGTAAACAGGCTGAACCAGCGTGGAGCTTTCCATGCACTGGATGCAGCGGTTCAGCATGTTTACAGACTCCACACCCAGACGCCTGAAGGAATGAAATCCGAGCTGGAAACAAGATAACTGCACATCCCAGGACACTTCCTATCTCAAAGAAACACCTCCACCCTGCGAACCAGTAAGTGTAATTGTTACACTAACTTTCATTTTTGCATAAACAAGCTACCACAGTTGGCGCCTCCACACCCCTCCTTTTTTCAAATGGATGGACACAGACTGGGGGGGAGAGAGAGAGTGGCGCTGTATATGTAGTGTCAGTATAGGAAGACTGTAGGCAGGACAGTATAGTGGTCAGTGTAGTGTAGTGTACAGTGTAGTATAGTCGTCAGTATTGTGGTCAGTATAGTGGACAGTATAGTGTAGTAGACAGTATAGTGGTCAGTGTAGTGTAGTGGACAGTATAGTGGACAGTGTAGTGTGTAATGGTCAGTAAAGAAATCAGGTTGGTCAGTGTTGAAATCAAGTAGGTTGGTGTAGTGGTCAGTATAAGAATCAGGTAGGTCAGTACTATTGTAGTTGAAGGGATTCGGGGAGTGCTAAAAGTCCGCAGGTTAGGGGGCGCAAATTACTTGCCTTGACCCGGGTGCTGACAACCCATGCTACGCCACTGCCTCTGCCTCTCTGCAGACAACACTTATTGGCATTTTACCTCGCTGTAACCATGTTCAGTGTACAGACTGACATCACTGTTGGAAGCAACAGAGTCCCAAATGACTTTTCCTAATTTTACCTTAATGATTCTTTTAATGTAAAGTTATCTGAATTGTTTTTATTTTCTACCTGGAGTTCAACTTTACAGGAAAACTAAACAACTGAATTTGACCCCTTAACATGTCTGGGTATAGAAAAAAAGTGCTTTTTGCTTAGGCTATTGACTCCATACAATATAAATTATAGTTTGCAAAACTAGTGGCACATCACAAGTATAAATGACTGATTAATTGTTTACATCATTCATTACTAATAAGTTGACAAGGTATGTTACATTGCTTAACCACAGTGACTAATTTTAACATATATTCTTGCATCGAAACATAATTTCGTTGTGAATCAAAGCATGGAAAAATAACAAGAAATGGCATGTCTACTAACATTTCATAAACTTTTTCTTTAATCCAATTATCAGATAGTTTGATAATTCTTCTACAATCTGACAATTCACAAATACACACTTACAGTGGGTATAAAAAGTCTAAACACCCCTGTTAAAATGTCAGGTTTCTGTGATGTAAAAAAAAATGAGACAAAGATGAATAATTTCAGAATTTTTTCCACCTTTAATGTGGCCTATAAACTGTTCAATTGAGTTGAACAACAAACTGAAGATGACTGTCTTCACTGTGTTCCATGGTATATCTAATGCCTTGGAAAGTTTTTTGTACCCTTCTCCTGACTGATACCTTTTAACAATGAGATCCCTCTGATGCTTTGGAAGCTCTCTGCGGACCATAGCTTTTTCTGTAGGATGCGACCTAGAAAAAGTCAGGAAGGACCTACTAGAACAGCTGAACTTTATATGGGGTTAATCAGAGGCACTTTAAATGATGGCAGGTGTATACTGACTCCTATTTAACATCAGTATGAATGTGATTGCTTAATTCTGAACACAGCTACATCCCCAGTTATAAGAGGGTGTGCACACTTCTGCAACCACATTATTTTAGTTTTTTTATTTTGACTTCCCCTCCCTAAAAGATTTCAGTTTGTTTTTCAATTGAGTTGTACATTTTATAGGTCGCATTAAAAGGTGGAAACAGTTCTGAAATGATTTATCTTTTGTCTCATTTTTTTACATCACAGAAACCTGACTTAACAGGGGTGTGTAGACTTTTTATATCCACTGTAGCTGTTAGAAGATATATTTTCTTATGTACTTTTTTCACTTTTATTCCTGTTCTTTTCAATTGACACCCCACAGTTATCGGCTGCATGAAGTTACCCTTTTTCTAAAGGAGTGATACCCTTTTTGAATTGACACATATGGTCACAATATTTAAATAAAATCAATAAAATAACATACATGTGTAGTTTCCTCTGATTCCCAGAGACTTTTGTGGCATGTTTGCTGCTAAGTCTTCCTTGCTTTGCACAAGACACATACAGTGGACTCAATCCAACAAATGAAGGCAGCACACCATCTGCTCCCACATATTATTCATTTTATTCATTAACATGGCACTCACATCCCACAAGACTTCTCCCTCTCATGCTTTTCACTTTTAAATATAGCTTGATTGTTCACACCCTGAAATGTCATACTTATTGCAGCATCCCCTGCAAGAAGCAACAACAATGCCATGTGTTATTATCATTTATTTTCCTTGTAGCACTAAAATTTACTCAGCGCCTTTCTTATTGTACATTCACTTCAGTCTTTGCCCCTAAGGAGTTTACAATTTAAAATACCTACCCTGCATGCATACACACCCATACTAGGGTCAATTTAGTCAGGAACCTGCTAGAAGGTCTTTCTAACAGGCAATGCAGTTACTATGTAGACCAGGGGTCTCAAGCTGGTGGCCCTCAAGGTGTTGCCTGTGGGAGTCATGCTTGTTACTGTCAGCCTTGCAATGCCTCATGGGACTTGTAGTTTCGCAACAGCTGGAGGGCCACCAGTTTGAGACCCCTGATGTAGACCAATTATTGTTACAAGTTATACTGTCATAGGTACCATTAGGTTAAAATAAAACAAAAAGTAGATGACCTTGTATGAACTGTAAACCTCTACATAGGTAGATGCATTATGTTATTTAATTCTAATTTATTTACAGGCAGTTTACTTAAATGTTTAACTTTCCTAATAACTCTTTTTTATTAGAAATACGTATGTGTTGCATGAAAGCTTTTAACAAGTACATTTCATTTTACCTAATGATGACATTCATTCCTACTAAATCAAATTCATCTAATCCACAGTCTTCAGGAAGTGTTTTTCCTAACATGTCATATAACATAATATGTCTCATTATGTGCTACTGATCTACATTCCATTACAGCATTTATTTTTTGACTGCAGACTACGTTAGCTGGACTTGACTGAAGAATTTGGTGACACTCCATACTCCTGTTAATTACCTTTACCATTATTGATCTGCATATATTTTAGTTATTAAAGAAGTACTGCCTCTATTCTACATGTTTTTTATAAATATTGCTTGACGTTCTACAGTAGGAGCAAGTGATGTAAACATTACATACACACATATATGTATTGAGTAAAAGGTTGGGGCATTAGGTTAATCATGCAGAATGTGACCATAATTTTCCAGTTCAATACAGATATAATGAAAGATGTTCTTTAAACAGACATCTCAACTAAAACTGACATTTTAATCATAGGTGAAGCCTAGCATAATGATTTGTTCTGTTCCCACCCAACTCAGGCTCTTGCTTCTCACCATATAGCATTAGGTTTTCCACTCACATTGTTGTATTCTCCACTATATAAATACAATACAAATTCATCAGAGAGAGTGTGACCTTTTTTAAATGACCACAATCTGTTTGTAGACTGAAAACGCAAATGCACATTCTTTCATTGGAGTCTTTGGACTTGATTCACTAAAAGCAAATAGACTGTTCACTTTGCAGAGATTTTCCCTTTAGCATAGTGAATGAGATGAAGCTCTGTGGACTTCTATCATCATCATCTTCATGTGCAAGCAAAAATCCTTTTTTTTAACGTGCAGTGATTGGTTATTCTTTGCAAAGTGATTTTTTTTTTAATACAATAGGTAAGCTAGGGGAAAAATGCTAGCAAAGTAAACAGCCTATTCATCTTTGGCAATTCATCTTCATTGAGAGATTCAAAATCAAATCTTTTAAAGGATAGTTTCACCTTTAAACATATGTAGGGTGTAACATTTTCCAGCACATGTTCCCCTCACCCCATTCCCCTGTGACAGCCGACAGTCCCTCCCCCCCTCCACAGCAGCTGTCAATGTTAATATCAGCATGGTTGTGCAGGGCTCTGCCTGCACAGGTGCACATTCTGTGAATGAATAAACGACAAGTTCTATCTGAAAGAGCGGCAGATACCTTGTATTTTTCAATGGACTGCAAGGGTGCTCATCTATTGACACTTCCTACAGCTCTGAAACTGACAGCCCATACAGAGGTAGGAGAATATAGCTGTAGGCAGTATCTGCAGGAGCCTGGCATTGCACCCACAATCCACTAATTGCAGGTTCAATGCTCTGCAAGCTCCTGTGAAAAAAATTAAAATGTTTTTTTTTTTTTTATAAAGATGTAAATTTAGCCTTTAACACATAATGGTCTGCCACATATGGTTTATCAAACAATGATCTCCCAAAGGCTGAAATAATGAGCCATAATTTCAATTATTGTATTATTTTAAATGGCAGACATGATCCACTAAATATGGGCAGTATGGGCAGGCGTACATTGGATTTGCTTGCTTACCATGAAAAACATAGCTACATTAAGAAACACTGATCTATATACTATAAAAAGACATAGAGAAGTATGACTTTCTTGTTAGCAGAATTATTTATTGCTTAGACTATGTGCTTTAAAGGAGCTAATTTATCTGCAGACAGTAAATGGATTAAGCTAAGGACTAGCAAAAACATTTCATAAGACTTTTGGACCAAATAAACTGTCCTTCTGGTGAGCTTTAACTGTGCTAATTTACCAATGACATCTGTTTATAAACAATGTTTGTAAAAAGCTTTTCATTAAAGTACAAATACTATGCCAAACGCATTAATATTTACATTCCTCATCAAATATCGTCACGGTTGAGTTTATTTCCAAACACCTTCGTTATTGATTCGATTGAATGGATGGAAGATAATTCATTCCATGGAAAATACATAAAATGTTCAAACTGTAATATTGCATAACAAGTATTTTAGAATTTGTGACGCACATGCAATATTTTCAGCCCTAGGATCTCTGCATCTTGCTATACCTGGAGGCTTGGCCATACCAGATTCCTAAATCCAGGCATTGCACAACAAAATATTCCACCTAGGGTGATTTAATAGTAAAAGAAAAGTCCCAAGGGGCAATATCCTCTTATTATTAACTAAACTAGACCAAACTTTTGTGTAGTCCACATGGGCAAGGGCTTTAGATAGCAGGACTTCTGTGGGTGGCTCCAACTGGAATGCCCAGTGTCTAAGCAGTGGATCTGCCAAATGCTTTTTACTAATAAGCAAATTATAAGCTTGCCACTTTTACTCAAGTAACGAATTTCAGACCTGCCATTAACAACTAAAAAACTTTAAATGGTAGGTTGTAACATGCACATCCCAGATGGCAGTAGTATCAGAGCCTCTATTTCTGTCAAATTGAGAGGTACTGCTGTGATTGGGTTAGCTGTGGCCCTAATGGCCCTAATCAGGAGATCAAAACTAAAACTGACCAGCATTGTTTATACACACAGGCAAATAAATGTTACCATTAGAATTACGTACCTCAGGGAACTTAAACCAGGCTTTCATCCAGACAAATCCAATTAAAATATTTGATCATTGTGAACATTTTTTATATTATGTATTTATGTGCTTATCTCTATATCTTATTTACTGAACAAAGCAATGTTCACTGGAAGGTAACTTTTGAATGTCTATCCTAAACAATACAGTCTGCTCCTTCTGTACTTCCTTGCAGTAAAGACAAGCTCAAGACTTTTTCAGCTAGCCATTTCATAAAAATATGAGATTCTTGATTATGCTCACATAAGGAGTGCAACGCTGCAGCCACCCACGGGAGTAACTTCCATATTGAAGCTGTATTAATATACAACACATGAACAGTTTCACCTGATTTCCACTATTTCATAGACTCTACATATGAGTCTGTCTATGTTGACATGCTAAAACAGTCATAGAAGGTAATCCTTCCTACACTTGATACATTTAAAGAAAATTTGAGCAATAACAGCCCTGTAAATATGTTTTAGGGTATCCATTGAATGCATACCAACATACAACTCAGCAGCTAACACCTAGTATAAGACTTAGCCATGCTATCCCTTCTAGGTGAGATTCTATAGAGTGATAGGCTTTACGTCTAAAGCATGATCTTTTGGGAAGTGATAATCAGTTTACTGGTGGTCAGATATCATCAATATTGCCTGAAAATGATAGTACATATTTTTGGAATATAGTATATGAAAAAAACAGATATACCAGCCTAGAGAGACTACAATATTAGGCTTGTATGAAATCTACTTTTTTATATACTGTGTATCTACTTTGTAGCCATCAAATCTAGTTAGACTACAAACTGTTTTATTGGTTTAAGATTATTTAGCCTTATGTTCCAAGCATCAAACATAAAAACAAAGATAAATAAAATACATAATATAAACAGTTCCTATTGTGCATTGTCAAGCTTTGCAGGATCTCAGTTAAAGAGATGTATTTCAAGTCTAATGGACATAAACTATGAATTAACATAATATACCATTTTTCTTTTTCTACATAGGGTTTTCCTGGACCCCCTGGCCCACCTGGACCATCTGGCCCTGCTGGACAACCTGTAAGTATAATGACTGCTTTATCATTAGAATGTCATCTTTACCTTTGCTTGCCATTTTTATAGTGTTGACATCGAGTTTAATTAGCTTTTTTTTTTTAGTAGTTTGCGGTTGCATTTCAGTACAAAGAGTTATAAAAAAATATATACGTGAATTCAGTAGGAAAACTAAGCTAAGTAACTTTGTGAATATGACTAACAATAATTTAGAACCAAAGAAAATATTTTACCAACTTGTAATTGTTTTCTGGGTCCCTTTTGGGAAGATTTCTCCTCTACTCTTTTCTGTTTGGGTGTCAGACAAAGCAAAAAGTGAGGGTAAGTTTCCCTGTTTGTACACAGGAAATGAAAGCCAGCTACCAAAGCCAGCAGAATATTTGCACTGATTAAAAAGGGAATTTACTCCAGGGATAAAGAGAGAAGGGCAACTAAATTATTATGGGGGCTGGAGGACCTCAATTATGAGGTATGACTACAAGCGCTAAATGTATTCTCCCTGGAGAAGAGACGCTTGAGAGGAGATATGATAGCAATATACAAATATCTCAAAGGTGATCCCAACTTAAGTAAGAAACTTTTCAGTCCCAGGGAGTGTAAGAGGACACAGGGGCCACACGATGAGACTGGAAGAGAAGCCGTTAAACCTTAAGCTGCGTAGGGAATTTTTCACTGTCAGGGCGATAAGGATGTGGAACTCTCTTCCACAATCGGTGGTCCCGGCAGGAAGTATGGATAGTTTTAAAAGACTCTTGGATGAGCATCTTAGTGAAAACAATATATGGGGATATGGGAAATTATTTTTCTACACACACACACCTACACAGGTTGAACTGGATGGACTGTTGTCTTTATTCAACCTTACCAACTATGATACAATGATACTATGAAAAAGACACATTTTTATTTTAGAGTGTAAAAGAGTTAGGCTAAGTGTACATGTGTGGCATAATTGCCCGTGCCTCTGAAATATGATTTGTAATTGAATCACTGTTGGGAGGTGTTTGACAGCTAGGGAGGATGCAATATTATGCTACCTCGTGGCCTGATTTAACATCTTAAATGCTGCACAATCACTGGGCAGTTGTGGCTTGTCATTATTCCCTTAAATGGGTCACGTTCATCAGCGGTACTGTCCACCAAATGCAACAAGAAGTAGAGCTGCACGATTCTGGCTAAAATGAGAATCACAATTTTTTTTCTTAGAGGATAGATCACGATTTTCTCACGATTCTCGCGGCGTAACAGCATCTTTCACATTAAAACAAAAAAAATAAATAAAAAATTGGGCTAACTTTACTGTTTTTTTTAATTCATTGAAGTGTATTTTTTCCCAAAAATTTGTGTTTGAAAGACCGCTGGGAAAATACAGTGTGACATAAAATATTGACATTTTATTCCCTAGGGTCTCTGCTAAAATATATATAATGTTTGGGGGTCCCAAGTAATTTTCTAGCAAAAAATATTGATTTTAACTTAAGAAACAAGTGTCAGAAAAAGATTTAGACTTTAAGTGGTTAAACTTCCTGCATTTACAGTTGAAAACTTGGCAGACTGCCTGTATTTTTTCTTTACAAACACATTTAACCCTTTTGATCTAAGAAGGAAGAGTTAGTTACAATGTTTCATGTTTCATGCAGACTGCCCGGATGTTTTCTTTTGACAGCTGAGTGAGCAGATAAGTCTTTCCACTTGTTATATGAAAGAATCAGCAAACTCTGCAATAGAGATCATCAGGGGGGTTGAATCGAGATCACGATTTTTTAACAATTATTTGTACAGCTCTAACAAGAGGGATACATTTTTTTATGTCTTTTTATTGAGGAAGAAAAAAAAAATACAATATACAATATAGAGTGCAGTCATGAATCCAATTCACTAAAAAGGGGTTTTACATAATGAATCACATAGGGTATATTTCTTCTAAATATAAAAAAAAAGAAAAACACACATATAGATCCTTATTGGGATGTATCAGTATATCCATAATGAATAGCCCTCAATCTTTAAACTATAGGTAAATGCATATGCTTCCTGTATAGCCATAATCAATTCAAAAAAGAGAAAGAAAAATTGAGAAGGAAAGAGAAGGAAAAATGTAAAAAAAAGGAACACATCTACACCTCACTATGCCATGTCATAACCCACTAGATGTTATACTCAAGAATCACCAGTCATGCTTTAAATCTGGAGGTTGTACAAAAGTTAATCCAAGGAGACCAAATATCCAAAAATTGTAAATAATTATCAGTTAATTCCTCTAGTCTTTGCATATTTTACATTTTATCCCCCTGTTCATAAAGAAATGGGGGAGAAGAAGATTTCCAGTGTGTAGGTATAATAGATCTGGCAGCCATCAGAAAAAACCTCAAAAGACCATTTTTAGCACCGATTTTAGAACCAATATTTGACAGTAAAGCAATTTAAGGAGAGTGAGATATCTGTACACCTAGTATGTGATCATATACTATATATAATATATAGCTGGCCAAAAAGGTGAGAAACAGGGGCATGCCCACTATAAATGAAGCAACAAACCTAGATGGCTTTGACATCTCCAGCAAACATGAAATTTTTAAAAGAAAATAGTATGTAATCTAGTAGGATAGTGGTACCATCTAGCTACTAGCTAAAAGTTTAAAATTCTAGCAGTGGACATTTTATGAGTAAGAGAGAAAGTTTCAACTTTCTGTACACTGTAGCTCTTTTTCACGTTTGGCTTTATAATACGGGAAATTTGGAGAAGATTGGGTCAGAAGCAAAGGGGGATAAATGTTGTTGCGGGCGTGAAGCAAAGCATCATGCGCCACAGCATGTGAACACCCCTGTCCACTGCCTTTACAGCTTAAAGGTGGGGGGGGTGGCTCAACTGTGTGTTTTTACCACCCCCCCAGCCCTAAGTCTAAACAAGTCCGTACAGAGTCAGTAAACCTACTCAAATATATCCAGCAAATGCGCACATTTAAAAATTATAAAAGCAAGGTTCCTTTGGCTTACATAAAAATATTGTTATTACAAAGTATTAGCCCCCAAATTAGAGGAGCAAACATCCCACCAATAAAATACACAGTATAAAAATGTTTGGGAAAAGTTCTTCAAATATTCCTATAATAAAAAATAGGCCATGCTCGAGGCCCACTCATTAGAATCACAAATCCACCTATTAGAGTTTAGTGAATCTTGGGTTTCGAGACATTAATACGAATGCCAAATCATGATTTGCTATACCAACATTTTCCTCTAGCCATGCTCCATAGCAAGCAGGCCATGGCCATTAAGCTTTTTACATTTGTGGGGAAACTGTATCTATTAAATAATATAAATTACATATCTTTGTTTTAAGAATTTAAGTCAAATAGTGAAATTTGTCATTGGGGCTAGACATGGACATTATTTATCCTTCGCATGTTCAAGTGCAGACTAGCCAATTATTCATATTATTGTGTATGCAAAGTAGAAAGGGGTAAACACACAATTCTGTGTCAACCACATCCCAGTGAAATTGTAGATAATCAAAAAATCTGATTGCCCATCACTAATTTCACCTAAAAGGATCAGCCAATCTGCCACTACCCATTCACATGAGGGTCAACACCCCCTGAAATACAGTATACTTGATTATGTAATGAACATCTACTGTGTTTATGTACTTTTACACAATAAAAACACAATGGATGAACTGGAATATAAAGCAGTCACTGTGTTTGGCATTCTGTACATGCTTAGTTATAGCTGCATTTATAGAAAAATTGACAATACAACAAATGTTAATGGAAGTTGACATAACTTTGCACTAAAATGTCAATTTGCTTTAGGGACCTCACGGCTATCAAGGACCCGCTGGTGAATCTGGACAGCCTGGACCACCTGTAAGTGCCTGTATTTAAAACTTACAAAAACAAACATTTACATTTTCTTAACCAATAATAATCAGTATGTCAGTAACCTAAAACCAAAGGCCCAACACACTAAGCTCTAATGCATGTTATATTTGTCAAAATAACTGTTATTGTTAGCTATGTGGTTTATTTATTTTTAAGCTTTTTATGCTGTTTTTAGGTGTGTTTAACTGCATGAGCTAATTACACAAAATGATGGCATTGCCTATGGGCCTAAACCATGCATGTAGCAGAAGAGGGGAGAGGGGTGTTTGCCTAAAAAGGCCACAAAGTAAATGGACTTTGGAAGGATGTTCAATTCTTATCATATATCCCACTCCCTCTGTGTGAGGAGCCAGCTTGCATCTCCAATGACAAGCACCTATGCAATAGCTTCCCTGAATTCCTAAGGAAATGTTGTCACTGGCTAAAAAATAAGTTTTTAGTGATAGTTGATGTTTAATAAACAAAACTCTTCTATGCTTTTCTGCAGTCAGTGCAAAAAAGTTATATATCAATGTAGTACATACAGATACATTAATGTCTTAAATTTAGTAAACAATCAAATATGATTTATGTATGACTACTGCCCATTACAATGAATAGATTATTTCAATTAGTGAATAAAAGAGAAAATACTTTTAAACATTTAATTTTGTTGCAATTTTCATAAATAAACCTTTTTTCATATAATATGTACAAATGGGAGCTGGGTATTGCCACTGGGAAAGTGCAAAATACATTTTAGAAAAATACTGTACAGATGAGAGAGATTCTTTTCATGTGCCTCAATAAATCACATGCCTTAAAACTGTATGTGATGTTATAGAACAGTATGATTTTCACGGCCAAATAAAATTTCCCTTTGAGAATTAAGATGCAGTGCAGGTGCAGATGTAGTTGGTGCAGCAGTTTAAAACTGGTCAGCAGCAAGACATCTTTAATTGCAGAAAATTGGCCAAAATGTGCCAGAGACAAAAAGCAGGAAAAAAGACAAAAAGCAGGAGAACATATAATTGTGTAATTGGCCAGTAAAGGGACAGTTTTAATCAGGGAAAATAGGTCTAACCAGTGTATGCCTAACCTTTATTTTTACTATAGGATACAGTGAATATGGGTGATATTGTGTATGTTTTTTCCTTTTTTCTTTTAACAAAGGCAGCCACCAGAACAGATTGGCAATACATCCAAACCTACAAGACCATATAAATGTACACTAAAAAAGAAACCCCAAAGAAACAAAAACCCCCAAAATTCAACACTTGAAACAAAGCTTACTTTTTTAACCGGTTCAATACAGGGCATTTTCACCCCCTTCCTTCCCAGGCCAATTTTTAGTTTTCAGCGCTGTCGCACTTTAAACGACAATTGCGCGGTCGTGCGACGTTGTACCCAAAAAAAATTGACGTACTTTTTTCCCCACAAATAGAGCTTTCTTTTGGTGGTATTTGATCACCTCTGCGGTTTTTATTTTTTGCGCTATAAACAAAAGAAGAGCGACAATTTTGAAAAAAACACAATATTTTTTACTTTTTTTTTTTACTTATACGTATTCTTCTACATATTTTTGGTAAAAAAATCGCAATAAGCGTATATTGATTGGTTTGAGCAAAAGTTATAGCATCTACAAAATACTGGATAGTTTAATGGCATTTTTTTTTTATTTATTTATTTTTGTTTTTTTTAGCGGCGATCACGATTTTTTTTCATGACTGCGCCCCCTAGACGGCCGGCAATCCCAGGCTGTCATATGACGTCCACCCAGTATGGGAGATCCCATCTGTGGACATCATATGTCTATGGCTGGGTAGGGAAGTGGTTAAGGGAACCCTGCAGCAAAAAAAAAAAAAAAATTTAACTTACATATATGGCCTATACGATGAAATCCAATACACAATATCTGACAAAAGTGAATACACCCCTCACATTTTTGTAAATATTTTATTATATCTTTTCATGTGACAACACTGAAGGAATGACACTTTGCTACAATGTAAAGTAGTGAGTGTACAGCTTGTATAACAGTGTAAATTTGCTGTCCCCTCAAAATAACTCAACACAGCCATTATTGTCTAAACCGCTGGCAACAAAAGTGAGTACACCCCTAAGTGAAAATGTCCAAATTGGGACCAAAGTGTCAATATTTTGTGTGGCCACCTTTATTTTCCAGCACTGCCTTAACCCTCTTGAGCATGGAGTTCACCAGAGCTTAACAGGTTACCACTGGAGTCCTCTTCCACTTTTCTATGATGACATCATGGAGCTGGTGGATGTTAGAGACCTTGAACTCCTCCACTTTCCGTTTGAGGATGCCCCACAGATGCTCAATAGGGTTTAGGTCTGGAGACGTGCTTGGCCAGTCCATCACCTTTACCTTCAGCTTCTTTAGCAAGGCAGTGGTCGTTTTGGAGGTGTGTTTGGGATCGTTATCATGTTAGAATACTGCCTGCGGCACAGTCTCCGAAGGAAGGGGATCATGCTATGTTTCAGTATGTCACAGTACATGTTGGCATTCAAGTTTTCCTCAATGAAATGTAGCTCCCCAGTGCCGGCAGCACTCATGCAGACCCAGACCATGACAATTCCACCACCATGCTTGACTATAGGCAAGACACACTTGTCTTTGTACTCCTCACCTGGTTGCCCCACACACGCTTGACATCATCTGAACCAAATAAGTTTATCTTGGTCTCATCAGACCACAGGACATAAGTCCAGTAATCCATGTCCTTAGTCTACTTGTCTTCAGCAAACTGTTTGCAGGCTTTCTTATGCATCAGCTTTAGAAGAGGCTTCCTATTGTGGGATGACAGCCATGCAGACCAATTTGATAAAGTGTGCAGCGTATGGTCTAAGCACTGACAGGCTGACCCCCCCACCCCTTCAACCTCTGCAGCAATGCTGGCAACACTCATACGTCTATTTCCTAAAGACAACCTCTGGATATGATGCTGAGCACGTGCACTCAACTTCTTTGGTCGACCATGGCGAGGCCTGTTCTGAGTGGCACCTATCCTGTTAAATCGCTGTATGGTCTTGGTCTTGTATGGTCTTGGCCACCGCGTCGCAGCTCAGTTTTCAGGGTCTTGACAATCTTCTTATAGTCTAGGCCATCTTTATGTAGAGCAACAATTCTTTTTTTCAGATCCTCAGAGAGTTGAGGTGCCATGTGGTACTTCCAGTGACCAATAGAGAGAGAGTGAGAGTGATAACACCAAATTTAACACACCTGCTCCTCATTCACACCTGAGACCTTGTAACACTAACAAGTCACATGACATCGGGGAGGGAAAGTGGCTGATTGGGCCCAATTTGGACATTTTGACTGTGTACTCACTGTTGTTCCCATTAATGGCTGTGTGTTGAGTTATTTTGAGGGGACAGTAAATTTACAGTGTTATACAAGCAGTACACTTACTACTATACATTGTAGCAAAGTGTAATTTCTTCAGTGTTGTCACATGAAAAGATATAAAATATTTACAAAAATGTGAGGGGGTGTACTCACTTTTGTGAGATAATGTATCTGCAAAATAATTGAAAACCCCAAAATAATTCCCCCTAAAATAAAAGCCCATGTTAAGGGAAGCCTTGCTACAAAAAGAAAAAAATCGCTATGGACAGGATAGTGGCTGCTCTGTATCAACCCTTTTAAAGTGAGAGGGGACATAACAAAGCCCTCATTATTGGTTTATTCAAGCCAGCTGATTTAAAATGCCCTTGTAGCACCTTATGGTTAAAAGCATTTGGCCTAATGAAATCCTGCATTAATTCACTAGAATTGAGGAAAGACAGGCTTCACCCCAAACCCATGGTAAATCTGAACCCAAACCTCATTCCTAATAGTGACCCTGTGTGCCCTCAATCATTGGTTTCTTCATGTGACTACAGTAAAAACAGATATTATCGCTGGCCACGGTTTAAAGGATTTTGCACATATTCATGGCAGTGTGCATTACCTCATTAAATAAAGCTGACAATTTGACAACCTGCTAAGGTTTAAAAGGAGCAGCCAGCTGTCACACCAAGTTGTTGATAGGATTTTTCTTCTTTTATATGTGATTCTATTCAAATTGTACAGGACAAAATAATAACAACAATAATAATAACAACAAATCTGATAAGTATCCACTTGAAATTCTGATCATAGTTAGAACTGAAAACTGCTTCTTATAGCTATTTTGCCATTACAGTGCATTTCTGGGCAACAAATGTAAGAAATCAAAGAGCTGCTAAGGCTACCCAGAACTGCAACTGTTGTAAAATCAGAAAGTTAATTAATTTTATGCCCATTGTAAGTCCTGCAGCGAGCTGTTAATCAGTTCACTAAAAGTGTACTTGATTGCCCAGGGTTTGTATTTCTGTGCCATCTGATGTGTAACTACCTCACTGTACCCCCTGTATCATCAATCGCAATCACACTTTGCCTTTGAATCTCATTGGTCTGGGAGAATCCCACAACATTTTGTACATGACGTTTTCTGTATGGAAAAGACACCAAGAAACCTGCACTGGGTACAGTTGGGAGCAGCTCATCTGTATTCCAATCACAGATCACCAGCTTTCTGATTAAAGGAGTGGTGTGGACCAGCAATATCTGAGTGAAGAATTGATCAGGTAGACTGGGCTTCCTGCTTGCATTTCACGACTTATTTTTCAATTTTACATATTGGTGCCCTAGCCAGAGAACTGGGGTTGACGTTTACATTTGGATTTTTGCATGTTTTTTATTCACTATGATGTATTTCTGTAATTGTAGGGACCTCCAGGTCCAGCTGGAAATTTAGGGCCTCCTGGTCAACCAGGAAAAGATGTAAGTATATTTTCCATATTTTCCATCTCTTGCAGCAGCAGGTCTTTATCTTTGTTATTTTCATGAAATAAAACATTAATGTCATAATACTTTATTGTTTAAACCTCCCATGGGAGCAAAAGTTGATCATGTATTACAAAAAAAATATTGAAATTTTGCTGCCACAAGTTCTGGCTTATGTGTTCTTTCCTGCAACTGGGCCACCCACCTATTTACAGACTCTATTGTCTCTATTATTGCTCTTCCCCAATTCATTATTCCGGTTTGTATATATACGACAGTAACAGAAGAAGCTGCCCCCAGCACACTCTGTATATATATCACTGAATGCATTACTGGCTAAATAATTTGGCAGAGGGTATTGTAACTTGAAACGTACTAAATAACTGCAGAGTAGGATTAACAATGCAAACAGAGTCAGAATGGTAAATAATATACATAAAGTACAGAACAATGATTAAAAGATATTGAAGCTGTGCAAACAGGAGTTCTTCAAAGCAATGTTTCAGTGTCTCAGTCAGGGCTCTAGGTGGCAGCACATGGCAGTCTCTATGAGGACTCATATGCATTGGCGCAAAGAGCTGTATTGCATAAAAACAAGCATATTTCTGTGCCTAGGAGTGATAGGCGTTTGTGTACAGTGGCCTTTACAAATCAATGACAGGCTGTGGCTATACATGGATAACTCCACATCTGAGTGTTTACATGCTTATGGGGTATTGTACTGTATATGTCCCCTTGGATGCAAACAGTTTGCATTCAGGGTTGTTCATCTATCTCTGTATGCATTTAAATGCTCAGATGTGTAGTTACCAGTGTACAGCTGCAGCCTAACATTGATTTGTACAGGCTGTTGCCTGTGAATGTATTCAAACATCTGTACTTGGGTGGTGATGGTGTAAGGTCCTCTGCAGCCATGTAAATAGTAACAGCAACAAGAGAAGATTTACTACTTCAGTAAACAGAACAGTTTTCAAACATCTACTTGCACTTAACACATAGCGAAGTCCAGAATATGCCCGGTAACACAGGTGAATGGCTGGGGACACAGGGTCACTTCACTTTAAGCGCAGTACTCTGTTAGCAATTGGAAAAGTGCTCTCCCCAGTGGCTGGGTCTTCCATGGAAGATCCATGTTATTAGGCTCCTGCCAAGCTGATAGCACCCTGAGACTAACAGTGGAGGACTCTGAACCTCACTGCAGATTATACCTCTTCTTTATCAGGTGTGGTGTCTTTGGCTTTGTTCACACTAGCTTAAAATAATTAAACGCATCTATACGCATTTGACGTCCATTTGTGGACACATGTTAAAGGTGTGTTAAAAGCGCAACCCAGATGCCCTTTTTTTATGAACAAGGCCTAACATGCCGCAAAATGTGCTGCAAATGCATGTTGGTGCGTTTATGATGCGTTGTCATAGACTTGAATGAAAGGAGTTGAGATGCGTAAATTCCTTACAAACTCAACATGTAGCTTCATTTTTGAAGCACAGCAATGTGACACAACGCAAATGCTTAGACCCCTTTCACACTGAGGCGGTTTTCAGGCATTTTAGCGCTAGAAATAGCACCTGTAGAGCGCCTGAAACCACCTCCCATTTATTTCAGTGTGACTTTTCACACTGGAGCGGTGTGCTTGTGGGACGTAAAAAGTCCAGCAAGCAGCATTTGGGACGGTTTGGGAGAGCTGTATTTAGTGCTCCCAAAACGCAACACGCTCTGCCCATTGAAATGAGTGGGCAGTGCTTCCAAAGCGCCTGAAAAAGCTCTTCAGAAGCGCTGCAACACTAGCGCTTTTAACCCATCCTTTGAGGTTAAAAGAGCCGCTTAAACAGCACTAAAGCATCGCTAAAATGAGTGGCGCTTTAGCGCTGGCGTGTCCGTGACCCCAGTATGAAAGGGGTCTTAATGTTTTGATAAAGTGAACAGCTCTGTGTGCTGTCCATATTATCAAATGCAGACTGCTTTACTAGGCATTTGAGGAGTGTTAAAAACGCACCTCAAACACCTGCTTTTAATGCCAACGTGAACAGGGCCTTGCGCTACTGACTGCAGGAAACAGGAAGTTTATGTTTCCTGGGCGTGTCCAGGAGCCCAAGGGATTATGGGAACAGTATTTAGGGGAGCCTGCACAGGCATCTACGCATGGTGCTGAAAGGAGCACTTTGCTACATACAGTATATCAATCCGCAACAAGCCACAAATTTCTCACCGTCCCATTTTGTACCATAGTCAGCCCACAGGAGGCTGTATGAGAGATTGGCAGCCTGACTCTCACTGAAAGGCTTTTGCTGCTGGTACTTCCCTAGATACAAACCATATTAAAGGATTTGAATTTTAACATGTCTCGCTGGTGTGGTGCCCCTAAATGATTGGTCATAACTGTAGTACAGTAATTATTCATGACAATTAAAGGAAGCCAATAGTAACAAAAAAATATACAGGGACTGCCATTGCTGACCTACCATGAAAATGCTAGTTGCCTGGCTGTAATGCTGATTCAGTGTAATCTGGGTTTTGAAACTAGTTTTCAGCAAGTGAAATGAGAACCCATCATTTGCATACTTGTTTTGGGTCAGTGGCCGAGTTAGAACTGAAGCCAGAGAATCAGTAAGACAACCAGTTAACTAGGATTTTCACAAGACAGTCAGTAATATGTATATTTTCTCATTGTTGGTTTCCCTAATGTAATTATCTGCATCCGTAACTGTCCTTAAGTCGCAAGAAAATAACAATTTGCAGCATGTATTTCAAATACACATATATACAAGTATATATGGTTATATCATCAAAGATATAATTTTGAAATAAAAGAATCTACATACAAAAGCCCACATTTTTGAGTAACTGTCAATAAACCAAAAGCCCAGTAGATGGCAGTGTTGACTTTCACATTACAGTAGCTTTCATCTATAATATAATACATGGACACGTTTTTCATTTATTAGTTTAGCTGATTTTATGTGATCTAACCATTTATTTATGATTTTGCCTGCTTTAAAAGATACATAAATAAAAAGGTACTGTTTGTATTCCAGCAGGCTTAAAAAATCAAATTAAAAAAAAAAAGTAAAAATCAATGTGCTCAACTTTTACATGCAGAAACATTGCTTTCTGTTTTAGTAATTCGTATGCTCTAAATATATACACTTTTTACCACTAGCAGCTATCTACTGCTAGTGCTATCTACTGCTAGTTTTAATAAATCAACCCCACTACAAACAATCCAGTTTGTTTTTAAACACTTGAAAATGCTTACTGCATTTGCTTTATAGATATTTTATTATTTATTAAAACTCTAAATGGCTCAGGTTCATTTACTAGAAAGAGGAAATAAAGATTACCTACCATTGACTGAGAACCTCAGGCTCGGGAACTGTGAAGTTGATTTACTAAAACTGGAGAGTGCAAAATCAGGTGCAGCTCTGCATAGAAACCAATCAGCTTCCAGGTTATTTTGTCAAAGCTTAATTGAACAAGCTGAAGTTTGAAGCTGATTGGCTACCATGCACAGTTGCACCACTTTTTGCACTCTTCAGTTTTTGTAAATCAGCCCCAGTTTGTTCAACTTTTTAGAACATGTTATACAAGTGTATGGGGGAACTGTTGTTTTGGGGAAGGCATAAAGTGTTTTTGTGTACCACTTTTTCTAGTTTAAAGGGTAGTAAACTCTGTACTATCACTTGTACCTACAGGTAAGCCTATAATAAGGCTAACCTGTAGGTACTGTGAATATCTCCTAAACTTGCACAGTTTAGGAGATATTCAGAGTGCATGCTGCCGATGACATCATCAGCACATGCACTCTGAAGGTCCGGCTTACATTACCGGACCTTCGGAGTCCGTGGCAAAAACAGCAACTCCTGTGCGCATGCGCAGGAGTGGCGTCATTGCGGCTTCGGCCAATCACATAGCCGGAGCTTGGGAACCCTGAAGACAGAATGGGGGAACATGTCTGCCCTCTCAGCATTGACTTTACAGGGCTGGAGGGCTTCATTTCAAGGTGAGTATTTCATAGTGTGCTAGTATGCGCTGAAAACTAGCCCATTATGCCACTGCCTTGCAGATTTTGTTTTTGTTTTTTGAACATCAGCGGTTTATAACTGCTTTAATACCAGCAAATGTCCCACTGGGCTTAATTTACTAAAATTGGAGAGTGCAATATCTGGTGCAGTTCTGCACAGTAACTATTCAGCTTCCAGTTTTTGTGTCAAAGCTTAATTGAATAAGCTGAAGTTGTAAGCTGATTGGATACCATGCATATCTGCACCATATTTTGCACTCTCCAGTTTTAATAAATCAACCCCACTTGGTCATTATGATAACATTTAGTTACTCTGCACTCACTGCATTGCTTTGAAGTTATGTGTATAGGCTCCAATGTATTCTTCAGTGCTTTACAGAAAATGTGGCTGATCACATCAGTCCTTAACCCAAAAGGAGCTTGTAATCTATAATTCCCACCACAGCCATACACATGCAGTAGCAACAGTAGCCAGTTTTAGCCGAAGATATTTAAGACACCAGTTTACCTACCAGTACGTGCTTAGACTGTAGAAAGAAACAGAAACGGGAGAACAAAGCCATGATTACATAGTATTTGGAACCATTAAACATGGACTTTATAGGCACTAGAATACACATGGTTAAAGATTTTCTTGTTTTCACAATAATATTTTATTGCAGATGTAAAGAGAAAAACATTTTTACAAATTGTATCAAAGTATAACCATTGTAAATACTTATACATGAATAGTATGATTGTCATAACATATAGTTAATTTCAGCAATTTGTTCCTAAGCAATACACAAGATGAGTTGAAAAAACAATACAGTCAGTTATGTGAAATTCTGATTTTAAAACTAAGAAAAAACTGATGTAAGGGCACGGAAGAAGCTCGTTGGTAAAAGGATTGGGATGATGTGGAAAAAGTACAGAATTCTGGGCAGGACTGTCATCTTGATTAAGGCTGCTCTACCAAACCATGAGAAATATTCAGAATATTCAGCTCACATTTTAAAGACCATTTCACTAAGTCCCTATTTATGGATTGTAATAGGGATTAAAAGTTCATTGCATAGAGTGAGTCAAGATTTGGTGTTAGCCATATACCTAGGTATTTAAGGGTCCTTTCCTCCCACTTAAAGGTGCAATTGTTTTTGAATGAGTGTTCTCGTATTGTCTTTTAAGGATAGGTTCAATGCTTTTGATTTCTTATAATTTATTTTGAAGTTGGAAATATAGCTGTGTAACGTGGATAATCTGCGCTAACCCCAAAAAAGGTGAATAAAAACATATAAAAAAGTATTTGTATAATGGTGAAAAAATATATGTATGTGACAAGTGCTGCAACTAAAAAAAAACCTGAATATTCAGCTCACAAAAATGTATATCACAAAGATAGATGCGCAACCAAAACAAAGTGTGCAAACAAAAATGTGCAACACATGTATCACAACAAACATTAATATGTGTATCACAACACAAATATTAATATATCAAATAAACGATTGAAAAACGTCCATAGAAGATGACAATCAATATGTTTCCATGAAGAATGAGTCCCTCTGTAAGAAGGCAGATGATTCTATTTACCGTATGTTCCCACAAGCCAGCCAAGGAATAGTAAAAAAAAAAAAAAAAAGGGCCACTTACCAGAATTGTAAGATCTCTATTACGGAGATCTCACAGGCACATACAGGAGAGATCACACAGGCAGGGGTGGTAGATTCACACATCAATCCAGATCCTCTCCTCCACTGGCGCTTTCAATGCTACAATACTCTCTGTGGGACCCACATCAGAATAGATTCATTCGTGGAATAATTTATTAAAAGGAAGAAAACAAGCTTCATAGTGCTGTGGGTTTTAAAAATCAGAGATTCCTTTATTCCATATGATCAGCAACTGACATCTAAACCAGCGATAGCTGACAAACTTCAAATGAAACTAACAACTGCAGCTCAAGCCAGCCAGCTGATCCGTGGTGACGTCAGACCTCACAGCTCCACCCGACGCGACATTTCTCCATACTAGGCATCCACAGGGAAAGGAGGCTAAAATATAGCTGTATTGCGTAACTATTTTGCATAAATTGGGCATAGTTATATGTGGTTGGGTTATAAAAAACAAAAGATCGTCAGCGTAAAGCGTAAAGCTGCCGATTTGTAAGTTTTCTCTCCAACTTGGAAGCCATATATGGATGGCGAATTATTCAATGTACGGATTAGGGGCTGTAGGGTAAGAATAAAGAGCAATGGGGAAAGGGGACATCCTTGTCACGTTCCATTGAGTATAGAGACCATATCAGATAGAGCAATTGTGGCGTGACCTGAAAAGGATTTGATACCTATTTTGGAATTTTGCAGTAGGTGCAAATCCCTCTTAGAAAGAAAAATGTAATCATGTACGCATGAATTTATTATGCAGAGCGGAGAAATATGAGAATTCCCCGCCAGAAGGGTTGACCGTGCGCCATGTATCAACCAGTGTAAGGGAAGCTAGCAAGGATTTGATTTTTCTCAGTTTTCTATATGGTAAGCTTGATTTGCCATCAGATGTATCCTGTAGTAGGTTTAACGGTATGTTGAAATCCCCTCCTGGTATAATGCATCCTGTGGCAAAGCTTTTCAGCTCCTCGACCACATTTTGACAGAAAGTGACTTGAGCCGAATTCGGAAAATACATGTTTGCCAAAGTGAGTGGTATCCCATCCCAGGAATCTTCCTTCTGTGTCTGCGTGTTGCTGTGATATTTCTAAGCCTGTGTTTTTGTGAAGCAATATTGATACCCCCTTAGATTTAGAGATATTATTGGTAATATGGTATACGTAAGGGGACTGTTTATTGTGTAGTCGTGGTATATATCCTGTTTTAAAGTATGACTCTTGAAAAAAAACTACCTTGGGTTTTACCTTATTTTAGCTCTCTAAGTAGTGAGACTCGTTTCTTGGGAGTATTTAGGCCTCTAACGTTATGAGAGACCAAAAAGGTTGTTTGTGAAGTGTGGAGTAAGTCATGGTCTACCGAACAAACAGTTAATCTGGGTTAAGCTGTTGTCATTAAAGGATCCCCTGGTAGAAAGAGAAAGTAAAAGCAGGAAGAAAAGGGATGAAAGGAGTGATAGGATTTTAGTCTATAGTCTATAGAGAGAGAGAGTCCAAATAATAGAGAGGTTGAAGTAAAATGTCTCCTGGTATAAACCTTAAGGAGAGAATCACGGGATTCTTGTTCAGCTATATGGCTGAATAGAATCCGTTGGTAGAAGCAGTGGGAGGTTACTACTACAGGAATGTAGGTAACAAAAATATAGGGTTTAAATGCCTCGCCTCGTCTCCGGCGGCTTTAGAAATAAAGCCACTAATATTTTAATATTCATGTACCCCTCCCAGCCATTTGGGTAGTAACATGAACAAACAATTGAAAAGCATAAGGTAGTATAGCAATAAACATATTCACTAGTTTGTAATGTATGTCAGTAACTGATAACTAACTGGTAACATTCAGAAATAATCAAACCTTTACTGTACCTACATGTCCTTGAGACAGTTTGGGTGTTAGAATAGGGAGTATTATATGGTAATACGTATTGTTGAGGGTGACAACAAGTAACACCTATTCTGCTGCATTCCTGAGTTTGATAAGGAGGCTACTGCGTGACCAATGTAGGACAGGGTATAAAGGAACCTTATAAATGTATTATGGTGCACTATTTGGGGTATGGGCTATCAGTCCATTCACTAAAGTCTGTGAGCTCTACGAATTGGATGATAGTCAAAGAGGTTCCCCTATATCCTGTTTGTTCGAGCCGTAGATCTGAGTGATTAATAAGTAAACCTGTATAACCATTTATATATAAAAGAAGGATTAGTGCATAAAGGGTCAGACATAGGAATATATAAACAAATGAATGACATTTGCTGTTGATTCTTATTGAGAACCTGAATATCACCCAATTGGCCCTGATCCCAGGATAGCCAAGGAGGTGATACCGTTCAACCAAACCAGGCCAGGAGGTGAGTGGTTGCTATAGCTTTTAGTTTGCATTGTCTTGATTGAGGAGAGGTTCCTCCTCGTGTCTTACACGTTCCGTCTCTGGCTATTGGTCGAACCAGAGGTCCAATATTTAAATCATAAACATCCTTGACCATAACATATAGGACAGAGGTAGTTAGAGGATGAAGGAGTAAATGCAAACATATATAGGTGTGTAATCAGCCCATGTGGTTAGGACTTAATCCCAACCATACCGGCCCCAAGGGATTGTTGGGCATACAGCAAAAAAGTACAGTCTCAGGCGGCGGATAGCTTCCATTGTCTTTTCTTCTGTAAGAAAAATCTGTTTAGTGCAATTCCAACTAATGTCAATAGATGGCGGGCAAGGATAATATTTACTGTATGAGAAGAATTTCAGCAAGAAAGGTGAAAAGTTATGATCTGTAAAAGGCACTGTGCCACAAATAGGTAGGATTAGCCACCCAGGAATGAAATATACAGATTACAGTTAACCCATGGGGACAAATAGGTCAGTTAGGGGGGCGCCTGTAAAGTGTGGGGGGGGGAGAGGTTCCCTGAATTGGAAGGTGGAATTCTTTGTACCAGTCTGGTAATTCAATCAGTGGAAGATTTAGCTGATCGCAGAAGACTGGGATGTCCTCAGGCATCCACAGGTAATTTTGTTTCCCTTGAAATGTGGCGTTGAGGGCAAATGGAAAGCACCAGCAGTAGGGTATCCCTTTTTTTTTAGAATGGCCAGCAAAGGACGTAAAGCTCGCCTGTTCTGGAGTGTGATGTTTGAAAGATCCTGAAATAGTGAGATATTTTGTTCAATGAAGAGGATTTGGTCATTCCGTCTGGCCTTGTTAAGAATCTCCTCCTTAAGTGGGAAGCTGTGCTGGCAGCACACAATGTCTCCTGGAGGGGCTGTATCAGTGGGATGGGGATTCAGAGCCATGTGTGCCCGCACAAAATCTATCTCAGTGTCTTTAGAGTGATCGATAAAGTTCATCAAAAACAGCCTGGAGAGCTTGTTTAATCTGGGGTGGCTCCACCGTTTCAGGGATCTCCTTAACCCTGATGATCTGCCTCCTCCCTCTGTTATCAAGGTCCTGCAGATGCCTGTTAATGAGTATTAAATGAGTGACGTGGGATGAGACGGCCGTCTCTAAACGCTCCACTGCTCTATCCCTTTTGGCATCTAATTAAAATGTTAGTTGTTCCTCTTGTTTTTTGTTTTTTTTAATCATTGTTAGCATTAAGCAATATAAATGCTATCTGTTCTATATTACCTTCATGTAACACTCAATCTATCACTTTAGAACAAAATAAAGGTCTGTTTTATTTATTTTTTAGGGTGAGTCAGGCCGACCAGGCAGAACCGGAGAACGTGGAGTGGCTGGAGCCCCTGTAAGTACTTATGCTTTTATAGGTTGTAGTCATTCTATGGCAGAAGCAGAACCCAGCACACTCATATGCAAGTAGAAGAACTAAAGCTTTTTTTTTTCTTTTTGTTGTTTACAGGGCAATAGAGGACCACCTGGCATGTCTGGTTTTCCTGGCATGAAAGGCCACAGAGTAAGTGTGTACACTAATCACATCATGCAAATACATTTATACATAATGTCCTTTGGTTAATCACTTGACCTCCGGAAGGTTTTAGCCTTTCATGACCAGAGCATTTTTTCCTATTGAGCACTGTGCTACGTTAACTGGAAATTATGTGGTCATGCAACACTGTACGCAAATAACATTTATATAACTTTTTTGACACAGAGATTTTTTTTGTTGGTATTAGATCACAGCTGTTTTTTGTTTTTTTTTGCTATATAAATTTAAAAAAATACTAAAACAAGTTTTTCCTAGTTTCTGTTATAACATTTTGCAAACAAATAATGTTTCCTAATCAATGTAGGCCAAAATATAGTCTGCTAAATTTTTTTGGTAAAAATATTTTTTTATATTTTGTCACCAGTGCATATGACTGGTGTGGGGGTGATCACGAATACTAACTGGTGACAGTATGGTAATAATGATTAATAACAAATCATGAATAAATAAAGAAATACTGGTACTTTTTTATTCAACTTGTTAAACATTTATTTTTATTTTTATCTTTTTTTTTAATTTTTTCTTTTTTTTTACTTGGCTTTCCATTCATGACAGCTTGTTTACTGTTTGCATGCTGTGATTGGCTACAGCTAATCACATGGTATAGGATGCTGTGATTGGCCCAGGTACCATGTGATAGCTGTGGGCCAATTACAGCATCACAACAGTATGCAAGCTGTTTATGAATGAAAGCCATTTATGACAGTTTGCTTACATAATATCATGTGATCGATAGGATCAGATGCCCTGTACCAAGCCCCATGATCTGCTTTGTTCAGCAGACACAGTCGTCATGGGATAGCACCACTGCGTACTCCAGGAAGAACGCTATTGTGCATGTGCTAAGTGACTGATGGGTATGTTGCCCAGCCTGGCTGTGCTGCCCGTCCACAGTAAATGTGGCAGAAAGCGGGTAATCTTTTGTCTAAATGCTGTAATATTAGTAGACTAGACTTATATAGTACAGGTTGCATTAACTTTCTTCTATTCTACAGGGCATTGATGGAAGGGATGGTACAAAGGGGGATACCGGTGCTCCTGGACTTAGGGTAAATCATTGTTTATTATGTATTTCATAAAAAATATATGCATAGTTAAACTGAGACTGATGGTAACAATAGTATTCCTGAACAAGGCTTTATTCTGATTTTCCCACATTCCCTTCACCATTGATTTCCAATTCTAAAAGGAATATGTGTAAAAATATTCTACCTATAGAAATAAAAGCATGCCATAAGCGCCACTGCAGCAATTGACTGCAGTGTTGCTGTAGAATTTTTTTTGTTTGATTTTTTACAATTAGTTTGGCTTACGTAAAGCAGCACACCTATTGGCTTTTATCAGGTACATTTTGCAAATGAAACATGCTATTTCAAGCGGTAACAGGCCTGCTTTGAACAGCAAATAGAAATTGGCCAGTCATTCACAGAGACTCTCCCTACTCTCATTGATGCCAAACATTGCTAGGCAATTTCTATCAGAGAACAGACTGCAGCAGACATAGCAGTGTAAAAACAGCTGGACACTTTTAAATAACAAACTTTTTTTTAATCTATGGAGGTGGGGGGCAGTGAATGTGAGTGATAATAATGTGAAGTGGTTTAGATGCACACAGGTAAGTCCCCCTTTTTTTTTGCAAATAATTCGGCAGCATGATGCAAAGGAAGGCAGCTTCAAGAACAGATGGTCAGTAATAAGCGAATCATACAGATTGAGCACCCCAAACTTTAAAAAAATCTATATCAATGTAACAAAAAAAGAAGAGAAACCCTCAAATACCACCCCTACAAAAGCCTAACTTAGAAATTCCCATCAACATACAATAAAAAGCAAGATGTCGCCAACATAAATGAAAAACCCAGAACAGTATTGCCTGAAACAAAATCCCACTTTTATTAAGGGAAGCCATGCTGAACAAAAACAGGTCAATCTAAAATAAAGGCCCTAACAGAAAATAATAAAGAACAGAAAATAATAAAGAATGTACACCTAAAATGAAATGAAAACCCCAATATATCACCCACCTGAAGCAAAAGCCACTTTTTAAGGGATATAAAGGGAAATAAAAAAGTTTGCCATAGATGGGACAACGGCTAAAAGTAACCATTGACCTAAAATCAACCAGAAAATACAGTTATTTAAAATAAAACTGACCCTAATCTCTCTCTGTGCAATTTAATTTCCCTTCAGCAGCTTCTAGTTCCTTGACAGTAAGGCTGCTCTGTGTCCCCACTTTTATAGTGACTCATTCATTGGAGCTTCTAAGCCTGCTAGCCATACAGGCCAAAAATTTGCCAGGATCAAACATCTTAAACCCATGGTAGTGGGAAACTCGAACCTCATCCCTACTTAGTATAAAAAGCAAGAGATTATTAGTAAGATTATGTAAACTCTTTAATGTCCATGTCCATGTCCATGTCAAGGCATAAGAGAAATCTAAGGCTGATTTCACAGCAAGACATAATATGACATAATATGCAAGACATAATATGGCTTGCTACTATGGGCATTGGGGGTACCTAACACACATACAGATTATCTGCAAATGCACCTGCAGTACATAGCAGGAATTATGGTGCAGTAGATAGCTGAAAGTGGTGGTGATTTATTTATTTTTTCATGAGTTTAGGCGTGCTGCCAGCACATTCCAAATTAATGGCCTACCCAATGCCTGCACAAGTGTGAAAGGTCCATTACTTCCATTCCAGTACTCAAGTATACATTTTATTAAAACATAAATTTATGTTATTTCATACAATAACCTGCAAGATATCCAAATGCCTGCAGGATAAAGTTCTCATTCTAGCAGGTAAATAAATAAATACATGTATATTGTACAGAATTCCATATACATAATAACCAAGTCAGAAAAATAGTATTTGCCTGTCACTGAATGTATTTTTGTTTTTCTTTTAGGGAGAACCTGGTGCACCTGGAGACAATGGATTACCTGGCAGTGCAGTAAGTCATTTTGTTTTTTGTAATAAATAGATTTATCACATCTCAGGCTCTTTAGCAATTTAGCCTTGGCACTTTACTTGATCTTTTTTTTGTTACATGTATTTTGATAGCACGTAAGAATGTGCATCATTTAATCTGCCTTGCCATACAACATAAAGACTACACAACAATTGAGGCTCAGTTCACACTACTGTGATGCGACTTTAATGAGATTTACAGTGCTATTATGTGGTGCCACTTTAATGCAACTTCTTCTTACTTCTGCATATTCTATGGGGCCAAGTCGCACTGTAAATCACACCAGAGTAGTGCAGGAACCTTTTACAAAATAGCATCATTCTAAGTTGCATTGATTAGAACGGACACCATTGAAAACAATGAGAAAAAAGGGGGGTTGAATCGCGCTTAAACAGGTGATCATACACATCATCACCAAACCAAATATTTAGAACTAAGTGAAGAGTTCCCCTTTAGTGTATACATAATATACAAAACACATGTCAAATGAATAATCAATCCAAAAATAAAACGTTCAAAGTGATAATAAAAAGTCCATGTATAAAAAATAAATAAATCACCCAAGTGATATAAAAGTATCTTAGAAAAGTTGCAAAAAACATAAATTCTTGCTGTGAGAAGAAAAAAGCGTGCTTGCTCCACCACCGTGAAATCAGACTGGCCGCTTACCAGAAACTCATGATCCCCCGTTACAGAGGATCAGAGAAAGCTGTTTGTTAATACTGCTTCGAACCACGACCAATGGATCAGAGACCTTATACCGAGATGGGACATCAAAGACTGCAGGGTAAGGCTAAAGATGTTCACACTGACAGGTACTCAGACATCAGCCCACAGCATTGCAGATATGGTCATAAAAGGAAAAAAGGCTCCATATAGTGTAAAATCATTGACTTTATTGGATAAGTAAAAGGTTAAACTCACATGTTAGTAGACAATAGTAGGCATGTAGTGTAGTCTGGAGCGCCGGCCGGAAGCTCACAGACAGCCCGTCCTACTGGAAACAACAGCAGCAATGGGAGGTGACGAGAACACGTCGCTCTGCCCTACGCGGCGTTTCGTGATAGAGTCACATCATCCAGGGACCATTAAAAACAATGTTATTACTTTTGTCAAGTGGTTCTGTGCGACTGAAATCGCCTCAGAAGTTGCACTAGTGTGAACCAGCACTAGTGACAAATTGTCGAAATATGCAAAAAACATATTTCAAGACAGCAAACTAAAGACAAAAACATGACACCACAAATTTGATATTATTATTCAATCACATTTTATATGAATAAATATATCAATATATTAGTTAATAAAATAATGTTATATTTATTATAATGATAATAACATTATTTTTGCATGTTCATGTGTGTTTAATAAAACAGGAAATGAAACAGTTATATGACTACCATTATGCAACTTAATAATGTTCAATTTCATTTTAGGGTCCAAGAGGTCAACCTGGTGAAAGAGGTCGTTCTGGACCTCCTGGATCAGCTGTAAGTTACCTTTGCTTGAAATCAATTTTAATCATAAGTTAAACTCAAATAATTTGTTAATTTGAAGTAATGGCAATGTGCAATGGCAATGGCAATTAAAGAATGTGGGCATCTTAATGCAAGGAGTGAGCATGTCTTTGCTTTTATTTATCAGTCATGGTCATGGTGAGTCATGGTGCAATTTAGGACAGAAGTTGTAAGTTAGGAAGTAGTGCTAGTAGGTGTTTTAAATTAAAACACAGGGTCATTTTTGCATAGAGCAGGGAAAGGTTAGGACTTATGTCAGGCTCTTATTGCTTATTCTGTACCCAGAGGAATACTTACCCCTTACATACTGTCCGATGTACCAGTACCATATGACAAGAACACCTTCAAAGGGGGGACACAAACAGCATTCAAATAATTTATTTAATAGAAGTTCTTCCTAAAAAAAAAAGTTTTTCTCAATTTCTTTTTTCTGTTTCTGTCTGATGGGTGGCACTGGTGGGCACTGATGGGCACTGATAGGTGGCACTGGTGGGCACAGATAGGCGGCATGGATAGGCAGAACTGATGGGCACTGATGGGTGGCACTGATGGGAATTGATGGGTGGCATTGATGGGCAGCAGTAATGGGCATTGATGGGCAGCAGTGATGGGCATTGATGGGCAGCACTGTTAGCCAGCACTGACTGGCATCACTAATGGCTACTGATTGCTGGCACTTGTGGACACTGATTTCTGGTACTTGTGGGCACTGATTGCTGGCACTTGTGGGCAAAGTTGGGCACTTATTGCTGGCAGTGGTGGGCACACATTGCTGGCACTGGTGGGCACTTAATTGTAATCAGAGCACTGATGATCAGTGCCCTGATTACATCCCTAGATGTCCTCTGTGAGGAGATGCTGCTAATCGGCTCTCCTCCCCTCACACCGACATCTCCGTGTTTACATGTGATACATAACCATGTTACTATTGTGACACAACCCTACAGTTACATCCTCGATTGAGATACACTCTCTAAGCTCCTTTTCAAAAAATTAATATACAATATTGAAAAAAAAAAGCGGCCAGAGTTTTGTGTTGGGGAGGATGCTATAAATAGATTAGCAGCAAGCTGAACTATTCAATGAACAGAACTAAACGTCTCTACAAATGAGGAGAGGGGGTGTGTGCCTTTTCTCCAATCAGCTGTCTTGGCTGTATGCCCAGGCTTCACTGCAGTGCTGAACAGGAAGAGAAAATCTCAACACAATCTGAACTTTCTAAAGAATATATAAAGCTAAAGACAGCAGATATACATGTAAAACTTATGTAGGGAGATTTGTTTAATCTATGTGTATCAACTGAGGCAGTTCACTTCACTGGGTATATGTGTGGGTTTACATCCACTTTAAGCATGGAGTGTACAGTCAGGTAAAGCTAATAAAAATACTTTTGTGATTTTAAAAGTAATATTAATTGAAAAAATGTTGTTTTGTATTGCAACAGAAGTTCAGATAGGATATAAAGTCATATTCATTTACATTTCTTCATTTTTGTGTATTCCAGGGTGCACGTGGCAATGATGGAGCTCCTGGAGCTTCTGGTCAACCTGTAAGATTATTTTATATTTTATGTTTGTATTGTTTTATTATTTATTGTATTGTCATTTTACTGCTTAGTAATGTGTTATTTAAAAGGATAACCTTTTTTCTTGACAGGGTTCTCCTGGCCCCCCTGGTAATTCTGGATTCCCCGGTGGTCCAGGCCCCAAGGTAACTGTGACCTAAAATTCATTTAAAGGACAAGAGAAAAACAGAGACTTAGTAGTTATTTATTTTAAAATACAAAAAAAAAACTGCCTCTCCAGAAAAGATCTACCATAGAACTATGCAGTATTTTTGAAGACAGGTGTGATACAAAAACATATCATTGTAAAGATGGCATACTATAGTGACGGTAGTTTTAGAGTTGCTAAACAGTAAGTACAAGTAATGTGCTTACAAGTGTTTGTTTTTGCATCATCTTACATGATCATTATGGAGAGTGATATAAAACACTAATACAAAAAAAAAAAAAGAAACACTCTATTTTTCTCTTGTATGTATGTTCCTCAGATAAAGAGTAAATTCAGTAGGCACTCCTCCATCAAAGACTAACCATATCAGTAAATCAACAAACAAGATGATAGGTAACTGAGTGCACTCAGTTACCAATCATCTTTTCCCTTGTTCCACTGCTATCAAGCACACAAATTTTAGTGAATAAGGTAAAGCAAAGTGAAAATAATATCCAGTCACATGCAAGGGAAACTCAGAAAAAATAGGATTTGGAAGATTATAGTCAGCACAACAATGCCTAATTCTTAAAGCTTAGTCAAAATTAATTTTGCAAATAGAAAATGTATTTAGCTTAGTGAATGAGGAGGTGTTGTATTTCAATCATCATATCTTATTCAAATCTTTTTTTTTTTCCCTTGCAAATGATTGGGTATTCATGACAAAATTACTTTTTTTCCTAATTTCATAACTTCATTTACTTAGATAAGGGAAAATGTAGTTTGAATGTAAACATGCTCTGCTGTTTTAGTAAACTAACCCCATTGTATTTTTTAACACAATTGCTACACGACAGGGCCCCCGCTGCTACTACAAAAGTGATTTATTTTAGCTTACATGATTTAAATGGCAAGTAGAAAAACAGGGATTGGAGAAAACAAGACAGCATTAAAACACAAATACATTTGGTGAAGATTATCCTTTCTAGAATTGAAAAATGTATACCTGGTGAGGATGGTTTATTCTAAATAGGGACCCCTGTTTGGTTCGCACCAGAACCTCCGAACGCCGTGACAGTTCGGACCTGAATAACAAACCCTATTAAAGTCAGGGGGATCCAAACGTCAAAAATCAAAAGTGCCCATTTTGAAGGCTTATATGCAAGTAATTTGGCATACAATGGTTATAGGGGTCCAGGTCCTGCCCTGGGGGACATGTATCAATACAAAATGAGCAGTGATTTTTTTTTATTTTTAAAGTGGGGGTTCCCTTAGTCTACCTGTAAAGTGGCAGTACAGTACTACCTGTACTATGTCTAGAATCTGCTGCAGCAATAATTGCATTTATAAAGCCAAAAAAATGACATTTTCCCTGCAAGCTGCCTTTATTTTGTTTAGCAACAGCTGGGGAGCCATTATGTATGAGGAAGCCACAATGTAATGCACTGGGAACAAGATTAGAGATTTTTTTGATACATTCTGGTGTCACTATGTTTTTGTATAGAAATAATGGGTGCGTAAAAATTGGTCTTTGGGTGTCAGTGGCGCCTTCCCACCGTAACCCTATAGAGGTAATCTTGATGAAAGCAAGAATTGGCCTTGCTGTAAAAAATTGCAATGATATGCACCTGTCAAACAGGTGTAGAAAAATTAGTCTTTGGGTGTTGGTGGCGCCTTCCCACCGTAACCCTATAGAGGTACTCTTGATAAAAGCAAGAATTGGCCTTGCTGTAAAAAATTGCAATGATATGCACCTCTCAAACAGGTGCAGAAAAATTACTCTTTGGATGTCTGGGGAGCCTTTCCTCCGTAACCCTATAGAGGTGCTCTTGAAGGCAAAAAAATTCCAATGATATGCACCTGTCAAACAGGTGCTGAAAAAATTGGACAATTGGTTAATTGTGCCCATGAAACCTATACCAAAAACATTCTTCCAGATGAAATGATTGAACACCCTCAAAGCTAGGCAGCCTTGAAGTCCTGCAGAGATTCCACATCCCAAAAAGACTTAATCAGTGACATCGGCATCAGGGGCTTCATAGCTGGTAATCCAGAACTGATTCATTTTTATAAAAGTCAAACAGTCCACGGAGTCTGTGGACAGACGCGTTCTATGATCAGTAACAAAACCTCCTGCAGCACTGAATGCCTATTCTGAAAGCATGCTGGAGGCAGGGCAGCCCAACAACTCAATAGCATACTGGGCAAGTCATGGTCAGTGGTCTATTCTCATGACCCAGTAAGTCAGTGGATCGTCAGCTGGAAAGCTCTCCATCTCTGTTTTGGCCTTGAGGTAATCGTCCACCATGTGATGCAGATGCTGCCGATGGGATGTGGAAGCTGACAGCCCTGGGCGGCAAGGACTAAAAAAACTCAGAAATGCCTCACTTAGGCGGATACCTTCTCCAACACTCCTCTTTTGACCAACAGAAGACCCAAAGCTACGTTTTCTACGACACTGTAACCTACTGGAGTCATGAAAAATGTTCAATAAAATTCTCTTTAGCGTGTCCTCAAGAGAATTTATCTTCTGCACTCTCTGTGGGGACGGGATGAGTTCTAAGACCTTCCCTTTATAACGGTGGTCAAGGAGGGTTGCCAACCAGTAATCATCCTTCTCCTTTATGCCACGTATTCTTGGGTCCTTTCTCAGGCTTTGAAGCATGAGGTTGCCCATGCGTCTCAAATTTGCCGAGGCTTGAGAAGCAGACTCCCCAGGGTCACTCAGGATGACATCATCTGGAACTTCCTCCTCCCAGCCACGTGCTACTCCCAAGGGTTCTTGGGTTGGAAAGCCATCGCTTACAGATTGACATGTCTTCTTCTTCTTTGAAACCTATGAAAGTGCTTGAATCCTCCTCCTCATTCTCCACCCCTCTCTCCTCCTGTGTGTTCTGTGACATAGGAATGATGGTGTCTGGATAAAGTGGGCTTTGAGAGAAAAGGAAGTCCTCCTCTTCCTCCTGCTGCTCTGCTTCGAGTGCCCTGTCCATTATGTCACACAGAGTCAGCTCCAGCAGGAACACAACAAGGATTGTGTGACTGATGCATGCACTGTCACAGCTCACCATCCTTGTGGCCTCCTCAAATGGTGACAATACAGTGCATGCATCCTTAATGATTAGCCATTGGCGTGGGGAAAAAAAGCCGAGGAGGCTTGTGCCTGTCGTCGTGCCATATTCGCACAGGTACTCGTTGACAGCTCTCTGCTGCATGTATAGCCACTGCAGCATTGACAAAGTCGAGCTCCACCTGGTGGGCATATCACAAATCAGGCAGTTTACGGGCAGGTGGATTTCCCGCTGAATTTCAGCCAACCGAGCACTGGCTGTGTATGACCGCCTGAAATGGCTACAGACTCCTCTGGCCAGCTTCAGCACATCTTGCAACCCTGGGTACATATTTAGGAACTGCTGCACCACCAAATTGAGGACATGTGCCATGCATGGCACATTTGTCAACTTTCCCTGTCTAAGGGCGGACAGGAGGTTTGAGCCATTATCGCACACCACCATTCCTGGCTTCAGTTGGCGTGGTGTGAACCACTTCTGAGCCTGTCCCTGCAGAGCTGCAAGAATCTCTGCTCTGGTGTGGTTCCTGTCCGCTAAACACACCAGTTGAAGTACTGCATGGCACCTTTTAGCCTGACTCTGGGAATATCCCTTTGAACGCTTAGGGGGTACCTGATGTTCATAGGACAATTCTGCAGAGGGGGGCATGGAGGTGGCGGAGGAGGATGAGGATGGGGTAGAGCTCACAGGTCTGGCATCATCACCACCAGCTGTATGGAGATGTGGGGGCACAACAAGCTGCAGCACCAAGCCCTGTCCTGCATCCTTTCGAGTTCCAAGCAGCATTACCCAGTGTGCTGTGAACGAAATAGATTGTCCCTGTCCATGCTTGCTGGATCACGTGTCAGCAGTAAGGTGGATTTTACAGCTGACTGCCTTGCCCAACGATGCCAGAAAATTCCCTTCCACGTGATTATAGACAGATGGAACGGCCTTACGTGAAAAGTAGTAGCGACTGGGAACCTGCCATTGTGGTACAGCACATTGTGCAAATTCACAGAAGGGGCAGAATCTACCAGGCTGAAAGGCAGAAGTTGGAGAGCCAACAGCTTTGACAAGCTTGCATTTAGACGCTGGGCATGTGGGTGGCAGGGACTGTATTTTTTTTCCAGCTGCAGCAGATGGGGCAGAGAAATTTGCCGGCTACAGTCTGCAGCTGGTGGTGTGCTGCTGGCAGATGTGCTGCTAGGACCTGGGACACCCTGTGCTATACCATCATCCCTGTCAGTGGAGGCTGCTGAGAGGTAATGACTCGGTATAGCAGAGGCAGACTGAAGTGGGAAAGGAGGAGGAGGAGGGACAGATTTGTGCCCCTTTTGTGTGGCTTTTAGGTGCTCTTGCCAACGGCCTGAGTGGTTGGACATTAAATGCCTTGTTAAGCATGTGGTACCCAAATGGTTGGTGTGTTTGCCACATTTGATGTGCCTTAAACACAGTTTGCAGATAGCAACAGTGCGATCTGCTGCAGATGAGCTGAAAAAGGCCCAGACAGCTGAGCTTTGGTGAGTGGGCCAGCAGATTACAGCTGCAGAATGTGATGGAATAGGGTGGCTGCTCTCTACTCTTCCTTGATGTCGGCCTTGGGGTTGTGCCACCTCACCTTCAGTTTCCTCCTCTGCTCTATATGGCACCCAAGTTACATCAGTGACCTCATCATCATCATCTCCATCTCCTCCATTTTCATCATTACCACTGGAGACAACTTGGCAATACGCTGCGGCTTGGGGAACATGAACGCCAATTTGTCTACCAGTTTTCCTCCCTCTCTCTAGGCTTATGTTCCTGTCATCCTCAACCTCAGAACCAACATCTAAATCCAGTAATGGCTGGGCATCATCAAGGAGCAAGTGGCTGACGCTGTGGTCAAATAACTTAGCTGACTCCTCGATGGCTGATGTTGGGGCAATGGCAGGAATAGATGTGGACAAGGAGGCAGTTTTATCCACTCTGGCAACTGTAGGGGACTGCACACTTGTCTCTGCTTGCATGACAGAGGATGAGGAGGATTAGGAAGGTTTAGTAAGCTAGTCCACCACCTCCTCTGCATGCTGTGGCTGGATAGCACGGGTAAACTCGCTAAACAGAGGAAATGATGCCCAGCCTGAGGACTAACCACCACATCCACTTTTGCCTGTGGACACATTTGTTGCTGGCCCCTTTACAGTGCCAAGGGGACATCTGCCTCTCCTTGTTGTCCTCCCAGACATTATTGGGAGGGAGGGGGCGGTGCTTATAAGCAATTGTAAAGAAGAAGTTGAAATCTGTACGTAGATGCACTTTAATCAATGTAAAGAGGTGTTTAATGCACTTTAATTTGAGTACTCACACTACACAGACATACTCCACGGATACACTATAATTTACTGTCAAACGTACAGTGACACACAGAACTATATGGCTTTAAACTGGCAGTAACGTACACAAAACTATATGGCGTTAAACTGGCAGTAACGCACACAAAACTATATGGCGTTAAACTGGCAGTAACGCACACAAAACTATATGGCATTAAACTGGCAGTAATGCACACAAAACTATATGGCGTTAAACTTGCGGTAATGCACAAAACTATATGGCGTTAAACTGACAGTAACGCACACAGAACTATATGGCGTTAAACTGGCAGTAATGCAAACAGAAGTAAATGGCGTTAAACTGGCAGTAACGCAATCAAATAGACGTGTTCAACCATCACTACACTGACGCTATGTGAACTGTCCCTACTCTAGCTATACATTAATGTAAATATTACTGACACAGTCTCACTACACTACAGTGAAACTATCTGAGCTGTCCCTACTCTAGCTGCACACTATGCAAAGCTGAATGATGGTCCTCCTCACTACACTCACACTATCCCTAGACTGACACTAAACTAATATTCTACACTGACAATTGAAGCAAAATAGCACAGTATAGCACACTAACTAACTAATAGCACTGAACAGAGCCCTGTTCTATCTCTCTTCATGCCAAAATCACACTGAAAATGGCTGCCATTGAAAGAATACTTTTATACTGTGGGGCGGGAATGAGCCATGATTGGATAAAGCCATGATGACAGTGTCCAATCATGAATCTGACAGTGCTCTGTGCCCTGATTGGCTGAAGCTTTAACTGCTTCAGGCAATCAGGGCTTGCAATGCACTGTTCAGCGCCGTAATGCATTGTGATTGGTTCGGGGGGGGGGGGGCGAACAAATAGTCAACTGAGCCGTTTGTGCGGCTGTTCATCGAACGTCCGAACAGTGAAAGTTTGGCCCAAACTTATGCTTTGGCCGAACCGTTCGCTCATCCCTTATTATGAGATAAAGCTTCTGTGAAACCTTTTTGGGAGCTGTATGTTAAGATACTCATTTTGTTTTACAAATACCTTTTATGTGCATAAAGCAAACATGAAACCACATTTAAAGTGAAACAAAAAAGGCAGCGGCACCAATTCATAACTAGATTTAGAGTAAAGTGCATATGGTAGGGCTTGACACAGAGCAAACAAAACAAAAATTAAGGTGTTTGTTACCCTAGCATAAAAATTATCCTGTTCCTTTAAAGCATATTATACAGCACAGTGCTTGTGCTGTGTCATTTGGACTTTTGTATTACCAGAAATACTCTGCACTCACATGACCGGCTGCCTCTCTCCTCCTCTCCTCCTCCTGGCTGACTTCAGCGAGGCGTTCTCAGCCCCTCCCGCTGTAGCTGTCAGATCCAGAGAGGGTAGAGGCGGCCAATCACATTAGCACTAAGCTGCGCTATGAAATAAGGTATAGAATGGCTCATTTTTATAAAGCACACATACTCAGGGGCACCTATCATTAGGAAACACAGAAGATTGTATGAAGAGATCACAGTGGCTTTACAACCACTTTAAAGTGAACATGTGGCCAGGTGATGGACCTTTAAATATTTACAAATTCTTAAGCTTGGTACACACTACAAGTTTTTTTTTGGGTTGAACGACGGTCCCCCCGCCCGAACACTCCGATCAGCGCTCTCTGCCATTGGCTGAGAGCGCTGATCGGGAGTCGGTCGGCTGCTGATTTTGCAGCATGCTCGTTTCACAGAAGACGGCCAAATGGTGGGCTTCTGTCGGACAGACTCGCATACGAGCCGAATGTCGGACTTTTTTTTTTAACCGGCCGATGTCTCTTGACATTCGACCCGTGTGTACAGGGCTTTAAAGCAACCCTGTCACTAGCTGTCACTAGTAAGACTGGAGTAACCCAGTAAAAGAACTTTTGTTCTTCCAGTCATCCCCTACATCACTACTGTATCCTATAAGTACAGAGTTCAAATACATATAAGTTTACCCTTTTAACTGCCAAAGAATTTGCAAGTTTGACCTGCCATTCTTGTGATACACAAACATCTGCTAGTCCTAAAGCTCACTATTCCTACCTCTGTATCTTGGGTCAGCTTTACTGTTTCTACAAAAGCTGCATTTCTGAACCAGGAGAAAAATGTCTCATCTGTCTGAATCTGCAGTGTGGCAAGGTTGGCTATAGAGAATAACAAACCATTAGAGAAATAAAACAGTAAAATAAAATATTTGAACAGTGTATTCAACTGTTTTACATGATTTTACTTCATTTCACCTAAGTTTTTTAATGAATCAGAATAGTACTTCCTGTTTTTTGTATGTTAATAAGGCAGAGTGTTTCACCAATTCTGACTTTCAAAGAAGGAATAATATCTAAACATAGGGATAGTTTGTTTTTTTTACTGCAAAAATGCAGCAATCCAAATCTTATGTATGATCCGAACATTTTACTGCTCCTTACCTCTTATTTAAGATATCAATATTTTACATACACATCAGTCCCCGCCCCCAAGGAGTTTATAATCTAAGGTCCCCAATGTGCGTGCATACACATACTTGGGCCAAAGGGAGAGCATGCAAACTCCATGAAGATAGTTTTGTGACTAAGGCACGGGACAGATCCGCTAGATGGACTCCGTTGATCCCCACTGAGCAGTCAGATGACAGGTCCATCTCCATTCACTGTGCAGGGACGGACCTGTCAGAGCCCCACTGTTCTCTATGGGGAGATCGGATGTAAATGGACAGCCTGTCCGTTTTCATCCAATCCCATTTGATTTGGACGGATGGCGAACGTATTGCCATCCATCTGTTTTCAGCAGATCTTGTTGGATCGGATGGCAGGCTGGTGTCAGTGGAGACATCTCCGCTGACATCCGCCTGCCCATAGAAGTCAATGGGTGGTCTGTTTGGATCTGCCTGAAAAATAGAAAGGCGGATCCGAGTGGGCCAATCACGTGAAAGGGGCCTAAAATTTTAAACCAGGGACCCTAGTTCTAGAAGTGCTTCCCTCTAAACCACCAGATTCATTTTTTTATGTTGTTATTTATTGTTTATAGGATTATTGTTTACAAGAATAAAATAATGATTTTTTTAAAGCCCAACTGAATAAATGCATCAAAACAAAAGGTGTGCAGAGTCCTACAGTTTACTTTTATTTTAAGGCAGCTACAGTCTGAAAAGCCTGTCCCCTGCTAACATGCTGCAGAGTGGGAGCATTGTTTTTTGTGTGGAAGTAGTGGTGTTTCTGCAGGGGTCCAATACACCCCCTGCTGTGTCAGACCTTTGCAATCAGTGAAAATCATGCTTACTGCTGATTGGAGAGCTCTAGCTTTGACTTAGCATGGGGACATCTCAGACCTCTGCAGAGAAAATGCTTTCCTCAAACAGAGAGCGAGGGCCCTTCTCTAAAGCATGATTGCATGGGACAGGCCTTTCTGCCCAGGCTGTGGCTTTATTCTAAGTAAAAGACTTTGCACACCTTTCATTTTGAGTCACACGGAATGTATTTAGCTGTTTTTTAACTAACAGCTGGGATGGGTTTAAATTATTTTTGCAGACCTGCTCTTTAAAGGATATGTTCACCTTTTAAAAAAATAAATAAATACACATTTTTGGGTGGTAAAAAAATGCGCATTTACTATTTTTTTTTTCTTAGGAGCCTGTAAAGCATTGTACCTGCGATTAGGCTCCTGCGGGCTGTCACTGTAGCGTACCTCCAATACAGGTAGTAAGTTACTTCAGTCCAGGAAGAATCAATGAACTACAAGGATGCTCACCAGCGTCCTTGTAATTTATTGAGTACTACAAGCCGTCAGCCGCAAAGGTTGCAGTTTCTTGTAGTCTATTCATTACCAGAACTCTGTGAATGAATCACCTGGCCATGTGGGTGGAGCCCCAGACAGCTGCGCCCTTTTCAAATTGTGACAGTGGGTGCAGGGAGAAGATCCCCAGCCTACTGTCACAGGGGGGAGTTGAGGGGAGAACTGCAGGAATGGGAACTAGACATGTGCACACTGAAATATTTTGTTTCGGAATTTCGTTTTCGTCTGAAAAATAAATTTATTTAGTTACTCCCAATTAGTTTAGTAAAAATTAGTTTTTATTTATTTGCAAAAATTGCATTCGTCCGAAAATCCAAATTAAGGTCGAATCTGTCATTGAAGGCTTATGGTGTCTGTCGAATGTTCAAAGAAGATTCGACGGAGCAGCTAAACTGTACAATGCCGTATAGTTTACCTGCTCCGTCGAATCTTCTTAGAACTTTCAACAGACACCATAAGCCAAAGTACGTGTGTACTTAGTTCTAGCTATTTTACTGCTCCACCTCTTTGGTTACAATCAGCCAATAACATTCATCATCATCATTATTTTTATTTATCTTTTCTCCCCTACGTCGAATCTTTTCTCCCCTACGTCGAATCTTTCCTCCCCTACGTCGAATCTTTCCTCACCTACGTCGAATCTTTCATCCCCTACGTCGAATCTTTCCTCCCCTACATCGAATCTTTTCTCTCTACGTCGAATCTTTTCTCTCTATGTAGAATAATCTTGGACTAATAGAGCTAAGGTTAGGCACATTCGACCGCAGGTTTGATGGACACAGATTGTTATTGTCATCATCATGTCGATTCTCCTATCTATATCGAACTGTTGTAGCAACGAAAACGAAAATAAAGCATTTGTTTATGTCGGATCTTTCGTTTTTCGAACTCTGCACTTTCGTTATCGTTTGTTAAAACGATAACGAAAATACCTAAAATTCGGACGAAAATGCATTCGGACGAAAACGAATGCACATGTCTAATGGGAACATGTAACATGTTCCACCCTAAAAATGTGTGGAACATGTAACATGTTCCTGAAGGTGAGCTTATCCTTTAAACTTAACATGGGAAAAATTATTCCAATTTCCTTTTATGATTATAGGAATATTTTGAAAAAACAAAATTTAAGAAAATCCCAACCATGCTTACATATGCTTTACTTACTAATAGCTCTGTTTTGTCTGAGGTGTGGTCTGCCATTCTGTCAATTGCCCCTTTTCTAGAAGGATTGGTTTGTCTGTGACTTTATGGGCTGATGTTGTGAGCATCTGTGGGTTGCTGGTCAGCCAGTTTAAATGCATCCCCAGTAGCATATACTTTTTCTTTACCCAGGGTCACTTAATCCATTTCAACATTGCAGTAGCTGCAGTACATTTTCACTACTTGAACACTAGGGTTAAAAATGTTTAGTCAGTGGTCTGATGTGCTTTATATGCCAGGGCTATTTTTTAGACCAGAATAACCCTGATTTGAAACTCCCTTTTCTGTCATCTTGCAGGGTGAAGCTGGATCTCCTGGTTCTCGTGGTTCTGATGGTGCTCCAGGATCTAGAGGTGAAATAGGACCCCAAGGCCCATCTGGTTTAACAGGCCCTTCTGTAAGCAACTTTGAAATGAAAATATTCATGTAACTTAGTTTGGTATAATAAAAGTTATACATTAATGTATTTATTCTATATTTTAGGGTCCTCCTGGCAGGGATGGAAATCCTGGTGGTAAAGGTGAAATTGTAAGTGTCATTATATCTTAATTAAAAAGTGATGCAATTTTAAGGGGTGACTGCCTGTCAGTCCCTTTGGTCTGTACAATACAATTGACTTCATATTGAAGAAAAGGGTCTATACCCCTTAAACATCACATCACTTATTTTTAATATTTGTACTAAAACCTGTAAGGTTATTCATTTGAACATGTTTAAAAGCTGTTAGTATAATGTTTTACTTACCTTAAGGCCTTATGCACACAGAACTTTTAAAGGCGTTTGACTTTTTTCTGCCTTCTAAATGCCCCTCTATGTTAGCCTATAGGGGTTATTTACGAAAGGCAAATCCACTTTGCACTGCAAGTGCACTTGAAAGTACACTGAAAGTGCACTTGGAAGTGCAGTCACTCTAAACCTAAGGGGTAGATCGGAAATGAGTGGAAGCTCTGCTGATTTTATCATCCAATCATGTGCAAGCTAAAATGCTGTTTTTTTTTCCTTGCATGTCCCCCTCGGATCTACAGCGACTTTACTTCCAAGTGCACTCTCAGAGCACTTTCAAGTGCACTTGCAGTGCAAAGTGGATTTTCCTTTAGTAAATAACCCCCTATGTGTTCATGCATACATAGGCATTTGAAACAAAGTATAATTTGATTTTGATTTTAAACATAGGCATTTACAGGCATTTAGAGGCTGGAGCGTTTAGAAGTAGAGTGATTGGGCAGAAAATACAGCAAATGTGTATAAGCACGCTTGAACATGAGCTGTGTTTAGGTGCATTTGGGATTTAATGCATTCTATTGGCCAGAATAAATTGGCCCAAATAAATCTAGCCAATATAATGCATTATTGCCAAATGCAAGAACACGCATAAACACACATGCAAAATGTGGCTTTAGGTGAATTTTTTAAGTTTATTTTTCCTCCCCTGGAGCAAAGACATTCAGGGGAGAAAAAAAAAGTCATGTGTGTGTTTATTTATTCCAGTTTTGTAAAGAATTGTAAAACGTGCATATTATGTTTTTAGAACATTTTTGCCATATCAAAAATAGCAAAAAAAAGAAGAGATTAGCATTTTGTCAAACAAGAAGAAATTCACGTGCACAATGTATACATTATAGTTGATAAAGTAAAGGAGTGCAATGTTCATTCCACCCAATGAGGATATTTATTCTTCAATATTCTAATAATGTGTAAGGAAATTAAGAATTTAGAGCAGTGAAGTGAACAACAGCTTCATTGTATTCTCATTATAAGTTTAACCTCACTGGGTTTCAAGGCAATAACTTTATTTATTATTTACATAATATATAGTATGCATAGTGTTAATTGTTAGCTCATATGTCATAGATCTAAGCCATATAGTTACTTCTGATGCCCATTCACACCTGAACTCCATGCAATACAATGCCCACATTTTAGTGCATTGAGGCACAGCCTGTTCAAAACAAATGGGCTGTGATGCACTCCAACACACAAAGAATATAGGTCTTGCTGCACAGGCAAAGCAGTGCTGATATTGTAGCATACTGCATTGTTATGGAGGTATACTGTAATGCCATTTAAAATGAATGGCACCAGGGTGTCCTAATGAAGGGACAGTGTGCCACCATATGCATTATAACAGTGTAGTAGTATGAATAGGCACTTAAGAAGAATAGTGAATTATTATTAAGGGACCCAACAATATAAATTGACAGACCTGTAAAGATGTAATTGATTGACTTATTGACTTTATATTTAAAGGGTCCTGCTGGTATTCCTGGTGCTCCTGGTTTGGGTGGTGCTCGTGGTCAACCAGGTCCCCCTGGTACTAATGGAGCACCCGGTTTAAGAGGTCCTTCAGTAAGTACTGCTAATAGTGAATACTGTAAATTATCAGAAACATTGTTGTTTTATACAGAAGTTTAAGAATATATTTTAAGACTTGTGCATTGTTTTCTTAGGTTCTCTATTCAGAAAGCTAATATGTATTTGTTTATGATACAATTTTAATTTTGCACCAGTTACACACTTACTAAAGATATTTACTTTCTAAAGGTGAATAATTAAATTGTAATCATCAACCAAGTCTGATAAAGTTTTGATAAGAAATTCTGTAGAAACTATTAATGAAATGGGACAAGTGGTGTTAAATTTATTCCATTCATTCATATAATGCTGTGTGAATGTATCATAATAAGAAGGAGACTTATTAGAATATCCCAGCAAATGAAGCCGATTGCTCTATCGGGCACATTTATAAAGCAGTGAGTGCATTTTTCATTAAACATTTATTGGTGTTAAATTAATCACTGTAATTTGCAGCACCTGCTCCTAGAGAAGTCACCTGCTATGAATGTTTGTTGAATGTCATATTCTTTGCTTTAAAAATATGCCCCTAAAGCAGGCCATACATGGGTCAAATTTCAAAAGAATTTTCTTACGAAAATTGTAACTAAGAATTTTCTTTAGAATTTCGCACCATTAGTGGGCTGCAGCAATGGTCGATTTTCGTGGCGCCATTGGATTTGAGTGATTGGGCATGTTGGAAATTTTTGGAAAAATCTCAAAGATAGCACTCCAACTTACCAATTAAAACTAACACTTAAAGCTCGACTCTGGAAATTAAAAAAACAAAAACCTTTTCAGTGGCGCTCCCTCCCACAGTGTAATGCTGCGTACATGCGGCCAGACTTCCCGACAGAAAAAGTCCGATGGTTGGACATTCCGACTGTGTGTATGCCCCATCAGACTTTTTCTGTCGGCATTACCGACGGACTCAGATATAGAACATGTTATAAATCTTTCAGTTGGAAATGCCGACAGAGTTTAGCCCGTTGGCAAGTCCATACGTATGTACATGGCATAAGAGTTAAATGCTCCTTGGGTCTAAACGATCAGGAAAAAGAAAACTGCTATACCTACTACTTACCTTACCTTTCACTCTGGCAGACTCCTTCCATCTCTGCAACCATTCCCCTAAAGTATCTTCTATAAGACGCTCCGTGCCATGGTCCCACAATGATGTCATCAGGTACAATGCAGGGCCAATAACCCTGCACTGTATGTAAGGATAGCAAGGAACCACTCACAAACTGGGCAGAGTAGAGGGTTGGAGCCTGTTGGAGTAAGGAATAAGGTAAGTATTGCACCTTTTATCTAATACCCTAGAGGTAATGGCAATTTAACCCTTGTAGGGCTGGAGACCCACCCGCATTAAATAAAACAGATATCTTACATTCATTTGAAAAATATTTGAAAGCCCCACCTCCACTTCAAGATACTTCTGTCATGTTGCATCTACAGAAGCATAAACATATGGACATCCAATATATAGCAGGGATTACATCAGAAGTTAGCCTATCACAAAAAAAAATCAATTTGATTCTGCTTAAACAAATATTTTCTTGAGAATTTTAGACTGACAAATGTTAGACACCAGAGAATGTTAGACAGACAAAATGTGTACATAAACATCTATTGTGGTTTGCAGTTACTAAAAACATGGTATAGTTGTTACCATGTAACAGATCAATGACAACCTACTTAAAGTTTTTGTAGCCAAAACTTTTTTTCACGTTTTGTATAAACTAGAGAAATGCTAGAACCTGTTATGTTTTTTATTGTAAACAAGAGCTGTGCTCACCCTTTCAATATAAATGTGCAAATGTGTCAATAAAGTGCAATCAATACAAATAAAGAGCATATATACATTAAAGTACAAATAAACCATGCAAATGCATAAAGTCCATCAAAGATGTAAAGTCCCAAAAAGTGACTGTGCAGCTTCTTAAATCCTTGTGCATTCAAAAAGTGCATTCGTGCATCCACAACTGCTCCATACCAATTCACCATCTGTGCGCCCCACCAGGGTATGCTCTCCCGCCTAAGGTAGGTCAACCAGGCTTCAAATCACTACCTCAGTATATACTCATTCTATATTGGCGGGTAAATGCATACCCTGGTGGGGGACACAGATGCTGAATTGTTGTAGAGCAGTTGTGGATGCACGAATGCACTTTTTGAAGGCATTTTCACCAGGATTTAAGAAGCTGCACAGTCACTTTTTGGGGCTTTACATCTTTGATGGATTTTATGCACGTTCATGGTTTATTTGTACTTTAATGTATATATGCTCTTTATTTGTATTGATTGCACTTTATTGACACATTTGCCCTTTTTTTAGTGAAAGGGTAAGTGCAGCTCTTATTTACAATAGTCAACTTACTGTATTGTGCATGAGCCCATAGACCATTTTTAGAGCAGCAGCGACCCAGTATTTATCATAAGTTTTTCAATTTTGCATTTATTCATTTATTCTTTGCGCAAGTGATTTAATATATATTTTTCATTCTGTTATGTTTTTATTGCTGCCTATGTCCTTGATGGGTAGATTGACCATCTGTTTCTTCAGTGACCATTGTCACCGAGACAGAAGAGAATGGGAAATTCAAAGTTTTACAGTTGTCAACAGAGCAGAAGGTGATTGAAACCTCCAATGAGGACACCTGCTTGGCTGACAACTGTCAAAGAGAATTAATATGTACTGTGTGTGTATGTATATATATATACATATATATATATATATATATATATATATATATATATATATATATATATATATATATAAATATTAGCAATATATATATACTGTATATTCTCTAGAGCAACATTTGTGTTTCTTGTTATTGTTTTAGGGAGAAAATGGCAAAGACGGCGGAAAAGGAGAGACTGGTCCAAGAGGCGAACGTGTAAGTATGAGTCTGTGTCACTTGCTATCTCACTACCATAACTTTTGTGTTCCTAATTAAATCTTTTATTTTTTTTTTAGGGGGAATCTGGATCTCCGGGTGCACCTGGACCTGCTGGAGAAGAAGGCAAAAAGGGAACTAATGGTGAACCAGGTACTAATGGTCTACCAGGAACACCAGGAGAAAGAGTAAGTTGTAACACACAAATTTCATATTTTAATGTGCACTATATAATTAGACCATACAATGTATGCAGCTTTATAACTTGCCATATTTACAAATGCAACATATAGATTTCTAACATAAGCAGAAAGAAAGTACTCTTTGCAGGTCCTAAGCCTAGCACTATAGGATGATCTCAGGCACCACACTGTCTGTGCACAGTTGAAATGTATATAATCTCAAGAACAAAAACTAAAGGCAAATAGAGTGTTCACTTTGCAAGGGTTATTTTCCCTTAGCTTATATATGGTGGCTCCATTTGTTTTCTGTTCCAGACTAAATACATGTTCTGCAAGTATAGAAGAATACCTATTGATCCTGATACATATTCAGTATTCATGTATTTGGACTCTTGGACATATTTTGCTGTTTTTTTATTCGTGATTCTGTTAATGTACATTGCTGAAAAACAGAAATAGTTTGAACGGTTTGGAAATCTGCCTCCTGCTTCAAATCTCAAAATGAAATAATTTAGAAAATGTGAAATAAATGTTATAAATTCACATAGTGTAACATTGTTGTTGAAGACGTTCATACACATAACAATACACCTATGCACATATACTACAGGAAAGTAAAAACAAAATCTCTTGAAGGAGGAACTAAACTAATCAACTTAAAAATGCTAACAAAAACGCATTTTATTTTTATGCAAACCTTTGAAATTGATGTTCAATATACAATTTTTTTTTTGTGACATTTTAGGGTACACCAGGTTTCCGAGGTCCCCCAGGCAGCAATGGAAGTCCAGGTGAAAAGGTATTTAAATAGAACCTTCTTGGGCTATTAGTTTAATTATAAAATTTTATTATAGCTTTTAAGCCATTATAACCATGTGTGTGTTAATAGGGACCTCCTGGAGAACGTGGAGCTCCAGGCAGTGCTGGACCAAGGGGAAGTTCTGGTGAATCTGGAAGAGATGGAATCCCTGGACCACCAGGAATGAGGGTAAATATGTATTCTATGTATTTATAATCATAATTTGCATTTATTATATATTAGAATAGCATTTTTATTTGCATAATTACATATATGTGTAGGTATATATATATATATATATTTGTGATTTTGGTGTACAAAGCCCAGATGTAAGGAAATAATATAAACACTAATGATGGTTTATTCTTATGCAGTCAGAACTATTTTTACTGCTTAGGTTGAAAAGCTTAGGGACGTACCTAACTAGAAACTGTAAATTTTTACTTTTGTCATTGATTGTAAAACTGTATGGTCATTATGGACACCTGTCAATGTAAGGTCTGTAAAATCTACCTCAAAAATGTTATGTTAGTTGGAAGTCAATTCATTCAACTTCCTGGTGGTTTGCTTCCTACCACCTAGATCAGGGGTGAACAAAAAGAAGAATTGTCTCCCCTGGGACTTTGTTACAGCCAAAAAGATAATGGCGGTGAATGATTTATGTAAAAAATCTAATTTTATTTGTACAAAAAATATAAAAGCTGAGTAAAAAATAAGCAAATCACTGCACTCTTGACATCTAGATCAAGGTTAGGTAATCTTTGAGAGGTGGAGATCTACCTGAAGAACAAGAAAGAGATCAAAGACCACTGAGGTTTGCCGCACTTTTTAAAAAAAAAAGAAATTAACCAGCAAGGCCTAACTACATAGTAAGGATGTTACATGGGTTACTTAGAAAAATGTATAATAAAACTAATGTCACTGAAAAAATATAAACTTACCCTACCTTAAAAGGCGACTTCAATGAACAACTCATTCACTCTCATTCACAATTTTTTATATATGGAGAGTAATTGGTCACCCCCAAAAGTCTGATGCAAATGTATTTCATGAAAGCAGAACCTCTGATACTGCAGGGTGACTTGCCTTGACTAGTTTCAGGCCTGCATGCAGGGCAGTGTATAGAGTTCAGTAATAGGTAGGGTGGTATATAGAGGTCAGTAATAGGTAGGGTGGTGTATAGAGGTCAGTAATAGGTAGGAAGATGTGTAGGACAGTATGTAGAGGTCAGTAATAGGTGGGGCGGTGTATAGAGGTCAGTAATAGGTAGGGTGGTGTATAGAGGTCAGTAATAGGTAGGGCAGTGTATAGAGGTCAGTAATAGGTAGGGCGGTGTTTAGAGGTCAGTAATAGGTAGGGCTGTGTATAGAAGTCAGTAATAGGTAGGGTGGTATATATAGAGGTCAGTAATAGGTAGGGTGGTGTATAGAGGTCAGTAATAGGTAGGAAGATGTGTAGGACAGTATGTAGAGGTCAGTAATAGGTTGGGCGGTGTATAGAGGTCAGTAATAGGTAGGGTGGTATATAGAGGTCAGTAATAGGTAGGGCAGTGTATAGAGGTCCGTAATAGGTAGGGTGGTGTATAGAGGTCAGTAATAGGTAGGGCAGTGTATAGAGGTCAGTAATAGGTAGGGCGGTGTTTAGAGGTCAGTAATAGGTAGGGCTGTGTATAGAGGTCAGTAATAATTAGGGTGGTGTATAGAGGTCAGTAATAGGTAGGGCGGTGTATAGAGGTCAGTAATATGTAGAAAGGTGTGTTGGACTGTATGTACAGGTCAGTAATAGATAGGGTGGTCTATGGAGGTCAGTAATAGGTAGGAAGGTGTGTAGGGCGGTGTATAGAGGTCAGTAATAAGTAGGGCAGTGTATAGAGGTCAGTAATAGATAGGGCAGTAGTTTGTATGATAAATGCAGATTTCAGGGGTTATTATGGCCAAGGACAGGATCAGTATCAGTAAAACAGTGTACAGAGGTTTCAGTAGAGCAATGGGCAGTGTCAGTCAGTAGAGAAGTGAATGGTGCCAGTCAGTAGGGCAGAGGATGGTGTCAGTTAGTAGGGCAGAGGATAGTGACACTTGGTAAAGGCAGAGGATGGTGACAGTTAGTTGGACAGAGTATGCTGTCACTTAGTAAGGCATGGTGACACTTAGTAAGGCAGTGGATGGTGTCAATTAGTAGGGCATTGGAGGGTGACATTTAGTAGGGCAGTGGATGGCGTCATTTAGTACGGCAGTGGATGGTGTCAGTTGCAAAGGACAAAGAGAAGCACACTGCGCCAGGCAAAATCAGGTGCAGGATGGATCACAGGTGCAGACCTCAGCTCACCACCAGGGTGTCGATTAGTAAGGCATTGGAGGGTGATATTTAGTAGGGCAGTGGATGGTGTCAGTTAGTAAAGCAGTGGATGCTGTCAGTTACTAGGGCAGTGGATGGTGACAGTAAAGCAGTGGATTGTGCCAGTTAGTAGGGCTGTGGATTGTATTAGTTAGTAGGGCTGTGGATGGTGTCAGTTAGTTGGACAGAGTATAAGTTCAGTCAGTAACAGAGCAGAGAGCAGAAACTTCCTCATGGGAGGTTCCGGCTACACACTACAACTCGTTCTCCTGGCGTGCTGATTGTGGTAGGCCCTCCTCTCTCATCCATCCCATGTGATGTCACACACAAGCACTTGGTATAGACGTGAGAGAAGGGCTGAGCGCGATCAGTGCAGCACACAAAGTAGTTCCTTCCCTGCGCTGCTCTGCAATGTGGGGGAAGCAGCCCAGGGGTTGGCAAAGCAGGACTGCCGATCTACCAGTCACCTGCCCGTGATTGACAGGTAGATCGCAATCGATGGGTTGCCGACCCCTGACCTAGATCTTCAAAACACTCCTAGTGTAACTAAGATTGTAATAAAATGTGAACCATTTCAAATTTTGGTTCCTGTGACTATGCTTTGGTGAAGGTTAAGTGTTGTTTTAAAAGTATGATTAACGCATGTTATTATTTAAATTTAACAATTTGATTTTGATGGGGAGAAAAGCTAATGTTTTTTTAAAACAATATAAACTATTACCATTAGTATCCTTTGAATGCCCCACTAAAACTAGTTTTTCTTTGTTACTATGAACTTCAGTTCTTTGAATGAAAGATTAAGCCCTTTTAGGTAGTTCTACCCTGTTCAGTGAGAGTGCTGTAGTGGTTGAAAACAGCACATTCATTTGATAAGGGGTGGAAATTGGTAAAGCTTTATCCTAAAATTAAATATATCAAGCCACATATCAGGATTTTATGTGTAAAAATATTGATAGCAGGCACATAAACTATAAAGGACTCTTGTGTTATGAAACAACTGTAGCCATAGAAAAATTGTCATTTAGCAAGAATAACTTTCATGCCTGAATGCCTATCAACCAATTTATAAATTATAGTTTTGTTTGGTATGGAGATTTGTTGATAATAATTTTGCTTAGAATGTGGTGAACATTACTGTGAAACTGGTGGCGGAACTATCTGTTTTGTTTCATTACCTGTTTTGAATGCTAACCATTTCCTTCTTCTATATTGTAGGGTTCTACTGGAAGTCCTGGTGGTCCTGGATCTGATGGCAAACCAGGGCCCCAAGTAAGCGTTCAAACAGTATAACATCAGTTAGAACCAAAAAAAGTTTAAAGTGGTACCCTCCACTTCCTATTGTTTTCAGCCAAGGAATCTGCCATCTTGGCCCCTGTTTAATTTTTAACTGCCATGATGCTGAACATGTGATCAGTTATGACAGTTTGGTTAAGAGCACAATCAATGTGACAGTGTGACAATGTGACAGTTACATTACCGGCACCTGCCGGAAATGTAACAGTTTTTTGAAACTGTTAAATCAATGTGTTTACTTCCACTTTAACTGATAATTATTATTATTTTTAGATAAAATAATATGTTACAAAATGTTACCAGTCATAGTAAATACAAATAATCATACATTGACAACTATTGTTAATTAATATTAGGTTTATAGAATAAAGATTATGATAAAGATTACATAATATATTTAATTACCTGTTTAGAAATAAAATTTTATGAATATTCACCATTTAAAATGTCCAACCTTCTATGTAAGGGTCCTGCTGGAGAATCTGGACGATCTGGCAACCCCGGTCCACCAGGGCCAAGGGGTTCACCTGGAGTCATGGGTTTTCCTGGTCCAAAGGGTAATGAGGTTAGTGCTTCCTAATGTTTACAAAACTGCATGCTTATTGTAAATCTTATAAACATTTAAAACAAAACTGATATTTAAAGTTTGCATTGCTTTTGGAAAGTTGAATCAGTAGCCAACAATTTGCTTTGGCATCCCAAGTGGCAGGATATCCCTACTAAAATTCCCAGTATTGTCTAGCCTCTATGGTAATTACTTAGTTGAGATAAACAGTACAGCTGGAAAACACATTTCTAAAGAACTGTCTTTTGGGCCTTATGGAGGAAGAGCACAATTTACAGTAGGAAAATCTTGCAACTGGATTCTTTGAGAGATTTAAAATGTTAGGAGGTTATTGAACCCATTAGTGACCCTTAGTTTTTGATTATTGGACCTTAATATATGATATCAATTCTATTTTAACCATGTGTGCCTTATTTTAGGGTCAACCTGGTAAAAATGGAGAAAGGGGTGGTCCTGGATCTGCTGGACCACAGGTAAGTGTTGTGCTTTTTATATTAATCCTATTCCCATGTATTTATGCATATAATATAATATGCCTTTTATCTTTATCAGGGTCTTCCTGGAAAAAGCGGTGACGCGGGAGCCCAGGGTCCTCCAGGTGCAGCAGTAAGTACTGTTATCGCTATATAGAATGAGCAGGAATACATATACTCACATTTCAGAAGTCCAGTCAATATTTAAACACAAATAGTTCCTATTTGCTATTACTAATATACAGTTTATCTTTTGTAGGGACCTCCAGGTGAACGAGGAGAACAAGGAGCACCTGGACAAGCTGGCTTCCAGGTATAGCCAGACCTTTTATTTAACCTGTTTATAAAAACAATTAATTCTCCAGCCTAATAACATTTATATTTAGTAAAAAAACACACATGAGTGATATAGTTCTATATTGAGCGTGTAATTTTTATTCAAATTCTTAAAAATATTATTGGCATAATTTGAATTTTACCTTCTATAGTTGGTATAGCCAAATTTTTGCATCTAGCTACACTAGTTTGTAAAACATTTTTTAAGCAAAGCGCAAATATGATTTTTTTAGTCAGGCCATCCAACAATTATTGATATTTTGAACCAGACACTGGCTCATTTGTGGAATCACTACGCTAGATATTTCAGTTCTTCTTATTTTTTTCCTATTATATCAGAATTTAGTAAAAAAAAATGTGTTCATATATGTCATATATGTTGATTTCAAACTGGGTACTAAAAACTGCATGAGGCAAAGGTTTAAAAGATGGTATGAATCTATTCCTTAGGAATAATGTTAATTATGTATTATTTTGACAGGGTCTGCCAGGATCTCCTGGACCCGCCGGAGAGAATGGAAAACCTGGTGAAGCAGTAAGTTACACTTTCACTCCCTTATAAAGTCTGATATATGTGTACCCTAAAAAATTATTTCTTTAAATGTAAGTATTTATGTATTTTGAATAAACTGAGTAAACTGCTCCATAATACATATATCCAATCTATGTTACTTGCAGGGACCTAAAGGTGAAGTTGGTGGTCCTGGAACTCCAGGTGGCAAAGTGAGTTCTTGATTCATGAATCCTAATTAACCTCTTTATTGTGACCTTTTATTTGGTAGTGGGTGCCATTTTCTATGGAAATATATACTTTATTCATCTGAACTTGGCTATTGCTTATTTGTCTTAGTCATCAATTTAGGACACATTCACAATGAAAGCGGTCATTGCATTTAAGTGCTGCTAGTGCATTTCATATAGAAGATGATAAGCTCTAATCAGTGTTCATGCCACAAAGCCTAAAAGACTAAATGGACTAGTTTTGGAATATCTTTACAAATTAGAAACTACATAAAACTGGCCATTTTTTTCATTGAATAAATTCATGATACGATTCACTAGTCAACCCACAGCGAATACTTGTTAATGCAAAAAGTAATTATGATTTTTTTAAGGCTTCCATATCTGTGGCTCACTTACCACTACAGTACCCAACCTATGGGTGTATGGCCATTATAAGAAAGTTGATTGTCTCTTATGCAATCTTTCTTATTGGTTTATTTTTTACCTGAGTAACACATTAGATTGGTGGTTAAAACCCATCTTGAGCGTGGATATGGTTAAAAAGAGTGTTGTCAAACCCTTTATAATAGTCTCAGAGTGCTGCAGATGAGGTGAGATGATGACTGCTTGACATTGTGTTTAATTTTAAACAAGGTGATGTCCATGAAAACAGTACTAGTTAATGCTCTTTCTTTTAAATAACCTGGCTGGTGCAAGGTGTGTGGTGCTGATATTGGCTTTTTGGCTTTAAAAGCTAGATTTCAGGAAATAATGCTACTTGTTTGTAGGAAATACCCTAAATGGGTATTAGAATGGTAAAGAACACAAGGGCAGTAAGAAACAACAGAAGTTATTGTTATTTTAGCTGGTAAATTAATTATTCTTACTGTAAGTGGGGATATCGTAGATTACTCAAGTATTTTTGCCATATACTGTAGAAAGTAAGCATTAAGTATAGAAGTACCATGTTACAGAGCACTAATATGATATAAATATGGAATAATTAATGTTCTCCATCTCAGGGTGAAAATGGCATTCCTGGTGAAAGAGGTCTGCAAGGTCCTCCTGGAGCTACTGGTAGCAGAGGTACTCCTGGTCCTCCAGGTCCAGATGGTGGGAAGGTAATAACAGAAATAAAAACATGTAAGATTTTACATGTAAGATAAGAGTTACTGAGCATTCAGAAATGTAGTAGGTGGGGTAAAATCATATTAGGTATGGGCATTTTGAATTTATATATTTACTGATGCTTTCTCTTGATAGTAGCAGTTCTATTTTAGCTATAACATCAGAGATGGGTACTTTAAGTCCTCCCTAAACAATTTAAGTTCACTTCTGTATAGGGTATGTACAGAGTATGGAACAAAATGTCTTGTTAGGCAGTTTAATCCTGTTGATATTCGTAGGGAGATTCAGCTGTGAGGGCTTTCATTTAAAAATGTAAAAAAATGACTTCCCAACGAATGCATACATATGTGTGCAGTTATCTGCATGATCAATATGCTTTATATGCAGTAGAACTTAATACTGCACCCATTTAGTCCATTTTGTTTATTTTTTTGAAAAAGGATATAAAAATATAACACATAAATGATTTATCTAGAGACAATAAAGCTTATGTTGTTAAAAATGCATTTTAAACTCACTGATGTGGAACACACACAGGGACCTGCTGGACCACCTGGGTCCGGTGGTGCAATGGGACCACCTGGTCTTCAAGGCATGCCTGGAGAAAGAGGAGGCTTCGGAAATCCTGGGCCAAAAGGTGAAAAGGTCAGTATCAAGCTTTAATTTATGTATTGATTTTTTCACACAATATATAAAGATGTGTTTTGTCCTAATTAAATAATAAAAATATTATGTTTTTTAGGGAGAACCTGGAGGCAGAGGCGGAGATGGATTACCTGGAAAAGATGGATTGAGAGTGAGTTTGTGTAGCCCAGTATAATGTATTAGAAAACACATCTGCTCAAATGTGTGTTTTGGGCCCGCACAAGTAAAGGACATTTTGTTTAATGGACATGATGATGTACATATGGCACATAAGTAATATAGCATTATGGCAAGTAAGTTACTTTTTTTTTTTGCTCTGAGATTTCTAAAAGCTAACGTCTGTTTTTCATATCAGTTTTCACAAATTTTCAAAGTGTTTAGTTTAAGAAAGTATGAACAAGACCACTTGATAATGGTGGTAGTCCCAAAGCAATAAACTCCTTTAAAAGTATGAAGGAACACAGTTATGCCCCGTACACACGGTCGGACATCGATCGGACATTCCGACAACAAAATCCTAAGATTTTTTCCGACGGATGTTGGCTGAAACTTGTCTTGCATACACACGGTCACACAGAGTTGTCGGAAATTCCGATCATTCTGAACGCGGTGACGTAAAACACGTACGTCGGGACTATAAACGGGGCAGTAGCCAATAGCTTTCATCTCTTTATTTATTCTGAGCATGCGTGGCACTTTGTGCGTCGGATTTGTGTACACACGATCGGAATTTCCGACAACGGATTTTGTTGTTGGAAAATTTTATAGCCTGCTCTCAAACTTTGTGTGTCGGAAAATCCGATGGAAAATGTGTGATGGAGCCCACACACAGTCGGAATTTCCGACAACAAGGTCCTATCACACATTTTCCATCGGAAAATCCGACCGTGTGTACGGTGCATTAGTCTTGCAGCTTCTCTTAGCAGACACAGATAGACATCACTACTTATGAGAGAAGAAGACAACACAAACCTTGTGCATAAAATAATATTTAATCAATAGATAAAACCATGAATGACCATAGAGCTGATTTTATCTGTTTAATAATTATCATTATTTGATTGCACCAGGCCAATATTATCTCCTTCCCTTGAATTGTTAATACGTCCTTTTATTTTTCCTAAAAGATGAAAGGTCTGATAAAGAAAAAATGTCTTCAAAGAAAGTACACTAGTTGTCAGATACTAACTATCATTTTGCAGATGTAATTGTGCAAATGAAAATATTATTCTGATTGTCAGGGGATTGCAAAAAAATACTTACTGTATTTACATACATATATTGGAAGCCGGGTTGAAAAAAAAACACATGCCCATCGAGTTCAAACAAAGAAAAAACATTAGCAATCTTTCAAACCCTAAACCAGGGGAAGCCAAAAACCCTTCATTTATTCCAACAGGGAAAGATTTACTTTGGGATCCCCCATGGCAATCAGATACTCCCAACATTCTAAAATGTTACTTCTAAATATTTGTGACCACTCTTTCCAATTACACAACCTTTTTTGTCAATGTTTAACCTTTTTGTTGGGATACAGCACCAAACACATTTGTTGTGTTTAATGGTGTATATCCTATTACTCGCAGGCAGCTTCTTCTGGCAGAAGACAACTATTTATTACCCCTTTGAGAGCCACCAGATACTGTCTAGAGTGGCTATCTTCTGGGGCTGTTAAGTTTATCAGTAGACTCTGCTACTGAAAAAGGTTGTGCTGCTCTCCCACACCCTTCCTCCCTCTGTGCCATTCACAAAACTGATATTACTACTCTCACACAAACAGCGCAACTACACTACCATGCATTTTGGTGGGACACGATTTAAAAATCATGGTAAAAAATGGACAGTTTCCCCGGTGGGGCTTTAGACAGCAATATCTTGAAATCCAGAATAATAAAAAATATATAACCAGTAAGTGCATTTATTGAACCATGAACAATTGTAATGTTATAATTCAATTGGCATTACAACATTGAGCGCTGGCCAAGTAGTACAATACATATTCCACAATATAAAGTCGACACATCTTTACACAAAATTTTATACAGTCATACATTTCCGGGCTGTTGACGGTATAAATCTCTGATGCGTTTCGACCTGTGTACGGTCATCATCAGGGGGATAGTTGGTTCTATAAAATACATTGAATATCTTCAAAATTTAAGAACATGTCATCGTAAATCTCATTGTAAGGTTAAAAATGGTAGTATATTTACCGCTGAAAAGTAGAGGGAATAATCCTTTGGCCAGTAAAAGCCGTAAATGGATCCGGGGGGCCCCCATATTTGCCCCTGTCTCCCCAGAGCGCATGAGTCCAGCCCAAGGGGCTTGCAAGGAGCCACATGGACGCCCTCCAGGGGAAGGAGAAGTCAGCACCTGCGACAAATACCCAATAAGTCAAAATGATTCTCAGCACATTGGCAAGAGTATGAAGTGTATGGGCTAACTGCAATCCTAGTGATCAATATATATTGATCTGGTGTCCTAAGGTTTCATGATTGTAATTAATTATATAGAATGTGGCAAAACCATAAAAGAAATGGTTGTATAGTTATAGAGTTGTTTGAGTGGTGTGGTGTGTAAAAACAGGTGAGTGGGAAGTGATATGTGGTACTAGGAATATGAAAGACCCTTTGAGTGATGAAGTAAAATTAGATGGATGGCCAGCACACTGCTGACTACAGTGCCATGTCCAGGTGAATAAAATAAGTGTGTAGTGTCAGCCAACACATGGTGGAATAAAAGTGAAAAACAAATCAAAAGGAGAGTATGTGAATGAATAAAACCAAATTGAAACAATCAAAAACATGTGTGAAAGATCTAAACTGATTATAGGAATAGGAGTATAAGTGTAGTGTTGTGATATTATAGGAGTAAGAATATATGTATAGTATTATAATTTACCTTGTGCCACAGTATGGCTGATGTAGTATGGTAAAGTTTGACTTGTATGAACCAAATTGCAATGAAGCAAAAAAGGTAAAAAGCTGGAGCCAAAAAGGATTTGTGCAGTGCCATCCATTACGGTCTGCGTGGAGTCATAGTAAGACTCACAGGCAGCCGATCATGAATATATGCCTAAAGTAGGCAATTAATTGAGTAGGCACAGGTGCTGATCTCCTCCCCCCCAGAGTGATGACGCCCGGGCCGCTAATGAGCAGCCCACATGTGGCTCCCCCGGCATCCCTGTAGGCAAAAAAAAAAAAAAAAAACCCCGGCAGCTGCCGTCAACTCCGCCGCAAACCGCGAGATGTTGCGGCGCCGTGCACACGCCGAAGTGACTCGCACATGCGCACCTCACCGCGGCTCATCCGGAGGTGATCAAGGGATGCCGCCGGCAGAGTGAAGCTCACATCGGCGGACGATGGATACAATCGTCGATCAATCAGAGCATGGGGGGAGAGCTCAGATCCTGCATTACCCCCACATTCTCACCCTGCCGGGAAGCCTTCAATTGGGCCAGTATTTGCCTGGAATATAAAATAAAAATCATGGCAGCACCTTTTTTGCATGTCTCAAAAGCATAGAGCTGCCTATTAAAAATGCAATACGTGGGAAATCGCAAAAAGTGCTCGTTCTCAGACACACTTCCTTGTGTGATTGAGCCCTCAGAGTCGTGTGCCCCAGTATTGTGCGCAATTTGAAAAGGTGCCTTGACTGAAAAAGAAAGGTTGAAAAACACTGCTTCAAACCCAGTTCACACCAATTCTCAGTAAAGTACGTTACGATCCATCAAAATGCATGTTATGTGGCATCCCACTCTTTTCAATGGGACTTGGTCACATACAGGTGCATCTGATAAAATTAGAATATCATCAAAAAGTTATTTTTATTACAGTAATTCAATTTAAATAGTGAAACTCATATATTTTATATAGATGCGTTACACACAAATATATATATATTTGATATATTTCAAGCATTTATTTCTTTTAATTTTGATGATTATGGCTTACAGCTAGTGAAAGCCCAAAATTCAGTATCTCAGAAAATTAGAATATTACATAAGACCAATAAAAAAAAAAGTTTTTTTTAATACAGAAATGTTGGTTTACTGAAAAGTATGTCCATGTACAGTATAGTATGCACTCAATACTTGATCAGGGCCCCTTTTGCATGAATTACTGCATCAATGTGGTGTGACATGTAGGTGATCAGCCTGTGGCACTGCTGAGGTGTTATGGAAGCCCAGGTTTCTTTGATAGAGGTCTCCAGCTCATTTGCATTGTTGGGTCTGGTGTTTCTCATCTTCTTCTTGACAATGCCTCACAGATTCTCTGTGGGGTTTAGGTCAGGCAAGTTTGCTGGCCAGTGTAGCACAGTAATACCATGATTATTAAACCAGGTATTGGTACTTTTGGCAGTGTGGGCAGATGCAAAGTCATGCTAGAAAATGAAATCAGCATCTCCATAAAGCTAAACAGCAGAGGGAAGCATGAAGTGCTCTGGAATTTCCTGGTAGAGGGCTGCGCTGACTTTGGACTTGATAAAACACAGTGGACCAACACCAGCAGATGACATGGCTACCCAAATCATCACAAACTGTGGAAAATGTTGCATTTCATTTGGAATTCTAGGTCCCAGAGTCTGGAGGAAGAGTGGAGAGGCACAGAATCCAAATTACATGAGGTCCAATGTGAAGTTTCAACAGTCAGTGATGATTTGGGGAGCCATGTCATCTGCTGGTGTTGGTCCAGTGTGTTTTAGCAAGTCCAAAGTCAGCACAGCTCTCTACCAGGAAATTCTAGAGCACTTCATGCTTCCCTCTGCTGACCAGCTTTGAGATGCTCATTTCATTTTTCAGCAGGACTTGGCACCTGCCCACACTGCCGAAAGTACCAATACCTGGTTTAATGATCATGGTATCACTGTGCTTGATTGGCCAGCAAACTCACCTGACCTAAACCCCATAGAGAATCTATGGGGTATTGTCAAGAGGAAGATTAGAGACACCAGACCCAACAATGCAGATGAGCTGAAAGCCACTATCAAGGAAACCTGGGCTTCCATAACACCTCAGCAGTGCCACAGGCTGATTGCCTTCATGCCACGCTGCATTGATGCAGTAATTCATGCAAAAGGAGCCCTGACCAAGTACTGAGTGCATACTATACTGTACATGGACATACTTCTCAGTAAGCTAACATTTCTGTAATAAAAATACTAAATTAAAAGAAAGAAATGCTTGAAATATATCACTCTGTGTGTAATGCATCTATATACAATAAATAAGTTTCACTTTTTAATTGAATTAATTTACTTCAGTACCTTTTTGATATTTTAAATTTATGAGATACACCTATAGATGTGGTGCATTATAAAAAATACTTCAGATGCATTTATTCATCTGTCAATGTGCATTGGGGGCCAATTGAAGACAATGGGAGTGCATGAACGTGCATGCCTCAGTTTTTTTTATGTGCTGCAAATGAATGATTACTGTAGCAGTTTAGTATTGATAAATGTAGGGGTGATAGGGAGTGTAGAAGCATTATTAACACTTTATTATTATAATCTATAAAATATTTATTATACAATGTTTACAAAATTGTGTAACATAGATAGCTAATTAATGGTAATACATTATGAAACTTTTTTTTTAATTATAAGAGCCTGAAAAAAAATACAGCCATATCCAGCTATCATCAGTTTCAATTTATTGAGATCCAGCATAATATATTTGTAGTAGCTTCCCTGGCGGTTTTCCCGAGTGTGGCTCGGGGTTAAAAATCAGGACCATTAGCGGTAACCCCGAGCCACACTCGGGATTACATCGCAGGATCCTGGTGTGGCTTTACTTACCTTGTCCCCGGGATCCTGCGATGTCCCCCGCAGTGTCCGTGGGCTCCGTCCTCCTCCGAAGCCTCTCCTTGCCAGGCTCCGTTCCCTGCGAGCGTCGCGACGCACGGGGGCGGAGCCTGGCGGCAAATTAAAAAAAATGTAAAAATCATAACACATACAGTACTGTAATCTTACAGATTACAGTACTGTATGAAATGATTTCACATCCCCTTTGTCAGTGCCAGTGCTTTGCCCATGCCCTGCATGCAGTTTTATATTGCATATACTGTTCTTTCTGCCTGGAAACTGGTGATTGTCCATAGCAACCAAAAAGTGTCCCTTTACGTCAAAAATGGCTTTAGACCAGCTAGAAAACAGCGATAGTAAATTAGAAACACTTGCAGAATTGAGCGATAGTGAATCGTGTGGAAATTAATTTTATTACTATTTATTTTTATTTTTTTTAATTATTTTTTTTTTTTTATTATATTATAATTTATGTTTTTGTGTTTCAAACTTTATCATACCCGGGATATCTACTAGACTCTTGTTTGGACAGATTTAAGTGTGTTATTGTTAAGAATTACAGACCTACAATATAAAACGCCAAATTTCCATGCAAAATAATTGTACCGCTTTCAGCACCTAAAATCCGAAATAATCATACCGCCAGGGAGGTTAATGTTTTTTTTATTTTTTTTTATTTAGGGTTCAACTGGCCCCATTGGCCCCCCTGGTCCTGCTGGTCCATCTGGAGACAAGGTAATGCGTCTGTTCAAACTTGATGTGTAAATTTAACCATGTTTTATTTTAAGGGTGCTACTATCTAGTAAACCATACATTTACACGCAAATGTTTTATTTAAAGGGAAGATAAAAGCTAAAATAAAAGCAAAAACAAAACGCACTGGTTAGCAGAGCTGCTGTTAGAAATCACTGGGCCCCATACTGCTCACCCAACAGGGCCCCCCCCCCACCACCACCACAAAAAAACAAATGATATTTTTGCTAAAAATATACACTATAATCATTATTATATGATGTTTTTATGTATTTATCCGCCCCTTCTCCCACTCTCCTCTCCTCCTGTGTGCCTGCAGCAGCTGCTGGCGGGAGAGGAGGGAAGCTGGCAACGCTGCAGGGAAGAGGGGTGCAAAGGGAGAGCCCGGAAAGCAGGAGGATGGGGGCGCGGATGCTAGAACTGTTCCCCCTGCAGCACAGCTGCAGGGAGGGAGTGGAGGAGAAGCCAGAAACGCTGCAGGAAGAGGCAGAAGAGTATCCGTGTCTGGAGTAAGGCAATACAGCTGGCCCTCCTGCTCAGCAGGTGCCCAGGGCCCACCTTTTGAACTAAGGGTTGGCTGTTCTGCCTTATCAGTGGCCCTGCTGGTTAGTGAAACTAAAACTTCTTTATAAAAAAAAAATTATAAACGCACTTACAAACGTTAACTTGGATCAAGGCATAAACCTCCTCCTGCAGGTTACCAGATGATAGCAAACATTGCTATGTCTACTCTCACTAAGCTTACAGCATAAGGAAAGGTTAGGAGTGCAGATAACAAGCTTCTGGAAATATCAATGGAAAAACTGAAATAATTCGCTAGTTAGCAAATACCAATATTGTATCCTGGCAAATGAAGCATTCTACCAACATGTTCTGGGGCCATGCCCCTTCATCAGAGCTGGTCAACTCTGCTGAAGAGGCATGGCCCCTCTCCTGTTCTCCATAACGTAGAGGGGAGGAATGTTGTAGTCCACAGTGAGAACTGGGAATAATGTTAACTGATAAGACTGCAGCACAGGAATATAACAATTCACAATATTTCTGACAGGATCAACAGTGTGCTTTTTACACTTACCAAACAGATATAACAAAACAAATTCAATGGTATTGTAAAAGAACAAAAGTAAGCAAATGCAAGAAGTTCACTGTTGAGGTTTGCATACATTTTATGTGATCCTATGTACATTTGCATTTGAATATATTTCTCTTGACTAAAGTTCTTCTTTTATGTATGTGCAGGGTGAAGGTGGTTCAGCTGGACCTCCTGGGCCTGTTGGTGCACGTGGTGGTCCTGTAAGTACTTTAAATTCTTTTTTTCTCTACAGCTTAGTGATTGAAACAGAAAAGTATAATGACTTATTGCAGATGACTGATATCTAGACAAAATATGGTACTTGAACTTGAGACAGATCATTCACAAGGCAGGAGCCTAGGAACCAGTCAATGTCCAAGCTCCATGAGCAGGGCCCTCCCGTCCTGTCTGTATTGAACTGTATTGTAATTGTACTGTCCTCCCTCTACATTGTAGAGCTCTGCGCAAACAGTTGGCGCTACCGGTATATGCATTTTGTATATTAATAATAATAGTGTCCAGGGATCCCAGCTACAACCTTCATGCTCCTGTAGTAAACCAAAGCTGTTTACCTGCCTGTCACTTCATAAGTGAAAATGCAATTGTAAGCAAATATTGTCTGTTGGGAAGGCAGTACAAGCAGAGCATATGGGGAGGCTCTTCTGTAGCTATTGCAAGCAAGGCCAGGTTAAGGGCAACTGATGCCCTAAGCACAACCAAAAAAATTTTTTCCCTTGTATACCTCAGTTTAACCTGACAAAACCTGGATACACTTTCAACAGTCAGTTCCAATAAGTTTCTCTTCCACCCTCTTCCCCAATAAGTCTTTGGGGCTTGTTCACTCCAGAACAATTGTATTAATGCAAGTTGCTCATAATAACATTTTTAATATGTTAATATCTAATAGGAATTGACTGAATGGCTAAATGTAGGTTATTACACCTAAAATGTAGCCTGCCTATTACTGGTCTGGAATAAGCATGTGATTAGTGAAGTATTAAAAGTCTTAGTTCTGTATATCATACCTACATCTTATATTCCACACATGCTTGTATCTTACACAAACACTGTCGGATGTAGTTGTGCCTGTTTTTAAATCAATGTGATAAACAAGGCAGGGTGTATCAATATGTATCAATATGTTGCCTGGGAATCTCCAAAAAATATTCAGTCTCCAGGTAATTCTGATATTTTGATAATTAGTCTGTTACTTAAGATGCCCCACTTTCCTAGTAACCATTGTGTCCCACACATAAGCTGGTGTTCACCACCTTGCTTCTACCCTCATCTTCATATTGACATACACTTTTAGCAACTTTACAAGTTCCTGATGCACTTTAGGGATGACATGGCCTGAGGCTGGTTAGTTCAGGCACCAGATCAATAGACAAATAAATGGCAAAATTACCTTTTCTACAGTATATTAAAGATCTAATTCTTACTTTTCCATAGCACATCCACAAAAAAGAGTGATTTCCTTGCATTTAGTTGTGAAATTTGCATACCTGAGGCTTCATATTCTATAAATATTAATCCTCAGATATGTTATATTTAAAGGTACTCCTGAGCTGCCACCTACCCAAATGCATACAAATAGGTGGGCTAACTTCTAATAACCTAAGAACTGCTGCTAACACTTTGAATGTGTTCCCACATATAGCATAAACCAAATAGCAAACTAGTTTAGCTTTGCTCTATATAACAAGCATACCCTCAAATATGCTTGTTATGCAACAAATGAATATCTTTTTTTTTTTTTTAACTTCTTTTTATTAAAGTTTTCATATGTGAGTACAAAACAAGAAGAGTCAACAACATTCGGCACTACAATACATCAGCACCAGTAAGCATGTGGCTCCAAAACAGAATATTGACATCATTAAAATATACTTCAACACATTTCTTTAAAAGACAATTACACATTCCACAAAATCTATTCTCTAAGGTACAACAAGCAAATGTACCATATGCCCCCATGGACTCAAAATCCAATCTTCCACCCCCATTAAATCAAGCCAGCATACAACCAATCAGTCAAATACAATGGATTTATCATTTATCCAGCTACCTCACACTTTTTCAAAGTTAGTCGGTACCCCTCTATTGGAGTATGTGGCCTTATACAAGGGTAATGCTTTATTAACCAATGCCTTCTACCCCAATACAGTAGGGGCCACAGGTTTTTTTTTCCATGACAGAATAATTATTTTCTGGGCATAATAAAAGAGTAGGGTAAGTATCGTACAGATCACCTTTGTAGGTGCTAATGATTCAATCAGGCCCAATAAACAAATCTCCACCAAAGGATTAATAATAATACACATCCTACAACCTCAAACCAACACTGTTGACTGGCTATACAGTGCCAAAATATATGCATGAAGTCTGCCTTAGGAGCAGCACATCTCCAGCAGTTTGACAATTGTGAAGGAAACATTCTTGTTGGTTTAGCAGGGGTGAAACAGATGAAGGAATTTAAACTGCATGAGGTGATCTGAGGTGGTGCCGACACCAGCCTAGAAAAAGTAGGTCCCCATATGTCCCCCCATATGTTCCAGTCGTCTTCATCTAACTGGGGGAAACCTGTCAACCATGCACTGCGAAAAGATGAAAGAATCTTATGGGTATTTATGAATAACTGTTTGTATATAGCGGAGAGGGCTTTAGTGAGGTCACATCTCTGAGTAAGGATTCCAGGTTGATAACCCGTACACATAGGCCAGTGGAGCCAAATTGGGCAGCAAATACATGTTTAAGCTGAAGAAATCTAAAAAATATGAGTTCAGGAGCTGATATTTACTTTTTAGTGCGTTGAATGATAGAAGCGCTCCATTCCCCACCACTAAACCCACTGTTTTGATCCCGAACTTTGTCCAAAGAATGGGGTCAGGGTAAAAGTAAAAATGAGACAGCTGGGGATTTTTCTATAATGGCATATGTGGAGAACCCACCCCATCATTATTAATTTCTGCCCTTCTGGACACTTCCCATGCCCTAACAACAGACCGCATGGACACCGTGAGGGGGTAAGGAGCCCTGTATCCACGAAACACCAGATGAGATCATGCCTGATTGGATCCCACAATTTCTGCCTCCAGTGAAACAGCTGCATTATCCTCTGGCTGCATTAGCCACCTATGTACAAAGACCAACTTCCCCGCTAGAAAATAGCATGAGAAATTGGGTACCGCCAACCCCCCTTCCTTCCAAGGTCCTTGCAGTACTTGTAGTCTGATATGAGCGGCACCCCCATGCCACAGGAAATCAGACACTAATCTGCCTATAGTCTGAAATACAGTTTTAAGAATCCAGATGGGCAAGTTACTAAAAATCTATAAACAAACAGGGAGAAATGTAATTTTCAAAAAAATTATTTTCCTAATCAGGAAAAGAGGTAGAGTCCGCCAAGCTTGAATGTGGTGCTTAAGGGTTTGTATTACTTTAGTGACATTTAGGGGAATAAAGTCAGAGATAGCATTTGATATAATCAACCACCATATATTTCACCCGATCAATTCTCTGAAGCACACAGGCAGCAGGGTACCTCATAGTTGGGCAGGGAACCTTCAATGGTAAAATTTGAGATTTACTCAAATAACTTTAAGGTCAGAGAACCTGGCAAATGTATCTAATATGGTCAGGGCTGAAGACAGGGATGAGTCAGAATCTCGTAGAAAGAGAACCATGTTGTTGGCATATAACACAGTTTTTTCCTCCAACACACCCACTTGGATTCCCTTCACCACAGAAGACGCTCTCAGAGCCACAGCCAATGGTTCTATCATTCATGCAAATAGACCTGGGGATAACAGGCATCCCTGCTAGGTACCCCTAGCTACTTGGAAGAATTCAGATATCATCCCATTGATTTTGACTGCAGCCACTGGGTTGCTATATAAAAATGAAATCCATTTGTGGAAAATTGGGCCAAAGCCAAACCCAGACAAGACTCCCTAGCATGTTTTGTCAATCCACCAAATGGAAGGCCTTTTCTAAATCCAAGAATACTAGGATTCCCCCCATTGAGATCTCAGGGCCAAGTTGTAAATGGGTATAAACCCACCTAAGATTATTATCTGCAGCTTTGCCAGGCATAAACCATGTTTGGTCTGGAGAGATTAGATGGCCTAGGACAGACATAAGTCTTTTTGCTAAGATTTTTGTGAGAATTTTAAAGTTCATGTTTAAATGATTATCTTTTTAAGAGTTGATATATGTTTTGCCTGTTTTAGTAAATGTTTTTCTATCTACCTAATTATAGGGGGAACGTGGTGAAACTGGTCCTCCTGGTCCTGCTGGCTTTCCTGGAGCTCCTGTAAGTACATGGAGAGTTATCTGTTTCATGTCATGTAATCAATGTCATTCTGTCTTGGTTTAATGCTGTGCTAACATTTTGAATTATGCACAGGGTCAAAATGGAGAACCTGGTGGTAAAGGAGAAAAAGGTGGTTCTGGTGAGCGAGGTGAACCTGGTCCTCAAGGTGCTGGTGGCCCTCCAGGTGGACCTGGTCCTGCTGTGCGTATCGATGCACTATACTATTTATAATTAGTCCCTCTGAAAATAAGCCCAAAGACTGTAAAACTGATATTTCTTTCCTTACATTTTTTACAGGGTAATACTGGTCCTCAGGGATCAAAAGGAGATCGTGGTGCTCCAGGATCAGCTGTAAGTAGTCCAGTATAAGTGTGACTTTTTAATATATGTATCTGAGTTGGGCATAATGCAGCAGGGATTTATGCAAATACTGAACACCAGTTGGTGAGGGTACCCTAAAGCATATTAAAACAACCTGAGAGCCAAATAAAGCTTATACAGTACATCAAGACCTGGAGAACATTTGCTTGAAATGTGAAAGTTGCCATTTAATGTATTGCTTTATTACAGGACATGTTTTATACATTGACCTCCTAGGGCAATATGTCTCCATAGTAGAAATCTCCTGGTAAATGCAGCAAATAGAGCTCCCTAATTGGAAGAGATGCAGTCATGTGACTTTGAACTTTTCTCTCTTTACGCCCCTATTCATTTTTTTTTTTTACTCCTCTGACTTCAAACTGCCAAACACAACACAACACAACACAACACATTGCTGTACTTTTAAAGGTTCAGGGTTTGTTTTTATCTTTTTTTTTCTAAAGCAGCAACATGGCCGCAGCACAGCCATACCACTGCTTTTTTGATAGACCACATATTGTTTCAGAAGCAGCCCAGTATTACCACATATCTGAAAATGAGTGAAATGATAAACAGTGTTCCAGATATGATTCTAGGATTCACAGTAATATACTAGCAAAGGGAAATTGACTTCTGGATAATGCCTTGTTTTGCATGATAAGCTGGTAAGCCTCTGCCTTACCCACTAGCTATTTAAAACAAGCATTTGAACTTTAGAGAAGTAAAGGATCCAGCATCCGCTGCACTTCTTCAACCTTTATTGCATTTTCTTTAAAAAATTCCCCTACACTGTCTGTGATGATTTTAAAGGAAATTCAATAAAGGTTAAAGTGCAGCAGATTCCAAATCCTTTTCTTCTCTGTGGCTTACAGATGAGCTGTGCTAGCACCCTGGGTAGTTAGTAGGTGGACTGCTTATTACTCACCTATTACTCAAGCATATGAACTTTGTTAAACCATAATCCCTACATGTGAACAGTACACTTTGACCTAATATGCCTCATTTGGAAAGGGCTGGTAGTTCTGATCAGTATGTGAAATGCCACAGGGTTGACTTTACTAAGGTACATATTAATAGTAGGGAGACAATAAAGCAATCTTCCTTTGGCATCATAATTAAATCACCTCCAATAGTAGAAAAGATGCTCTTGGGTAATTTCATAATTTACATGACTAGAATCATTAACAGACATCATCCTAAAAGATTTATTGTGACTTTCTAGATATTACACTAACATAATAAAGATGTTGTACTAGTATAATATTACATTTCCAAAGCCCACAAGTGCACAGAATGTAAAATGCATACTGTACTTGGTATATAATGAAACTTTAACTTATTCTTGTTGCAACTGTATAGTTAGCTTGAAAATTTAGTGATATCAACCTTAATATTTGCAGAAGTAACATTAAATGTTGTTGCTTTACAGGGCGCAGCTGGTTTCCCTGGTGCTCGTGGTTTGCCTGGTCCTCCAGGTACTAATGTAAGTATTTGAATATACCCTTTCCAAAAAAGTATATATCCTACACTTATTGTAAAAAAAGAACTCAGGAAGTGAGTGAAACAGCTAGCACCAGACAGGACAGGGAGCAGCATTGGTGACAATGGACTGACCCTGTTCTCCCCAGTCAGCACCACACACCAGACTTTGCAGCCAGCAACAGAAATCGCCCTGGCCCTACGATCTGCTTCCATGCTTCCTAAATATTGGTTCCTCCCCATTTTCTGCAGCCAGCAGGAGAGATTTAGTCAGCCTAGGAGCTTTGCATCCAGCAGTACAGATTGCCCCACCATTGGACTTAGCTTCTAGCCCTAAACATTACTGGCTCCTGAGCCCTTTAATCAGCTTTTAATACCTGTAGCTACTGTTGCTGTGCATGGTGCTGCACCCTCCTCTGGCTGCTAATGTGCTGGAGCCTGGGTGCCATCCAGAACCCTCCCTTCCCATCTACCGTACATGTTTCCCTTTGCTTGCCTTGCTTGCTGACATCCATCCACAACCAACTAAAACTCCCAAACTCACTAACTCACAGCCCTGAACCCCCCCCCCCACCCATCCGCCACTCCACAGTCTATCCTGTCACCACATGCTGCCCCCTGTCATACAGTTGACCTTTCTTTCATGCACATATTGCCCGCCATGATACCCTCTACATTTTTTTCTTCATTTCTTACCCAATAGAACCATTCTAATACATTATTTCTAAAAAAACCTTGCCCATTCTGGAATGGGTACACTTTTGCTAATTTAAAAAACATATAAATAATCTCAAATATTAAGCAGCATTATATTCAGACTGCACACAGGGTCCCTAGCATTGTTTAGTAATCTTCTAGGAATACATACTACTAGGGCAAGTGTTGTCATTTTTTAATTAGTGGTTAGCCAATGTTGCACTCGTATCAGTGTTATCCTGTTAATAATATTTTATTTTTCCCAGTAATGTACAGTATATATGTATTTATTTACTTTTATAATGTAAACAAGCATTAATGTATAGAGTGCCCTTCGCAATGATTAGTTCGTTTTGCTATTAAATAATTGTTTTTCTATTAATCAGGGCAATTCTGGTTCTCCTGGTCCTCCCGGAGGCCCTGGAAAGGATGGTCCAGCTGGTCCAGCTGGAAGTACTGGTCCTCCTGGTAGTCCAGGTAGTGCAGGTCCAAAGGGTGAACCAGGTACACAAGGAGAAAGGGGATCACCAGGAAATCGAGGAGAAGCTGTAAGCATTCTTAAGTTATTTTATTTTAAAAATGTAAGAAACGTAATTAGTGTGAAAACCTAAAAAAAAAGGGATTAGTAGTCTCTCTTTTTTATTAGTGTTATTTATTTGTTTGTTTGCTCTAGTAAGGAACTATTTTACTGACAAATAAATCACAATATCACTCTGTTCTGTATGGAGAAAATATAAAGTGAAGAAAGACAATTAGTTATACCTGTATGCATATTAATGTAAAATGTTATTCTGAATTTCAATCAAATTATTTGCATATATTTATTTTTACAGGGTGCTCCAGGTCCTTCAGGTATTAGTGGTCCAGTTGGCTCTCGTGGTATTGTAGGATTACCTGGAATATCGGGTAGACCAGGAAGTCCAGGTCCTCCAGGTTCTAAGGTATAGCTTTTTAAGCCTTTCTTTAACTTTATGTGGAAAAAATATGGTAAAATAGTAAAAAATTACAGGCAATCATTCCACAGAAAATACTTATGTGATTCTATATATTTAAATATTCTTTATTGTTCTCCTTTTATAGGGTGAAGATGGAAAACCAGGTACCAATGGGTTTCCAGGCGAACGTGGTTCCCCTGGTTCACCAGGACCAGCTGGAAATAATGGGGCCCCTGGAGAAGCTGGAAGAGACGTAAGCAAATTACAGTGTGCTATATTGCTTTTCCAAAGTTAACAACATGGGAACTCATTTCATGGTTTAACCAGTAGCAATTATAGGAGGCACAGCTAGTTTAGGCATATGGACTGCCATTGAAGGAAATTTAGAGGTCTTTGCATATATTTATTGTACATAGTAAGGCTTTCAGTTACCCTTATTATTCCATCATAAATATGGATCACTATACAGTACATAGCAGTATGCCTGGGCTCCTGTTCCTCAGGGTATCATAGAAGCAGATGAATCACCAGAGCTAAGAAGTAAACTCTTCTGTAGTGTTATACAGCACTAATGCAAAGCCAAGACAATCCAGACAAGTTTTGGGAGCTTTCATTTGGCATGATAAGTTTTAAAAGTGGACATTTTAAAAAGTGACATAAGTCACTCAATCATTTTAGTTTCCTTGTTATTCTGTGTTAAGCCTAAAACACAATGCATACAGTTTTGTAACTTTTTATACTATAACTCTAGATGACTTTAGGGATGTCAATAACACCAGTATAACTTCATCTAAAATGGTGATTGTCCAGCTTTCTCATTCAAATTCATATTATTGTAAAGTATTTTCAGATCATATAAAATGTTAGTATCCTGACAGCAGATAACGGCAGTTAGTCTAGTCTGCCCCTTTATTATACTTTTAGGTGATTTTATCTTATCATATACTGTATCTGAGTTTATTGTTACTTTATTACATTTTCTAGTTTTCTTTATTTTTGATATTTATAAATGACAACATATTTCATTATAAGCAAGCTTTCGGGGAAAAGAATGGCACTGAACCACACCTTTGTTTTGATTTTATTCTGCTGCAGTCATCTTCACTGCTGGCTGCACCTGCAAAGTTTTCCTTCATAGACATACATAGGGCTGTCTTCCTAGTGTTTCCAGTCTTAGGGAATGTCCCTATACAAGTCTATAAGGGTCCACTCTGCAGTCATGGGCTAGTGTACTTTCAATAAAAGTACACTTGTGCTTTGAAAAACAGTTCATAGAGCATATTTCACAATTCATATCATCCATGTTTCAGTGGAGCTTGCAGACAAATGTTTCCCTTGCAAGCAAAATGTTGGCAAGTTTGACCCATTGGGGAAAAAAGTTTAAACTATATGAAGATAAAGTCATGACAGATGTAGAATATACCTATAGTGTGTTGGTGTACATGGCAGCATTGCTAATCACTATACCACCATGTGTGCTAGTTACAATTTTACTAGACTGTCTCATGGGTACACTTTGACCATTTAACATTGTTCTCATTTCATATGCAGACCTACAACATAATAAAATATTTTTTTTCTGCAAAACAGTGTGATTTTAAAATGTATTGTTTTTTTCTCTTCAATTTAGGGTAACTCTGGCTCCGATGGTGCACCTGGACGTGATGGATCATCTGGACCTAAGGTAAATATCAGTTCTGTAGTTCTCCTTACACAATTTAAACTTTATTTATAAATGTGTTTGTTGAGTTTGTGGTAATTATGTTTTTCTTCCGTTTTTTACAGGGTGACCGTGGGGAAAATGGCTCTCCTGGTGCTCCTGGATCTCCTGGTCACCCAGGCGCCCCTGGCCCCGTTGGCCCAGCTGGAAAGAACGGCGACAGAGGAGAAAATGTAAGCTGAAGCTGATTTTAAAATGAGTCAATTCTGTTTTACATTTTAATGCTTTATATTTGTAGTAGACACACTGGGGTTGATTTACTAAAGGCAAATAGACTGTGCACTTTGGAAAGTGCAGTTGTTCCAGAGCTTAGTAAATGACGTAAAGCTTCACTTTGCAAAGAGTACCCAATCATGTGTAAGGAAAATAACAAAAACAGCATTTTTGCTTGCACATTATTGGACGATGGAAGTCAACAGAGCTTCTGCTCATTTCCTAAGCTCTGGAGCAACTGCACTTGCAGAGTGCAACTACACTTTGCAAAGCGCACAGTCTATATGTTATTAGTAAATCAACACCACTGTGTGATGTATATTTTTCTAGTTACCATTGATTTAGTAGAACGGGTATCTAGAGATGTCTGCCACTCAATGCCTAAAGTCATGGGGATGGGATGATCAAAGAAAATATAACATACTGACAACATACAATACATTTGTCATTGCTTAGTAACATTTTAATTCACAATAAACCACATTACAGCTAATTTTTTGTGTGTATTTGTTTCATGGATCCACCAAGTAGGCCTGCATTAAACTGTGCCTTGCCAATGCAGTGCAGTGCAAAAGGATCAGTTTATTGTTGGGTCCCACAGCAGTATATACTCAATTACCTTCACTCCCACACCATATGACTCACCCCCTTTTCTCCTAGGTGATTACGTGTGATTTGTGGCAATTGTTGGCTCTGTCAAATGGTGGCTTGTCACAAAACATTGGTGAAACATGGCTTCCTGTTATGTTTTTCCTTTTTTTTGTTGGTTTTCTTGATTCCAACATTTATCAAGTGCATGTTTATTTTTCATTTCTATTTTTCTATTTAGGGTCCTGCTGGCCCTGCTGGCCCATCTGGTCCTGCTGGTGCACGTGGAGCTCCTGTAAGTTGACAATGGAATTCTGGCTATTCTTTTTCTTAAACGTGGATCATGTAATATTTTCCTTTACTCCAATTATCATGAAACAAACCTATATTATATTGAGTTGCTTTCTTAATAATACATTTGACATTTTTAGGGACCACAAGGTACACGTGGTGATAAAGGTGAAGCTGGTGAACGTGGTACCAATGGAATTAAAGGTCATCGTGGTATGCCTGGCAACCCTGGCCCTCCTGGCTCCCCTGTAAGTTTCAATGGAAAGATTTGCTTTGTAACCACAATTTTAATTTAACTTTCATTGCGTTGTACTAGTTGAAAGCAAACACCATATTGGTTCACTGTGATAGTTATGGCTCCTTAAAAACTTGCTTAAGTGTAGTGTAAGATATACAAGGTAACAACAGACAAATGTACTAAATTTGCTTCTACATTATTTGATCACATATGGCAGATTGTTACAAATTATACAAAAATTAGCACCTATTTGCATTATTATTTATTACAAATGTTAACAATTCCAAAATAGATTGGTGTAGACAAATTTTAAATATATTATTAAAAAAATGTATTTTAATAAAAAAAAATACACTTGAGACTAGGGATGGGCCAAACACCCCCCCCCCCCCTCGTACGCAGCAGAACTCCCGAACAGGGGAAATGTACTAACTCCAACCCCCGAACCCCATTGAAGTCTATGGGAGCCAAAGAGGAAAAATCAAAAGTGCCCATTTTATAGGCTTATATGCAAGTAATTGGCCATAAAAGTGGTATGGGGGTCTGAGTACTGCCCTGGGGGACATGTATCAATAATAAAAAAAGCAGTGATTTTAATAATGCTTAAAGTGCAACAATAAAAATGAAAAATTCCTTTAAATATAGTGCCCGGGGGTCCCCTTAATGTGCCTGTAAAGTGGTGCATCTATATCATGCATAAAACATGCTACAGCAAAAATGAAATTTCTAAAGGAAAAAAAAAGTCAAATCTTATTTAAAATGACTTGCAGTTACAATTGCTGGCACCCGGCTATTGAAATAATAAAGAAAAAATGCCAAAATGCCAAGATTTTTTAAAAAAACCGAGTGCCCCCCCTTAAAATCCATACTAGACCCTTATCTGAGCATGCAGTCTGACAGGTCAGGAAAGGCCGAACAGGAAAACGTTCGGCCCAAAATCATGCTTGAGCCGAACCTTTCACCCATCCCCACTAGAGACTATACTTTGTATGGACTACATGCCAGCCTTATCTTTTAAGAAAACCTATATTTTGGAACCTTGTTTCATGTAACATTCATATTTAGAATGCAACATTAAACATGATAACATTCTCCAGTCCTACTCATTTAAACTGCCCCAAACCCCCCCCCCCCTTTCTGTTTGGGTTCGAATTTAGCATGGCTGTGCATTGTTCTGTCCACATAACCATGCTATCTATTAACACTGTGAATGGACAGACAATAAATTCCATTTGCCACTGCAGCAGCGGGATATAGATCAAAATAGAGCATCAGTGCTGTGATGTGACTGCACTTGTAGTCCATTGTTTACCTGCGTCAGCTCCATAACTGAAGATTCATACCTCAGTACAGACATGAGGATGGAGAAAGAGTCTGCAGGAGCCTGTGCATTGCACCCACAATCCTCTGATCACAATTGCAATGCTCTACAGGCTCCATTGCAAGCGTTTAACAAATGCACACTTTTTTTGGGTGTAAATATTGAATTTTTTTAAAAGGGGTGACATTTGCCTTTAACCACTTGGCCTCCTGAAGATTTTACTCCGTTCATGACCTGAGCATTTTTTGCTATTCAGCACTGCGTTACTTTAACTGGCAATTGTGCTGTAATACAACACTGTAAGCAAATATATTTTTCACACAAATAAAGCTTTCTTTTGGTGGTATTTGATCACCACTGTATTTTTTTTGTTTTTGTGATATAAACAAAAAAAGACGGAAAATTTTGAAAAAACAAACAATTTTTTTTTATTTTCTGCTATAAAGCATATCCAATAAAAAAATGTAAAAAATTGAATTTCTTCATGAATTTAAGCCAAAATGTATTCTGGTACATATCTTAAAAAATCCCAATAAGTGTATATTATTTGGTTTGAATGAAAGTTATAGCATCTGGTATAGATACTGGAATTTTTTTTATTTTTTCTTTATTTTTTTATACTAGTAATGGTGGTGATCAGTGACTTGTAGTAAGACTGTGATAGTATGGCAGGCAATTTGGGGTACACTAACTGACATCAATTGTGACATTAATGCAGTGATCAGTGCTAATACTATACACCATCACTATACTAATGACACAGGCTGGGAAGGGGTTATCAAGGGGTTAAATATATGCCTAACAATGTTCACTGTGTGTGTTTTGTTCTGCTTTTACTAAGCGATCTTGCTGTTTTTTTACCCTGCTTTTACAACACAGACCTCCCTTCCCTGAATAATGGAGCTGATCAGCAAGTGCCTGTGATCAATTATTGGCTGGCACCCACTGATCGGCTTGTGCTGTAACTAATGACTAAAGCCGGGGCAGCGGGCATGCTTACGCATGAACCCTACCCAGAAGCACTGATCGTGTATCAGATATGTAATCCAGCACAGAGCGGCCACCCTGCTGCAGTACATCTGCACCGGGAAGTCAGCAAATTGTTAAACACCAACTCCAGCCCAAACTATTACATTTGATTTGGATAGAATGGAGATAGGCTATAGCTCCTGTCCAGTTTCTATTGCTGACTTTGTTATTACTGGGGAGAAGTCTTTAATTGCCCATATAAATTAAATTTCAAACATTTTTAGGTGGGATGTTATTTTTCTTTTGGTAAAAGACGTTAGTATGAAGCCTAACAATTAAACAATTACAATAAGTCATATTGCTGACAATCAAATTCTCTTAAAAAATTAATATTATACCACAGTGGGAGAATAAAAGGGGGTTCCTTATTGTTTGGTAAAGACGACAAGTACTGTTCTGGCTTCATGTTTTTTTGTGAATTAATAATATAACAAATTGAACCTTTCATTGCAGGGACCTTCTGGAGAACAAGGTGTTGCTGGATCTCCCGGCCCCTTAGGTCCTAGGGTATGTATCCTATTTATAATAGCAATTACATGCAAGTGAGCAGCTATAGAAATGAATTCAGTTATAGAATGATGAATTATATTTTAACCTATACATTCATATTTTAGGGTCCTTCCGGAGCAAATGGATCTCCAGGCAAAGATGGCATTTCTGGATATCCAGGACCTATTGGCCCTCCTGGTCCTCGAGGTAGCAGAGGAGAATCTGGCCCAGAGGTGATTTTATTTTTAATTCATAGTTTAGCTTGTCATCATTTAACATGAATAGGGCTCATGCCATGCCTTGTATTGTTGAGACAAATATGTAAACAGAAGACAGTCCCCTTTGTTTACACACTGATTAAAGAAGTAGAGCATGTCCCTTTTGTAAAATGAAATTTCACTTAGCTTAGTTAGTGAAGTAAAGCTAAATGACAATTAGGTTTTCAAAAAAAATACCCAGTCATGCACAAGGAAAATTGAAAAAAAAGTCAGGATTGGATCATTTGGTGGGGAGAAAGGAAAAGGTCAGTAGATCAATGTCAGAAACTCCACAATTCTTAAGATTTTCAATTTATGTATTTTTTACCCATATTTCTTTTCATTTCTAAGCAACTAGGTATTTTTTGTTTATGCAAAGTTAGTAATATAATATTTTGCAACATACAAAATAATGTATAACACATTAGGTTAACATTTAATACACTTTTTCCAGGGTTCAGCTGGTCATCCTGGACCTCCAGGACAGCCTGGTGCTCCTGGCCCACCTGGACCTTGTTGTGATGGTGGTGGAGCTAATCTTGGATCATTTGGTGGGGAGAAAGGTCCAGCTGGGTCCCCATACTATGGCGATCAACCATTTGATGCAACTACCACTACTGAAATTATGACTTCCCTTAAATCAATCAACAGCCAAATAGAAAACATTATTAGTCCAGATGGCACAAGAAAGAACCCTGCCCGTAACTGTCGTGATCTTAAATTGTGTCACCCAGAGTATAAGAGTGGTAAGTAAAACACAAAAATGCACATTGAGCTATTGTTTTTATACACAGTCCTATTTCTTCTTGTTTTAATTAAGATGCACTCTTAGCAAACGCCAGCCAGGTGTGCTTACAAAAGCCATCCAAGAAATGCTCATTAGGTTCCTGTAGGATATACACACTTAAGGTTGAATGAGTAGTAGGCTCACATTATGTAAACCTGAATTAACACCTGTAGTTTCGACTAAACATAAGAATAAAAGCATAGAGGAACCACTACACCACCAGCTTGCTTTAAAGCTCCCAAACCAAAGACTCTTATAATGTCAGTAAATGTCATCTACGTTGTAGTAGTTGATCTCCTGTGTTCAGTTTCTGTGTTCTCATTGTTCATTGTTCAATCTTCATTGTTTCATAAACAATGTGCCCAAGTGCATAATATTCTTAACAGATTATGCAAATGAAGCAAAGGTGTGCAATGACCTTGTTTATTACCACACATTCTACATATTTATACCTTAGCTTCATCAAATACTGCAACCAATAACATCCACAGCTTTAAAACAGTGAACACTATAAATATACATATTTTTTAATACTTTAACGTTTTGTAGGAGAATACTGGATCGACCCCAACCAAGGCTGTAAAATGGATGCTATTAAGGTTTTCTGTGACATGGAAACTGGTGAAACGTGTATAAATGCCAATCCAAGTAGCATCCCACAAAAGAAATGGTACACCAGCTCTGGAACTGATAAAAAACATGTTTATTTTGGAGAGTCTATGAATGGTGGCTTCCAGGTAAGGCAAAAATATTGTTTTCCTCTTTACACTTGCCCTTATTTTCACTTTAAATTAGTTGAGTTTTTACTGCTAACCATGGCTCTGATAGAGAAATTTCCCCTCACTTCCTGTCCTGCTGACATTTTATTACACAGGAAATGAGGGAGATTCTCCAACAGCAATACAGGAAGAAATAAAAATGCTTCTCTTAAAAGAGTTGTAGTTTACCAATTGGTATATCTGTTTTTGCAGTTCAGCTATGGAGACCCAGATCTTCCAGAAGATATATCTGATGTCCAAATGGCATTCCTTAGAATTCTGTCCAGCAGAGGCTACCAGAATATCACTTACCATTGCAAGAACAGCATTGCATACATGGATGCACAAAGTGGAAATGTCAAGAAGGCTGTGAAATTTATGAGCTCTACCGAAAGTGAGCTTAAAGCCGAAGGAAACAGCAAATTTACATATACTGTTTTGGAAGATGGTTGCACTGTAAGTTTTTTTAAACTTGTTACTTTTATTTCTAAAATGTTTATACAGTCTTGCTATTTACAAAAAAGTAACAAAATCTTACAAGAGGAACTTTGAAAGGAGCTAATGCATTTGTTGAGAGCAGAAAGCAAAAGATAGAAAAGACACAGAAGTGATCATCTAAGTAGTCATGGTACCTCAAAGACCATCAACTTGTTTCTTACATCTCTCAGGGATTTATTCTTAAAATATATTTTATTAATTTTTTTCTTTGACAATACAGAGTAGAAAACCAGGAGGTAACGAAGTTTATGCCATATTGCAGGTAGACACCGCCAAATAGAGTACCCACTTTCCATAGATCAATGGCCCAATTCAAAATAGCACTGTAAAGAAAATCTTTCAAACACAACTAACAGTAACTACATCTAAGGCTGATACCATAATGGGGTACCGTTTCAAGACTTATTAAAAAAAGGAGCAGAAGCTCAAGGAGTCCCCCAAGATTTTGACTCAAATCTGGTATAGAAATGATCAGCTGTTTAAGTTAGCTAGATAATCAAAAGAGTATAGAAGGGTCAAACATAATAAAGAAGGTTGAATCTGCAATCAAATAGAAAAACCTGTTATCCAGGCATATATAGCAATACTTCACTATATCATAAAGGAATGGCCAAAAGGTGAGAGCTATTGATTGTGTTTACAGCAGGTTTACGCTCTTAAGAGGCTGGTTGGAGCCTCTAAGGAGAGAAGTAAAAAGTAGTCCTTCTACATAGTGGTTTGGAAAGCGTTAGCATACCCCTGAACACAAGTTAAAGATGACAACAGGGATGATTTTTCCGAAGTCATGAGAGTTGCTTCAATTAATACATTCCACCTGGTGTGGAAATGATTAGAGAAGGCTAGGTTTTGTAGCTCCATATCCAGATTTTCTCAATATAACAAAAGTCTCAAATCCTTTTTTTTTTTTTTTTTCACGGTTAAAATCTCATTTTATTGATAAATGAACAGCATGGTACAAAGCCAAACAATTGAAAAGATACCAGGAATACAGACATGAAGCCTCTAACATGTTATACATACAAGATGTAGTAGTGAAAATACAGCCGAAAAACCTCAGACTACAATCAAATCATGTCATTAAATCATAGCAAATCCGCGTTAGTACAAGCTTATTAATAGAGTAAGAGGAGGTCACCAGTATATTATCACACAATTCAAAAAAAAAAAAAAAAAAGAACAACAAAAAGGAGGGAAATGACCAAGGAGGATGGGAGGGGGAAGGGGGGAAGGGAGTGGGGGGGGAAGGGAGTGGGGGGGGGCAGAAGGAAGCAATGGAAGGGAGGGGGGGGGGAAGGGGAAGGGAAGCCCAAGCAGTGCGTTTAAGCGCCACAGTCCTATCAAGTTATAAGCATTATTAATCTTAGGCAGTCCAAGGTGACCAGATGCCCTCAAATTTTTTGGGGCACTTCCTATTTAAGTACGTCATTTTGTACAGTGGGAGAGCTTTATTAATGGTATCTTCCCATAGCGTCATAGTTGGGGGGGATGCAGACGTCCATCTAAGAAGAATCGTCTTTTTTGCGTAGTATAGTAAAAAACCAATAAGAAGTTTAGTATACCTAGGCATCAGGTCATCTCCCAGCACTCCCAGCAATGCCAGCTCCGGAGCCTGTATCAATGATAGCCCAAGACGCTCATTAATAGCCTCAAACACTGCAGCCCAGAACTTAGTCACCACCGGACAAGTCCAGAACATGTGAAGGTATGTCCCTACATCTCTCCTACATTTACCACATAGGGGATCCCTCGAGGGGTACAGTCTGTGCAGTCGCTGCGGAGTGTAGTACACTCTGTGAAGGAATTTAGCCTGGATCACCTTGTCTCTGGAAGAAATGACCAACCCAAAACCCTCCTCGAAGCAGTCATTCCACTCCTCTCTCTCCAAAGTAGGAATGTCAGCTCTCCATGACTCCCACAGCTTCTCCAACCCAGGAGAATCCAAACTAAGCAATGCCATATAAAGGGAGGAGAGAGGCTTGGAAAGCGACTCATGAGCCAATAGTTCTTCTATGGGGTCCATGGCCAGGGCAACCGGTCCCATGAACTGTGCACGCACAGCATGGCGCAACTGTTGATACCTGAAGTACATCCACCCAGGCAGCTCAAACTTGGCAGAAAGGTCTTTGTATGTCAATAAATGCCCTTCCGGCATAATATCCCGAAGGGTCTTTATTCCAAATTTTGCCCAAACCTGTGGATCCGGAATCGTACTGAAATGTGGGAAATTAGCGTTACCCCACAGAGGTTGAAATGGTGACCACTGACCAATTTTGAGGAACCTCTTCCTGGCTACCACCCACACCCTAATCGTCGTTCTAGTTGGGAGCGGGAGATTGGCGTAAGCCCCAGGTCCCCGATACACAAGGTTTGCGAGGTCTCCAAGAGATCCCAGCAGGGCCGCCTCCAGGCACACCGCCGCATTGGCTCTAGAGCGGAGAAACCACCAACGGACCGAGACCAAAATGGCCGCCCAATAATAGACCCGAAAATTAGGCAACGCCAAGCCCCCACACCGCGGAGGAAGAGACAGGGTAAAACGCGCCAGCCGAGGGGTAGACCCCTTCCAAATAAAGGATCCAATACAACTGTCCAGCTCTTTAAAGAATGCGTTTGGGATCCACACCGGGGAGTTCCTAAACAGATAGTTGAATTTTGGGAGAAAAACCATCTTTATCAGGTTAATGCGCCCTAGCAGGTTAAGCGGAAGGTTACTCCATAAGGCACAACGAGCTCTAAGTTGTGACAGAACCGGGCGGATATTGAGTTCATGAAACTCCAGGGGATCTCGACTTATTCTAATACCCAGATATTTAAAGCTCGAGACCCACTGCAACTGAGTAGGAGCCGCCGTCGTCCGCGCCAAGGGGTCAAGAGGGAACAGTACTGATTTGGACCAATTTATTCGGATCCCCGAGAACCGGCCGAACTCGTCGAATAACTCCAGGGCAGCCCGCAGGGAGGAGTCCGCGTCACGTAAATATAAGAGCGCATCATCGGCGTACAACGACACCTTCTCCTCCAGAGGACCTATCCTCAGCCCCTCCACCTCCCGGGACGCCCTGAGAAGGACAGCCAAGGGCTCCAACGCCAGTGCAAACAGGGAAGGGGAAAGAGGGCAGCCCTGTCTCGTACCCCGTTGCAACAAAAACCCCTCAGAGATCCCTCCACTGGTCCTAACACAGGCCGAGGGCTTGTCATAGAGCAGTTGTAGCCAACGCAAAAAATGAGGGCCAAACCCATATCTACCCAACACCTGCCAAAGATAGCCCCACTCAACCGAGTCAAATGCTTTCTCGGCGTCGAGTGAGGCAATGACTCTAGAACCCGCATTATCATGAGAGGCAGACAAGTTAAGCTGCAGTCTCCTCAAATTGATGTCGGTACCCTTGCCGGGCATGAACCCCGTCTGATCCACATGGATAAGTTCATCCAGGATCTGCGTCAAGCGATTAGCCAATATCTTCGCCAACAACTTTGCATCGACATTTATTAAAGAAATTGGTCGATACGACGCACATTCCTCGGGGTCCCTGTCCGCCTTAGGCACCAACACAATTACAGCCTCAGACATGGATTCCGGTAGCGAGCCAAGCTCAAATCCTTTTTTAATGCTCGTGAGGATGTTGTGATCCATTTTTTGAGAATGGCTTTGTAGGCTATGTGTAGGCAGACAAACAAACACTGCAAGCTCTCCTGAGACTGATAGATGTGGTGCCTCACAGACATAGGCATAGTGGCTCCCAAACAAAAGAGGGAGTGGATCTTTTGGGAGCTGACAATTGGTTACCCCGTAGATGTAGGCTATCACTTGGTCCAGGATGTTTAGATGTGAGGGCAAGACCAAAATCGATGGATTAATGGAAGCCGATGGATATTACACAGTGGACAGGAAACAAGTTGCTGTGAATAACTGGTTGATAAGAAAGGGATGAATGCTCTGAGGAGGAGCTTAAATTTTAACTCATCTCTCAGGCATTTTAATGATGAAATATCCCTAATTCTAGCTTGTGTCTCTACCTCCCCCCACAAATTAACTATTTTAATTAACTAATGTTGAATTAACTATTCCTTATTTCTTACAAATAGTAGATTAAATCATCCACCTGCATTTAGTAACCCTTGGAAACACCAGTGGAATTTTTTTATGTAGAAGTGTGTGACTATTTACTAGCTTTTAATGACCTGCTATATACTAATATAGTAGTATTATCTAACAAATATCGATACATTGATCTGCTGACATTTTCCTATTCTTTTGGCAACAGAAACACACAGGAGAATGGGGTCGAACAGTATTTGAATACAGAACACGCAAAACAATGAGGCTACCTATTGTAGATATTGCACCAATGGATATCGGTGGACCAGATCAAGAATTCGGAATTGAAGTCGGCCCTGTATGCTTTTTGTAATCTAGGATATTTCTGAAATTTAAACCACATCAAATGATCTTCACTCCGTTTGCATCCCTTTGAAATTTTGTCACTCGAAAGAAAAACTGCATTCCAATAATTTATTTTACAACCATTAATGAAAAAGGGATAGTTTGATAGAGAGGGCTAAAAAAAAAAAATTTTTTTTTTTTTTTTTTTTTTGCAATAACACAAACTAAATGCTTTTGCTCTATTTTTTGTACAAATTTCATATTTTGAAAACATCTAAATGGTGCTATAAAAAGGTTAAAATAGTTATTGAAAACACTGTGTGATGTACTTTTTTAATTTACATTTGTGGCCAATTTAAAAAGCACTGATCAATCTATACATCAGACTCCACCCATCTTTCTAACCAAGATGAAGTTCACATCATGCATAAAGAACTTCCTAATTCAACTACCTCATCATGGACAGAGGATGGGTAGGGTTTGATGAGGCAAACAAACTAATGAAATACAAGGTAGCCATGAATCAACAAATTACAACTAAGGCCTGATTCCTGAATGTAGTCCACTGATACTGTTTTTATTTACTGCTTTGTCCAGAACAGATTGATTAAAAATATTCAGTCTTTCAAGGTGCTTTCCATACTTTCCTGTTATTGCTGGCCAAGACCACTAATAGAAAGGAAATTTAAAGATCAAACATCATGGTGCTAAATGCTAACATGTTCCACTATAAAACTATACCAAAAAGGTTTTTTGAATAAATGGTAATAAAAAAGTTTCACAACAACAGAAACATGTTTTTTTGTCTTCTGTTCAGAATTATTGTTGGCATTCACCTTACCTGAGGTGGCATATTTCAATATTATTCAGCAGCTTTAGCCGCAATAACTAAGATACAGATGGCAGACATTATCCACCTCTGTAAACTTTTTTATATGGCTGTTGAGTAAAGAGACACATAATAAAAAATGATGTACAAAATTCATCTGGGCCTGGTTTGTTGTATTTGTTATGAAATTGATGTTTGTTGTGTGCATTTTTCTTTTCTCTGAAGAATGTTTTGTTTATATTGGTGCATGTACCCATACATTTCACTGGACCCACCTTTTAGCCAATTCTGGGCAATTGTGAAGAGGTAAAAATACTGGTTTCCAGGGCATCAATGAGCATATTTTTGCAGACAGTCTATTACATCCCTGCTGCACTAAAGTCTGGCTGCTTAAACAATATCAAGATTATTGTAAATTAATTAGCCGTCATGTGTTCAGCTCAGGACCCTATAATATGTTTGTTGTTTTCCACAAAATGGCAAACTTACATTCCTACATTTGCACAGTTATCCAAGTAGTGGATATTCTAACAAAGCTATGTATTATTTTAGTAACATTGATATGTTCTGATCTAGTAACATCATCACAGCTGACGAATCGGCCATTCATTGCCATAGCACACCTATGTAAAAAGATGCAGTAGATGATTCCCCACCCATTTGCCAAGTTGAATATGATGTCCTAAAGAGATTTGTTTCCTAAGATTGCCAAGCAGCTTAGGTGCTTAGGTGGGCTAAAAAAACAGAAATCCCACCCACTAAAAACTCACAGAACCTTCAGACCTTTTGTCTTCAAATCCTCCCAAAAAAATCACTGTAATTTCTTGTATGTGAGCATGCCCATGCATTCTTTTGCCTACAGTCTCATAGCTGCACATCTGAAGTGTGAGACCTAAGGCATTGTTGTCCTTGACTACTTTTCTCAGGAGATTTGGAGCGAAAATGGATGGTGTCACTATTGTGCAGCTCACTGCTCTTCTTGGTGGAGGCTTTGGCATAAGGAAGCAAAGCCCTGCCTCTAACAAGCCCTACCTCTTTAGCCACCTCCACACACAGACACAGTGCAGACCAAGAGTAGGTTAGTAATGGGGGAAAGAACAGCTGCATGGAAAACACAGGCGGTATTCCTTTGCCCTCTGCCTGCATCTACATGTTTCAATTCAATCAAAAACATATAGGATATATTTTTTTTTTATATTGTGATTAAAGACCCATCAGTTTGGAATAAATATCTCTAAAATAGTTGGATGCATATCTGGCTCAGTGGTATAAAGGAAGATTTTGTATGATTATACCCACTATCCTAAATAGAGAAATAAACTTGTTTTTATTTGTGATGGTGAGACCTGTGCCATTCTATGTAAAAGAGCTGACCCCTCTAGGTTTCATATACCACAAAAAGGTATTAAAAAGGTATTAGAAAGAGCTTTTGTTGGGTTTACCAATATTGATTTGACCATTTCCAGTAGAAATAGTAGATGCACTTTATATAGTTTGGAAACTGTAAATAAAGATTTTTTTGATAATGTTCTTTAACATTCAATTTACCTGCTATACACAGTACTAGACTGTAACACTGCACTTAACAATGTCACTTGTCACAAATGTGTACCGTGAAAATAACTGGCCTTTGATAAAGCCCATAATGATATAAATGTACAAATTAAATATTGACTGCAGACATACCTATCTCTAACCGTAAGCTAATACGAATGCTAACCAGGAAATATGAGATGAAGATAACCAGTAACATGTTATTTTTACATATGCATTCTTGGACAGTAGAACTCTTTGCAAAACTGTGGTTTGGTCAAAAACATATATTTATTAAGAAATCACTGAAAGTAGTGATATGGTAAAATAACCATTAAAATATGGTTAAAATAATACAGTACTTATAAAAGTTTACAAAATATAATTATGATTGAATATGTAGCCCTCTTTTAGAGGGTTTATGAGAAATGACCCTCCCCAAACAGAATACTGTGCTAAATCTGGAGGTAAATTATAGAACCAGAAACTTTGCTAAGTGGAAGAGAGGGTTTGATAATAAAGTTGGCTGTGCTTCCACTTAGGACAGGGAGATTCCCTTCCAGTGAAATTAACTAGTTATCTAATCAAAGTAATTGGGAGCAGAGGAACTACTGCAACCCACATAATACAATACCCCGAAGTATATAGATACACCAGTTTGGAAATAATACAAACTTTATATAAGAAAAAAATGAATAATACAACACAGACTGGGAAAGGAACCAGTATTGTGTGCTCTCAAGAATGTCTCCCGTTCTGAGGGGCGTGGTCTGCCGGCGAGTGTGATGGCTGCTTAGACACAGAGCTCTGTACACTGGGGAGACATCCAGAGCGATAACGGCCCACATCCATGGAGAATCCGCAGCCATCCAGCTTCCTCACACCCCGGACACCATCCCGAACCATGTCCCACAAGAGGAGAGAGGAAAACCGGCCAAAAAAGCTGATGGCTTTCTTCCTCAAGACATCACCAAAGGTCAGTGATGCCCAAGATGGCGCCTCATACACAGATCTCCCTGATGACTTACAGGGAAATCAAGAGCCACAACTGCTGCCCGTATCTCCCGGTCACTCAGCTGGAGGAAGCCCGCATTCAGGGAGCCCTGCTAAGGCCGTATGAGGCTAAATGAACCCACATCCACAGAGCACAATGCGGATTACTCATTTAACACTCTCCAAACAAATCAGGCCCTACAGTCCTCTATGGCTGCCTTTCCTACCACAGAACAGCCTGTAATAGAAACAACAGTAGCCTCCCTGGCGGTATGATTATGTCAGATTTTTGAATCTCACATCGGTACATTGTTTTGCATAGAAATTTGGCGTTTTATATTGCAGGCCTGTAATTCTTAGTGATAACACACTTAAATCTGTCCAAACAAGAGTCTAGTAGACATCCCGTGTATAATAAAGTTTGAAACACAAAATCATAAATGATAATAGAATAAATAACTATAAATAATTATAAAAAACGAATTACTATCGCTCAATTCTGCAGGTGATTCTAATTTACTATCGCTGTTTTCTAGCTGGTCTAAAACCACTTTTGATGTAAAGGAATACTTTTTTGGTTGCCATGGACAATCTCAAGTTTCCAGGCAGAAAGAACAGTATGTATAATATAAAACTGTAGAAACAAAGAAGAAAGCAGCGCCATCTAAGTGCAGTGTGATAAAAACATTTTAATATAGGACAGATGATTTTAAACTCACAAGATTGTAGAGATTACAGCACATGTGAAATGGTATAGGAAGTTCATACACTCCTGGGGGAAGGCGGTCGGCTCGCAGATGGAGAGGCAGCTGATGTTCCCGGCTGTGCTGGTGGCTCCCAACACTTCCTGGTTCTCAGATTCGGATCAGGGGTGGCTGGACATGTCACTTCTGGATGGTGAGAGAGTGGGGAGGAGCGCACATTCGGAGCATGCGTGCTCCTTCATCAGGCAATAGTTGTGGCCATGTTTGGAGAGGTTTTTATAGTCCAATCAGCCAGGGGATGTTGATGTGGTGCCATGGCAACCGCTTGTGGGAAGGGCTTCTGATTACAGAATGGGCACTGGTGTGTCAGGCTGGATTGGACTGAACAAGCTCATGTGAACAAAGGTGAGCTTTTTTTACAAAGCAATGAAGATAATGCAGGGGTAGAAAAGAAGGGGGGGGGGGTTGATCAAATACTTTTTTATATGTAACAAAAAAGAATTAAAAATTCTATGATCTGGAAGCAGCTGAAATGGGAGATAGGTGAACTGAAGTAAAGAAAAAAGTATATAACTAAATAAATAAAGGTTAAAAATGGACATGAAGATAAAAGATAAAAATAAAATTAAAATAAAAGTAAAAGTAAAAATAAAAATAAAATACAAATAAAAATAAAATTGAAAATCAAATGAATTAAGGAATAGATAATGATGCAGAGAATGAAGTGGAACAGTGATGGGAAGAATATATATGTATGTGAAGAGATTATTTTGTAATGAAATAATAATGGTAAGGAAAAAATGAGGAGGGAAAGAGTGAGAGAGAAGAAAAATAAATGGGGTAAGATAAAGTGGAAAGGGAAGAGCAAGAAAGAGAGGGTAGTATAAATGGATGCAAGGATGATATTTAATTTTTATTTTTTGTTTTTTGTGGAATACATAATGATAGAACTGGGAAAGGTTTACAGCAAATAAATGCTGAGAGGGGGAAGAAGGGGGGGTGTCAAGATGGGGAAGGGAGGGATTGGGGACAGTTGTCAGGGAAATAGGCGCATCCCTACGCATAGTCCCGCAAGGTTAGCAAACCAGCACAGGCGAGGTCACGCTAGCGCGCATCAACGCACGCGGATGTGCAATGTCTCTACTAGGCGGACGCCTGGCGCCACGATTGGACGAATGCGCGTGCGCAACAACGTTGCAATTGTACGAGCGCACAAACGTAACGGTGCGCACGTGACGTGACACAGGCGCCTTGTTTATTTAAACGTTCCACTGACAGTGCCACATCCCTGGATTATCATCAGCTCTTCCTGTGTTCCTGTGATTGTGATTCCTGTTTTCCTGACCTCCTGTGTACTGACCCGGCTTGTTATCCACTCCTCTAGACCTCCTGGCTTTACCCACCGGCTTGCTTTTGACTCCTCCTGCCTGCTTCCTGTATCTGACCTCGGCTTGGCTAACGGACTCCGCATTCCTCTGTCTCCTGTACCTGGATTCGTTGATTTGGTTCTTGGACTGCCTTACTGTGTTTGACCCCCTGGCCTAGCTTCTGCTTTCCTACTGGACTTCCATTGGTCCCCTTCTTTGGACCTTAAGCACGTTGCCTCCAGTGACTTTGTTATATCAAGTTTCCAATACCGGCTTTTACTTCCAGGCAACCCGTGCTTCTGTGAGCACCGCATCCCTGTGTCATCTTCAGGGTTGTGCTGCACTCGGCCGCAAGGGGAGCCCTCTCAGCATCTCGGCCTCCTACCAAGATCCTGACAACAGTGGAGGGGGAAATAAGAGAGGCTGAAGCTGTGATGAGGGAATGGTACGGTGGTACTGAGAGACATGCTTGGGATTATGGGAGTGAGTGTTGGGGGGAGGGGGGAGGAGAGGGGGGAAGGGGGGTGGGAGGTTTTGTAGTGTAGGTATGAGTTTCCTGCGGTGGGTTTTGTGTAATTTTGTTATTGTATGATTCCATTATCATAACTAAGGGTGTGGTCAAGAAAAGCTAGGGAATTTTCATCACAGACTGAGGTGAATAGGAGACCCATGTCGTTGGCATTGCAATGAGCTACGAATTGTTGGACTAGGGGTTTCAGACCGTCCCAGATGATGATGACATCATCGATGTAGCGGCCATAAAAAATCAGGTGTGAAGTGAAGGGATTATTATTCCAGATGTATTGGTTCTCCCACAGGCCCATGGTGAGGTTGGTATAGTTGGGGGCAAAATTTGCCCCCATTGCTGTGCCATGGGTCTGTAGGTACAAGTCACCATTGAATTCAAAATAATAGTGTGTGAGACAGAATTTTGTGGCTTCCAGTATAAATTGGGCCTGGCTGGTGTTAATCATGGGATCATCATTAAGAGATTGTAGTACGGCTCTTAGGCCTATCTCGTGTGATATGGAGCCGAACACCCCCCGGTTCAGTTCACACCAGAACCTGCGAACGGACCGAAAATTTGCACGAACGCTAGAACCCCATTGACGTCTATGGGACTCGAACGTTCGAAATCAAAAGTGCTCATTTTGAAGGCTAATTTGCATGGTATTGTCCGAAAAAGGGTTTGGGGACCCGCGTCCTGCCCCAGGGGATATGTATCAATGCAAAAAAATTTTTTAAAAACGGCTGTTTTTTTTAGGAGCAGTGATTTTAATGATGCTTAAAGTAAAAAAAAAAAGGGAAATATTCCTTTAAATATCGTACCTGGAGGGGGGGTGTCTATAGTATGCCTGTAAAGTGGCGCGTGTTTCCCGTGCTTAGAACAGTCCCTGCACAAAATGTCATTTTTAAAGGAAAAAAGGTCATTTAAAACTGCTTGCGGCTTTAATGTAATGTCGGGTCCTTGCAATATGGATGAAAATCAGTGAGACAAACGGCATGGGTACCCCCCAGTCCATTACCAGGCCCTTTGGGTCTTGTATGGATATTAAGGGGAACCCCACACCCAAATTAAAATAAGGAAAGGTGTCGGGCCACCAGGCCCTATATACTCTGAACAGCAGTATGCAGGCGGTGCAAACAAGACAGGGACTGTAGGTTTGTTGTTAAGTAGAATCTGTTTGTAATTTTGAACGGGTACATTTTTAACGTGTTTAGCTCCAGCCAAAAAATATTTTTTAAGCTTTTTGGAAAACATAGGGAAGGGTTATCACCCCTGTGACATTTGTTTTGCTGTCTGTCCTCCTCTTCAGAAGATTTCACCTCACTTTTTGTCCCAATGACAAATGTTTTTTGAAAATTTGGGGTTTTTTGTGGAACAAGGATTGGAAATCATCAGTGGAAAGGAGAAATGTTTTTCCCATATTAACTCTTACAGGAGAGAATTTCCCTTCCTAGGGGTAGATTTCATCTCACTTCCTGTTGTCTCCTTCTGTTTGCAAGTAGGAGTCGTTTGTAAGTTAGATGTTTAAAAGTAGGGGCCTGCCCTATATACTCAGCAGAAATTTGGGCCTTAGGTGTTGTTGTGGCCACAACACTGTAAGCCCTCACAGGGCCCTGCTATGAAATATTAGATCAAGAATTGTAATTACATGCCCCTGTTGAACAGGGGCAGAAAAATTGGGCCTTTGGTGGTGGTGCTGGTGCCACAACACTGTAAGTCCTCACTCGCTCTTGGTGGGCGCAGAAATGGGCCCTGCTGTGAAATATTAGATCAAGAATTGTAATTACATGCCCCTGTTGAACAAGGGCAGAAAAGTTGGGCCTTTGGTGGTGGTGGTGGTGCTGGTGCCACAACACTGTAAGTCCTCACTCGTTCTTGGTGGGTGCAGAAATGGGCCCTGCTGTGAAATATTAGATCAGGAATTGTAATTACATGCCCCTGTTGAACAATGGCAGAAAAATTGGGCCTTTGGTGGTGGTGGTGCTGGTGCCACAACACTGTAAGTCCTCACTCGCTCTTGGTGGGTGCAGAAATGGGCCCTGCTGTGAAATATTAGATCAAGAATTGTAATTACATGCCCCTGTTGAACAGGGGCTGAAAAATTAGGCCTTAGGCACTGGTGCTGGTGGCACAACACTGCAACCCCTCACAGACACTCTAGTTGGAACGCAGGAACGAGCCCTGCTGCAAAGTATTGCATCAAAAATTGTAATTACACGCCCCTGTTAAACAGGGGCTGAAAAATTGGGCCTTAGGCACTGGTGCTGGTGCCACAACACTGCAACCCCTCACAGATAATCTAGTTGGAATGCAGAAACGAGCCCTGCTGCAAAGTATTGCATCAAAAATTGTAATTACACGCCCCTGTTAAACAGGGGCTGAAAAATTGGGCCATAGGCACTGGTGCTGGTGCCACAACACTGCAATCTCTCACAGATATTCTAGTTGGAACGCAGAAACGAGCCCTGCTGCAAAGTATTGCATCAAAAATTGTAATTACACGCTCCTGTTAAACAGGGGCTGAAAAATTGGGCCTTAGGCACTGGTGGTGGCACCCAGAACCAAAAATGTTCTTACAACCTATCAGCGTGATCATTGAGGAGGAAGAGGATAATTACTCAGGGATAGTCACTCAGCATCAGCATAGGCAGTCTTTGAAGGGATCTGAGATTTCAAAAAAAATTATTCGGTTACATCAGCATCAGGTGCTTGGTAGCTGGTGGTGATCCAAGACTGATTCATTTTTATGAAGGTCAGTCGATCGACCGAGTTGGTGGACAGACGCACCCTGTGATCGGTTACAAAGCCTCCAGCAGCACGGAATGTGCGTTCCGAAAGAACGCTGGATGCAGGACAGGCCAGTAGCTCAATTGCATACTGTGCAAGCTCTGGCCAGTGATCCATCCTCAAGACCCAGTAACCCAGAGGATTTTCGGTGGGAAAGGTGTCCAAATCAGATCTTGCCCCTAGGTATTCCTGCACCATGTAAAACAGACGCTGGCGATGGTTGCTGGAACTGATCATACCTTGGGGCTGCGGACCAAAAAATTGTCTGAACGCATCGGTCAGATGGCCACCTTCTCCACCGCTCCTTCTTTGACTGACGGAAGCCTCAGCAACACGTTGTCCAGAAACAGGAGTTTGTAACCTCCCAGTCTCTGGGAACGCGTTGCACAGACCTTTCTGCAAGGCCTCCCGAAGATGTTTCATCCTCTGCTCCCTCTGCGATGGCAAGATAAGGTCCGCAACCTTACCCTTGTAACGTGGATCAAGGAGGGTTGCCAGCCAGTATTGGTCCTTCTCCTTGATACCACGAATACGAGGATCCTTACGCAGGCTTTGCAGGATCAGGGAGGCCATGCAGCGTAGGTTTGCTGAGGCATTCGGTCCGGAGTCTTCTGGGTCACTAAGGACGACATGGTCTGCAGCCACCTCCTCCCAGCCACGTACAAGTCCATGTGTTTCTTGGGACTGATCCCTTAAAGAGTGCTGCTAATGCTGAGTGCCAGGCTCCACCTCCATACTGACACAATCTTCCTCCTCCTCCTCCTCTTCCTGTGTGATCGGCAGGCACAGCAGGCTTGAATGGAGGAGAAGATTTGGATGCCGCACACCGGATGTAGTCAAAAAACTTCACTTTATTGAAAAAATGGGATCATCAAAATAACAAGACTGTCATGCAGAAAGTACAGATAAGCTGACACGTTTCGCACTCAGGACTGAGTGCTTACTCATAGCTAACAAATATTAAAAAGACAAAGACAAACTCTTATATAGCTCAATGGGGTATCACATGATTGCCCAATTAGATGGTCATTAAGTCTCAGCTAGAAGCCGATTTAATGAGGTCTCGGCATCTGCTGGCTATTTAGTGTGTTGACTGATTGAGATATGTTTTCAAAACCGTGGCATGTAAATAGATGACAAAGAATGTGAAAAAAGATATGTATATGTACATGTGTAGGCAAAAAATATATATATATGTGTGTAAATATATATGGTGAATCCTCTCAATAAACGTGTATATAATAATGAATGTGCTTCTGTAACGTGTATATATAAAAGGTGATAAGTACAAAAAAAGGGATTACTATTAGGTGAAAGGAAGAAATGTGTAAAAAATATTTCTCATAAAAAAAAAAAAAAAAAAAAAGAGAAAATATATTGATAAAAATATTAATATTCAGACAACGTGCAAAGTAAATGTGAAGAGTGAATGTAATAAAACTATATGTGAACAAAATATATAAATATGATGAAGCTCTCTATAATATGCTGGTGAAGTGGATGGAGCTCTCTATGATAAGCCAGAATAATACAGGTGAAATATAGAGCAATGTGACCTGAAATAATACGTGATATGCCCGCGGTTGATAACAAGGTACATATAGGGCCCTATAATAATAGAAATAAACTGTGGGATTCAAAAACATGAAATCACGCTAATCAGGGTTGCCCTGATCTGGTCAAATGGCAGTGATATATGCAGGGTCCCAGTAGACTGACTTGTAACGTAGTGATTCTAAATGATGAGCCTGGCCGTGAGCAGGGTGTGTGTGGAATTTCAGAAATGAAGCAGCGGTGTTCAAGATAATAGAGCGCCGCTAATCTATGTCACACTAAATGTCTACATGGAGTTATAATGATGGTAATAAAGTTGGGGGTGGTCTCGGCCCGTCACCCGAGTTTGAGGGGTCACAAAAAAGGACAAATGAAAAACAAGTAAGATACTACAGGCTGGACGAAAATGTTACCAGACTGAGATCGTAAAAATTATCCGGACAGACAATTAGGTTAAAAATGTGTTAGTTTGTGATCCATCTCGGGTGGCTCATGTAAAAGCATGTCTCAGTATATGTGTGTCAGCAAATGCCAAGACCTCCAAACAAAACATATTAGAATAATACATCTTATGAGTCCACTAATACAATGCTCATATATTGACACCGGCAAGTGAAACAGATGAAAACAGGCATATAATGATCGGCGTGAATCCTATCTATAGAGACGATGAGAAGAAATGTTATAATGCTGCATTCTAAAGAGAAGCAACTACATATTCATATTACAACATTACACTCGCAAAATAAGCACTGAACACAAACGATACAATGTATGTCTGCTTATGTACATATAAATAAGCTTAATATATCTGAATTATGATCCCAAGGTGTCCAAAAAAATATATATATGGACAACAAGGTGTACAAAATGTGAATGAATGAAAATGAAAAAAATGAATAAAATAAGATAAAGTAAAAAAGTGTGAAAACATATTGCGTAAAAACCTAATATATATATCAGGTGTTTCCTACACAACTAGAGAGATGTATAGGACAATGAAAATTACCATATATATCTATGTGATAAAGAATGAGCTAGAATAAAAGTAATAATAATGAAATAAAATTTTGAAACCTCATGATACAAATCATGAATATTTATCAAAAGAAAACGAGGAAGAAGGTAGATATAATAACACAAAAATGTGTGGAGAACGAAATAGAATAAAACTATTTATCTCAATATTGTCGCGATATGCATTCTCAGGTAAAGTTAGCTTGTACTTTAGTCAGGTATATAAAACACCCGAACATAATGGATATCGCGAAACAATAAAAGATATTGTGTATTGCTATTGTTAATGTGACCTTTTGCAAACATCTATTATTGGCCATGGTTCCCTGGGAATTCCTGCTCTGCCGTAGTAAGTATGCAGAGTAGGGGAACTTGTCGGGCATATATACCAATCAATGTTCTTTATAAGGACTCCTGATAATGTAGGTGTTATGACCATGTTCAAGCGGTATAGGAAAGTTACTCATAAAAATAGGAAACATCCCATTCAAAGTTAAGGCCCAAAGGAATTCTCGTATTTAAAGATCGGCAGGCACGCAGGAACACTGTCTGGATAAAGGGGACCTTGAGAGCTAAGGAAGTCCTCCTCTTCCTGCCTCTGTTCTGCCTCAAGTGCCCTGTCCATTATTCCACGCAGCGTGCGCTCCAACAGATGGACAAGGGAGACAGTGTCACTGATGCATGCACTGTCACTGCTCACCATCCTCGTGGCCTCCTCAAATGGTGACAGGACAGTGCATGCATCCCTGATCATGGCCCACTGGCGTGGGGAAAAAAAAACAAGCTCCCCTGACCCTGTCCTGGTGCCATAGTCGCACAGGTACTCATTGATGGCCCTCTGCTGCGTGTGCAGCCGCTGCAGCATGGCCAACGTTGAGTTCCACCTGGTGAGCATGTCACAGATTAGGCGGTTCTTAGGCAGGTTAAACTCCTTTTGAAAGTCCGCCAGCCGAGCACTGGCATTATATGAAATGCACACAGACTTTCCTGGCCTGCCTCAGGACATCCTGTAAGCCCGGGTACCTGCCCAAGAACCGCTGCACCACCAAGTTAAGGACGTGAGCCAAACAGGGCACATGGGTCATTTGTCCCTGTCGGAGGGCAGAGAGGAGGTTGGTGCCATTGTCGCAAACCACCATTCCTGTTTTAAGTTGGCGTGGCATCAACCACCTCTGAACCTGCACCTGCAGAGCTGACAGAACCTCTGCCCCAGTGTGGCTCCTGTCCCCCAAGCACACCAGCTCAAGCACCACATGGCATCTTTTGGCCTGCGTACTTGCGTAGCCCCTTGAATGGCTACGGAGCACCGCTGGTTCCGAGGACAAAGCACAGGAAGAGGCCATGAAGGAAGAAGAAGAGGAGGGGGTGGAGGAGAGAGCTGTGTCACAATCATTAGTAGTGGCATTTTGGAGGCGTGGTGGCGGAACAACCTCCAACACTACTGCACCTTGTCCTGCATACTTCCCAGCTGCCAGCAGAGTCACCCAATGTGCCGTGAAACTTAGGTAACGTCCCTGTCCATGCCTGCTGGACCATGAGTCAGCGGTAATATGCACCTTACCGCTGACCGCCCTGTCCCGCGAGGCATGGACATTGCCTTCCACATGCCGGTAGAGAGCCGGAATTGCCTTCCGTGAGAAAATGTGGCGTTTGGGTACCTGCCACTGAGGAACCGCACATTACACAAACTCACGGAAGGGGGCAGATTCTATTCTTGCCTGGTACAATCTGACGTCGGTGTACTGAAAGAAGATTGCCCACAAGTACTTGGCTGTGACACACCTAATTCTACACCTTCATTCCTCTCAGTGCAGGTCTCAGAGAGGACTGAAGGTATAGTGGGGTTGGAGATCTCAGCTGATGAGGAGCAAGGAGAGGTCCTCTTTGTTCTTTGGTGTGGGTCTTTTAGATACGCTTGCCAACGAACTGCATGGCAGGTCAACATATGTCTGGTCAAGCATGTGGTACCCAAGCGGGAGATGTTTTGGCCACGCGAGATACACTTGAGACACATGTTGCAAATAGCAGCGGTGCGATCTGATGCACTCATCTCAAAAAGGCCCACAAAAAAAAAATTTTTTTGAATAACGCGCAGAGACTGCAGCGCCCTGCACATGTGAAGCTTTGGGGTGTGATGCAGTCAGTGTGCTGCCCTTAGGCTGGCCCCTGGAGGGCATCCTGCCTCATTGGTGATGTGCCGCCTCCTCCTCCTCTCTCCTATCAGGCACCCACGTTGAGTCAGTGACCTCATCATTCCCTCCCTCCTCCTCACTGGAGCAAACCTGGCAGTATGCTGCAGCAGGGGGAGCATGACTGCCAGATTGCTGTCCTTCTTGGGCACCCCCTCTGTCCGTGCTCACGTTACTGCCTTCATCAAGCTCAGTATCATCATCAGAGCCTTCCAAACGCTGGGCATCCTCCTGGAGAATGTACCCAACACTGTGGTCAAACAGTTCGAGGGACTCCTCAGGAGGACATGGTGGGGCTAGGGAAGGAGTCACTGATGACATTGAGCTGAGGAAAGAGGCCGCTGCTTTGCCAGACAAAGTACCCTGAGCATGGGTGAGAGAGGATGAGGAGGATGAGGACGGCTTGGTCATCCACTCGGCCAAGTCTTCCGCATGTTGCGGCTCAACACGGCCAGCTGCCGAAAAAAGGCCAAGCGTGTCCCACGGCCATGCGCTGATGAGGATGCACCGTCTCCACGACCAGCACTAGACACAGAGCCTGCTTGCCCTCTTTTATTGGCTTGTGACTGTCTGCCTCTCTTTCTTGGCCTTCCAGACATACTAATGGCCTGTAGCTGCACTAAGCTGGGATATATATATATATATATATATATATATATATATATATATATATATATATGTATACATATATATATATATATATATATATGTACTGATACTGCAGCTGGCAAAATCAAGAGCTCGCAAAAAAATAACTTGTAGGTTTAGCTGAACACTGTGAGGAGGACGCACCACACTAACCTGTAGTTTTAGCTGAACACTGTGAGCAGGACGCACTGCACTAACTTGTAGCTTTAGATGAACACTGTGCAGAGGTCGCACTACACTAACTTGTAGTTTTAGCTGAACACTGTGAGCAGGACGCACTACACTAACTTGTAGCTTTAGATAAACACTGTACAGAGCTCGCAAAAAAATAACTTGTAGGTTTAGCTGAACACTGTGAGGAGGACGCACCACACTAACTTGTAGTTTTAGCTGAACACTGTGAGCAGGAAGCACTGCACTAACTTGTAGCTTTAGATGAACACTGTGCAGAGGTCTCACTACACTAACTTGTAGTTTTAGCTGAACACTGTGAGCAGGACGCACTACACTAACTTGTATCTTTAGATGAACACTGTACAGAGCTCGCAAAAAAATAACTTGTAGGTTTAGCTGAACACTGTGAGGAGGACGCACCACACTAACTTGTAGTTTTAGCTGAACGCTGTGAGCAGGACACACTGCACTAACTTGGTAGCTTTAGATGAACACTGTGCAGAGGTCTCACTACACTAACTCACTAACTTGTAGTTTTAGCTGAACACTGTGAGCAGGACGCACTACACTAACTTGTAGTTTTAGATGAACACTGTGCAGAGGTCTCACTGCACTAACTTGTAGTTTTAGTTGAACACTGTGAGCAGGAAGCACTGCACTAACTTGTAGCTTTAGATGAACACTGTGCAGAGGTCTCACTACACTAACTTGTAGTTTTAGCTGAACACTGTGAGCAGGACGCACTACACTAACTTGTATCTTTAGATGAACACTGTACAGAGCTCGCAAAAAAATAACTTGTAGGTTTAGCTGAACACTGTGTGGAGGACGCACCACATTAACTTGTAGTTTTAGCTGAACGCTGTGAGCAGGACACACTGCACTAACTTGTAGCTTTAGATGAACACTGTGCAGAGATCTCACTACACTAACTTGTAGTTTTAGCTGAACACTGTGAGCAGGATGCTCTACACTAACTTGTAGTTTTAGATGAACACTGTGCAGAGGTCTCACTGCACTAACTTGTAGTTTTAGTTGAACACTGTGAGCAGGACGCACTACACTAACTTGTAGCTTTAGATGAACACTGTACAGAGCTCGCAAAAAAATAACTTGTAGGTTTAGCTGAACACTGTGAGGAGGACGCACCACACTAACTTGTAGTTTTAGATGAACACTGTGCAGAGGTCTCACTACACTAACTTGTAGTTTTAGCTGAACACTGTGAGCAGGACGCACTACACTAACTTGTAGCTTTAGATGAACACTGTACAGAGCTCGCAAAAAAATAACCTGTAGTTTTAGCTGAACACTGTGAGCAGGACGCACTGCACTAACTTGTAGCTTTAGATGAACACTGTGCAGAGGTCGCACTACACTAACTTGTAGTTTTAGCTGAACACTGTGAGCAGGACGCACTACACTAACTTGTAGCTTTAGATAAACACTGTACAGAGCTCGCAAAAAAATAACTTGTAGGTTTAGCTGAACACTGTGAGGAGGACGCACCACACTAACTTGTAGTTTTAGCTGAACACTGTGAGCAGGAAGCACTGCACTAACTTGTAGCTTTAGATGAACACTGTGCAGAGGTCTCACTACACTAACTTGTAGTTTTAGCTGAACACTGTGAGCAGGACGCACTACACTAACTTGTATCTTTAGATGAACACTGTACAGAGCTCGCAAAAAAATAACTTGTAGGTTTAGCTGAACACTGTGAGGAGGACGCACCACACTAACTTGTAGTTTTAGCTGAACGCTGTGAGCAGGACACACTGCACTAACTTGGTAGCTTTAGATGAACACTGTGCAGAGGTCTCACTACACTAACTCACTAACTTGTAGTTTTAGCTGAACACTGTGAGCAGGACGCACTACACTAACTTGTAGTTTTAGATGAACACTGTGCAGAGGTCTCACTGCACTAACTTGTAGTTTTAGTTGAACACTGTGAGCAGGAAGCACTGCACTAACTTGTAGCTTTAGATGAACACTGTGCAGAGGTCTCACTACACTAACTTGTAGTTTTAGCTGAACACTGTGAGCAGGACGCACTACACTAACTTGTATCTTTAGATGAACACTGTACAGAGCTCGCAAAAAAATAACTTGTAGGTTTAGCTGAACACTGTGTGGAGGACGCACCACATTAACTTGTAGTTTTAGCTGAACGCTGTGAGCAGGACACACTGCACTAACTTGTAGCTTTAGATGAACACTGTGCAGAGATCTCACTACACTAACTTGTAGTTTTAGCTGAACACTGTGAGCAGGATGCTCTACACTAACTTGTAGTTTTAGATGAACACTGTGCAGAGGTCTCACTGCACTAACTTGTAGTTTTAGTTGAACACTGTGAGCAGGACGCACTACACTAACTTGTAGCTTTAGATGAACACTGTACAGAGCTCGCAAAAAAATAACTTGTAGGTTTAGCTGAACACTGTGAGGAGGACGCACCACACTAACTTGTAGTTTTAGATGAACACTGTGCAGAGGTCTCACTACACTAACTTGTAGTTTTAGCTGAACACTGTGAGCAGGACGCACTACACTAACTTGTAGCTTTAGATGAACACTGTACAGAGCTCGCAAAAAAATAACTTGTAGGTTTAGCTGAACACTGTGAGCAGGACGCACCACACTAACTTGTAGCTTTAGATGAACACTGTGCAGGGGTCTCACTACACTAACTTGTAGTTTTAGCTGAACACAGTGAGCAGGACGCACTACACTAACTTGTAGCTTTAGATGAACACTGCACAGAGCTCGCAAAAAAATAACTTGTAGGTTTAGCTGAACACTGTGAGCAGGAAGCACTGCACTAACTTGTAGCTTTAGATGAACACTGTGCAGAGGTCTCACTACACTAACTTGTAGTTTTAGCTGAACACTGTGAGCAGGACGCACTACACTAACTTGTATCTTTAGATGAACACTGTACAGAGCTCGCAAAAAAATAACTTGTAGGTTTAGCTGAACACTGTGAGGAGGACGCACCACACTAACTTGTAGTTTTAGCTGAACGCTGTGAGCAGGACACACTGCACTAACTTGGTAGCTTTAGATGAACACTGTGCAGAGGTCTCACTACACTAACTCACTAACTTGTAGTTTTAGCTGAACACTGTGAGCAGGACGCACTACACTAACTTGTAGTTTTAGATGAACACTGTGCAGAGGTCTCACTGCACTAACTTGTAGTTTTAGTTGAACACTGTGAGCAGGAAGCACTGCACTAACTTGTAGCTTTAGATGAACACTGTGCAGAGGTCTCACTACACTAACTTGTAGTTTTAGCTGAACACTGTGAGCAGGACGCACTACACTAACTTGTATCTTTAGATGAACACTGTACAGAGCTCGCAAAAAAATAACTTGTAGGTTTAGCTGAACACTGTGTGGAGGACGCACCACATTAACTTGTAGTTTTAGCTGAACGCTGTGAGCAGGACACACTGCACTAACTTGTAGCTTTAGATGAACACTGTGCAGAGATCTCACTACACTAACTTGTAGTTTTAGCTGAACACTGTGAGCAGGATGCTCTACACTAACTTGTAGTTTTAGATGAACACTGTGCAGAGGTCTCACTGCACTAACTTGTAGTTTTAGTTGAACACTGTGAGCAGGACGCACTACACTAACTTGTAGCTTTAGATGAACACTGTACAGAGCTCGCAAAAAAATAACTTGTAGGTTTAGCTGAACACTGTGAGGAGGACGCACCACACTAACTTGTAGTTTTAGATGAACACTGTGCAGAGGTCTCACTACACTAACTTGTAGTTTTAGCTGAACACTGTGAGCAGGACGCACTACACTAACTTGTAGCTTTAGATGAACACTGTACAGAGCTCGCAAAAAAATAACTTGTAGGTTTAGCTGAACACTGTGAGCAGGACGCACCACACTAACTTGTAGCTTTAGATGAACACTGTGCAGGGGTCTCACTACACTAACTTGTAGTTTTAGCTGAACACAGTGAGCAGGACGCACTACACTAACTGTAAATAGTCTAGCTGCCTGACTGTGGTACTAATAGGATCAAAAGAACACCAGCAATTTTCTTCAGGTAGCTGTAAATACTGTAACAAGACAAGCCCGCCTGTCAGTAGAAAGATAACAGGAACGGATCTAGCTAAACTGAATACAGTGTATATATATATATGCAACACCTGGGATGCATATATATACACAATACACTGTAAGTGCAGCTAACTCACTGATTGTCCTGCCTAATCTAGCTAACTCAAATGAAATGACACTGTCTCTCTGTCTATCTATGTATCTCAACACCGGAACACACACTACACAGGGCCGCCGTGCAGGCGGCCTTATATAGTGTGGGGCGTGTTCTAAACCCCCTGAGCCATAATTGGCCAAAGCCACCCTGGCTTTGGCCAATTACAGCTCTCTCTACCGACGGCGCTGTGATTGGCCAAGCATGCGGGTCATAGTGCATGCTTTGCCAATCATCAGCCAGCAATGCACTGCGATGCCGCAGTGAATTATGGGCCGTGACGCGCCACACGAATTTGGCGCGAACGGCCCATGACGTTCGGAATTCGGCGAACGACCGAACAGCCAATGTTCGAGTAGAACATGGATTCGACTCGAACACGAAGCTTATCCCTAATAATGAGGCTACATCCAAAGAGAGCCATAAAAAGGATGGTTCCCAGGAGTAGTTTTGTAGGGTTGGTAATAAATGTATACTATCTTTAATATAAGAGGGTAACTGTTGCGCTAATGGCTGTAAAAAATAGTCTATGTAGATGGACAAATAGCTGGTGATTAGGGATGAGTTTCGAGTTCGAGTTGAACTCATGTTCGACTCGAACATCGGCTGTTCGCCAGTTCGCCGAACAGCGAACAATTCGGGGTGTTCACGGCAAATTCGAAAGCCGCAGAACACCCTTTAAAAGTCTATGGGAGAAATCAAAAGTGCTAATTTTAAAGGCTTATATGCATGGTATTGTCATAAAGGTGTCCTTTTATGAAACTGAGATCAGCGGCGATCCCGAGTCTCACCGCTGATCTCAGCTCATTACCAGTTTATGAAACTGAGATAATCAGCGGAGAACATGTTCTCCGCTGATTATCTCAGCACAGTGAGAATTCACAGAAACGGCCAGGCTATGAAGGTGCGATCTCAGCACCTCACTGGCGATCTGTGACAGAATTCTCACTTTCTGATTCACCATTTCAGAAGTGGAGAATCAGAGTGAGAAGCCTGAAACTTGCTGATATTCTGGAGAAAGCAAGAAGTCTTTTGACTTCTTTCTTTCACCAAACAGTCATAGTACATCGTCCCCACCATTACACACCCCAAAACCAGCAGGATAGGAATTTATAGTGTGTATATATATATATATATATAAAAATATGTATATCTATCTATCTATCTATCTATCTATCTATCTATCTATCTATCTATCTATCTATCTATCTATCTATCTATCTATCTATCTATATATATATATATATATATATATATATATATATACATATAGATATATATCTATATATATATATAGATATAGATATATATATATTTTTTTAGATGTTCATGTCTCTGGCTGGGTTCACACTTGTGCGATGCGTGAACCAGCGGGTTTTCACATCGCACCTACATTGACATCTGCGCACCACTGCGGGTGTCAATGTAAAGTTAATGACACCCCCCAGATCATTTCACAGATCACAGTGCGAACTATGTAATGGTGCAGGAATCGGATCGCATGCGTGTTCACACCCATGCAATCAGATTCCAGTGCGGACCAAATAAAGGATCCTGTACCATTTTGGTGCAAATGCAATATGGTTTAGGGCCAGTTCCCACTGCTGCGGTGTCCAAGATCGGATGTGATTCGCACCGCACTGCAGTGCAAAATCACATCCGATCTCTGTGCGATGCGATTTCAGCCATACAGATAGTATTGCTAAATTTGCATTGCCCTCGGACCAAACTCTTACAGGACCCTTTTTTTGGTCCACAGCAGAATCAGATCGCATGGGTGTTCACACCCATGCGATTCAATTACTGTCCGAGTTTGCAGATCGCACTGCGATATGCGAACTGATTTGGGGGTGTTATTAACTTTTAGGCCCAGTTCACACTTGTGCGATGCCCGACATCGCACAGGCATCGCATGTTATTCGCAGCACACTGCCATTCACATTACATGCGATGTCTGTGCGGTGCGATATCAGCTGTACAGATAGTATGGCTGATATCGCACCGCATTCGGTGCAAACACGCACAGGACCCTTTTTTCTGTTCGGACCAGAATCGGATCGCATGTGTGTTCACACATATGCGATCCGATTCATGTCCGGACTGTCAGTTCGCAGTGCGATATGCAAGCTGAACTGGGGGTGTTGTTAACAATGTATTGACACTCCCCAGCGATTCGCATATGGCAGTGTGAACTGACATGCAAGTTGGTGCGATGCGGGAACCCGCAGTGGATTCGCAGTGTTCTCGCATTGCACCAGTTTATCAATTTTTATGTATATCAATTATGAAATATATTTTATTTTAATTTATTAATACATTTTTATACTTGTATACTTTATTAAAATTATTTTTTTAATGATTATAAATGTATTTTGCATTTATATGAATGGTGTATAGCTGCATTACATATGTGCATTACATTCATTTACTATACACCATTCACATTTAAATAGGCATATGTATGATCTTTAAATATTGATAAAAACAATGTTTTTTTTATAATTAGGTTAATGTATATTATTGTGTAGGGGGAATTTAACTTTATTATTTTATGTTGGGGAATAATGTGTGCTGAATTGTGTTAAACATTTGTATTTTATGGTTCCTCATACTGTAATCCCGCTATATCACGCGAGATTATAGTGAGAGGAGCCGTTTCTCAGGAGTTCCTGGCATTTGTAGATCGCTCCTCAACTCAACATGAGAAGCGATCTACACACTTTCATAAACAGGCACTCAGAGGAGCGCGATCTCCTCTGAGAATGCCTGAGAACTGAAAAGCGGTATTTTACCTCACTTTCATAAAAGGACACCAAAAAGTGTTTGGGGACCTGGGTCCTGCCCCAGGGGACATGGATCAATGCAAAAAAAAGTTTTAAAAATGGCCGTTTTTTCGGGAGCAGTGATTTTAATAATGCTTAATGTCAAACAATAAAAGTGTAATATTCCTTTAAATTTCGTACCTGGGGGGTGTCTATAGTTTGCCTGTAAAGGGGCGCATGTTTCCCGTGTTTAGAACAATCTGATAGCAAAATGACATTTCAAAGGAAAAAAATCATTTAAAACTACTCGCGGCTATTAATGAATTGCCGGTCCGACAATACACATAAAAGTTCATTGATAAAAACGGCATGGGATTCCCCCACAGGGGAACCCCAAGCCAAAATTTTAAAAAAATGGCGTGGGGGTCCCCCTAAATTCAATACCAAGCCCTTCAGGTGTGGTATGGATATTAAGGGGAACCCCGGCCAAATTTTTTTTTAAAAAAGGCGTGGGGTCCCCCTCAAAATCTATACCAGACCCTTCAGGTCTGGTATGGATTTTAAGGGGAACCCCATGCCAAAATTTTAAAAAAAATGGCATGGGGTCCCCCCAAAAATCCATACCAGACCCTTATCCGAGCACGCAACCTGGCAGGCTGCAGGAAATGAGGGGGGGACGAGAGAGCACCCCCCCTCCTGAACCGTACTAGGCCACATGCCCTCAACATTGGGAGGGTGCTTTGGGGTAGCCCCCCAAAACACCTTGTCCCTATGTTGATGGGGACAAGGGCCTCATCCCCACAACCCTTGCCAGGTGGTTGTGGGGGTCTGCGGGCGGGGGGCTTATCGGAATCTGGAAGCCCCCCAGATCCCACCCCCCCGTGAGAAATGGTAAGGGGATACAAAAGTACCCCTACCATTTCGCAAAAATGTGTCAAAAATGTTAAAAATAACAAGAGACAATTTTTGACAACTCCTTTATTTAAATGCTATTACTTTCTTCTATCTTCTTTCTTCTATCTTCTATCTTCTATCTTCCTTCGGTTTCTTCCTCCATCTTCTTCTTCTTCTGATTCTTCTGGTTCTTACTCCGGTGTTCTCGTCCGGCATCTTCCTCCGTGGCGTCTTCTTCCCTTCTTCTCCTCGGGCCGCACCGCATCCATGATGGGAGGCTCTCGCTGTGTGACGCTTCTCGTCTTCTGACACTTCTTAAATAACGGAGGGCGGGGCCACCCGGTGACCCCGCCCCCCCACTGACATCATAGGGCATGCCACAGGAAAGTCCCCGTCAAGTCCCTGTGCGTCAGAGGGGGACGGGGTCACCGGGTGGCCCCACCCTCCGTTATTTAAGCGTTATTGAAGCGTCACACAGTGGGAGCCTCCCATCATGAATGCGGAGCGGCCCGAGGAGAAGAAGAGAAGAAGATGCCGCGGAGGAAGATGCCAGATGAGAACACCGGAGGAAGAACCAGAAGAACCAGAAGAAGAAGAAGATGGAGGAGGAAACCGAAGGAAAATAGAAGATAGAAGAAAGATAGAGATTCCGATAAGCCCCCTCGCCTGCAGACCCCCACAACCACCGGGCAAGGGTTGTGGGGATGAGGCCCTTGTCCCCATCAACATGGGGACAAGGTGCTTTGGGGGGCTACCCCAAAGCACCCTCCCAATGTTGAGGGCATGTGGCCTGGTACGGTTCAGGAGGGAGGGGCGTTCTCTCGTCTCCCCCTCTTTTCCTGCGGCCTGCCAGGTTGCATGCTTGGATAAGGGTCTGGTATGGATTTTTGGGGGGGGCCCCACGCCATTTTTTTAAAAAAAATTGGCGCGGGGTTCCCTTTAAAATCCATACCAGACCTGAAGGGTCTGGTATAGATTTTGAGGGGGACCCCACACCATTAAAAAAAAAAAATTTGTCCGGAGTTCCCCTTAATATCCATACCAGACCTGAAGGGCCTGGTATGGATTTTAGGGGGACCCCCCACGCCATTTTTTTTTAAATTTTAGTTCGGGGTTCCCCTGTGGGGGAATCCCATGCCATTTTAATCAATTAACTTTTATGTGTATTGTCGGACCGGCAATTCATTAATAGCCGCGAATAGTTTTTTTTTTTATTGTATTTTTATTTAGGGATTTCAAAGGAAATACAACAGAGAGTCACTGTCAAACAAACAATCGACAGTACAAAGTGATCATAATCATTCAAAAAGTATAAAACCTAAATTGAAATTTTTCCATAGAAAGATTACAGTGTTACCAATTTCACAGGTTAACAAAATGACAAGTATAGAAATCATAGAAGGGAAGTGTAGATAGGAGTCAAGGTGGGGAGGAACCCAGAGAGGGATCGTTCTGGATATGTTAGTAATTTACATCATAAGAGTTGTCACTCACTGGGTCTGGGGTTAGCGGGATTTCAGGAGCGCCTATACCAGACAGATCACTCCATGGGATTCCCACAAAGGAAAAGGGGAGGGGGAGGAGAGGATGCACCACGGAATCTCCAGGGGAATTTGGAAATGGGCCTGGGAGAACAGTTATTTACCCTACATCATTCAAGAAAGTATAGTGCTATTAGAGAGTGGAGGGATAGTTCTGGGTTTGAGTTCTGTGTGGTCCCACAGATCCCAAATGCTTGAAAATCGAGGAAGTGTATCATGAATAGTAGAAGTGAGGTGTTCTATTCTGCATATATTTGTTTCAATATTTGCAGGACTTGTGAGAGGGTGGGTGGAGATGAGGATAGCCATCTCGAGGGTATGGCTCATTTAGCTGCTAGAAGGATGAAACCAGCTAGCTTTTGAGCATACTTGGGAAGTTCTGGGAATGGCAAACCTAGGAGAAAATGAATTGGGTTTAAGGGAAGATTGGTTTCGAAGAGGTTTTGTAAGTATGTATGAATAGAGGACCAGAAGCTTTGGATACTGGGGCATTCCCAAAAAATGTGAAAATGGGAGTCGGTGTCTTCATGACATCTCCAACACACCCGAGGAACCCCAGGGTCATATCTATGTAAGACCTCTGTGGTTCTATACCAAAATAGTAATATTTTATAGGATGTTTCCCTTTGCTCCACAAAACGTGAGGACTTTGACGTAGCTTCCCATATTTTCTGCCATTGGGGGATGAGGATGGGTTGTTTTATAATTTGGGACCATTTCTTCATATATATATGATACGTGGAAGATAGTGGGAGGACCTTGTGTAAATATTTATAAATTTATGAGATAAGACGGGTTTGGTATGGACCTTGAGCACATAAAAGTTCAAAAGGGGTGGGTTTGTCTAGAGTGAGAGCAGGAGATTTGGTGCTGAAGTAATATTTAATTTGAAGACAAGAGTAGAATAAGTGTTTAGGAATTTGGTGTTTCCGTTGAATTTCATCAAAGGGTAAAAGTGTGTGAGTGAGTGGGTGTACAAGATTTCGGAGTTGGAAAATTCCAGTCCATGGAAGCATTCGGGTATATGATAAACTATCCGGAATGTCAGGATTAAACAACACGTTTAACAGGGGTGGACATGGGGATGAAAGGGAGAACTGACGGGAGCATTTTTTCCATATAGAGAGAGTGAAAATCATCGGGTGTAAGCATAAATTTGTAAGTTGGGGTATAGAGGACTCTAGGTTTGACCAAATCATTGAGCAGGAGTGAACAGGGCAAGTAATGTTCATTTCAATATCTGACCAGATACTAGATGCCATTCTGTGGGACCAGACTATGATCGGTTTTAGGTGTGTGGCAAAGTAATATTTAAGGAGGTCTGGGGCTCCCAACCCACCTCTGGATCTGGGGGCGAGTACAACCGAGCTGGCAATTTGGTGAGCTTTATAGTGCCATATAAAGTTAAGGAATGACCTTTGAGTGGCTTTAAGTTGTGACATTGGGATGGGGATTGGTAGGGTCTCAAATAAATAGAGGAGTCTCGGTAGGATAGACATCTTCAGGACATTGATGCGGCCCAAGAGAGAGACGGGATATGTGTCCCATTGTCGCAGAAGTCGGTCAATGTCACGGAAGAGAGAAGGGAAATTGGCTTGGTAAAGGCTTGAATATGAGGCAGTTAGATTAATTCCTAAGTATTTAAGGGATTTTGTGCACCAATTGTATGAGTAATTTTGTTGTAGGGTAGTAAGATCTGAAGGTGACATGAGTATGGGTAAGGCTTCTGTCTTGCTTGTGTTAATCTTATAGCCTGAGAGGGAGCTGAATTCTTTAAGCAGAGCATGTAAATTTGGGAGAGAAATGTGAGGTCTAGTCAGGGTTAACAAAATGTCATCCGCAAACAGGGATAGTTTGTATTCGTTTTGGCGTAGTGAAACTCCACGGATATCAGGGTGAATGTGGATGGCTGCGGCTAGAGGCTCCAGGCAAAGGATGAAAAGCAAGGGGGATAGTGGACACCTCTGCCTAGTACCATTGCTGAGGGAGAAGGATGGTGATAAGTAGGACGATAGTTGAACTTGAGACGAGGGGCGGGAGTATAGAGCATGCAGTGCGGCAATGAAGGGGCCTTCGAAACCAACAGAAGAACCAGAAGAAGAAGAAGATGGAGGAGGAAACCGAAGGAAAATAGAAGATAGAAGAAAGATAGAGATTCCGATAAGCCCCCCCGCCCGCAGACCCCCACAACCACTGGGCAAGGGTTGTGGGGATGAGGCCCTTGTCCCCATCAACATGGGGACAAGGTGCTTTGGGGGGCTACCCCAAAGCACCCTCCCAATGTTGAGGGCATGTGGCCTGGTACGGTTCAGGAGGGAGGGGCGTTCTCTCGTCCCCCCCTCTTTTCCTGCGGCCTGCCAGGTTGCATGCTTGGATAAGGGTCTGGTATGGATTTTTGGGGGGGACCCCACGCCATTTTTTTAAAAAAAATTGGCGCGGGGTTCCCCTTAAAATACATACCAGACCTGAAGGGTCTGGTATAGATTTTGAGGGGGACCCCACACCATTAAAAAAAAAAATTGTCCGGAGTTCCCCTTAATATCCATACCAGACCTGAAGGGCCTGGTATGGATTTTAGGGGGACCCCCCCACGCCATTTTTTTAAAAATTTTGGTTCGGGGTTCCCCTGTGGGGGAATCCCATGCCGTTTTAATCAATGAACTTTTATGTGTATTGTCCGACCGGCAATTCATTAATAGCCGCGAATAGTTTTTTTTTTTTTATTGTATTTTTATTTAGGGATTTCAAAGGAAATACAACAGAGAGTTACCGTCAAACAAACAATCGACAGTACAAAGTGATCATAATCATTCAAAAAGTATAAAACCTAAATTGAAAATTTTCCATAGAAAGATTACAGTGTTACCAATTTCACAGGTTAACAAAATGACAAGTATAGAAATCATAGAAGGGAAGTGTAGATAGGAGTCAAGGTGGGGAGAAACCCAGAGAGGGATCGTTCTGGATATGTTAGTAATTTACATCATAAGAGTTGTCACTCACTGGGTCTGGGGTTAGCGGGATTTCAGGAGCGCCTATACCAGACAGATCACTCCATGGGATTCCCACAAAGGAAAAGGGGAGGGGGAAGGAGAGGAGGCACCATGGAATCTCCAGGGGAATTTGGAAATGGGCCTGGTAGAACAGTTATTTACCCTACATCATTCAAGAAAGTATAGTGCTATTAGAGAGTGGAGGGATAGTTCCGGGGTTGAGTTCTGTGTGGTCCCACAGATCCCAAATGCTTGAAAATTGAGGAAGTGTATCATGAATAGTAGAAGTGAGGTGTTCTATTCTGCATATATTTGTTTCAATATTTGCAGGACTTGTGAGAGGGTGGGTGGAGATGAGGATAGCCATCTCGAGGGTATGGCTCATTTAGCTGCTAGAAGGATGAAACCAGCTAGCTTTTGAGCATACTTGGGAAGTTCTGGGAATGGCAAACCTAGGAGAAAATGAATTGGGTTTAAGGGAAGATTGGTTTCAAAGAGGTTTTGTAAGTATGTATGAATAGAGGACCAGAAGCTTTGGATACAGGGGCATTCCCAAAAAATATGTGGACAGTGGACACCCCTGCCTAGTACCATTGCTGAGGGAGAAGGATGGTGATAAGTAGGACAATAGTTGAACTTGAGACGATGGGCGGGAGTATAGAGCATGCAGTGCGGCAATGAAGGGGCCTTCGAAACCAAAATTAGAAAGCGTAGCAAACATAAAGGGCCAACTGAGGCTATCAAAGGCTTTAGAGCATCTAGGCTTAATATTGGAGCTGGGCGTGTTGTTTTGTTCAATAGATCAATAAGGTCTATAGTGGGTCTTGTATTGTCTCCCGCGTGTCTGGCCGTTACAAAACCTACTTGATCTTTATGTATGAGCCTGGGGATCAAGTGGGATAGTCGATTAGCTAAAATTTTTGTGAATATTTTATAATCTGAGTTGAGTAACGCAATGGGTCTGTAATTATCTGGGAGGGAGGGATCTTTACCGGGTTTTGGGATTACAGAAATATGGGCATGAAGGAATTGGGGGTGGGGTAGAGTGCCTTTAAACAGGGAGGATAATAAGGAGATTAGATGTGGGCTAAGGATTGGTAGAAAGGTTTTATAATAGAAATATGGCAAGCCATCAGGGCCAGGGGATTTTTTGGGTAGGGAGATTTTTAACTACTTCAGCTAATTCCTCAGGAGTGACTATCGAGTTTAAAGATAAAAGATGATCAGGAGAGAGTCTGGGTAAATGTACTGAATCGAAGAAAGAGTCAAATTTTTCTTGTGTAAAGTTGTATTGGGGGTCTGATTGTAGGCAGTTATACAGTTTGCGATAGAAGTCTCCGAATACTTTAGACCAATGGCATCCCTAGGGGGGGCCAGAGGGGACCCTGACCCCCCCAACATTATGCTGTGCCCCACCATGTCCCCCTCCCCCCAATTAAATTTTTTTTTTTACAAAAAATCAATGTCTAAGAGGGAGAGAGTACCCAGTCAGCTCCTGTGGGTGATTCCTCCCCCCTCCCTCTGCTCGCTGACACTGCATAATGCGAGCGCTCACACAACCACGACCACCCGATCTGCTCCTTCCTCTGCATCCTCATTTGCAGGGAGAAGAGCGAGTTGCAGGAAGGACTCCACCAGGACTCTCAGTTACTGAAAAAACAGACTGATTTCTCCCATCCTTAGGACAGGAGAACCAGCCTGTAAATTCCAAGAGATGCCAGACCAGCGCTGTCAATAGCAGGGGCAGGACAGCAAGAGGAGGCTGGGGAACCCCACAGTGGCAGAACACCAGGGCCCGGTGGCAAGACAACCTTTGCAACCCTGATAGTTCTCCCACTGCTTTGGATCCTTATATTTTCTTGGTATGCTGGTGACATATATCTCTTGTTTTTTGCCACCCTGGGGGGCCCCAATACAGTAGGAAGGGAACTCACTGCAGAACATGTGAAAGGGCCGTTGTGGGGTCATAGTAAAGGGCCCCAGGATATATATATATATCCTGGGGCCCTTGCATTTTATAGTTGCCCCCCTACTTTTGTCCCTGTCCCCCCATGTGCCCCCCCTAAATATGAAAGCTGGAGACGCCACTGCTTTAGACATTGTAGTGTCTAAGGGCAGTATGTTGGGGTGCCGTCAGGTTGTCTAAGAAAGTCTGGGGATGAATAAAAAGGGCAAGGTTTCAATTTATTCACCAACATCCTATGAGGTTTGTTCGAGTATTCATAGAATTTCTATTTAGACCATAGGAGAGATTTGTAAATTTTTTCATGTCTAATGATCTGAGTTGATTACGTAAGGAAATAACGGCTCGGAGCCTAGCCACCGTGGGGGAGGAGAGTAAAAGTTTTTTAGCTTTGTGGAGTTTGGAAATAGCAAAGGAGCGTTGAAGAGCTGCGTCTTTTTTCAGACGAGAACCTGTGGAAATACAGTGCCCTCTAAAGACGGCTTTGTGAGCCTCCCATAGGGTGGAGGGCTCCGAGACCGTATTAACATTAAGCTGGAAATATTCAACTAAACTATTCGATAGGTGGTCCCTGGTTTCAGTGATTCGGAGAAGGGTTTCGTTGAGTCGCCAATGGCATGTTCTAGGGGATGCGGAGGACAGGGCAATATCCAGATGGACTGAGGAGTGGTCTGACCAGGAGACGGGATACATTTCAGACGAGACTGTGGATGTCAGAAGGGGGGAGGAGATAAAGAAATGATCTAATCTACAGTAGAGTTTGTGAGGTGAGAGTAAAATGTGTATTGTTTGTGTGTTGGGTGTTTGATCTTCCAGATGTCCAAGAGGCCTCTAGCTCTGATGAGCCTCCGAAATTATTTGGAAAGGCGATCAGAGCCAGATGGGGTCCCAGACAGGAACAGTACAAGTCTGTCCTTACTGGGGGACATGGTCATATTAAAATCCCCCCCAATTACTGTGAAGGGTTGAGAAAATTTATCGAGGACGTCAAACATAGTGGAGAGGAAATGAACCTGCCCAGAGTTGGGAGCGTATATATATTAACTATCGTGAGGGATTGGGAAAGGAACATGCAGTCCAGGATAATAAATCTGCCATGGGGGTCCAAATAGGAGGATTAAATTTGTAATGGACATAGGCGATTAATGAGGATCACCACGCCTGCTTTACCAGACGGGTCAGATGCCATAAAAGATAACGGAAAATGTTTACTAGCAAATTTGAGAGAACCCCCAGGACGGAAATGGGTCTCCAGGACTAGGATTACATCAGCTCTAGAAGCCTTAAACTCTTTCAGCGCCAGCCATCTCTTCTGAACAGAGTTTAAACCTTTGACATTACAAGTAAAAAATTTTAGTGCCATAACGACTTAACCTGGTGAGTATGCATTTGATAGGTAACATAGCATTTGTTGGGTAAGGGATTCCGTGGTGCAAGGGTTATTGGGAAGGTGTAGAGTAACCTGTCAAAACATAAAACATCATCAAAACTGTAACCTTGACAATTCCAATCTAGGAGATGTAACCACCTCTGGTCAGGAAAAAAGACCACAGGATAAGCAGTGAAGAGGACATTATAAAAATGAAAATGAAAAAGTAAATAAAAAATGAAAAAAACACAAAAATAAAAAGCTTCAAAAAGGAGAAAAAAGAAAAAGAAAAAATAGATGAGAGCCATAGAGTCATCCGAAGAGAAGCCTGGAAGGGCAGGGCCCTCCAGGAAGCCCAGGTCTGAGCCTTGGGTCGGGAAAGGGAGCATGAAGGCCACCAAAAAAGAGGGGCTATAGGATCCCCCTCCAATATCCGGAGCAAAAGACCTAGGTATTAAAGGCAATTAAAACTTAGAAAAATACAAACTGGTTAACGAAGGTGTCATAGAGAACAACAACAGTTAAGTCAGGACACCCCATGGGCAGAATGATGGGTGTGTGAGCCTACCAGAGGGGCAGGCGGCCTCCTAGGAACATCAGGAGGTTAAAACAAAAATAACATATAAAGCCATAGCCATGTGTAGGGCTCCTCAGGTTGGGAATCTGGAAGATGGATGCCTCTGAGGGGTGAGATTGGATTTGTGTGGTTTCTGCCTCACTGGGGTCCAGATATGACCCGGGATTGAGGACGGTTTAGGAGTGGCAGGAAGAGGTACAGGTTCTTCATCCGGGAAAGGCGGCAGGCCCAGGTTGCATAAGAAGGCATCACTTTCCTGGAGGTCACATGGGGAGTATTGTACACCACCACGGGAGGCAGAGAGGCGAAAGAGGAAGCTCCAGCGATATAAGACTTTGTGGGTCTGGAGATGTAGAGTCAGTGGATGGAGATTCCTTCATCTTGACAGGGTGATAGGCGAAAGATCGCTGAAAATCTGGATCCTAGATCCCCTGAAGTCAATTCTGGATCGATTATGGGTGGCGATGGTTAAGGCTCCTTTGCTGTAATGAATAGTAATGAAACCTGACAATCACGTCTCTTGGGTTGGATCCAGCCGGAGTTTTGGGGGCTACGGATCTATGGGCCCTGTCCAAGCGCCAGTCAATATCAGGTATATTGGGGGGCCATTACATTGAACAGACTCAAAAGATAAGGGCGAAGGTCTGCTTCAGGGATGCCTCTGATCCGTAGGTTCTGCCTGCGCTCTCTGTTTTCAAGGTCTTCTTGTTGAGCCTGGAGTTGAGTGACTGAGTGTTTAATGGCAGCGTTGTCTTCTTCTAATACTTGGACATATTGTATGAGTTCGTCGAACATTGTCTCAAGCGTGTCCGTACGGCCGCCTAGTTGGTCTATCTCACCTCTCAGTTCTTTAGCAAGTTTTCCTACTTCCTGGGCAATATTGTGGGTGATGGCCTGGAGTAGGGATTGCAGTTTAGTGTCTAGAATGTCTGCCGTGAGCGGGGCAAATGATCCCTGTGGTGGATTGGGTGTAATGTCAAATAAAGTACCTGTTTCAGGCTAAATTTGTTCTCTTGGATCTTGTGTGACGTCTTCGCCATTTGGAACCGTAGATGCAGGTCTGTGTAGGTAGCGGTCCATGGTAATAGAAGACTGGGAGGCGAACACTGAGGTGTAATTCTTTCTTTGGTCACTGTAGGAGGCTGAGGAGATGACTCCTGTGGCTAGTGGTGCTTCAGAGCGGTTAGCAGGAATCCCGGATAGACGGAAGGGAACAAGGTATTAGGCTTAACATGCCTGTCATGTTGGAAAGTTATATATGAATCTGATAGACTGTTCTTTAGAGGAGAAGGCTGGGGGGGTTTATTCGTAATGTGTCCCATATTGGAGCAGGGCTGTATGCCTGAAGAGGGGTAGTAGGCAAGCACTGGGTCCCGAAGAGACAGGCTGGAAAGTGCAGTGGTGCCACCCTATCTGTGCGGGGCCAGGGCTCAAATGCTTTCCGGACGAGTTTCAGGAAAGAAGGCACAATAGGGCTAGGGCACAGTACCTGAGTATGGGTGGGCCCGTCTTAGAAGCTGGGCCGCAAGATGGTGGCCGGCGCCGACTGCCTCTGAGACAACCTCTCCCTTGTCCTCTGATGGCTGTGAGGGGATTGTGCGCCTTTCAGCAATCTTCCCGAGGTGCCTGCTGTAGATGAGGGTAGGCTGGTTGTCCCCCATACCGCCGATCGCGGTACTAGAGCCTGGGGACGCTGGAGGCTTCACAGGCCTCAGAATTGTTGTAGGCCGTGTGTGTCCGGGACCTTTTTCTGCAGGCTTTTTGAATATTCCCGGGTCCCCACACAGTCCGGTCTGCTCCGGGGATGGCACTCCCAGCTGTAGGCAGGCTAATCCCCGTTCGTTCCGCCGATCATGGCACTCGAGGCCGGGGATGTCGGAACTCCCGTAGGGCAGGATTTGGGTAGTCCTTTAAGTTTTGTGTGCGCTGGATGGCGATGGATTACAGAGGGCTTGGCGGAGCTCCTCTGTAACACGTCTAGCCTCGTCTCCGTCCAGACACGCCCCTGCCGCAAATAGTTTTAAATGACTTTTTTTCCTTTGAAATGTCATTTTGCTGTCAGACTGTTCTAAACACGGGAAACATGCGCCCCTTTACAGGCATGCTATAGACACCCCCCAGGTACGAAATTTAAAGGATTATAACACTTTTATTGTTTGACTTTAAGCATTATTAAAATCACTGCTCCCAAAAAAACCGGTCGTTTTTAAAACTTTTTTTGCATTGATCCATGTCCCCTGGGGCAGGACCCAGGTCCCCAAACACTTTTTATGACAATAACTTGCATATAAGCCTTTAAAATTAGCACTTTTGATTATTCATGTTCGTGTCCCATAGACTTTAACGGTGCTCGCGTGTTCGAACAAATTTCTTTACTGTTCGCATGTTCTGGTGCGAACTGAATAGGGGGGTGTTCGGCTCATCCCTACTGGTGATGCTCTCCATGGTGGCCACGATTGGTCTACCTTGAGGATGTGTGGAATCTTTATGGATTTTGGGTACATGATAAAAATATGGTCTATGGTAAAAAAATTATATTTTAGGAAAGAGGTTTCTGATTTGTTGATAATGCCTTCTGAGGGGGCCCTATCTATTAGTTCATGGGCTTCTACAATGAATGATGAGAGTGGATCTTTGGATATTGTTGTATATGTGTTGGTATCAGAGAGTAGTCATAAAGACTCCTGAAGATAATCAGATTTGTTCTGGATTACTAGGCTGCCACCTTTATCCGCTGTTTTGATGATTAGGTTGGAGTTTTTTGTGAGCTCATTGAGTGCAGTGAGTTCAGAGGGGGAAAGATTGGATGATGAAGAGGGGGTATTGGGATTATGTTGACACAGGCGGAGTATGGCTGCATACACTACTTGGTAGAAAGTTTAGATATACAGGCCTTTGGCGAAGGTGGGATTGAAGACAGACTTTGGGTGAAAGGCGGTGTGTTAAATAAGTGGAGATGTGGGAGCATGCTGCATTAGTAGTTCAAGATAATAATCCTCTATGTCTTCAGTATATAACTATTGAGAGTTTAAAATCGTCTGTCCTATATTAAAATGTTTTTATCACGCTGCACTTAGATGGTGCTGCTCTCTGTTTCTACTGTCTACAGATCCCCTTCTAGCTTGTTATGAGCTGGCAGTCATCCAGAGTCAGCCAATCTGTGACCATCTACACACCTCTTGCTGCATTTGAACTCTCATGCATGGCCTCCCCACTATAGAGAGTAGATTAATCACCCATTTCTCTCTATTTGAGCTGACAGAGCACACATGAACATATGTATATAATATAAAACTGCATGCAGGGCACTGGACAAAGCACTAGGAACAAAAGAGAGGTGAGATGATTTGATACAGTAATGTAATCTGTAAGATTACAGTGTACTGTATGTGTTATGTTTTTTTGTACTTTTTTGAACTTGCCACCGGGCTCTGCCCCATGCATCGTGACGCTCACAGGGAATGGAGCCCAGCACACAAAGCATCAGGCAGATGATCTGGCAGGGGACACAGTGGGGGGGACATCACAGGATCCTGGTGACAAGGTAAGTAACCTGGACCAGGAATGCAATCCCTAGTGTGGCTCGGGGTTACCACTAATGGTACTGAAATTTAACCCAGAGCCACACTTGAGAATACTGCCAGGAGGGTTAAAGGACATGCTTCTCTCACTGCTGACCTCTTTAATGTCAGATCTGTCCTCCATCTGACATCAACAGTTTGGGGATTAGGGTCTCATACATAGAAGATAAAATGGAGGAATGTACCACAATTGTAAATGATCTTCTGGACGCCTATGATGAAGTAAAAGATGACCAGTCCTGGATTAAAGCTTAACTGGCAGACCTGGAAGATCGCTCTCGCTGTAATAATGCTAAATTACGCTGTATACCCGAATCAGTAATGCCTGCTGATCTCCAAAAATATGCAAGTGATCTCATGCACGCTATCCTTCCCAATGCCACTCCAATTGAAATCTCCTTGGACCGTATACACAGGGCATCCAAACCGCCTCACCTAGCCACCTCAGTAACCAGGGATGTGCTTATGAGAGTGCATTTTTTCAGCTCAAAAGATATGCTACTGGCGGCTGCCAGATCAGCTGTAACCCTTCAATGGGTAGTGTCATCTGGTGAGTGCAGCACATAAGGGGGCATGACACAAAGAATTTGCTTGGATCTTGGATCTATGCACGTTTTCTGTAGCACTTTTTTTACTTCCTGATATATGGAATTTTCATGGACTTTACTTTTATTTATGGATTTTAATTACGTTACTATTGGAATATCTCAATTTGCTATTATTGCACTTTGCACTTTGTGTATGGTATTTGCACTTAGCACTTTGTCTAAAGTGTTGCAACCTTTCATTGTTTATGTTTTTTGTTTACCACTTTAATATTGTTTACATTATTTAATATTGTTCACACAACAATTGTTGGAAAGGTCTCCAAGTCTGATCTTGCCCCTAGGTATTCCTGCACCATGTAAATCAGACACTGGCGATGGTTGCATCGGTCAGACGGCCACCTTCTCCACCGTTCCTTCTGTGACTGACCGAAGCCTCTGCAACACGTTGTCCAGGAGGACCAGGAAATTGTAACCTCCCAGGCTCTGGAAACGCATTGCACAAACCATTCTGCAAAGCCTCCCAAAGATGTTTCATCCTCTGCTTCCTCTGCAAAGGCTGGATAAGTTCCGCAACCTTACCCTTGTAACATGGATCAAGAAGGGTTGCCAGCCAGTAATGATCCCTCTCCTTGATACCATGAATCTGAGGGTCCTTTCGCAGGCTTTGCAGGATCAGGGAGGCCATGCAGCGAAGGTTTGCTGAGGCATTCGATCCGGACTCCTCTGGGTCACTAAGGATGACATGATCCACAGCCACCTCCTCCCAGCCACATACAAGTTCATGGGTTTCTGGGGACTGAAAACGATCCCTTGAAGAGTGCTGCTGATGCTGAGTGCTAGGCTCCACCTCCATGCTGACACAATCCTCATCCTCCTCCTCCTCCTCTTCCTGTGTAATCGGCGGGCCAGCAGGTATACTGTCCGGATAAAAGGGGCCTTGAGAGGTAAGGAAGTCCTCCTCTTACTCCCTCTGTTCTGTCTCAAGTGCCCTGTTCATTATTCCATGAAACGTGTGCTCCAACAGGAAGACAAAAGGGACAGTGTGACTGATGCATGCACTGTCACTGCTCACCATCCTCATGGCCTCCTCAAATGGTGACAGGACAGTGCATGCATCCTTGATCAGTAGCCACTGGTGTGGCGAAAAAAAGCCAAGCTCCTGTGACCCCGTGCCATACTCACACAGGTACTCATTGATGGCCCTCTGCTGCATGTGCAGCCGCTGCAGCATTGCAAACATTGAGTTCCAGCTGGTGGGCATGTCACAAATGAGGCGGTTCTTGGGCAGGTTGCATTCCTTTTGAAGGTCAGCCAGCCAAGCACTGGCATTATATGACCAGCGGAAATGCCCACAGACTTTCTTGGCCTGCCTCAGGAGATCCTGAGGTACCTGCAAAAGAATCGCTGCACCACCAAATTAAGGACGTGAGCCAAACAGGGAACATGGGTCAAGTGTCCCTGTCGGAGGGCGGAAAGGAGGTTGGTACCATTGTCGCAAACCACCATTCCTGGCTGAAGCTGGCGTGGTATTAACCACCTCTGAGTCTGCCCCTGCAGAGCTGACAGAATCTCTGCCCCAGCGTGGCTCCTGTTGCCTAAGCAGACCAACTCAAGCACCGCATGGAATCTGTTTGCTCGAGTGCTTGGTAGCCCCTTGAATGCCTACGGAGCACCGCTGGTTTCGAGGAAAAATCTTCAGAGGAAGAGGCCATAGAGGAAGAAGAAGAGGGGGGGTGGAGGAGAGAGGTGTGGCAGAATCACCACTACTAGCATTTTGGAGGCATGGTGGCCGAACAAGCTCCAACAATACTGCACCCTGTCCTGCATCCTTCCAAGCCGCCAGCTGAGTTACCCAGTGCGCCGTGAAAGAAAGGTAACGTCCCTGTCCATGCCTGCTGGACCATGAGTCAGCGCTAATATGCACCTTACCGCTGACCGCCCTGTCCAACCAGGCCAAGACATTGCCTTCCACATGCGGGTAGAGAGCCAGAATGGCCTTCTGTGAAAAGAAATGGCATTAGGAACCTGCTACTGAGGTACCGCACATTCCACAAATTAATAAAAGGGGGCAGAGTCTACCAGCTGAAAAGGCAGCAGTTGGAGTGCTAGCAATTTTGCCAAACTAGCATTCAGCCGCTGAGTATGTGGATGGCTGGGACCAAATTTCTTTCAACGGTTTAGCAACTGGGGTAGGGAAATTTGACTGCTACAATCGGATGTTGGTGTAGCGATAGCAGATTGAATGCAAGTACTTGGCACACCTAATTCTATACCTTCATTCCTATCAGTGCAGGTTTCTGAGAGGACTGAAGGTATAGTGGGGTTGGAGATCCCAGCTGATGAGGAGCAAGGAGAGGTCCGCCTTGTTCTTTGGTGTGGGTCTTTTAAGTACTGTTGCCAACGGACTGCATGGCAGGTCGACATATGTCTGGTAAAGCATGTGGTGCCCAAGCGGCTGCTGTTTTGGCCACGCTTGATACGCTTCAGACATATGTTGCAAACAGCAACGGTACGATCTGCTGCACACGTATCAAAAAAGGCCCACACCAAAGAACTTTTCAAAATATGCGGGGAGTCAGCAGTGCCCTTCACATGCAGAGCTCTGCGGTGTGATGCAGTCGGGTGGCTGCCCTTAAGCTGGCCCCTGGAGGGCATCCTGCCTCGTTGGAGATGTGCCTCCTTCTCCTCCTCTCTTCTATCAGGCACCCACGTAGAGTCAGTGACCTCGTCATCCCCTCCCTCCTCGTCACTGGAGCAAACCTGGCAGTATGCTGCAGCTGGGGGAACATGACTGCCAGTTTCTTGTCCTGCTTGGGCACCCCTCTCTCTGGGCTCACGTTACTGCCTTCCTCAACCTGGGTACCATCATTGGAGCCTTCAAAACGCTGCGCATCCTCCTGCAGCATGTACCCGACACTGTGGTCGAACAGTTCGGAGGACTCCTCCGTGCATGATGGTGGGGCTAGTGAAGGAGTGACTGATGACATATCAACCAATAGAATAGGCCACTTTGGCAGCTGCATTGGCATTCAAACTACTCTGAGCCTGGGTGACAGAGGATGAGGAGGATGAGGACGGCTCACTTATCCACTCTACCAACTCTTCTGCATGTTGTGGATCAACGCGGCCAGCTGCCAAAAACGGACAAGCGTGCCCCACGGTCACGTGCTGAGGATGCATCGTGTCCACCACCAGCACTGTTGGCTGTAGACACAGAGCCTGCTTGCCCTCTTTTAGTGGCCTTTGAGCTTCTGCCTCTCCTTGGTGACCTTCCAGACATGCTGTAAAATTTTATTAGCAAAAGACCGCCTGAAGTTTACTAGAAAAAGTACACCAGGAATTGCCTGCAGTCAGATATAGGCTTGGCTAGACTAGAATGCAGTGGATATATATATATATATATATATATATATATATATATATATATAGATGACTGTATATATATTTTATGCACTGCAGATCATTGAATCACCTGCCTGCTTGCCTGAAAGTATATTTGAAAATGTACACCAGGATACCAGTCAGATATAGGCTTGCTTAGACTAGAATGCGGTGGATATATATATGTAGGAGACTGTATATATATTTAATGCACTGCAGATCACTGAATCACCTGCCTGTCTGCCTGAAAGTGTATTTGAAAACGTACACCAGGAATGGCCTGCAGTCAGATATAGGCTTGGCTAGACTAGAATGCAGTGGATATATATGTAGGAGACTGTATATATATATTTTTGCACTGCAGCTTACTGAATCACCTGCCTGCCTGAAAGTATATTTGAAAACGTACACCAGAAATGGCCTGCAGTCAGATATAGGCTTGGCTAGACTAGAATGCAGTGGATATATATATGTAGGAGACTGTATATATATTTTATGTACTGCAGCTCACTGAATCACCTGCCTGCCTGAAGTATAACAGAAACAGTACACCAGGAATGGCCTGCAGTCAGATCTAGCTAAACTGGATACAGTGTGTATATATATATATATATATATATATACAAGCCTGGATGTATACATATACTAAATACACTGCACCTAACTGAATTGCCTGCCTGCTCAATCTAAATGAAATGACACTCTCTCTCGGTCAACGCCAGCAACACACTACACAGGGCCGATGTGCAGGCGGCCTTATATAGTGTGGGGCGTGGACTTGGGCAAGGGAAAGGCACCCTGCCTTTGGCCAATTATGGCTCTCTGCTGACGACGCTGTGATTGGCCAAAGCATGCGGGTCATAGTGCATGCTTGGCCAATCATCAGACAGCAATGCACTACGATGTTGCAGTGCATTATGGGGCGTGGCGCGCCGCTCGAATTTGGCGCAAATGCCCTATAATGTTCGTATTTCGACAAACGATCGAACAGCCAATGTTCGAGTCTAACTCATGTTTGACCCGAACATAAAGCTCATCCCTAGTTACAAGCTTTGATAATAACCCTCCCAAAGCCAGGGAAAGAGCCAAATACTCAAAATCTCTTGGTTCTCTTGGTTCTCATGGTGACTTTTGGGTTTTAGCTGAGCATAGGGATGAGGACCACCCAGTCCGGGAAGAAAGTCAGGAGTGGTTCTTTGTAACCCAAGGACCCGATCTCGGAAACCCTTTTGGCCGAAGTAAATACCTAAAAAAGGATTTATTCGGTAAGGCATATTGGGCTCTTAGTTCCTGGAAAGTTTTCAGGTTACCTTCTTGGAATAACTGTGAAAGGTATCTCAGGCCACATCTCTCCCATTCCTTTATTGTCCCCATCTTCTGAAGCTCTCCCAGTTTGCTATTTCCCCACAATGGAGTAAGATCCGAGAATCCTCTGTAATTCAATAATATTTTCGCCGTGTCCCAAGCTTTCATCATTAACTTCAGAGTGGGTAGTTTTGGGAGAAAGGATCCTGCCTCCAAAGCTTCGGGTATAGATTAGTGTGGAGTGGTTTGTAAAAGTAACTTCCTTCCTGCTTCTTGTCCAGCTACATTACACCCCCTAAATATTGAAGTTGTGATGCCAAAAAGTAGCTAAAAGGGTGTGGGAGCACTACCCCTCCTTCCTGTTTCTGCGCTACCCCTCCTTCCTGTTTCTGAAGTTGCAAAGTACTTAACCAAATTTTAGCTGGGCCGTCTTTACAAATCATTTCCCTAAACAGGGTCTCTATCCTTTGAAACCATTTTTTGTAAAGCCAAATTGGTGAGTTGTGCAATACATAAAGGAGCTGGGGTAGCCAGATCATTTTAATCAAGTTGCACCGACCTGCCACAGATAAACGCAGGCGTTTCCAGATTTTAATTTTTCCCTTAAATTTAATCAGCAGAGGGTCGATATTAACTAAGGCGAACTTTTGAGGGTCTTTAGAGATGTTTATACCCAGATATTTAAATGTATTTACTACTGGGATCTGGGTTACTGTACCTCCTCTGGTAATGGGCTTACCAGGGAGTCTACTGGTAACAGACTGGACTTTGCCCAGTTTATTTTTAATCCAGAGAGTTGACCAAATCTATTAATGATATTCATGGCTTTATGGAAGGAGTCCTGCGTATCCCCTAGGAAAAGCAGGAGATCATCTGCATATAGTGCAACTTTCTCTTCCAGATCATCTCTTCTGAAGCCCTTCACCTGGTCAGATGACCTGAGTGCCATGGCCAAGGATTCAATTGCGAGGGCAAAAAGAAGGGGCGACAGGGGACACCCCTGCCTAGTCCCCCTCCCCAATCCAAACTTGACTGATTGCTCGCTATTTGCTCTTACTCTGGCCTCTGGTGCTTTATAAAGCATCTTGACCCAGTCGATAAATCCCATACCCAGTTGGGTCATTTCCATGGCCTTCCACAAGTACTGCCACTCTAGGCTGTCGAAGGCCTTGGCGGCATCCAAAGACAAGATGGCCCTCTCCCCCTCCCCATCTGTCGGGACCTGGAGGTTCAAGTATAGGCACCTGATGTTAACGCTTGTTGTTCTCCCAGGTTGGAAACCCGACTGATCGGGGTGGACAAGGTTCGCGAGAACTTAATCTTGCTTAATCTAGCCGCCAAGACCTTCACCAAAATCTTCATATCGGCATTCAGCAGGGCAATCGGCCTATATGAGGCTACGTCGAGCGGGTCTTTACCCCCCTTGTGTATAATATATGTAAATAATTTATTATATCTTTTCATGTGACAACACTGAAGAAATGACACTTTGCTACAGTATAAAGTAGTGAGGGTACAACTTTTATAACAGTGTAAATTTGCTGTCTCCTCAAAATAACTCAACACACAGCCATTAATGTCTAAACCGCTGGCAACAAAAGTGAGTACACCCCTAAGTGAAAATGTCCAAATTGGGCCCAATTAGTCATATTCACTCCCCGGTGTCATGTGACTCGTTAGTGTTACAAGGTCTCAGGTGGGAATTGGGAGCAAGCATGTTAAATTTGGTGTCATCGCTCTCACTCTCTCATACTGGTCACTGGAAGTTCAACATGGCACCTCATGGCAAAGAACTCTCTGAGTATCTAAAAAAAAAATTGTTGCTCTACGCATAAAAATGGCCTAGGCTTTAAGAAGATTGCCAAGATCCTAAAACTGAGCTGCTGCACGGTGGCCAAGACCATACAGCGTTTTAACAAGACAGGTTCCACTCAGAACAGGCCTCGCCATGGTCGAATAAAGAAGTTGAGTGCACATTCTCAGCATCATATGCAGAGGTTGTCTTTGGGAATTAGACTTATGAGTGCTACCAGCATTGCTGCAGAGGTTGAAGGGTGGAGGGTTAGCCTTTAAGTGCTCAGACCATACGCCGGACACTGCACCAAATTGGTCTGCATGGCTTTCGTCCCAGAAGGAAGCCTCTTCTAAAGATGAGGCACAAGGAAGCCCGCAAACAGTTTGCTGAAGACAAGCAGACTAAGGACATGGGTTACTGGAACCATGTCCTGTGGTCTGATGAGACCAAGATAAACGTATTTGGTTCAGATGGTGTCAAGTGTGTGTGGTGGCAACCAGGTGAGGAGTACAAAGACAAGTGTGTCTTGCCTACAGTCAAGCATGGTGGTGGGAGTGTCATGGTCTGGGGCTGCATGAGTTCTGCCGGCACTGGGGAGCTACAGTTCATTGAGGGAACCATGAATGCCAACATGTACGATGACATACTGAAGCAGAGCATGATCACCTCCCTTCAGAGACTGGGCCGCAGGGCAGTATTCAAAATGATAACAACCCCAAACGCACCTCCAAGATAACCACTGCCTTGCTAAAGAAGCTGAGGGTAAAGGTGATGGACTGGCCAAGCATGTCTTCAGACCTAAACCCTATTGAGCATCTGTAGGGCATCCTCAAACGGAAGGTCTCTTACATCCACCAGCTCCGTGATGTCGTCATGGAGGAGTGGAAGAGGACTCCAGTGGCAACCTGTGAAGCTCTGGTGAACTCCATGCTCAAGAGGGTTAAGGCAGTGCTGGAACAAAATGGTGGCCATACAAAATACTGACACTTTGGGCCCAATTTGGACATTTTCACTTAGGGGTGTACTCACTTTTGTTGCCTGCGCTTTAGACATTAATGGCTGTGTGTTGAGTTATTTTGAGGGGACAGCAAATTTACACTGTTATACAAGCTGTACCCTCACTACTTTACATTGTAGCAAACTGTCATTTCTTCAGTGTTGTCACATGAAAAGATATAATAAAATATTTACAAAAATGTGAGGGGTGTACTCACTTTTGTGAGATACTGTATATTTATATACATTTATATTTATTAATAATATTATTAAGTAATATTAAAAGTCATCAGCTAAAGTATTAGTATTTTTTTCTGAAGGTGCCTGAAGCTCCTCTTATAAGTTTTTGAAAAAACAACACTGACTCAAAAGATCAAGGCACCCTCCTCCCAAATATGGAATTTGGGAAAAAGGGAGATTTTTATGGTGCCACAAAATATACAAATAATATATAATTTTTTCAATAAAAAGTTTTATTTATACACAAAGAGAATATATAAAAAGAGAGTAAATAGAAAAACTCTATGACATACACAAATTGATCACACATAGATAAGAACAATATACATAGCTATATAAATGCCTGTATGGCTTTACATGTTTCGCTGAAGGAAAAGGTAGGGCAAGAGGAGGAGGGGGGGGAGAAGGGAGGGAGAGGGGGAGAAAAAGGTGGGGGGTAAAGAGGGGGAAAAGGGAAGGGAAAAAGGGGGAAGGGGAAAAGAAAAGGGGGAGATGGAAAAAAGGAGAAGGGGGAATGAAGAGAACAATCAATTGGTGGATTATCTTGTGTCTAAAAAATGCAAGTAAGCCCAAACTGAAGGTTTGACATCATATCGCAAAAAAGTGGCAAGGAGTGGAACCTCACAACCTTTTGGAATACCAAACTTGGAAAGACAGGAACTCCCAGATAATACAGCCAGGGTGCATTCAAGCTCAAACAGAACTGGAAAAATTGAATATACAAACAAAGTGATATATACACAAGTATAACTAACAGGGAGAAACTCCCACAATAAATTCAAAGTAGACTCGATCAATGGCAGGATTTGAAGACATTTTATCAAAAAAGAACTTGCAAATAGCCTACCAGGTAGACCACCGATGGGAAGGAACGAAGCTGTCCCTCCTGCTAAAAACAGAAGCTGTGATCAATGCATCTACAGCCCTGTTAATAAGGGCTTACCCCGATCAGCGTGAACGTCACAGAGCTGTGATGTCAGACGCAAAGACAGATATCCATAGAGAGAGGCTGATTCCCACACCCCACCCTAGATGGAATCATTGCCTGTGATAGGTGCCAGTTAGCCCCAAAAAGAGCCAGGACCAACCAACAAGAACCAACAACCATGATGGGCAAATGGCTAGGAGAGCCCTGGGGATGGGGAAAAAAAAGGTTAAACCTAATCCAGTGTGGAAATAAGGAAAGGAGGTGGAAAAGAAAAGGGGAAATCTAATTCACCAAGGTCCCAAGGAAAAAAGGGGGATGAAGGAAACTCGATTGATAGGTCAAAAAATGGTTCCCACCTATGCGGGACAGGACAATTGATAAATTTACTGAAGCCTGCCAGCGAGGGGGGACACCCCACATGTCTGTACGATACTCATGGGACTCTCATTCCCGCTCTAGACCGAATGGGTGCACCGGACCTCCGCCTTGACCCGCCGGCCCATACCAGACTACACCGAATACTGACCGACTTTGCTCTTGTGGACACTTGGTGTCACAAACATCCACACACCAAAGTCTTCTCATGCTTCTCAGCCAGCCATAACATGATGTCACGAATTGATTTCATTATAATTTCAAAGACCCTGATACCTAAACTGGGAGATGCGGGCTTTGCTCCGAGTGTACTCTCGGATCACTCCCCTTACTGGATTATGATTCAGCTCCTGAAGGCCTCCCCTGCTCCTCCTTGGTGGCTGAACCAGTTCTGGCTGACTGCGCTGCAGGACCAGGAGGACATGCCCACGGAATTGCAATACTTTTTTAAAGCCAATAGGGACTCAGCCACGTACGACATAGTGTGGGAGACGTTTAAGCTCCATGCCCGCTCCCTGCTCTCCACACATATCAACAGACTTAAACGATCATCGAGACTCGTTTTCCAACAGGCTGCAGAACACCTACAGGTGCTGGAGGAGGCGTTCCACCGGGACCCCTCGCCCAGCACCGCCAACAATCTCAGGACTCAGACGCGACAGGTCTCCCTGTTACATATTGAGAGGGCCAAGCAATGCATCTTTTTCTGTAGGCAAAGGATATTTGAATATGGAGAAAGATCGGGCAAACTACTTGCATATCTTGCTCACTTAGATTCACGTCCCCTGGTGGTGGTGTCACTGACCGACCCGGGGGGGGGAAACTATGTCACTGATCCGCAACAAAGCGGAGGAATTTGCCAGATTCTATTGCGCACTCTACACCTCCAGGGTCACTCACACTCCCCAAGACACTAGAGATTACTTGGCGAGAATTAAATTCCCTAGATTAACTGATGCCCATTGTGAACTATTAGAGGGAAGATATTTCCGAGGCTATCTCCTGCCTGGCCACATCTAAGGCCCCAGGATCAGATGGCCTACCACTTGAATTTTATGCCACCTACTCTGAAATTTTAACCCCTAAACTTCATGACCTATACAAATCCATATTTGACTCGGGAATCCTACCCCCCTCTATGAGAGAAGCCCAAATTTTAGTAATCCCTAGACCTGGAAAGGACCCCAAATACCCGGAATTGTACAGACCTATTTCCTTACTACAGGTCGATATTAAAATACTGGCCAAGCTCCTAGCCTCCCGCCTTAACCAGGTCATTCTTTCCCTGATCCACCCTGATCAGACAGGCTTTATTCCAGGGAAAAACACTGCTATGAATATTCGCTGCCTATTTATGAACATTCAGGGCTCCCATGATGAAATTGGCTCGAGGGTTGTGGTGGCTCTAGATGCTGCCAAGGCCTTCGACTCCGTGGAGTGGAGCTACCTATGGGAGTGCTTCTCGAGATTTGGAATTGGCCAGAACTTTATTTGCTGGGTTCAGCTCCTGTATCAATCCCCGAAGGCCAAAGTATTAGTAAACGGCTGGCTCTCCGACCATTTCCCGCTGGAGAGAGGGACCCGACAAGGCTGCCCCCTTTCCCCCATGCTGTATGCACTGACTGTGGAGCCATTAGCCATCATGGTCCACGCAGACACCAATATCCGAGGCCTTAAGATAGGGAACCTGGAAGAAAAGATTGGGATGTATGCAGACGACACACTCCTATATCTGGCCGACTCGGGTCCCTCCCTCGTTGCAGCCCTACACGCCATAGAACATATTGGTAGCCACTTGGGCCTGAGCATAAATTGGTCTAAATCCCAGATCCTTCTGATTGACCATTCCCCCCCCCACACACACATCCCCTCCTCTGGCTCTCCCCAGGGTCTCCTTGATCAAATAATTGGAGTGCAAGTTACTAGATCGCTCACAGACTACACACTCTTAAATTTTGAACCCCTGTATACCCTGATAAAGACTAAGACACAAAATTGGGCCAGACTACCCCTGGGGATTATCAGTCTAGTCAAAATGATACTCCTCCCAAAGATACTCTATTTAGTGTGGCATGCCCCCTATATATACCACAAAAAATGTTCAAAACAATTGAATCTATTCTTAATTCATTTATATGGGGACACAGCAGACATAAATTATCTTGGAGAATACTGAAGAACCCAGTGACATTGGGAGGAACTGCTCTTCCAGATTTTCAGGACTATTATCTTGCCTCCCAATTGTCCCACTTCTATCATTTTGACAAAGACGAGCTACCAAGATACCAGCTACTACTCTGTGAACACCCTGATAACCCAGCCCATACCCCACTTTAATCAGTCCTAAGGGCCCCAATGACAGGACGTACCCTCCAACACAAAGTGGTCATGTTGATACATCACCATAGGGTATGGCGGGATGCATTACAAAAACTTGGGACTCCACAGGTTTATTCTGACACCCCCCTCTGGTTCAATACATGCCTGCCTGAATTTTTGTCCATCCCAGACCCTGCGGTTTGGATACGTAATGGGATCCTGTACATACACCAGATCATGACCACTACGGGACTTAAAACATTCCAAAGGCTAAAAGATGAATTCTCACTTCCCAATCACCTCCTTTTCAGGTATTTACAACTCTGCCACGCTATACAAACTCAGTATGCTGGCTCCAACCCATCCCTGACAGTCCCCTCTATAGTTGACACAATCACAGGTGCTGAGCCAGCTAAACTAATCTCTACCCTCTACTCCGCCATCCGGCTTCCCAATACCATAGCCTTGGCCTATACTGCTAAGACTAGATGGGAGGTGGACGTTGGAATAATTGAGAAAGAGGATTGGGAAGCAATCTTGAAAGATGTGAAAAAGGTCTCCCCCAAGCTGTCGGACCGCCTCACGCAGCTGTATATTATACATAGGACATATCTGCCTCCCCAGTAGGGATGAGCTTCGTATTCGAGTTGAACCCATGTTCTACTCGAACATCGTCTGTTCGATCTTTCGCCGAATTGCAAATGGTATGGGTCGTTCGCGCCAAATTCGAGTGGCGCATAACGGCCCATAATTCACTGCGGCATCGCAGTGCATTGCTGGCTAATGATTGGCCCAGCATGCACTATGACCCGCATGCTTGGCCAATCATAGCGCCGTCTGTAGAGAGAGCTGTAATTGGCCAAAGCCAGGGTGGCTTTGGCCAATTATGGCTCAGGGGGTTTAGTACACGCCCCACACTATATAAGGCCCTGTGTAGTGTGTTCCGGCGTTGAGAGACAGAGACAGAGAGACAGTGTCATTTGATTTAAGTTAGATAGATTAGGCAGGACAGTCAGTCAGTTAGCTGCACTAACAGTGTACTGTGTATATATATATGCATCCCAGGTGTTATATATATATATATATATATATATATATATATATATATATATATATATATATACACTGTATTCAGTTTAGCTAGATCCGTTCTTGTTATTATCTTCCTACTGACAGGCAGGCAGGTGTTGTTACAGTATTTACAGCTACCTGAAGAAAATTGCTGGTGTTCTTCTGATATTATTAGTACCACAGTCAGGCAGCTACACTATTTACAATTAGTGTAGTGCGACCTCTGCACAGTGTTCAGCTAAAGCTACAAGTTAGTATAGTGCGACCTCTGCACAGTGTTCAGCTAAAGCTACAAGTTAGTATAGTGCGACCTCTGCACAGTGTTCAGCTAAAGCTACAAGTTAGTGTAGTGCACAGTGCTCAGCTAAAGCTACAAGTTAGTGTAGTGCGACCTCTGCACAGTGTTCAGCTAAAGCTACAAGTTAGTGTAGTGCGACCTCTGCACAGTGTTCAGCTAAAGCTACAAGTTAGTGTAGTGCGACCTCTGCACAGTGTTCAGCTAAAGTTACCTGTAGAAGGTTGGTGGTGTTTTCCTGATCCTATCACTACCGCAGGCAGCTACATTATTTACACGTTAGTGCAGTGCGACCTCTGCACAGTGTTCAGCTAAAGCTACCTGTAGAAGGTTGGTGGTGTTTTCCTGATCCTATCACTACCGCAGGCAGCTACATTATTTACACGTTAGTGCAGTGCGACCTCTGCACAGTGTTCAGCTAAAGCTACCTGTAGAAGGTTGGTGGTGTTTTTCTGATCCTATCACTACCACAGGCAGCTACATTATTTAAACGTTAGTGTAGTGCGACCTCTGCACAGTGTTCCGCTAAAGCTACAAGCTAGTATAGTGTGTCCTCTGCACAGTGTTCAGATAAAGATACAAGTTAGTGTAGTGTGACCTCTGCACAGTGTTCAGCTAAAGCTACCTGTAGAAGGATGGTGGTGTTTTCCTGATCCTATCACTACTACAGACAGCTACATTATTTACACGTTAGTGTAGTGCGACCTCTGCACAGTGTTCAGCTAAAGCTACCTGTAGAAGGTTGGTGGTGTTTTCCTGATCCTATCACTACCACAGGCAGCTACATTATTTAAATGTTAGTGTAGTGCGACCTCTGCACAGTGTTCCGCTAAAGCTACAAGTTAGTGTAGTGCACAGTGTTCAGCTAAAGCTACAAGTTAGTGGAGTGCGACCTCTGCACAGTGTTCAGCTAAAGCCACCTGTAAAAGGTTGGTGGTGTTTTCCTGATCCTATCACTACCGCAGGCAGCTACATTATTTACACGTTAGTGTAGTGCGACCTCTATACAGTGTTCAGCTAAAGCTACAAGTTAGTGTAGTGCGACCTCTGCACAGTGTTCAGCTAAAGCTACAAGTTAGTGTAGTGCGACCTCTGCACAGTGTTCAGCTAAAGCTACCTGTAGAAGGTTGGTGGTGTTTTCCTGATCCTATCACTACCACAGGCAGCTACATTATTTACACATTAGTGTAGTGTGACCTCTGCACAGTGTTCAGCTAAAGCTACCTGTAGAAGGTTGGTGATGTTTTCCTGATCCTATCACTACCGAAGGCAGCTACATTATTTAAACGTTAGTGTAGTGCGTCCTCTGCACAGTGTTCAGCTAAAGCTACAAGTTAGTGTAGTGCGACCTCTACACAGTGTTCAGCTAAAGCTACAAGTTAGTGTAGTGCGTCCTCTGCACAGTGTTCAGCTAAAGCTACAAGTTGGTGTAGTGCACAGTGTTCAGCTAAAGCTACAAGTTAGTGTAGTGCGACCTCTGCACAGTGTTCAGCTAAAGCTACCTGTAGAAGGTTGGTGATGTTTTCCTGATCCTATCACTACTGCAGACAGCTACATTATTTACACGTTAGTGTAGTGCAACCTCTGCACAGTGTTCAGCTAAAGCTACCTGTAGAAGGTTGGTGGTGTTTTCCTGATCCTATCACTGCCGCAGGCAGCTACATTATATAAACTTTAGTGTAGTGCGTCCTCTGCACAGTTAAATATAAAGAAAATGGTGAAAGAAACTGCGCTAAAAACAAAGTGCTAAAATAAAATACAGTGAAAAGCAGCAATCCTCACAAAAACATCAATTGTAAAAAAGCATAAAGAAAATAAGAGGTTGCGCTAATGCTAGTGGAACATAATAAATAATTCGCAGTGAAAAAATTCATATGGGAATTATAAATAAATCAATGTGCAGAACTTTAGTAGTGAAGAAAAAAAGTCCATAAATTGAAACCTCAATTGGGTGTTATAGGAAGTCCAAAGAATAAAGCATCAATGAAGTGTTTACAAAACGTCCAAATCACCAACAGAAAATAAAAATAAAAATAAAGGTAAAACGTAAAAAAAATCCAAGTGGTAAACAAGGGGTTACTCCTTACCAGAAGGCTGTGACCCCCCACTACAGAGGATCACAGCAAGCAGAGATCTTTTAAAGCCAGAATGGGGATTAGCAGCGGTGTCCACCAGGGGTCATCTCGTCAGCAGCCACTCCAACAACCCAGGGCATTGATACCATAAAATAGAAGGGGCTCACATAGTGTAAAACCACTTTACATTTTATTAAAATAGATAAAAAACAGATATACACTTACAAAGTGTCAGATGGATAAACAGCCTTAAGTCCGGCTCCGTGGCCACCGGAGCTCGGACAAACCCGTCCTACTGGAAAGCAGTTCGCTTGGGGGTGACGTCAGCGCGTCGTCTGGCTCCGCCCTAAGCGTTTCGTGACATCATCACGTCTTCCAGGGTCACGGCCTTCTGGTAAGGAGTAACCCCTTCAATACCTGGTGGTGGACCCTTCCTCGTTGTCACTGATCTTCATTGTTTACCACTTGGATTTTTTTTTACGTTTTACCTTTATTTTTATTTTTATTTTTTATTCTGTTGGTGATTTGGACGTTTTGTAAACACTTCATTGATGCTTTATTCTTTGGACTTCCTATAACACCCAATTGAGGTTTCAATTTATGGACTTTTTTTCTTCACTACTAAAGTTCTGCACATTGATTTATTTATAATTCCCATATGAATTTTTTCACTGCGAATTATTTATTATGTTCTACTAGCATTAGCGCAACCTCTTATTTTCTTTATCCTCTGCACAGTGTTCAGCTAAAGCTACAAGTTAGTGTAATGCAACCTCTGCACAGTGTTCAGCTAAAGCTACAAGTTAGTGTAGTTCGTCCTCTGCACAGTGTTCTGCTAAAGCTACAAGTTAGTGTAGTGCACAGTGTTCAGCTAAAGCTACAAGTTAGTGTAGTGGGACCTCTGCACAGTGTTCAGCTAAAGCTACCTGTAGAAGGTTGGTGGTGTTTTCCTGATCCTATCACTACTGCAGACAGCTACATTATTTACACGTTAGTGTAGTGCAACCTCTGCACAGTGTTCAGCTAAAGCTACCTGTAGAAGGTTGGTGGTGTTTTCCTGATCCTATCACTACTGCAGGCAGCTACCTTATTTAAACATTAGTGTAGTGTGTCCTCTGCACAGTGTTCAGCTAAAGCTACAAGTTAGTGTAGTGCGACCTCTGCACAGTGTTCAGCTAAAGCTACCTGTAGAAGATTGGTGTTGTTCTCATACTACAGGCAGGCAGTTTATTTTGCTAGCTGCAGTATCAGTGTATATATATATATATATATATATATATATATATATATATATATCCCAGCTTAGTGCAGCTACATCTCACCGGAGGCCATTAGTATGTCTGGAAGGCCAACAAGGAGAGGCAGACAGTCACTAGCCAATAAAAGAGGGCAAGCAGGCTCTGTGTCTAGAGGCAACAGTTCTGGTTGTGGACACGGTGCATCCTCATCAGCACGTGGCCGTGGGACACGCTTGGCCTTTTTTTCGGCAGCTGGCCGTGTTGAGCCACAACATGCGGAAGACTTGGTCGAGTGGATGACCAAGCCGTCCTCATACTCCTCATCCTCTCTCACCCATGCTCAGGGTACTTTGTCTGGCAAAGCAGCTGCCAACGTGGCCTCTTCCCTCAGCTCAGTGGAATCAGTGACTCCTTCCCTAGCCCCACAATGTCCTCCTGAGGAGTCCCTCGAACTGTTTGACCACAGTGTTGGTCACTGACTCAACGTGGGTGCCTGATAGGAGAGAGGAGGAAGAAGAGGCACATCACCAACGAGGCAGGATGCCCTCCAGGGGCCAGCTTAAGGGCAGCACACTGACTGCATCACACCCCAAAGCTCTGCATGTGCAGGGCGCTGCTGTCTCTGTGCGTTATTCCAAAAGATCTTTGGTGTGGGCCTTTTTTGAGATGAGTGCATCAGATCGCACTGCTGCTAATTGCAACATATGTCTCAAGACAAACCATCTCCCGCTTGGGCACCACATGCTCGACCAGACATATTTTGACCTGCGATGCAGCTCGTTGGCAAGTGTACCTAAAAGACCCACATCAAAGAACAAAAAGGACCTCTCCTTGCTCCTCATCAGCTGAGATCTCCAATCCCACTATACCTTCAGACCTCTCTGAGACCTGCACTGAGAGGAATGAAGGTGTAGAATTGTGTGTGTCACAGCCAAGTACTTGAGGGCAATCTGCTTTCGGTACACCGACATCAGATTGTACCAGGCAAATTTCCCTGCCCCAGCTGCTGCACCGCCGAAATAAGTTCGCTCCCAGCCATCCACATGCCCAGCGGTTGAATGCTAGCTTGGCAAAATTGCTAGCACTTCAACTGCTACCTTTTCAGTTGGTAGACTCTGCCCCCTTCTGTGAGTTTGTGGAATGTGCGGTTCCTCAGTGGCAGGTACCCAAATGCCACTTTTTCTCATGGAAGGCGATTCCAGCTCTCTACCGGCATGTGGAAGGCAATGTCCATGCCTCTCTCGACAGGGCGGTCAGCGGTAAGGTGCATATTACCCCTGACTCATAGTCCAGCAGGCATGGACAGGGATGTTACCTAAGTTTCACGGCGCATTGGGTGACTCTGCTGGCAGCTGGGAAGGATGCAGGACCAGGTGCAGTAGTGTTGGAGGTTGTTCCGCCACCACGCCTCCAAAATGCCACTACTAATGATTCTGACACACCTCTCTCCTCCACCCCCTCCTATTCTTCTTCCTCCATGGCTTCTTCCTGTGCTTTGTCCTCGGAAACAGCGGTGCTCCATAGGCATTCGTGGGGCTACGCAAGTACGCAGGCCAAAAGATGCCATGCGGTGCTTGAGCTGGTGTGCTTGGGGGACAGGAGCCACACTGGGGCAGAGGTTCTGTCAGCTCTGCAGGGGCAGGTTCAGAGGTGGTTGACGCCACGTCAACTTAAGGCAGGAATGGTAGTTTGCGACAATGGCATCAACCTCCTCTCCGCCCTCCGACAGGGACAAATGACCCATGTGCCCTGTTTGGCTCACGTCCTTAACTTGGTGGTGCAGCGGTTCTTGGGCAGGTACCCAGGCTTACAGGATGTCCTGAGGCAGGCCAGGAAAGTCTGTGTGCATTTCCGCCGGTCATATAATGCCAGTGCTTGGCTGGCAGACCTCCAAAAGGAATTTAACCTGCCCAAGAACCACCTAATCTGTGACATGCCCACCAGGTAGAACTCAACGTTAGCCATGCTGCAGTGGCTGCACATGCAGCAGAGGGCCATTAATGAGTACCTGTGCGAGTATGGCACCAGGACAGGGTCAGGGGAGCTTGTTTTTTTTCCCCCACGCCAGTGGGCCATGATCAGGGATGCATGCACTGTTCTGTCACCATTTGAGGAGGCCACGAGGATGGTGAGCAGTGACAGTGCATGCATCAGTGACACTGTCCCCCTTGTCCACCTGTTGGAGCACACGCTGCATGGAATAATGGACAGGGCACTTGAGGCAGAACAGAGGCAGGAAGAGGAGGACTTCCTTAGCTCTCAAGGCCCCCTTTATCCAGACAGTGTTCCTGCGTGCCCGCTGATCACACAGTAAGAGGACAAGGAGGAGGAGGATTGTGTCAGTATGGAGGTGTAGCCTGGCACTCAGCATCGGCAGCAGTCTTTAAGGGATCATTTACAGTCCCAAGAAACACATGGACTTGTACGTGGCTGGGAGGAGGTGGCTGCGGACCATGTTGTCCTTAGTGACCCAGAGGACTCCGGACCGAATGCCTCAGCAAACCTACGCTGCATGACCTCCCTGATCCTGCAAAGCCTGCGGAAGGATCCTCGTATTCGTGGCATCAAGGAGAAGGAGCAATACTGGCTGGCAACCCTCCTTGATCCACGTTACAAGGGTAAGGTTGCGGACCTTATCTTGCCGTCGCAGAGGGAGCAGAGGATGAAACATCTTCGGGAGGCCTTTACAGAAAGGTCTGTGCACCGCGTTCCCAGAGACTGGGAGGTTAAAAACTCCTGTTTCTGGACAACGTGTTGCTGAGGCTTCGGTCAGTCAAAGAAGGAGCGGTGGAGAAGGTGGCCGTCTGACCGATGCATTCAGACAATTTTTTAGTCCGCAGCCCCAAGGTATGTTCGGTTCTAGCAACCATCGCCAGCATCTGTTTTACATGGTGCAGGAATACCTAGGGGCAAGATCTGACTTGGACACATTTCCCACCGAAAATCCTCTGGGTTACTGGGTCTTGAGGATGGATCACTGGCCAGAGCTTGCACAGTATGCAATTGAGCTACTGGCCTGTCCTGCATCCAGCGTCCTTTCGGAACGCACATTCAGTGCTGCTGGAGGCTTTGTAACCGATCACAGGGTGTGTCTGTCCACGGTCGATCGACTGACCTTCATAAAAATGAATCAGTCTTGGATCACCACCAGCTACCAAGCACCTGATGCTGATGTAACCAAATACATTTTTTTTAAATGTCAGATCCCTTCAAAGACTGCCTATGCTGATGCTGAGTGACTATCCTGTTATGCTCAGTAATTATCCTCTTCCTCCTCGATGATCATTCTGATTTTTGGTTCTGGGCGCTGCCACCAGTGCCTAAGACCCAATTTTTCAGCCCCTGTTTAACAGGGGCATGTAATTACAATTTTTGATGCAATTCTTTGCAGCAGGGCTAGTTCCTGCACTCCAACTAGAGTATCTGTGAGAGGTTGCAGTGTTGTGGCACCAGCACCAGTGCCTAAGGCCCAATTTTTCAGCCCCTGTTCAACAGGGACATGTAATTAGAATTCTTGATCTAATATTTCACAGCAGGGCCCGTTTCTGCGCCCACCAAGAGTAACTGTGAGGACTTACAGTGTTGTGGCACCAGCACCACCACCACCACCACCAAAGACCCAATTTTTCTGGCCCTGTTCAACAGGGGCATGTAATTACAATTCTTGATATAATATTTCACAGCAGGGACCGTTCCAGCGCCCACCAAGAGTAACTGTGAGGACTTACAGTGTTGTGGCACCAGCACCAACACCAACATCACCAAAGGCCCAATTTTTCTGACCCTGTTCAACAGAGGCATGTAATTACAATTCTTGATCTAATATTTCACAGCAGGGCCCTGTGAGGGCTTACAGTGTTGTGGCCACAACAACACCTAAGGCCCAAATTTCTGCTGAGTATATAGGGCAGGCCCCTACTTTCAAACATCCAACTTACAAATGACTCCTACTTGCAAACGGAAGGAGACAACAGGAAGTGAGATGAAATCTACCCCTAGGGATGGAAATTCTCTCCTGTAAGAGTTAATATGGGAAAAACGTTTCTCCTTTCCACTGATGCTTTATCACCAATCCTTGTTTCACAGGATTGACAGACAGAAAGTGAGGTGAAATCTTCTGAAGAGGAGCACAGACAGCAAAACAAATGTCACAGGGGTGATAACCCTTCCCTATGTTTTCCAAAAAGCTTAAAATAGATTTTTTGGCTGGAGCTAAACACGTTAAAAATGTACCAGTTCAAAATTACAAACAGATTCTGCTTAACAACAAACCTACAGTCCCTGTCTTGTTTGCACCGCCTGTATACTGCTGTTCAGAGTATATAGGGCCTGGGGGCCCCACACCTTTCCTTTTTTAATTTGGGTGCGAGGTCTCCCTGAATATCCATACAAGAGCCAAAGGGCCTGGTAATGGACTGGGGGGTACCCATGCCGTTTGTCTCACTGATTTTCATCCATATTGCCAGGACCTGACATTACATTAAAGCCGCAAGCAGTTTTAAATGACTTTTTTTCCTTTAAAAATGTCATTTTGTTCAGGGACTGTTCTAAGCACGGGAAACACGCGCCACTTTACAGGCATACTATAGACACCCCCCAGGTACGATATTTAAAGGAATATTTCACTTTTTTTTTTTTACTTTAAGCATCATTAAAATCACTGCTCCCGAAAAAACGGACGTTTTTTAAAGTTTTTTTTGCATGGATACATGTCCCATGGGCAGGACCCGGGTCCCCAAACCCTTTTTTAGGACAATACCATGCAAATTAGCCTTTAAAATGAGCACTTTTGATTTCGAATGTTCGAGTCCCATAGACGTCAATGGGGTTCTAACGTTCGTCCGAAATTTCGGTCCGTTCGCAGGTTCTGGTGCGAACCGAACTGGGGGGTGTTCAGCTCATCCCTACTCCCCAGCGGATAGCGCATTTCAAACCCACGTATAATCCAGGATGCCGTCTATGTGACCACACCCCAGGCTCCTTCTATCACCTTATATGGTCCTGCCCAGCTATCCAAGCATACTGGATACAAGTGATACGCTTCCTGCACGATCAGATGGGCTCTCCCGCTACCCTAGACCCAAAGATGTGTCTGCTCGGTCTGCTGCCAGACTTAGATGCTGACAAACCCCTTTGTACCTTTCTACACAAAACGCTATTCTTGGCCAGAAAAGCGATAGCCTGTACTTGGATGCATTCCCTACCCCCCACAACCCAGTGCTGGAAAAAATAAATTATTGACACTCTCCCATATAAGAAGCTGATTTATGCACATAGAGGATGTCCGCTTAAGTATGAGCAGGTCTGGAACAGATGGTTGGACAATGGTGAAACATGTACTTGAAATGTTGATGTGTTCATCTCCCACTCCCCCCCCCTCTTCCCTTTTTTTTATTGTATCCTGGCTCTATGTCCGGTGGATATTCCACCCTATACCACACGGATAACTTAGTGTACTCATGTATGTATTACCGTTTTTGCCATGTTGGCTTACATTGTGTTATGTACCATGCATTTTCTCTTTTCAATAAAGTTGGTTTTTCCAATTAAAAAAAAAAGATTATTATTAAAAAAAAAATGTCTTCAAATCCTGCCTTTGATCGAGTCTACTTTGAATTTATTGTGGGAATTTCTCCCTGTTAGTTATACTTATGTATATATCGCTTTATTTGTAGATTTGGTTTTTCCAGTTCTGTTTGAGCTTGAATGCACCCTGGCTGTATTATCTGGGAGTTCCTGTCTTTCCAAATTTGGTATTCCAAATTTCCACTCCTTATCACCTCTTTGTGATATGATGTCAAACCTTCAGTTTGGGCTTACTTGCATTTTTTTAGACACAAGGTAATCCACCGATTGATTGTTCTCTTCATTCCACTGTCTACCCCCCTTTCCCCTTTTCTTTTTCCCCCTTCTCCCCTTTTGTCCCCCCCTCCCCCTTTTTCCCGTCCCTTTTCCCCCTCTTCCCCCCCACCCTTCCTTTTCCTCCCCCTCTCTCCTCCCTCCTCTTGCCCTACCTTTTCCTTCCCTCTCTGCCTGGCATTAGTTGTCATTGCCTTTTTTTTCTTTTTTACATTTTGAATATTTTCTGCAATGATACAGGAGGAATATTTCCTATGATTGCATTCATTATATACATATATATGTTGTAGGAATTCCCTTAAAACATTTTTTTTGGTGCTCACCATGCGATTCCCATGGCTGGACCTTGATGCTCCCTTATCTGCTCCTTCTATCCAAACAACAGGAGTTCAGTATAATTAATTGTCACATATATGATAGGTGAGTTTTCTATTACCGGCACTTTTATTCCCCTCTTTGAGACCCATAACAGCCTAATCCATTTGGGGTATGTTTGATTCCCCAGCATGGTTTTCTTTCCTTATACAGTATATTTGTTTTTGATTTGTTACTGTATTTTATGTTATTCATGTATATGTATTATATATAATTATTTGATATTTGAGTATTGTATATGTTGTATATCTTATATGTACTTTTTATATTTTTTTGTGTAGCCGATTTATGCTTTACAGCTCCTGAAGGAGCACTACAGCGAAACATGTAGAGCCATACAGGCATTTATATAGCTACATATATTGTTCTTATCTATGTGTGATGAATTTGTGTATTTTATAGAGAGTTTTTCTATTTACTCTCTTTTTATATATTCTCTTTGTGTATAAATAAAACTTTTTATCGAAAAAATTATATATTATTTGTATATTTTTGTGGCACCATAAAAATCCCTCTTTTTCCCTTTTTTCACAAACTCCTCTTTAAGTCGTTCTGGTAGATTTTATTTATTTTATTTTTATTTGGGGCGAGCTGTGCATGCTTTGGGGGGGGTGGGAAGGTGCCACTAGAGAGGGAGAGATTGAAGATGTGAGTGGGAGAGCATAGGATAGAAGAAGTGGGTAACTGTAGTAATTTGTGAGGGAACAAGCTCCAGGGGGACAATTGGTTTTGTGGGCACCTGAGAAAAGTTTGGTAAGTTCTTCAGTAGTAGCGGGGTCAAAAGTGGAAAGTTTTGATTGTGCTGTTACTGTAGACAGGGTTTGTAAAGTGGGGAAGATATCTGTACAGTGGAGATATCCTCATGAATTGCATCAGTCTTGTTTTTGAAGTGATTTGCAACCTCTTGGGCAGTAAGTAAATTAGTGGGTGGAGGGCAAAGTAGAGAGTTAAAAGTAGGGGAGAGCCAACAAGGACTGGATGATAAGGTATTAAGGAATTGTATTTTAGAAGGGAGGATTTGTATTGGGTGATGTCCTGAAGAGATTTTGTTTAACGCCACAGTCGCTCAAGAGCACAGCTATGTCTCTTGAGATTTCTGGTGTAGTCAGTTTGCCAAGGATGTGATGGTTGGAGGCCTTATTCTGCATGTAGCAAGAAGAGCAAGTGAGTCCAGTGAGGATTAGAGTGAACTGTTGTAAAAAGAGGTGGCTAGGTTAGGACAGGAGTGAGTTTTGTCATATGCAAAAATTAGGAGATTACCAGGATATATACCCCGGAATCCTAGAATGACAGTCTATAATGGCAACAGAAATGAGACATAATTGATAAAATAATTCAAATTTTATTTGTCATAGATGTAGTCAGTAGCAGAATAGAGAAGTGAGGGGCTAAAGTGGTGAAGGTTTCTATGAGCAATCGTTTGATGCTTGGAGGGATAGGTGGTTGAAGACAAGGACAAACTGATGAGGTCGTGATCAGAGAGAGGAAAGGGGATATTGATGAGGTTGCAGAGATGGTTAGCATCGGAGTGAGTGGAAGTGTGTGTCCATTATGTTAGGTCAAAAAATGAGGTTAAGTTGAGAAGTTGAGATGTAGCTGGGTTGTTAACATTAACAGGGATGTTAAAGTCGCCACTCGCCAAGAATGATAGTGGGTATTTCAGAGGAGGGAAAGTAGGGTAACCAGGCAGATAAGTAATCAAAAAAGCATGATACTGGCTAAGGAGGCCAATAAATCACTCCAATCCTCAGAGAATTTGGAGAAAACAGATGAATACAGTGGGTCTCAAAAGAGGAGAGGGATAGAGAGGGAGGGGTAGGAAGGATTTGAAAGGTGCTCGGCGGGGGATTGAAGGAATCCAACTCCATCTCCTTTCTGTCCACTGGGTCTGGGTGAGTGAGTCCAGTGAAAGCCACCATGAGAGAGGGCAGCAAGAGACGCAGAGTCAGAATCTTGAAGCCAGGTTTCAGCAAATATGTGAAAGGAATGGGAGATAGAGAGGTCATGCACAAATATGAGACAGAGCAGGAATTCCAGTGGGCACACGAGATAGGGGGGCTGGTTTATGAAAGCAGGGGGATAGAAATTGAACTGAGTGGATTTCCGCTGTTGCCAGAGGAGAAACGGTGCCAGATATGGGACCGTTGCAGTTCAAAAATTAAGAACTTGGGGGGAATGTCCCCAGAAATTAGGAGAGGAAGGAAGTAACATGGGAGTGGGATGTATATGACCGCACATACCTCACAGTCCAACATGTGAGTTTAGTATTTGAAGGAGATGGTGAGAGTGCAGTAATAGAGAAGGTAGGAGTGAGGGTGGTATGCGGTATAAAATCTGTGGTTTGAAGAGGAGGGGTAGGGTATGTTGAATTTGAGGACAGAGGACACTAATGTGAGACGGAGGAGTAGAGGGAGTATATTAGAGGGCAAAGAGAGTGGGAATCAGACTTCATAAAAAATGATATACAAAATGTTGGTTTGCTTGAAGTCTTTCCAGAGTTTTCTTCACATTGTATCTCCATACTGCATTAGTTAAACTGCTGTGTTTAAACTGCTTTAACAGGATAAATGTTCATTTTTAATTTGAGTATGCAGCTGAGTCTGGACATTTACATCTAGCTGTTGAGTTTCTGACAAGTCCTCTGGCTTGTGGCCATGGGTAAGGATAAATGAAGTATCGCTTCTAGGGATGAGCTGAACACCCCCCTGTTCAGTTCGCACCAGAACTTGCGAACAGGCAAAAAATTTGTTCGAACACGCGAACACCGTTAAATTCTATGGGAGACGGACATGAATAATCAAAAGTGCTAATTTTAAAGGCTTATATGCAAGTTATTGTCATAAAAAGTGTTTGGGGACCTGGGTCCTGCCCAAGGGGACATGGATCAATGCAAAAAAAAAGTTTTAAAAACGGCCGTTTTTTTCGGGAGCAGTGATTTTAATAATGCTTAAAGTGAAACAATAAAAGTGTAATGTTCCTTTAAATTTCGTACCTGGGGGGTGTCTATAGTATGCCTGTAAAGGGGCGCATGTTTCCCTTGTTTAGAACAGTCTGACAGCAAAATTACATTTCAAAGGAAAAAAAGTTATTTAAAACTACTTGCGGCTATTAATGAAAAACCGGTCCGACAATACGCATAAAAGTTCATTGATAAAAACGGCATGGGAATTCCCCACAGGGGAACCCCGAACCAAAATTTTTTAAAAAATGACGTGGGGGTCCCCCTAAATTCCATACCAGGCCCTTCAGGTATGGTAAGGATATTAAGGGGAACCCCGGCCATTTTTTTTTTTTAAATGGCGTGGGGTCCCCCTCAAAATCTATACCAGACCCTTCAGGTCTGGTATGGATTTCAAGGGGAACCCCGCGCCAAAATTAAAAAAAAATGGCATGGGGTCCCCCCAAAAATCCATACCAGACCCTTATCCGAGCACGCAACCTGGCAGGCCGCAGGAAAAGAGGGGGGGGACGAGAGAGCGGCCCCCCTCCTGAACCTTACCAGGCCACATGCCCTCAACATTGGGAGGGTGCTTTGGGGTAGCCCCCCAAAACACCTTGTCCCCATGTTGATGGGGACAAGGGCCTCATCCCCACAACCCTTGCCCGGTGGTTGTGGGGGTCTGCGGGTGGGGGGCTTATCGGAATCTGGAAGCCCCCTTTAACAAGGGGACCCCCAGATCCCGGCCCTCCCCCCTGTGTGAAATGGTAAGGGGGTACAAAAGTACCCCTACCATTTCACAAAAAAACTATCAAAAATGTTAAAAATGACAAGAGACAGTTTTTGACAATTCCTTTATTTCCTTCTTTCTTCTACCTTCTATCTTCTATCTTCCTTCGGTTTCTTCCTCCATCTTCTACTTCTTCTGGTTCTTCTGGTTCTTTTGGTTCTTCCTCTGGTGTTCTCGTCCGGCATATCTTCTGCGGCGTCTTCTTCCCTTCTTCTCCTTGGGCTGCTCCGCATCCATGATGGCATGGTGGGAGGCTCCCGCTGTGTGATGCTTCTCCTCTTCTGACGGTGACCCCGCCCCCCTCTGACATCACGGGGAATGCCACAGGGAACTCCCCGTCAAGTCCCTGTGCGTCAGAGGGGGCGGAGTCACCAGGTGGCGCCGCCCTCCGTTATTTAAGAACTGTCAGAAGAGGAGAAGCGTCACACAGCGGGAGCCTCCCACCATGCCATCATGGATGCAGAGCGGCCCGAGGAGAAGAAGGGAAGAAGACGCCGTGGAGAAGATGCCGGACGAGAACACCTTAGGAAGAACCAGAAGAACCAGAGGAACCAGAAGAAGAAGAAGATGGAGGAAGAAACTGAAGGAAGATAGAAGATAGAAGAAAGAAGATAGAAGATAGAAGAAAGAAGAAGCATTTAAATAAAGGAATTGTCAAAAACTGTCTCTTGTCATTTTTAACATTTTTGACAGTTTTTTTGTGAAATGGTAGGGGTAGTTTGTACCCCCTTACCATTTCACACAGGGGGAGGGCCGGGATTTGGGGGTCCCCTTGTTAAAGGGGGCTTCCAGATTCCGATAAGCCCCCCGCCCGCAGACCCCCACAACCACCGGGCAAGGGTTGTGGGGATGAGGCCCTTGTCCCCATCAACATGGGGACAAGGTGTTTTGGGGGCTACCCCAAAGCATCCTCCCAATGTTGAGGGCATGTGGCCTGGTACGGTTCAGGAGGGGGGGTGCTCTCTCGTCCCCCCTCTTTTTCTGCGGCCTGCCAGGTTGCGTGCTCAGATAAGGGTCTGGTATAGATTTTTGGGGGGACCCCACGCCATTTTTTTTTAAATTTTGGTGCGGGGTTCCCCTTAAAATCCATACCAGACCTGATGGGTCTGGTATAGATTTTGAGGGGGACCCCACGCCATTTTTAAAAAAAAATTTTGGCCGGGGTTACCCTTAATATCCATACCAGACCTGAAGGGCCTGGTATGGAATTTAGGGGGACCCCCACGTCATTTTTTTTTTAAATCTTGGTTCGGGGTTCCCCTGTGGGGAATTCCCATGCTGTTTTTATCAATGAACTTTTATGTGTATTGTCGGACCGGCAATTCATTAATACCTGCGAGTAGTTTTAAATGACTTTTTTTCCTTTGAAATGTCATTTTGCTGTCAGACTGTTCTAAACACGGGAAACATGCGCCCCTTTACAGGCATACTATAGACACCCCCCAGGTACGAAATTTAAAGGAATATTACACTTTTATTGTTTCACTTTAAGCATTATTAAAATCACTGCTCCTGAAAAAACGTCCATTTTTAAAACTTTTTTTGCATGGATACATGTCCCCTGGGGCAGGACCCAGGTCCCCAAACACTTTTTATGACAATACCATGCATATAAGCCTTTAAAATTAGCACTTTTGATTTCTCCCATAGACTTTTAAAGGGTGTTCTGCGGCTTTCGAATTTGCCGCGAACACCCCAAATTGTTCGCTGTTCGGCGAACTGGCGAACAGCCGATGTTCGAGTCGAACATGAGTTCGACTCGAACTCGAAGCTCATCCCTAATCGCTTCACAAGCCACCAAAAGAATCCTTAAGACTTGGTGATGCAAAAACAGCAGGGAGGAAAACATCTTTACACAATGGGTTCCCTACTTAATGCAAGACAATCCTTTTCTTAGATCAGATGGATTATTTTCCAATACAATTCAATATGCTGGTCACAGTGAGATTAGAATGTTTCTGAAAGGAAATCATTTATTGACCTACATTTTGGGCTAGGTGCAGATGCAAAATTGTATGTTTTGGTTGTACAAAATCACCTGGAGACCAACAAAATGGTTTTATGGGGCCTGCTTGTGACAGCCATGTGGCTAGTGGAATGGCTGTCATTGGGCTGGTGCACTGATGTTGGAAATTTTAACCCTGAACTCTTCCCCCTGCAAAGGAGGTAACACTCCCAGACATGATTGACCAAGGGGTTACAGTCCATCCCACACCCATAGCTCTATAAACTAAACTGTCTGAATAATGTTCATTGTATTCTAAGACTTGGCATTTACAGATTTCCAGTGTTCTCCCTCCAACATGATAAAACAATACTGCCCAACTGTAAAATTTGGTCTGTGTCCCTTTTTTATTGTATAACAAATAGGCAAATCTTGGTATGTCTTTTTTGTGCTTTATGTGTTCTAAACTAGGAATTTATGCTGCTAGAGAGAGATAGCAAGCTACACTAAGTCAATTGTCTAGTTTGTGCATGTGGGAGACAGTGGGAACATTGATCACAAAAAAAAATATTGTAGCTCACAGAAGAGCTTAAGAAAACGAATGCCGCGTACACACGAGCGGACTTTCCGGCATACTTGGTCCGACGTTCTTCCCGCCGGACTTTCTGGGGGACTACCACCAGACTTTTTGAATGGACAGACTTGCCTACACACGACCGGACTTTCGGGGAAGCTAGGTCCACCCATCTTTCCGACGGACTTTCACCGGAGTTACGGCGGACTTTCAGAATGAACAGACTTGCCCACACACGGACAAGTCCATTCATTTTGAACGTGACTCAGGTATGACGGGACTAGAAAAGGAAGTGAATTTCGCCGCTTTTATCGGCGAGATTGACACCTTGCGAGCCCCGTCGTGGGGCATCCCAGGCCCTTAGGTCTGGCATGGATTTTAAGGGGAACCTCCTACGCCGAAAATGCAGCATGGGGTCCCCCCAAAATCCATGCCAGACCCCGATCTGAGCACGCAGCCTGGTGGGTCAGGAAAGGGGGTGGGGACGAGAGAGCGCCCCCCCTTCTGAACCGTACCAGGCCGCATGCCCTCAACATGGGGAGGTGGGTGCTTTGGGGGAGGGGGGCGCCCTGCGATCACCCAGTGACCATGCCCCCTAAAACATCCCAGTCCCAGCATGCCCAGGGGCGGTGACGGCATAAGGGGGTGGGGTCTCCGCCTATATAAGTCACATCGGAGCGCTCAGAGACCAGTCCAGCCAGAGAGACCGTTGTGTCAACATCTGGAGAAGAGAAGAGGGAAGAAGCCAAGAAGACAACAAGCCAGAAGTCCGGACCTCCGCTGGCAAGAGAGCGGCATGAAGATAGCGGAGGAGCTGGTCGAAGAACTGGAACACCGGGAGAAGAGGACAGAAATAGTGGAGAAGAACAAACCGGACGCCGGGAGTAGAGGAACCGGAGGGACCCCCGAAGCCGGAAGAAGACCCCGGAGCTGTGTAATAAATTACTTCAAAAACCTGTGTAGTGTGTTTTATTATTGACACTTTTTCCCTAGGTGAATGGGTAGGGGTACCATGTACCCCATACTCATTCACATAGGGTGGGGGGCCGGGATCTGGGGGCCCTCTTATTATAGGGGGCTCCCGGATTCCGATAACCCCCCAGCCCGCAGACCCTGACAACCAACGGCCAGGATTGTCGGGAAGAGGCCCTTGTCCGCATCAACATGGGGACAAGGTGCTTTGGGGTGGGGGGCCCCGCAGGGCGCACCCCTCCCCCAAAGCACCCACCTCCCCATGTTCAGGGCATGCGGCCTGGTACGGTTCAGGAGGGGGGCGCTCACTCGTCCCCACCCCCTTTCCTGACCGGCCAGGCTGCGTGCTCAGATCAGGGTCTGGTATGGATTTTGGGGGGACCCCTCACCGATTTTTTGGCGTAGGGGGTTCCCCTTAAGATCCATACCAGACCTAAGGGCCTGGGATGCCCCGCACTCGCCGCAATAGGAAAGTTTGTTTTTCCTATTGCAGCGAACGCGAGATGCAGTACTCTGCCCTTGCGTCGTATCTGGTCGGTCGGACCAGCATACAGACGCATACAGGCGAACGGGCTTTAAATCTAGGTACGGCGGACTTTTGGGAAAAAAAAAAGTCCGCCGGAGCCTATACACAGTCGGATTGTCCGGCGGACTCTGGTCCGCCGGACCAAGTATTCCCGCAAGTCCGACCGTGTGTACGTGGCATTAGAAGCACATGCCAATTGATAGGCTGCTCCACAACCATTAGATTGCACCTTGTATGCAAGATTTTTATAAAAAGTAGTAGTGATGGCGCAGAGACTAAGATAGAAACCATATCAAATCATAAACCATAAACAGTGAAGTGAAAAAAGTTGGGGTGTCAGCGCCAAATAAAAATTCCTAATTTATCTGGTGCTGCACCTAAAATTAATGATAACTAATAATCATGAAAAGAAGAAAGATAAAAGGTGCAACAAACAATTATGCCGCGTACACACGGTCGGACTTTCTGGCCTACTTGGTCCGGCACACTTTCTGACGGACTTTGTTCGCCAGGTGCGCCGGACTTTAAAACGGACGAACTTGCCCACACACGACCGGACTTTGTGGCGGGCTAAGTCCGCCCGTCTTTCCGACGGACTTTCGCTGGAGTTACGGCGGACTTTCAGAATGAACGGACTTGCCCACACACGGACAAGTCCGTTCATTTTGAACGTGACTCAGGTGCGACGGGACTAGAAAAGGATGTCAATCTTGCCGCTTTTATCGCCGAGATTGACACCTTGCGAGCCCCGTCGCGGGTCATACCAGGCCCTTAGGTCTGGTATGGATTATAAAGGGAAACCCCTACGCCGAAAAAACGGCGTGGGGTCCCCCCTAAGATCCATACCAGACCCTGATCCGAGCACGCAGCCTGGCCGGTCAGGAAAGGGGGTGGGGACGAGCAAGCGCCCCCCCTCCGCATGCCCTCAACATGGGGGGTGGGTGCTTTGGGGGAGGGGGCGCCCTGCAGGGGCCCGCCTGCAAAACGGCCAGTTTTGCAGGCGGGCGGGTGTGGTGTTGGCACAAGTCTGACTATTGGAGGAAAGATAGGTAGCGTGGTCAGTTTGAAATAGGAAAGCAAGAGGACTGCAGCATCCCCAGGATAGTTCCTACTGGATGGGATGAATTTTGATATTTGTATACTCAGCTTAACGCTTCTACCCGGATGCAAAGAACAAAATGGAAAGAATAGAACAGAATAGAAAAACTGGATAATTCCAAAAAGTTATGTCCGAGGATGTTTTTGACTTCTATATGAAGAAGATATCTGTGTGAAGGAACCACTAGGATTCTATCTTCATTTCGCCTTCGCCGCTCCCCTGGTACCTGCCAGTTGGCAATTTAAGCCTGTTTGACTCGCACAGTATATGCTTTGTGAGTCCCAACTCTCTGGTAAGCCTCCATTCACTTGGGTGGTGGTATTTGCACAATCCTATGTTTCCCCACACTGGATTCCTTTGAAGGCTTTCAAGGATATATGTGTGCTTCAGAGTGCTGCTAAGTTTGTGTGACCCATATGGTATACATCAGCTCTTGGGTCTATTGTTTCTGGAACACCTTCATCCAATTTTGGGACATTTCTGTCAGCATTTTAGTTGTTTTTGTCACGTGGTGATCACAACTGTTTATACAAAGATGGACTTTTTATTTATGACTAATCATCTTATATGGTCATGCACCTAATGTTTTAAGTATTTGTTAACATCATAATTTTATTTCACAATTGTCTATATTTTTTTCATCACCATTAGCGCTAACTATTTTTATAAATCTAAACGTTTACCAGATATCATCAGCCACCAATGCCTCGTTTCGACTGAGTGGAATGGTTCGGGTCGGTACAGTTTGGAAGGGTTAGAATGGTCCGGCCTATTCAGGTGAGCGTTTAAACTGCAAGTCGGACCACCAGGGGCCATACGGGGTTTAGAAAAAATGCCTTTGACGTGAGCATTGACGTTTTTTCTGTCCGCCAATCAGTGGAAAGTGGATCACTTTCATAATGGAAACACCCAAAATAGCGTACCATACCGAACCACCCCAAACCGATCCGCTCAGTGGAAACAAGGCATAAGTGACCCACAGGCATGTAGTATAAGATATCTTTAAGACATCCAATGAGTCCAAACAGGAATCACACAGCATATATATATATATATGTTTCCTTATGTTGAGCTCATATCCCAATAATCTGCAAAACTTAGCTGCTCCATACAGAGCCACAGAAAGGCATAGATAGTGTAGTAACATTTTTTAATCTCTTAAAATGCAGCACTTACATATCAAATGTTCAGTGTAAGATACAGCACAAAAGCGAATGCAGCTTGAAGGATAGCATTATTCTGTTTTATGCTGGTGTAGAGGGACTCAACATCCGCCGTTACCAGCAGAATAGGTCCCTCTACACCAGGGGTCTCAAACTGGCGGCCCTCCAGCTGTTGCGGAGCTACAAGTCTCATGAGGCATTGGAAGGCTAACAGTTACAAGTATGACTTCCCACAGACAGAGGCATCATGGGACTTGTAGTTTCACAACAGCTGGAGGGCCACCAGTTTGAGACTCCTGCTCTACACTAACATCCTGCAATAATCTTTTTAATTCCTTCCCATCCTTCAGAAAAGCTCTACCCTTAGCCGCCATTGGTTGAAAAAAGATATCCAGGTATTCACCAATGCGGGAGTTTATCCCACTGATAATTGGTCTCCCTGGGGGGGTTACTTTATTTTTATGCATCTCGGGTAATTGATACATTACTGGTATTTTAGGAGCTCTCAAGTTCAAATATTTTGCCTCTTTTTTTATCTAAAATTTCTTTTTTGATGCCCTTTTTTAACCATTCCTCTAATTTATTTTTTAATTTCACAGTTGGATCCAGGTAAAAAGCAGGTAATTTAACATACGTATCCCTGACTCCCAGGATTTTATTCATTTCTGCTTTATAATCTGTTTTTTTAAAACAAACATAGTGTTTCAAACCATTTTAGAACCCACCACCAACAGAATCCAGCTCTTCTAAAATTTTATGGGATAGATAAGGTATTACCACACTGGAGGGGTGGCGATATGAGAACGTGTGTCTCACAAGCTGAAACTCATTGGATTTTTGAGTTAGGGTGTCTCATGCCTGCGAGCTTGAATATTGAGATAGACCTAAATTGTTTTCTGACTGATTTCTGATCTGGATATGTCTAGGTGTTTATTCCTAAATTTAATTAAATCCCTTTTTATTTTGGAAAGTAAATGGCATATATACAGAAAATGGTTTCTGGATTGGAAATGTAGGCCAAACATCAATTAAGATATGGCCAGATAAACCCCAGGTTGGGACCAATAGTTTAGGATGTCATTTAAGATGGTTTTATTGGTATAGAAGGCAATAAGATAGAGCTTGGTGCTTTTTGTCCAAGCATTTTTAATATGGTTAATGGAGTGTGTGCTGTATACGGTTCCACCACTAGAGGGTGGCGCCGTAGAATGAGATTATTATTCTGTCTTATCCTCTAAAACAATTTATATAATTTTTAATGTATTTTTTAGTATTAGTTTCCTATATACATGCATGGTTATTTAAGATATTGATTAAAATGAGGGTTCTCGTAGGGGATTATTTGTTCTATGTTGATGTGTATGTGTGTGCGCTAGTGTTATATGTCGCAGCCGGTAATTCGGCTGCATGCATATGATTCAGTAGAACACATATATTCTTTTTTAATTTTTAATTTTAATTTCAATTTATCTAATTATGTATTGGGTTTGTAAGATTGCAGTTTGGAGGTTAAACAAAACGGCTTTTTAATTGGACACAATATGCATATCTGTTTTTCCCGTTCTATTATATACCTGTTTTTTGACCAATGGGGAGTAAATTAGTATTATCTAGGCTCCAGTAAAATGACGCCAAGCCCATTTCCTGATGACACGTGCTTGAGCGTGAAATGCGAGTCCTCTGTTCCCGCCCCTACAGCTGAGACACACGCCGAATACCACAGAGTTATTCAATGGTGACGGACCGGCTTCTGCTCTCCTTCAAGCTGCATTCGCTTTTCTGCTGTATCTTACACAGAACATTTGATATGTAAGTGCTGCATTTTAAGAGATTAAAAAAACTTTACTACACTATCTATGTCTTTCTGTGGCTCTGTACGGAGGAGCTAAATTTTGCAGATCATTGGGATATGAGCTCAACATAAGGAAACATATATATATATATATATACCCACTACTGCTTGGATTGGAAATGTGGCATATCTACTAAACGGATGCCGTATGCTGTGTGATTCCTGGTCGGACTCATTGGATGTCTTTAAGATATCTTATACTACATGCCTGTGTGTCACATGGTGGCCGATGATATCTGGTGAGCGTCTAGATTTACCACTTCTGGTGAAGCACTTTAATTGAAGCACTTTTTGCACTTTAGAAAATCACGGTGGTTGGAGTGAATACAGAAAATTTGTTTATCCACAATAACTCTGTTTATCATATGGACTTTTTGTTGTGTTAAGAGTACATTGGTTGTGCATTTTTAACCATTTATTGCTATACCTATATAATAATTGTTTGTTGCACCCTTTATCTTTCTTCTTTTCATAAACCATATATAATTATAAAAATTCTTAAAGGAAAGTACATATAATGAGCAAGAGTCCCTCTATGAGGAGGTGCATTGGAGTAAAATCCAAAGGAGACTGGATAGAAGGGAACCAAATAAATTGTCCCCTGCGCAAACACAACTTAATAGATGGAATCAGTCTGTGATGGATTATTCTGCCACCAAAATGGTTAGCTATGACCCTGAGGTGCAATGCAATGTCTGGTGTGGACCAAGTGTGGTCCCAACAAACAGCCCAACTGTATCTGGTGAAAAGTAGTGTCATGTAAAAATCTCCAATGCCATGTCCAGATGAAGCAGTAAGCAAGAAAGTCACCAAAAAGCTCAACGCAATCTTCTTTATTACACAAACAACCACGTACATAGAAGGGTATCTGTGTGCAATACCCAGTGTTGCTATGATTCTGCTCTGACTGTGGCCACCAGAGGGCTCAGAGCGAGACTACTGAGAGAGCTGATCAAGCTGGCAAAAAATGGATGACAGTAAAACTCACCTGTGAGAGGAACAAAAAAAAAACGCTGGTCCGTACCAACCACAATGCCGCTGTGAAGAGACTTCCCAAATCCACAGAAGTTAATCTCGGTCTATGGGGACGTTTCAAGGCACTTTTTTCTTTCTCAAGCCAAAAAACATTTGGCTTCTGTGGATTCAGGAAGTCTCCTCACAGAGACATTTGTTAGTGCCATGATTGGTACGGACCAGCAGTTTTTTGCACCTCTTGCAGCGGAGTTTATCTTCTATCCACTTTTTCCCAGCTTGATCGTCTATCTCTGCAGTATCATCTGTGTCTCACCTTGAGCCCCCTGGTGGCCACAAGCGGAACAGAATCTAAGCAACACTAGGTATAGCACAAGTGTCCCCAGCCCCCGAGCCACGGAACGGTGCTGGTCCGCAGCCTGTTGATGACCGGGCCGCACAGCATAAGGTGAGCGGCGACCGCAATCTGCACAGGGCTATAACAGACTGTGGTCACCGCTCACCACCTGTCAGGGCTGGGCTCAGCCCTTCCGTCTCAAAGCTGGCTACTCAGCTAATGGCTAATTGTCAGCTCCTTTCTCTCTACAGCGATTCACCTGTTGATGATATCCTGCTCACCAGTCCTGCCTACCTAAGCCTTCCAGCCCATATGATCTCTGCCTTCACCTTGGTCACATCTCTAGAGACGCTCTCCTGTGTTCCTGTTAAAGACTTGCTTGGCTGACATTCCTTCTGGCTCCAGATCCTGCTTGCTGTTCTACCACGCTCATCTCTGGCTCCCTGATGTTTTGGCTTGTCTGCTTATCCGTTCCGGTGCCTGAACTCTGGCTATGTTTTGACTATGTTTACCTTTTTATTATTATTATTATACAAGTGTGATTTACCTGTACTTCTGTCTCAGTCTGACTCATGGTTTATGACAGTAGGCGAAGGCCATAAATTCAGAAGATGCAGTCAATCCACTTGGTAATATTTTTTCCAGATTGGATGAGCAGGTTCACAACATGGATCAGTTTGCCATGGCGTTACAAATGCTCCTGAGTGGCACAGCTCACCTGGAATATCCCATTGTGGCCGCTCCGGTACAACCTGTGTTGGAGGCCGTCTCTGTTGTTGCTCCAGGCTCTGTGCAGGTGCCAGCCTCGAGTATTACCTCTTTAAGAGGTATGTTGGACTCCGCTCTGCTTCCCCAGTGATTTGGGGGCGATCCAGTCCAGTGAAAAGGGTTTCTCAGCCAGGTTGAGATATACTTTGATATGCTGCCCCAGGCATTTACCACGGACAGAAGCAAAGTAGGTTTCGTGATATCTTTGCTTTCTGAGAGAGCCTTGGCCTGGGCAAACCCTCTATGGGAGACGCAAAAACCTGTTATCTTGAGTTACCCAGAGTTTGTGGCTTCTTTTAAAAGGGTATTTGACATTCCCACACGCTCCGCTTCTGCTGCCAAGTGCCTAATGTCTATAGAACAGAGTACGAGAACTGTTGCCGTTTACGCCATTGAATTCCGTACTCTGGCAGCAGAGTTTGCTTGGAACAATGAGGCCCTCATGATTACTTTTTCTCATGGTCTCTCGGATACCATCAAGGATGAGATAGCAGCCTGAGATATACCCACTGAGCTGGAGAAGTTGATCATGTTTGCCATGCTCATTGACTCAAGAAAGACTTCCTTTTAACCACTTAAGGACCGGACCATTATGCTGCTTAAGGACCAGAGGACTTTTTCCAATTTGGCACTGCGTCGCTTTAACTGCTAATTGCACGGTCATGCAATGCTGTACCCAAACAAAATTTGCGTCCTTTTCTTACCACAAGTAGAGCTTTCTTTTGATGGTTTTGATCACCTCTGCCGTTTTTATTTTTTGCGCTATACACGGAAAAAGACCGAAAATTTTGAAAAAAAATGATATTTTCTACTTTTTGTTCTAAAAAAAATCCAATAAACTCAATTTTAGTCATACATTTAGGCCAAAATGTATTCGGCCACATGTCTTTGATAAAAAAAATGTCAATAAGTGTATATTTATTGGTTTGCGCAAAAGTTATAGCGCCTACAAACTAGGGTACATTTTCTGGAATTTACACAGCCTTTAATTTATGACTGCCTATGTCGTTTCTTGAGGTGATAAAATGGCAGGGCAGTACAAAACCCCCACAAATGACCCCATTTTGGAAAGTAGACACCCCAAGGAAATTGCTGAGAGGCATGTTGAGCCCATTGAATATTCATTTTTTTTGTCCCAAGTGATTGAATAATGACAAAAAAAAAATTTCAAAAAGTTGTCACTAAATGATATATTGCTCACACAGGCCATGGGCATATGTGGAATTGCACCCCAAAATACATTTAGCTGCTTCTCCTGAGTATGGGGATACCACATGTGTGAGACTTTTGCCTAGCCGCGTACGGGGCCTCGAAAACCAATCACCGCCTTCAGGATTTCTAAGGGTGTAAATTTTTGATTTCACTCTTCACTGCCTATCACAGTTTCGGAGGCCATGGAATGCCCAGGTGGCACAAACCCCCCCCCCCAAATGACCCCATTTTGGAAAGTAGACACCCCAAGCTATTTGCTGAGAGGCATGGTGAGTATTTTGCAGCTCTCATTTGTTTTTGAAAATGAAGAAAGACAAGAAAAAATTTTTTTTTCAATTTTCAAAACTTTGTGACAAAAAGTGAGGTCTGCAAAATACTCACTATACCTCTCAGCAAATAGCTTGGGGTGTCTACTTTCCAAAATGGGGTCATTTGCGGGGGGGGGGGTTTGCCACCTGGGCATTCCATGGCCTCCGAAACTGTGATAGGCAGTGAAGAGTGAAATCAAAAATTTACGCCCTTAGAAAGCCTGAAGGCGGTGCTTGGTTTTCGGGGTCCCGTGCGCGGCTAGGCTCCCAAAAAGTCCCACACATGTGGTATCCCCGTACTCAGGAGACGCAACAGAATGTATTTTGGGGTGTAATTTCACATATTCCCATGGCATGTTTGAGCAATATATCATTTAGTGACAACTTTGTGCAACTTGTGTCACAATATAAAATATTCCATGGACTCGACATGCCCCTCAGCAAATAGCTTGGGGTGTCTACTTTCCAAAATGGGGTCATTTGGGGGGGTTTTGAACTGTCCTGGCATTTTATGCACAACATTTAGAAGCTTATGTCACACATCACCCACTCTTCAACCACTTGAAGACAAAGCCCTTTCTGACACTTTTTGATTACATGAAAAAATTATTTTTTTTTGCAAGAAAATTACTTTGAACCCCCAAACATTATATATTTTTTTAAAGCAAATGCCCTACAGATTAAAATGGTGGGTGTTTCATTTTTTTTTTTTCACACAGTATTTGCGCAGCGATTTTTCAAATGCATTTTTTGGGGAAAAAACACACTTTTTTAAATTTTTAATGCACTAAAACACACTATATTGCCCAAATGTTTGATGAAATAAAAAAGATGATCTTAGGCCGAGTACATGGATACCAAACATGACATGCTTTAAAATTGCACACAAACGTGCAGTGGCAACAAAATTAATACATTTTTAAAAGCCTTTAAAAGCCTTTACAGGTTACCACTTTAGATTTACAGAGGAGGTCTACTGCTAAAATTACTGCCCTCGATCTGACCTTCGCGGTGATACCTCACATGCATGGTGCAATTGCTGTTTACATTTGACGCCAGACTGACGCTTGCGTTCGCCTTAGCGCGAGAGCAGGGGGGACAGGGGTGCTTTTTTTTTTTTTTTTTTTTTTTTTTCCTTTATTATTTTTTTTTTTATCTTATTTTTAAACTGTTCCTTTCATTTTTTTTTTTTAAATCATTTTTATTGTTATCTCAGGGAATGTAAATATCCCCTATGATAGCAATAGGTAGTGACAGGTACTCTTTTTTGAAAAAATTGGGGTCTATTAGACCCTAGATTTCTCCTCTGCCCTCAAAGCATCTGACCACACCAAGATCGGTGTGATAAAATGCTTCCCCAATTTCCCAATGGCGCTGTTTACATCCGGCGAAATCTAAGTCAAAAAATGCTTGTAGCTTCCGGTTTCTTAGGCCATAGAGATGTTTGGAGCCACTCTGGTCTCTGATCAGTTCTATGGTCAGCTGGCTGAATCACCGGCTGCATTCTCAGGTTCCCTGTTGAGACAGGAGAGCCAGAGAAAAACACAGAAGACGGTGGGGGGGCATTCCCTCCCACTGCTTGTAAAAGCAATCTAGAGGCTAATTAGCAGCTAGGATTGCTTTTACATGAAAGCCGACCGCTGGCTGAAAAGAATGATACCTAAACCTGCAGGCATCATTCTGGTATAACCACTCAAAGTCGTGAATGGCATACCTGAAGACAAAAAAATGGTTAACAAAAAATCACAGTAAACGGTAAAGTATAAAAAATTGCATACCTGAAAAGCAAACATGATAAAACATAATAACAATAAAACATTGCCGAATAGAATACAGTAAAAAAGAGCAGGACAATAGAGAGAACAGAGAGAGAGAGAACAATATAACGACAACTATTTTTTTTTATTTTATATTTTTGTTTGTGTTTTTATTTATTTTTTTTACACTTTTTTTTGTAACTGTAACTTTTATAACTGTAACCGATTCCAGGTTCGGGTCTCTCAAAATGCGATGGCATCTTGGGAGACCCTGTGAAAGTGTGCCTAGTCTGTGCAATGCTGTACCCTACGCTAATACTCAACTAGTGAATGGTAGCGTTCAAAACATTCACCAATGCAAAGACCAGGATTGTCAGGACAGGAGGGACAATAATAGCGGGTGTCACGCCTATATCTGCGCTTGCTGCAGACACAACATCTTTTTTGGGGGGGTTCGTTGGGTAGGGGTACTCGGGACTACATAAAGAAAATGCCTCTCATGCAGCCGACTGCATTTGGTTGGGGATGTGAATGGGGGAAGTACGGGTGCTGCAGAAGCGGTGGGTTCCCAATTAGGATTGGCAAATGCAGCAGGAAGGGCATTATGGGCACGACGGGCCTGTGTTTGTCTTTTTGGAGGCAGCGGGACACTACTTGTGCTTGCCACCTCACCAGCTTGAACTGCACTTGTGGGATTCGCCACGTCACCAAGTATTACTGCAGTGCTGGTTTGACTACGACCGGGGTGTACTAGGCCGCTGGTGCTTGCCAGTTCACCAAAACGCTACCAAAAAAACTGTTAGCGATCGCAGGGATCAGGCCTGACTCTGCGAACGCTGCAGTTATGCGTTTAGTGTTTTGTAAGTGTCAGTGATCGATCGATACTGCACTTGGGTGGGCTGGGCTGGGCAAAACGCAGGTACTAGCAGGAATCTGGGCTTATCCCACTAACACTGCGTTTTTGGGAACCCTAAACTGCTGGGGACGCTAGTATAGATCTGATCGGATCAGATACTGATCCGTTCAGATACTATACCACTAAGGGAGGTGTACGGTGCGTGCGTGGGTGTTCTGGCGCTAACCTGATGCTGCTTGGGGCTGGTGCTTGCCAGTTCACCAAAACGCTACCAAAAAAACTGTTAGCGATCGCAGGGATCAGGCCTGACTCTGCAAACGCTGCAGTTATGCGTTTAGTGTTTTGTAAGTGACAGTGATCGATCGATACTGCACTTGGGTGGGCTGGGCTGGGCGGAGGGGAAAAACGCAGGTGCTAGCAGGTATCTGGGCTGATCCCGCTAACACTGCATTTTTGGGAACCCTAAACTGCTGGGGACGCTAGTATAGATCTGATCGGATCAGATATTGATCCGTTCAGATACTATACCACTAAGGGAAGCGTATGCTGCGTGCGTGGGTGTTAGCGGTACTGGCGCTAATCTGACGCTGCCTGGGGCGACGCATATCACCGCCGGGCGATCAGGGGGCTAAACCTTTATTCGGTAATAAACGGCGGGTGCCCTGACACTATAAAAAATAAACGAACTAACCAGCGTCAACCGTAACGGTTATACGGTGATCAGTGGTGAAAGGGTTGACTAGGGAGCAATCAAGGGGTTAAAACATTTATTAGGTAGTATATGGGGGTCCCTGTCGCTATAAAACGCTGACGGCGAACCTAAATATTTACGTCCCTAACTAGCGTCACCAGTAACACTAATACAGCGATCAGAAAAATGATCGCTTAGCGACACTGGTGACGGGGGGTAATCAAGGGGTTAAAATTTTATTAGGGGGGTTAGGGGGGTACCCTAGACCTAAAGGGGGCTAATACTAACTGCCCTACCACTTCTAACTGTCACAAACTGACACCATGCAGTAATCAGAAAAAAAAAACACTGCTTGGTGTCAGAGTGACAGGGGGAGGGTGATTGGGGGGGGATCGGCGGTGTAAAGTGTGCCTGGCATGTTCTACTGTATGTGTGTGTGTGTTTGTGCACTCACTCAGATATCTTCTCTCCTCGGCGCCGGAATGTAAATTGCCGAGCCGAGGTGAGATGACATCACATCCTCTGCCTCTGTGTACTACACAGAGGCAGGGGAAGATCCTCATTGGCTGGGAGCGATCGCGAGGGGGGCCACGACCGGATGGCCTCCCCCTCATCTCTGATCACTGCCAGACCAAAGGCGACCGCCTCAGGCACCGGGGGGGTCCGATCGGACCCCCCGCCCGTGGGAAGGCAATCACGTACCAGGTACATGATTTTGCCTGCCCGTGCCATTCTGCAGATGTATATCTGCGTGAGGCGGTCGTCAACTGGTTAAGGAGCGCTTGCGGAAGCCTCCTGTACATTTGCAGTCCCACCCTTGCCTCCCTCACCTCCCATGCCTCCTGGTACAGAGTCGGTCTGTGAAGATAAACCCATGCACTCGGGCTTCAAGCGTCTCTCTGTGGATGAGAGAACCCTTAGAAGGAGGAAGAGATTGTGCCTTTATTGTGGCCAGGCAGGTCACTTTTTAAAGTCTTGTCCTACCCGTCCAGGGAACGCCCGAACCTTGAGATCCTGTCATGGACAGACCTTAGATGGCGTTGTTTCGTCCCCAGTTATCCAGAAGGGTAAGCCAGTGGTTTTGGTTACCCTTTCTTGGGCTGAGTCGTCCATTGAGATACAGGCTCTAATCGACTCTGGAGCTGCAGGCCGTTTATTGATGCTGCCTTTATATTGAAGCACTCGATACCGCTGCAGCTACATGACACTCCACTTGCCATTGAGACTCTTGATGGGAGACCTCTACAGCCTGCCCATGTGACTCATGAGACTGTTCCGTTGTCCATGGCCGTAAGGGCTCTTCACCATGAGATAAACCAATTCCAAGTTATTTCCTCAGTTAAGTTTCCGCTGGTTATTGGTTATCCTTGGTTACATAGGCACAACCCTATTTAGATTGGCTCCATGCTGAGGTTCTCTCCTGGTCGCCACAATGCAGTAAGACATGCTTCCAGAAGATAGCCAAGGTCCTGTGCACCTCTTCACTCTCCTCCCTGCCGGAGGAGTACCACGATCTTAGCGATGTCTTTGACAAAGGTCAAGCCGGTAGTTTGCCTCCACACCGGTCGTATGATTGCGCAAATGACCTTCAACCTGGTGCCATACCCCCTCGTGGCCGGGTTTACCCTTTGTCAGTCTTGGAGGACAGGGTCATGGAGGAGTATGTTGCAAACGCAGTTTCTCAAGGTTTCATCCGCAAATCCTTGTCTCCTGCTGGTGCTGTTTTCTTTGTGAAGAAGAAGACTGGTGAACTGAGACCTTGTATTGATTATAGGGGTTTCAAATACTTCACGATTAAGAATGCCTATCCGATTCTGTTGATTACGGAGTTATTTGACTGCCTCAAGGAAGCAATGGTTTTCGCAAAGCTTGATTTGAGAGGGGCATACAATCTCATGAGGATTAAGGAGGGGGACGAGTGGAAAACTGCGTTTAATACCAGAACAGGCCATTATGAGTACCTCGTAATGCCTTTTGGCCTTTGTAACGCCCTGTCAGTTTTCCAGGAATTTATTAACAATGTCCTCCAAGATTTGTTGCAGTTATGTGTGGTGGTTTATCTCGACGATATCCTCATATTTTCCAAGTCCCTGGAGAGCCACCACACAGATGTCTGTCATGTGCTTCAGAAACTAAGAGAGAACAATCTCTATTGTAAATTGGAGAAGTGCAAATTCCATCGTGAACAGGTTAAATTCCTGGGTGTCATTTCCACTGCTGGTTTTTTGATGGACCCAGAGAAACTTTCAGCAGTCCTACAGTGGCCCCGACCCATGGGTTTACGTCCTCTGCAGCATTTTCTTGACTTTGCCAACTATTATCGGAAGTTTATTCGTAGCTTCTCGTCTCTGGTCAAGCCCCTGACTGATATGATCAGAAAGGGCCCTAACCCACAGAGTTGGTCTCCGGAGTCCATTAAGGACTTTGAGAGTTTCAAGGCTGAATATGTTTCTGCTCCTGTGTTGGCACATCCTGATCCTACGTTACCTTTTATCCTTGCGGTTGATGCTTCTGAGACTGGAATTGGTGCTCTTCTGTCTCAACGTCCTACCTCTGAGAGCTCTATGCATCCTTGTGGCTACTTTTGTCACCTGCGGAGTGCAATTACGAGATTGGTGACAGAGAGCTGTTAGCGATCATTTTAGCCCTGAAAGAATGGAGGCAACTCCTCGAAGGTACCACTGTGCCGGTTCTCATTCTTACTAACCATAAGAATCTCACATTCTTGTCTGAGGCTAAATGCCTCTCTCCCAAAAGGGCGCGATGGGCTCTTTTCTTGTCTAGTTTCAATCACATTGTCTCATTCTTACGGTACTAGGAATGTAAGGGCTCACGCTTTGTCACAACAATTTTCCTCCACTTCCAAGATGGAGTCGGTTCCGGTTCCTGTGATTCCTTCTGATCGTATTCTGGCTATGGTTCGCACCACTCACACTTCTCCTTTGGGTGACAAAATTCTTGCCGCTCAGGTCCATGCTCCTCCTGAGAAACCATGTGACCGCTGCTTTGTCCCAGAGAGTCTCCATACTGCCGTGCTCCAGACTTACTATTCTCCCAAGGCTGCTGGCCACCCTGGGAGGAATCAAATCTTTTGGGCCATTTTCCAACAATTCTGGGGGCCTAGTCTATGTGCTGATGTAACCGCCTTCGTAGCTGCCTGTTCCGTGTGTGCTCAGAGTAAGACTCCACGACACCTTCCAGTGGGCCTCCTACAATCCATACCCAATGGAGAGAGGCCCTGGACCCACCTGTCTATGGATTTCATTGTGGAGTTACTCAACTCCCAGAGCAACACAGGTATCCTTATGGTGGTTGACCGGTTCTCAAAAATGTCCCATTGTATTCCACTTAAGAAGTTGCCCACTTCTAAGGAACTGGCTTACATAGGCTATCCAAGGTGATTGTCTCGGACAGTGGTAGTCAGTTTGTGTCCCAGTTCTGGCGAGCCTTTTGTGCACAGTTTGGGAATTCAGTTTGCTTTCTCCTCTGCATATCACCCGCAGTCTAATGGGCAGCAGAACAAGCCAATCAGTCCTTGGAGCAATTCCTATGTTGCTATAATTCTGACCATCATAACAACTGGTCATACCTCTTACCATGGGCGGAGTTTGCTCACAATAGTGCCTTGAATTCTGCTTCCCAATTGTCCCCGTTTATGGTGAACTATGTTTCCAACCTTCCATGTTGCCTGACTCGTTTGTTCCGCAGAGAATTCCTGCGTTAGAGGAGCATCTCCGTGGTCTTCATTCCACTTGGGTACAAGTCCAGGAGGCTTTGCGACACGCTAATGATAGGTACAGACTCCATGCTGACCGCAGACGCCTTCCTACCAGGTTGGGGACAGGGTCTGGCTGTCATCTCGCAACCTCTGACTTCGTGTTCCCTCTCTGAAGTTCGCACCTCCGTTTATTGGGCCTTTCCGCATTCTTCGCAGGATTAACCCAGTGGCTTACGCATTAGACCTTCCTTCTAATATGCGTATCTCGAATGTATTTCATGTCTCCTTATTAAAACTTTTGGTCTGCAACCGCTTTACCACCTCGGTGCCTCGTCCTCACCCTGTACAGGTTGGGAACCATGAGGAGTATGAAGTACAGTCCATTTTTGACTCCCGTAGGTTCCGTGGGCGCATACAGTACCTGGTGCAATGGCAAGGGTACGGTCCGGAGGAACGCTCTTGGGTCTCATCCTTGAACATACATGCCCCTGTCCTCCTCCGTGATTTCCATAGACGTTTTCCCCTCAAGCCTGGTGGTCCTCCGAGGGGGAGGGGTCATTGAGGAGGGGGTACTGTCAGGGCTGGACTCAGCCCTCCCTTTTCAAAGCTGGCCGCTCAGATGTCGGCTAATTACCAGCTCCTTTCTCTCCACAGTGACTCACTTGTTGATGATATCCTGCTCGTCAGTCCTGCCTACTTAAGCCTTCCAGTCCAGAGTATCTCTACCTTCGCCTTGATCACATCTCTAGAGATGCTCTCCTGTGTTCCTGTTAAAGACTTGCTTGGCTGACACTCCTTCTGGCTCCAGATCCTGCTTGCTGTTCTACTATGCTCATCTCTGGCTCCCAGATGTTTTGGCTTGTCTGACTATATTTCCGGATCCTGAACTCTGGCTATGTTTTGACTACGTTTACTCTGTTTACCTTTTTATTATTATTAACCAAGTGTGATTTAACTGTACTTCTGTCTCAGTCTGATTCATGGTTTCTGACACCACCAGCTGTGCAGCCATGCCTATGTGCCCTCTCCCGGCTCCTCTTCCCGCCCGGCCAACTATGTCATCCTATCAGCAGGGCAGGGGGTGGGAGGAGCTGCAGATTGAAATGGAGAGCTCCTCCCAGCCCCTGCCCTGCTGATGACATCATCGGGTGGGCAGAGGAGCTGGGAGAGGACACTTGGACTGAGAACACCCTCTGCCCTGCCAAAAGTAGGAGTCGTAAGCAGGGAAGGCAGAGAATCAAATGGGGAGAGAGGAAGGGGGCAGACTGCAGGGGCACTGTGATGGAGGATGCTGTGATTGCTAGGGGCACTGTAATATAAAGGAGACTGTGCTGTAAAGGGGGCACTGTAATTTAAAGGGGACTGCACTGTAAATGGGCACTGTAATCATTATAGTGCCCCTTTACAGTGCAGTCCCCTTTATATCACAGTGACCCCTTTACAATGCAGTCCCCTTTACATCACAGCCCCTTTTAAATTACAGTGCCTCCTTTAAAAAAGCCACCTCTGTTACAATAATGTAAAGGGGCACTGTGATATAAAGGGGACTGCACTGTAAAGGGGTACTGTAATATAAAGGGGGCTGTGATGTGAAGGGGAACTGAGAACACTGATATAAAGGGGGGACTGTGCTTTAAAGGGGGGTTGTGGTGTGAAGGGGATGAGGACAGACTCCATGAATATCCCATCACCCGACTCCTCCACTAAACACACACACCCATCCCCCGTTCCTGGAAAAATTGGCTGTCATGAAACCGGTCCCTGGTGCCAAAAAGGTTGGGGATTGCTGGTATAGCACACTGATCCCTGAGCAGCTGGCTGTCTAACTTCCATGTAAGTGGTTGTTTGTGTAATAAAGAAGATTGCTTTTATTTGAGACTTTATTGTTGAGCTCCTTGGTGACTTTTTTATTGACTACTTCATCTGGACATGGCATTGGAGTTTTTAACATTATTTTACATGACACTATATTTCACCAGGTACAGTTGAGCTGTTTGTTGGGACCACACATGGTCCACACTAGACACTGCATTGCACCTCAGGACCATAACTAACCATTCAGTTGTGTTTGTGATAGCTGTATCACAGTTGATTTTACCTTCCAAAAGTAAACTGTCTCCTCATTTCTCTACACCAAAGAAGGTCCTCACCATAGGTAATAAGTCACTGTGGGCAGTACCGGTGGGTGGGGGCAGAGACAAGGAGTGACTCAGAAGGGGGGGTTCCTGCACCTATTCTCTAAGAAAAAAAACCCTGGTCTACATCATATGTCTATTTGCTCTTACATTCTTATAACATTCCAAAATATCAAAGCAGATTCACTGAAGTCATATAGTTACCGTATTTATCGGCGTATAACACGCACTTTTTTCCCCTTAAAATCAGAGGAAAATCGTGGGTGCGTGTTATACGCCGATCCCCCGCCGATCTCCGCTGATTGTGAGCGGGGCGATCACGCCAAGATACACATAACCGAGTGTACTCAGCTCTTCTTGGTTCCACCCACAGTCACGCCCAGTCCCGCCATTGGACCTGTGTTATGTCCATCATAGGGCAGAACTGGGCGTGACTGTGAGTGGAGCAGAGAAGAGCCAAGTACATTCGGCTATGTGTATCTCGGCTCTGCCCAGTCCCTGCGATCTCGGCGGCGCTTGCTCTGCTCCGCAGAGTCCCTGTGATCTCCGCAGCGCCATATTTAAATCTTAACAAGGCTGCAATGGACACTAGGGAAGGCTGCACTAACAAGGCTGCACTGGGGCAAGGCTGCAATGGACACTGGGGAAGGCTGCACTACCAAGGCTGCATTGGGGCAAGGCTGCAAGGCTGCACTGGGGCAAGGCTGCACTGACAAGGCTGCACTGGGGCAAGGCTGCAATGGACACTGGGGAAGGCTGCACTAACAAGGCTGCACTGACATGGCTGCAAGGCTGCACTGGGGTAAGGCTGCACTGACAAGGCTGTACTGGCAAGGCTTCAATGACACTGACAAGGCTGCAGATGGACACTGATAAGGCTGCATTGATGGGCATTTAAATGTAAGTTTTTTTTCGTTAAACTTCCCTTCTAAAAGTTTTTTTCCTTAAAATTCCCTCCTAAACTTGGGGTGCGTGTTATACGCCGGCGTGTGTTATATGCCGATAAGTACGGTACATAGTTACATAGTAGGTGAGATTGAAAAAAGACACAAGTCCATCAAGTCCAACCTATGTGTGTATTTATATGTCAGTATTACATTGTATATCCCTGTATGTTGTGGTTGTTCAGGTGCTTATCTAATAGTTTTTTGAAACTATCGATGCTCCCCGCTGAGACCACCACCTGTGGAAGGGAATTCCAAATCCTTGCCGCGCTTACAGTAAAGAACCCTCTACGTAGTTTAAGGTTAAACCTCTTTTCTTCTAATTTTAAGATTCCACGTGTCTTATTAAACTCCCTTCTGCAAAAAAATGTTTTCCTTATTGTGGGGTCACCAGTACGGTATTTGTAAATTCAAATCATATTTCATAGCTTTGTTGCCCTTCTTTGCAGTCCATTTCCAGTACATCCTTCCTGAGGACTGGCGCCCAAAACTTGACAGCATACTCTAGGTGCGGACGGACCAGAGTCTTGTAGAGCGGGAGAATTATCGTTTTATATCTGGAGTTGATCCCCTTTTTTAATGCATGACAAGATTATGTTTGCTTTGTTAGCAGCAGCTTGGCATTGCATGCCATTGCTGAGCCTATCATCTACTAGGACCCCCAGGTCCTTTTCCATCCTAGATTCCCCCAGAGGTTCTCCCCCCAGTGTATGGATTGCATTCATATTTTTGCCACCCAAATGCATTACTTTACATTTTTCTACATTAAACCTCATTTGCCATGTAGTTGCCCACCCCATTAATTTGATCAGATCTTTTTGCAAGGTTTCCACATACTGAAGAGTTATTGCACAGAACCCTGGGGGACCCCACTACCCACCCCTGACCATTCCGAGTACTCCCCATTTATCACCACCCTCTGAACTCGCCCTTGTAGCCAGTTTTCAATCCATGCACTCACACTATGGTCCATGCCAATGGACCTTATTTTGTACAGTAAATGTTTATGGGGAACTGTGTCAAATGCTTTTGCAAAATCCAGATACCACGTCTAGGGGCCTTCCTTTATCTAGATGACAACTCACCTCCTCGAAGAAGGGTAATAGATTGGTTTGGCAAGAACGATTCTTCATGAATCCATGCTGATTACTGCTGATGATACCGTTCTCCTTACTAAAATCTTGTATATAGTCTCTTATCCCTTCCAAGAGCTTGCATACTATTGATGTTAGTCTAACTGGTCTGTAATTCCCAGGGGTGTATTTTGGGCTCTTTTTAAATATTAGTGCTACATTGGCTTTTCTCCAATCAGCTGGTACCATTCCAGTTAGTTGACTGTCAGTAAAAATTAGGAACAATGGTCTGGCAATTACTTGACTGAGTTCCCTAAGTACCCTCAGGTGCAAGCCATCTGGTCCTGGTGATTTATTAATGTTAAGTTTCCCAAGTCTAATTTTAATTCTGTCCTTTGTTAACCATGGAGGTATTTTCTGTGATGTGTCATGAGGATAAACACTGAAGTTTTGGTTACTGAAAGTGGTGTTCCACCCTAAAAAAAAAAGCATCACTGTGCCCAAAAAAAAATTTAAAAAAAATTTGGATTTTTTTTTTTAATTTACCTCTAAATGCCTGTTGCTAGGGGGTCCCTCGTAGTCTGCCTCTTTCAGTGCCTGGGCTGGTGACATCACTTCCCCCTCGGCATAGGAAGGACTTAGCTCTGTTCCCTCCCACTTGTCAATCATCTGGGACCCATTACAGGTCCCAGGTGACTGAGCGGCCAATCGTGGCGCGCGGCGCTGCTCGCGCATGCGCAGTGGGTGCCAGGCTGTGAAGCCACAGCCCGGGGCCCAAAGTTGCAATGCCGGCGCCGCCGAACGGAGGGGGAGACGAGTGGGGCTTCGATCCCCCGCATCGCTGGACCCTGGGACAGGTAAGTGTCCAATTAAAAATCAGCAGCTGCAGTATTTGTAGCTTCTGACTTTTCATTTTTTTTTTTTTTTTAATGGGCCCTCCTCTTGAAGCCCTCCGATTCCCTTGTGAAGACTGAGGAGAAGAATAAATTCAATACCTTTATCCTCTCCCCATCCTTTGTATCCAGACGTCCTTCCTCATTCTTTATGGGGCCAATATGGGCTGTCCTCCCTTTTTCACTGTTTACATACTTAAAGAATTTCTTGGGATCTTTTTTGCTTTCCTCCGCTATGTCTTTCATGTCTTAGCCGCCCTTACATTTCTTGTTGCATTCTTTATAAAGTCTGAATGCTGATGATAATCCCTCAACCTTGTATTTTTTGAAGGCTCTCCTTTGCTTTTATATGCATTTTTAAATTGGAGTTAAGCCATCTAGGACTTTTGTTCGCTCTTTTAAATTTATTACCCAATGGGATGCATTGGCTAATGTCCTTATTTAATATGTTCCTAAAGCAAACCCATCTCTCCTCCGTGTTCTTTGTTCCTAAGTTTTATCCCAATTTATGCCATCTAGCAAGGTGCGTAGTTTAGGGAAGTTGGCTCTTTTGAAACTCAATGTCTTTGTATTCCCCTTATGTTTCCTATTTGTGTGATTTATACTGAAGCCAATTGACCTGTGATCGCTGTTTCCTAAATTGCCCACGTATTTCCACATCCTTGATCGGGTCTGTAATGTTGGTATTCAGTAGATCCAGTAACACTGTATTTCTAGTTGGTGCGTCTATCATCTGAACCATGAAATTGTCCTGCAAGACATTTAGGAACTGGCGAGCCTTAGACGAATGCATGATTCCCTCCACCCAGTCTATGTCTGGATACTTAAAATCCCCCATTATGATAACACTTCCCATCCTTGCTGCTAATCCGAATTGTGATAGGAGATCCGTCTCCCCCTCCTCCCTCAGGTTAGGGGGCCTATAGCATACTCCCAGTATTATTTTCCCCTTAGCTTCATCCCTTTGGAGCTCTACCCATAAGGATTCCACCTCCTCCCTAGCTCCCTTAGTGATGTCATCTCTCACATTCACTTGTACATTATTCTTGATATATAGGCATACCCCTCCCCCCTTTTTACCCTCTCTATCCCTGCGATATAGGGAATATCCTTGAATGGTTGCCAGCCAATCACGAGAGCTGCTGAACCAGGTCTCTGAAATTCCCACAAAATCCAAATCCTCCTCGTACAACAGTATCTCTAGTTCAACAATCTTGTCCGCCAGGCTCCTGGCATTGGTGAATATGCCACGTAGTTTAGACTGGTCACATACTATCCTCTTATTGGATATTCCGAGATTGCAACTAGGACTTGTTACTATACTTACCTTGGGTTTATGTGTTTTAGTCAACCTACCAGTAATGCCCCCAATACTACCCTCTGGAATATGTTCTGTCCTGACTCTCTCTACCTCTGGGCCATCCCCCCAGTCACCTAGTTTAAAAACCCCTCTAACTTTTTGGCCAACTTTACTCCCAGCTGATCTGCACCCTTCTCATTTAGGTGCAGTCTATCTCTTCTATAGTACTGGTGACCGACTGAGAAGTCAGCCCAGTCCTCCAGCAACTCAAACCCCTCCTTACTACACCAGCTTCTCAGCCACTTGTTTACTTCTCTAATCTCCCTCTGCCTTTCTGGTTTAGCTCGAGGTGCCGGTAGTTTTCCTGAGAATATTAGCTTGGAAGTCCTTTTCCTCAATTTAGCTCCCAAGTTCCTAAAATCGTTCTTTAGGACACTCCATCTGCCTCTGACTTTGTCATTGGTGCCACATGCACCATGAAAGCTGGGTCTTCCCCAGCACCTCCCAGTAATCTGTCCACCAGATCCATGATGTGCCAAACCTGAGCGCCCGATAGACAACATACAGTTCGGCACTTCAGGTTTTTGTTACAGATTGCCCTCTCTGTGCTTCTAAGAATTGAGTCCCCTACCACCAGAATCTGTCTTTCCTTTCCCTTCACTCCCCCCCCCCACTCTCACTGGAGGAGTTCTTCCCCCGGCAGTTAGGAGAGTCCCTCACCTCCAGCAGTGCTGGTCCCTGACTGGTTTCACAAATGTCACTAATGGAGCGTACTTATTGGTATGCTTCAGCCCTAAATCGGCCTCACTGGCACTTCCCCCTCTACCCTTCCTGACTGTCACCCATCTACTCTTTTCTAGTGCCTGCACCTCTTTGTCTCCACCCGCTTCTGTGCTGGCTTCTTCCGGCACCTGCTGGGTACGTTCCCGGCTCTCTTTTAGTATGAAGGGTCTTCTCAGTGCTGACAGTTGCTTCTCCAGATTCAGAACCTGGGCTTCCAGGGAAACAATGCTTACATTTTGCACAGCAGTACTCGCCTTAGATCGGATGATCAAGGAACGCATACATGCCGCAAGAGTCGCATATCCACACCCGCCGGGCATCGTACCTACTAATTTAATGAGGATTGGGGATTATACCCAGTCCAAATTACCTAACAACTAGCTTCCTGACACTAATACTCAACAAGACAAAACACAGGTAGTCAACAAGATAATACACAGGTAGTCAACAAGACAATACACAGGTACTAAAAAAGACAATACACAGGTACTCGCAGACCCACATACACTTGCAGACCCACGTGCACTCGCAGACCCACGTGCACTCATTCATTCATACATTGTTTACATTAAACCCCTTGACCTTTTTGCGATACAGCACTGCTTTACTCTAACTAACAATTGGGCAGCCATGCAACACTGTACCCAAATAAAAATTATGTCATTTTTTCCCCACAAATAGAACTTTCTTTTGGTGGTATTTTATCACCTCTATGTTTTTTATTTTTTCCGCCATAAACAATTGAAAAAATATATATATATATTTTTACTTTCTGCTATAAAATATATCCAAGAGAAACATTTGATAAAATCTTAGACAAATATGCATTCTGCTACATATTTTTAGTAAAAAAAAACCCCAAACATATTGATTGGTTTACACGAATGTTATAGCATCTACAAACTATGGGACATATACTGGAATTTTTATTTGTTTATTTATTTACTAGTGATGGCAGAGATCAGTGGCTTATAGCGGGACTGCGATATTGCGGCGTGAAATCGGACACTAAATTACACTTTTGACACATTTTGGGAACCAGTGACACTAATACATATACAGTAACTCACAAAAGTGAGTACACCCCTCACATTTTTGTCAATATTTTATTCTATCTTTTCATGTGACAACACAGAAGAAATGACACTTTGCTACAATGTAAAGTAGTGAGTGTACAGCTTATATAACAGTGTAAATTTGCTGTCCCCTGAAAATAACTCAACACACAGCCATTAATGTCTAAACCACTGGCAACAAAAGTGAGTACACCCCTAAGTGAAAATGTCCAAATTGGGCCCAATTAGCCATTTTCCCTCCCCGGTGTCATGTGACTCATTAGTGTTAGGTCTCGGGTGTGAATGGGAAGCAGGTGTGTTAAATTTGGTGTTATCGCTCTCACTCTCTCATACTGGTCACTGGAAGTTTAACATGGCACCTCATGGCAAAGAACTCTCTGAGGATCTTAAAAAATGAATTGTTGCTCTACATAAAGATGACCTAGGCTATAAGAAAATTGCCAAGACCCTGAAACTGAGCTGCAGCACGGTGGTCAAGACCATACAGTGGTTTAACAGGACAGATTCTACTCAGAACAGGCCTCGCCATGGTTGAATAAAGAAGTTGAATACACGTGCTCAGTGTCATATCCAGATGTTGTCTTTGGGAAATAGACGTATGAGTGCTGCCAACATTGATGGAGAGGTTGAAGGTGTGGGGGGTCAGCCTGTCAGTGCTCAGACCATACGTCGCACACTGCATCAAATTGATCTGCATGGCTGTCATCCCAGAAGGAAGCCTCTTCTAAAGACGATGTACAAATAAGCCCACGCAAACAGTTTGTTGAAGACAAGCAGACTAATGACATGGATTACTGGAACCATGTCCTGTGGTCTGATGAGACCAAGATAAACTTATTTGGTTCAGATGGTGTCAAGTGTGTGTGGCGGCAACCAGGTGAAGACTACAAAGACAAGTGTTACTTGCCTACAGTCAAGCATGGTGGTGGGAGTGTCATGGTCTGTGGCTGCATAAGTGCTGCTGGCACTGGGGAGCTACAGTTTATTGAGGGAACCATGAAGGCCAACATTTCCTGTGACATACTGAAGCAGAGCATGTTCCCCTCCCTTCGGAGACTGGGCCGCAGGGCAGTATTCCAACATGATAATGATCCCAAACACACCTCCAAGATGACCACTGCCTTGCTAAAGAAGCTGAGGGTAAAGGTGATGGACTGGCCAATCATGTCTCCAGACCTAAACCCTATTGAGCATCTGTGGGGCTTCCTCAAACGGAAGGTGGAGGAGCGAAAGGTCTCTAACATCCACCAGCTCCGTGATGTGGTCGTGGAGTAGTGGAAGAGGACTCCAGTGGTAACCTGTGAAGCTCTGGTGGACTCCACGCCAAAGAGGGTTAAGGCAGTGCTGGAAAATAATGGTGGCCACACAAAATATTGACACTTTGGTCCCAATTTGGACATTTTCAGTTAGGGGTGTACTAACTTTTGTTGCCAGTGGTTTAGACAATATTGGCTGTATGTTGAGTTATTTTGAGGGGACAGCAAATTTACACTGTTATACAAGCTGTACACGCACTATTTTACATTGTAACAAAGAGGTTGATTTACTAAAACTGGAGAGTACAAAATCTGGTGCAGCTGTGCATGGTAGCCATTCAGCTTCCAGGTTTTATTGTCAAAGCTTAAAGTGGAGTTCCACCCACTCTTCTTACAACTCTTCAGCATCCCTCAGTAAACTGCGCACTGTAAACGAATTGGATATTTTTTTTTAAAAATTCTCAGCACCTACTGTATATCTGCTGTATACATTTTTCACTTCCTCCTCCCTGGCCGTGGCCCATCGCATAATTTCCTGTTTGTAATGCCTTCTGGGAAGGGGCAGGAACTTCCTCTGACACTGCCATTGTTATGGAAACCTGACCTGAAACCTATTACACTGCTTGTGCTGCACTGAGCATGTGGGAGATCTGCAAGGATGAGATCCAGGAAGAAATACAGTCTGGCTTCAGATGCCCACACTTAAGATGGCCACGGCCTGCTGTAAGTTTATAAAATAACAAACTACTGCTATAAACTAACAAAACAGACCTTAGTTTACAGACTAACTTTACTAGAATACATTAAGCTTGTGTATTATAGGGGTATTTTTATTTAAAAAGTATAATTTCGGCCGGAACAATAGAACAAGCTGAAGTTAGAAGCTGATTGGCTACCATTTACAGCTGCACAGGATTTTGCACTCTCTAGTTTTAGTAAATCAATCCCAAAATGTCATTTCTTCAGTGTTGTCACATGAAAAGAAAGAATAAAATATTGACAAAAATGTGAGGGGTGTACTCACTTACTATAGAGATACTATATATATAGATATATATATATATAGATATATATATATATATATATATATACAGTATACGTGATCTGGTGCAGAGCTACTTCCCTGTAGCAGTGAAACTGCTATAGGGTGGTCAACGAGTGATTAAACTGTAGGTCTGCTTTAAAGTAATTTAAAAGAAAAGTGTGGGATCTAAAAAAACAAACAAACATACATACATACTCACGTAGATGGCTGCATCGATCTGAGCTGCAGCTGTCTCTGACTGGCTCTACACCAAGAACTGAGCGATCAAAGACTGCTGATCGCTAAGTTCTCAGGTCCGATCTCTGTAGCGCTGGGCTGTGGAGGGGATAGGTGTGGCTGGTAAATCTCTCAGCAGTACGCTGAGAGGCTAAGTAAGCCAGTAATCTAGGCAGATTCCAATGTTATTGTTGGGATCCCTGCAAAGCCTGGACCGGCTCTGTACTTTAGTCAGCTGTCAGCTGAATCTGGGTCAAAGGAGTGCAGAACTAAATGAACTCCTGTGACCCAAAGAAGAAGTATGGGCAAAAAGAGCTTTGGTCATACTTATTCTTTAATGTATTGATGTGAATCCATCTTTAGTTGTGGTGGTTTTCAGGATATATTTCCTTTATTTTCACCTAGTGCTTTTTCCAATAACACATTTCCTGTCCCAGGGTGACAACACTCACTCACTGTACTGTATTTATGAAAGAGAAGCATTGATGCCCTAGGATAGGAGTACAGAACACCCCCCCCCCTCTCCTCATCTCTAAGTTAAAGGGGGAATTGTTCTGTACTCCATAGAGATAAGATAGAGATTTCAGTTCAGTTCACAGAAATTTGCAAAGACATTTTCATTTATCAGGATAAAAGGTATTTTTATGTACTTGCAGGAAATGTTCTGATTTATTATTTAGAATACTTTAACCATTTTTTTTCTGTAAACATTGGCAAAGGAAAGGGTTGCTTTAAGGCACATGGATGTCTATTTCGGGGCTTTTTTTTTCAGCGGGAATGTAGAGGAATGTGGGGGATCGCAGTTCCGGCACCTCCAGCACTGAATGTATGAAATGACAAGGAGTGCTGGGGTGCATTGGAGGGTCTATTCATGCTGGCTGCTGCCGGATCTATTGTTGCTGGAGGGGATGAATTTTTGTGTGGCGGTCTATTGTTGCTGAAAAAATATTTATAATCAGTGCAATAAACAATGTGATTGTGAAAATAAAAATAAAATAAATAATATGATAGCCTACTAATAGGCTTGACATAATTGATGCCCACACCACTTATGCCCCGTACACACGGTCGGATTTTCCGATGGAAAATGTCCGATCGGAGCGTGTTGTCATAAATTCCGACCGTGTGTGGGCTCCATCGGACATTTTCCATCGGATTTTCCGACACACAAAGTTGGACAGCAGGAGATAAAATTTTCCGATAACAAAATCCGATCGCGTCAATTCCGACCGTGTGTGGCCTGTTCCGATGCACAAAGTGCCACGCATGCTCAGAAGAAATTCAGAGACGGGACAGCTCGTTCTGGTAAACTTAGCGTTCGCAATGGATACAGCACTTTCGTCACGCTGCAATGTGAAAAATGGTTTAATACAGTGCACTCTCTTCTTCTTTATAATGTTACAAGAATATAGTAGTGTTGATGCTCATATTCACACACACTTCTCACAAACTTCTTTCGTTACTATTTATCTGGATTCACTCAATATATTTTGATTTCTCACATCTGACAACATGTTTTTTATATGTTTTTTTTTTTTTTGGCTTTAATGTTGAATCTTTTTTTGTGTTTCTCTTTTTTTTTTTTTTTTTTTGGTGATTTTGATTTGTACTCCCGAAAATGTTTGTGTGTGTTTTTTGTGACAAGTTACCACAACACCATTAATAAGTTGTTCTATTTAATCTGTAGGAGATTGTTTGGTGTTGTTGTCCCTTGTTAATTTCACATTGTACTTTAGAAATGTACCTGAATCGTCACCAACAAACTGTCCTTTTTGGATGAAAACACACACAGGAGAGTAGAATTTACCTAAAAAATTTTATTAAGGGCTCACAACTATAAACAAAGAGGGAGGCAATGCTGGAGAAACTGCAGAAGTGGGTGAAGCCTTGGACCCCCAGGGCAGACATCAATTATTTAAAAGCAAAATTGGTGGCCTGAGGAGTCCTTATCTTAGGGAGGGCAGTCTGGTCCAGAAGTCCCAGAGATCCGGAAAGCAGAAGATGACATCTGTGTCCCCAGGCTGTGGTCATACGAGAGACTGCATCTTCTGTCAGACCAGACTGAACCAAGGGCAATCACTCTTTGGTCTTCCTTCCACGCTTCCTTCCAGGCTGTGGCTGTGGTGGTGGAGTTGTGGCAGCAGGTGGAGGAGGAGGAGGATCGTCGATCTCAATGACATCCGTCTTGGGTGTTAGTTCCCCACTCAACCCCTTACGTAGGACTTTATAAATCAGGTCCTCAGAGAGCCTGCGTTGACCCTCCTGCATGCCCTGCAATTTTGTGGCAGCCATGCAGGCAAAGGCCTCTTCAGGACTGGGGAAGGCTCTGAGGGACGCAGAAGCCTCCTGGATCAGCCTGTACGCTGAATCCTGCACAGGACTGGGAGTCATCTTCCTGGCTCATTTATGTGGCAGGTGGAGGGGAGGAACCTGAGACTCAGTCAGGCTGCGACTGGTCCCAGGCTTCTCTTGGCTGACACTTAGCCCTGCCTCCTCCTGGCTGCCACTAATCCCTGCCTCCTCCTGGCTGCCACATTCCACAACCTCCTCCTGGCTGAGGTCTTCCTGTGTATGAAAAAGGGACATAGATTTAGTATTTTTTCAATCAATTACACACAATTTTCACCTCCTGACTGCTGCAAATTCAATGTTAACAAATATAACAGACTATCCTTCTGAGCCCAGCAGTTTTCATTCTTGTCCCAATTTTGGGTGCCCACTATTGTCTATTGATATGTAAAACACTTTTTTCAATCAGCAATTAGTGATCAATAATAACATCTAGTAAACATCATTTATTTATTGACCAGAAATCAGTAGAAGAATGCTATACCTGCCTCCAGCTGGGCTCCTCCACTTCTTCCTGGCTGGAAGGCCCAGGTTGGACATCGGAAGCCTCAGCTGGGGTGGAGGGAAGCGTGGAAGAAAGAGTGGAGAGGGATTCCCTGACTTCAGTGTGGTCTGACAGAAATCGCAGTCTCTCGAAGTACCACAGCCTGGGGACATAAAGTCATCTGCTGCAGCTCCGGACCTCAGGGAATCTGTGACCTTCTTGCGCTCCCTAAGATATGTGCTCCTCAGGCAACCAATTTTGGCTTTTAAATAGGGGATGGTTGCCATGGGGACCACCGGCATCACCAACTCCAGCAGTTTCTCCAGCGCTGCCTTCCTCTTCTGTTTGTGGTTATAGTGGGGGTGTCTCACTTGCCACAGACAGGGCAGCTCCCTGTACTTGTCTATGAACAGGGGCAGGAAATTGTGGTCATTGAAGCCATCCATTTTCTCTGCAATACACAAGACAAACCCTAATGTCAGGCCAAACTCCCCTAATCTTGTTACAATATAGGCTTACATTTCGAAGCAGTATAGGCCCAAGTTTAGATCCTACCTTCGTTAGCACGATCGGCGTCTCCGATGCTCCTTCCTCCGCTCACAGATCGTACGTAAGACAAACGTGTGTTACGCTTTATACACACTGCGCATGCGCATAACTCCGCCCGCCCCTGACGTTCTTTCTAGTCTATTCCCCGCCCCTTTTCGTTCGGCGCAGTGGGGGAAGAGCACATGGCGGATAGACAGCAGGTGCGTGCTAATTGTAGCAACGATGAGGAGGAGGAGGAGGAAAGGCCTGAGCCTGAAACGTCCCGATCCAGAAGGAGATTGAAGGACTCAAATATGTCCTTTGGGGAGATGTTGGAGATGGGGAACATCCTGAAGAAGGCCGACTATGATGGAAAGTATGGGCCTTACCCCAACCCCAATGTCCGAAAGGCCAAGATCATGGCGAAAGTGGTCAGGAGTCTGCACCGGAAATTCGGGGTACGACGATCGAAAGATCAGCTCAGGAAGCGGTGGTCGGACCTGAAATTACGAGAACATGAGCAGTACAGAAAGATCTGGAGAGTGCTGCAAAAAAGTAAGTAGTTGTGCTGTGTTCCTATTCTTTATGTTTATTACGTTCGTGCTGCTCCATGTGCTTTTAGGAACTGTTGTACAGTTTAAAATGGCAACTTTCATGTTCATGGGCACATTATTCGTTCGGATCACACATTTTTCTTTCAGACTATAAAATACCATTGTTTAGGCCATATGCATTTGGCCAGGATTTTGAGGCCCTATACTTGTCTTCAAAGAATTGGGTTGTGTAGATGGCTTTGTTACTAGAATGAAATGCAAACTAGATTGTGTGTAAGGAGAGGACACTCAGCAGCTGTTTTCACATCTGGACACTGGAGCACTAGTGTGGGACACAAGAACACCATTTTTATTAGGGGGGCCACACAGGTGCCCCAGTGTATACTATAGGGGGGTCTCCATCTGTGAAGCTTGTACCAAACAGGTAAAGTATTGCAGCTTGACAAAGGGCATTTAAAAAATTACATCTTGGAACTCTGCTAAAGTAGACAATTGTACCCCACTTCCAAACAATGTTTCCTATTTATAGTTCTGCCATCAAATATCTGTGTGCTAATTATACCATTTTTGTTTTACATAGGGGAGAAAAGACTCAGAGGACACCCCTCATCCGAGGAGACCAGAGACCCCCCACCTCTGGAAGAAGGTGAAATCCCCCCAACACAAGCTGAGCAGGAGGAAGAAGACGTGGTGGAACTAGTCACCACAACAGGTGAGTGTCTGCGACCACAGGCTCAGATAAGAGATGGATGGCAGCATTTTTTGGAAACAAAAATTATTTTGGGGTTCCCCTCTTTTTAGGTGATCGTGAGGTTGTGGATGAAGATCCTTTCACATCCGAAAGTGCCCAGATCCTGATCGGGGAGATCATGGGGTGTAATTTACAATTGGAAATCATCAAGCAAAACATCAATGATGTTATTACAAAATATAAAAATATCATTGATGTTTTGGGGCGAGTTTAAAGCCCCATCCAAATCACTTTCTTCTTTTGTGTGCTACAATGTGCTAAATGTTTTTGTGATTTTTCCCAAAGCCAAATTTGGAAGATGCACACAGTGTGTCAACATGTGCTATCTGACATCACGGGAGATCAATGGACGCGTTTTGGGGGTGCAACCCCTTCCTCAATAATAAAGTAGCGGTGAGGAAGGGGTTTCTCCCCCAAAACACATCCCTTGATCCCCCCTGATGGCAGATAGCATATGTTGACATTGTTAAATTTGTGTGCATCTTCCAAATTAGGCTTTTCCAGGGGTGATTTCCCCCCATCTGAACGCTATATCAAACCCAGTTCCTAAATACTGATGTCTGATATAGCCTTCAAGTTCTACCAAATGTGAACTTTGTAAGATCAAGATTTGTGTCTTTCTTGTTGGTTTTACACAGGCCTGTTTTCTATAAAATGCACATTTTGATTTTGTATATTGCCACCACAAAAATTGGTATACAACAAACATGTTGGTTTGTCAGAAAAACCTTGGGTAAATGCACATGTGATTGTGCTGGTATTAAAAAGATTGTTCATCAAGAATGTGTGGATTATTGTCTCAACGCTACAACGTTTTTGGGGTGATGTAATTGTTGTTTTATGAGAAAATGGGGGTTATTTCCTAAGGGCAAATCCACTTTGCACTACAAGTGCAGTTTAGGTGCAGTTGCAAGTGCACTTGTAGTGAAAAGTGTCTTTGTATTTCGTAAATAACAGCCAACAGTGCTTTGTATAAGGTTACACAATGACGCCATTTTCTGGACTCCACACATTTCTGTCAGGGTCAGCTAAAACAAACACAAGCAGTAAATGTCCACCAAGAATTTCTTTTTTTTTTTTTATTATAAAAAGGCTTCACAGATTGTCTGGCATATTGATAGCCCCCCTACCCGCAAAGAACTCCAGGTAGCGTAACCGGACATCACGGGCACTCTAAGGGAGGGCAAGCCAGGACGGCCACTTTCAAGCACCGTCAGTGTGGTTTGCTGCATCATTCCGGCCTCAGGCCCAACTGAGCCAGCATAGTTGGCCGAATGTTTCCCTAAAAAGTTATGGAGAACACAGCACGCAAGTATTATATGGTTCAGTTTATACTCCGCCATATGGATGGGTGTCATAAATAGGCGGAACCGGCTGGCCAGGATTCCAAATGTGTTCTCCACCACTCTTCGGGCTCTGGCCAGCCAGTAATTAAAAACCCTCTGTTCCGGGGTGAGGGTCCTCATCGGGAATGGCCGCATCAGGTGGTCCCCCAGCACAAACGCTTCATCAGCAACTAACACAAATGGGAGACCTTCCATATTGTCCTCTGGAGCTGGCAAGTCCAAGCTGCCATTCTGGAGATGCCTGTAGAACTCCGTCTGGGCGATGACTCCACCATCGGACATCCGGCCATTCTTCCCCACGTCCACATACAAGAAGTCGTAATTAGCCGACACCACCGCCAACATCACTATACTATTAAACCCCTTGTAATTATAATAGTACAACCCCGAGTTGGGTGGTGGGACAATGTGGACGTGTTTCCCATCAATTGCCCCTCCGCAGTTAGGAAAGTCCCACCGCTGGGCAAAGTGGGAGGCCACAGTCTGCCATTCCTGTGGCGTGGAAGGAAACTGTTGAGGAAAAAACAATAAACATTACTATTTTTTCACAGAAACATGGCAAGCAGATTATACACAAACATTATGGGGCAACCTCCAGATAGCATTTATTAAGGGGAATTTAACAAGACCAAAGTATAAGGTACATCTATCATATTCCCCCTCCCCCCCCCTCCCATGGGCCATTTCTAACATTATAGGGGGTGTGTGGAAATCTTGGACAGGTAACCCTCTTCACTTCATGAATGCCTAAAAAATGGGTATTACTTTGAACAGACCCTCCTTAGTTACACTATTGGCAGACCACTGGACAGGTAAGAAGTGTCATAATACAAAGATATAAATACACACTGTACACATTTGAGGACATTTGGACATTCTGCTATTACCTATCAAGATAATAATAGGATACAAAAACTTTAAACAGTACCATTGGAAAGTATACAGGCAGGCCCTTGCACTACATGCTTTGGGGAATTCATCCATAAATCTGAGCACAAAATAGATGGGTATAGTGTGTATGGGTTTGGTAAAGTCAGCAGATAGATGATTGAGGATAGATAGAGAATTGGGATAAGCTGACTTAGCAGTTGGGGGAGGGAGGGTTACTTAAAATTATTTGGGGACACCACAAAAAAAGCCTCTGCCACTCTGCCTGAATTTAAATCAAAAATAACATTTCCAAACATTTTAGGGGGTGTTTGGGGTAAAGCACTACTATGGAGCTGATAAAGTACATTGTTAAGTGACTACATGAGGTGAATATAGGGCAGGAGACACCATGCTGGGGAGGTTAGTGAAGGGTAAATATGTATGAAGGACCTAAAATAATAATTACATAAAAATCTAGCATGCATGAGAACAAAGGGGACATTCACAGCATATTACAATCATGGTAATTAGGGAATGAGGAAAGAAATACAATATATTAGCAAACATTCAATACAATAAAATGTGATATAAAAGGATAAAAATCTTACCTTCATATACTCCTTCTGCAGGACCTGTATGATGGCAGAACAGGTCTCTGGGATAATCATCCCCAGAGCCTGGGGGGAGATGCCTGTCGAGAACTTCAAGTCCTGCAGACTTCTCCCTGTGGCCAAATACCGCAAGGTTAGCGACCAACCTCTGCTCCGGAGTGATGGCTTGCCTCATGCAGGTATCCTGCCTGCTGATATAGGGGGTCAGCGAAGCCAACAAACGGTGAAATACGGGGTCCGTCATCCGGAGAAAGTTCCTGAAATCATCAGGATTATTCTCACGGATCTCACGGAGCAAAGGCATATGAGAGAACTGGTCACGCTGAAGCAACCAATTCTTGGTCCATGAACTCCTCCTCACCCTGTTCATGGACTGGACTTGTGTCAAGGTCAGGACCCCAACACCAAGCCCCCGCACAGCACGAACTCTACGAGGAGTACGCATACGAAACATGGCTAGAAAACGGTCGGCTGCTCAGAACGAAGTAACAGAACGCACTAAAGAACAGCAAGGCCTGTGAAGAGCGACCTGAAAAACAGCAACGAGCAGGAAAGATCACACAGAAAACTCTGATACGAACTGACTGCATGCACTGAAGAGCAGATACAAACCCACAAGCACAAACTGAACGGCAAAAAAAAAACGATCTGAAAGCCACGAGTCTGAAAAAGAGCGAATCGTCTCTCACCAAACTTTTACTAACACGAGATTAGCAAAAGGAGCCCAAAGGGTGCCGCGCTTGGTTCTGAACCGGCCTTTTCTAGTCTCGTCGTACGTGGTGTACGTGACCGCGTGGTTGCCGATCGGAAATTCTGACAACTTTGTGCGACCGTGTGTAGGCAAAACAAGTTTGAGCCAACATCCGTCGGAAAAAATCCTAGGATTTTGTTGTCGGAATGTCCGAACAAAGTCCGACCGTGTGTACGCCCTATTAGAGTGTATCCACTTGTGACTCTCAATAAGTAATAAACAAAATATGAAAAATATAGTGTAGCGTAGGGATGAGCTTCGAGTTTGAATCAAACTCATGTTCGACTCGAACATCGGCTGTTCACCAGTTTGCCGAACAGCGAACAATTTGGGGTGTTCGCGGCAAATTCGAAAGCCGCGGAACACCCTTTAAAAGTCTATGGGAGAAATCAAAAGTGCTCATTTTAAAGGCTTATATGCATAGTATTGTCCTAAAAAGTGTTTGGGGACCTGGGACCTGCCCCAGGCGACATGGATCAATGCAAAAAAAAGTTTTAAAAACTGCCGTTTTTTCAGGAGCAATGATTTTAATAATGCTTACCGTCAAACAATAAAAGTGTAATATTCCTTTAAATTTCGTACCTGGGGGATGTCTATAGTATGCCTGTAAAGGGGCGCATGTTTCCCGTGCTTAGAACAGTCTGACAGCAAAATGGCATTTCAAAGGGCTACCCCAAAGCACCCTCCCAATGTTGAGGGCATGTGGCCTGGTACGGTTCAGGAGGGGGAGGCGCTCTCTCGTCCCCCCCTCTTTTCCTGCGGCCTGCCAGGTTGCGTGTTCGGATAAGGGTCTGGTATGGATTTTTGGGGGGACACCATGCCAATTTTTTTTAAAAATTTGGCGTGAGGTTCCCCTTAAAATCCATACCACCCCTACGTCATTTTTTTTTACATTTTGGCACGGGGTTCCCCTTAATATCCATACCAGACCTGAAGGGCCCGGTATTGAATTTAGGGGGACCCCCACATCATTTGTTTTTAAATTTTGGTTCGGGGTTCCCCTGTGGGGAATTCCCATGCCGTTTTTATCAATGAACTTTTATGTGTATTGTCGGGAGACTCAGGACCGGCAATTCATTAATAGCCGCGAGTAGTTTTAAATGACTTTTTTCCTTTGAAATGTCATTTTGCTTTCAGACTGTTCTAAGCACGGGAAACATGTGCCCCTTTACAGGCATACTATAGACACCCCCCAGGTACGAAATTTAAAGGAATATTATGCTTTTATTGTTTGACTTTAAGCATTATTAAAATCACTGCTCCTGAAAAAACGGCCGTTTTTAAAACTTTTTTTGCATTGATCCATGTCCCCTGGGGCAGGACCCAGGTCCCCAAACACTTTTTATGACAATAACTTGCATATAAGCCTTTAAAATTAGCACTTTTGATTTCTCCCATAGACTTTTAAAGGGTGTTCTGCGGCATTCGAATTTGCCGCGAACACCCCAAATTGTTTGCTGTTTGGCAAACATGAGTTCGACTCGAACTCGAAGCTCATCCCTAGTTGTAAACAAGGGAAGGTGGGGGCGGGCAGAGAGGTTCAGGAGCTCACAGAGCTATTAATTGGTGGATTTGCATGAATTATTTTTGAAGAATAAGGATATTGTTTAATGTCACTTTACGCTGAGTAAGTAAGCTGTAGTACTGTAGGAAAAGTCCTTATCGCTGCTAGTAATGCTTCTACATTTCTTAGGGCTGTCAGGTGCTGTTAGATCTGCATTACCCTTTCATTTTAATAATTGGAATATAATAATAACATATAGAACACCGTCCTCATAGCTTTTAACATCATAAATAATGTTATATCTTTTAAGAAAACGTTTAAGAAATAGCTACAATAAAGTTTATCTAAACCTAAAAATAAAAATGTAATATATTGCAGCTCAGGACCGGCAATTCATTAATAGCCGCGAGTAGTTTTAAATGACTTTTTTCCTTTAAAATGTCATTTTGCTTTCAGACTGTTCTAAGCACGGGAAACATGCGCCCCTTTACAGGCATACTATAGACACCCCCTAGGTACGAAATTTAAAGGAATATTACGCTTTTATTGTTTGACTTTAAGCATTATTAAAATCACTGCTCCCGAAAAACTTTTTTTTGCATTGATCCATGTCCCCTGGGGCAGGACCCAGGTCCCCAAACACTTTTTAGGACAATACCATGCATATTAGCCTTTAAAATGAGTACTTTTGATTTCGAACGTTTGAGTCCCATAGACTTTAATGGGGTTCTAAAGTTCTTGCAAAGTTTTGGTCTGTTTGCAAGTTCTGGTGCGAACCGAACCGGGGGTGTTCAGCTCATCCTTAGTGTAGCGCAACCAAAAACTTATAAATCAAGTCCAAATATTGACAAAATTCCACTGTAGTGCAAATTTCAGTGACAGTGCATTGATATCCAGTGACTTCGGTGACCACCACCTCTAGCTGGAATGCCTGCTCACCTCCCAATGTTGACCCCACTACAGAGTCACACAGTGTAGCGGGATCAACATTGGGAGGTGAGAGGCATTCCAGCTAGAGGAGGTGGTCACTGAAGTCAGTGGATATCAATGAACTGTCACTGAAAGTTGCACTATGGTGGAACTTTGTCAATATTTGGACTTGATTTATGAGTATTTGTTTACGCTACACTATATTTATCATTTTTGGTCTATAGTTTGCGGTGGGGATCTATTGATTCTGGGGGGGGGTCAATTGTTGCTGGAAGAGATCTACTGTTGAGGGAGGGAGTCTATTGTTGCTGGCTGCTCGAGAGTCTATTGGTGATGCCTGCTGGAAATCTGTTGTTACTGCTGGGGTGATATTTTGTTGTGACAGTCTATTGTTGCTGGGTGGGTCTATTGTTTCTGGGTAAATTCTTCTATTGTTGTTAGGGATCTATTTTACTACTTTTCTTGTTATTAACAAATTCTATTCAAATTACTTAGCACCACAAATTGATACTTGGTTCTGTATTCTCTAAAAGAGGCGCTACTAGGAGGTGGGCAGGGTCTAGAACCTAGTACCGGTGAGTAGGGGCAGAGACAAGCAGTGAAAAAAAAACCCTGGTCTACACCATATGTCTTTTTGCACTTACACATTCTTATAACAGATAACCATTGCTTCCACCACATGTATGGACTGGTGAGCTGCAATATATTACATTTTTATTTTTAGGTTTAGATAAACTTTATTGTAGCTATTTCTTAAACGTTTTCTTAAAAGATATAACATTATTTATGATGTTAAAAGCTATGAGGACGGTGTTCTATATGTTATTATTATATTCCAATTATTAAAATGAAAGGGTAATGCAGATCTAACAGCACCTGACAGCCCTAAGAAATGTAGAAGCATTACTAGCAGCGATAAGGACTTTTCCTACAGTACTACAGCTTACTTACTCAGCGTAAAGTGACATTAAACAATATCCTTATTCTTCAAAAATAATTCATGCAAATCCACCAATTAATAGCTCTGTGAGCTCCTGAACCTCTCTGCCCGCCCCCACCTTCCCTTGTTTTCAACTAGGGATGAGCTTCGAGTTCGAGTCGAACTCATGTTCGACTCGAACATTGGCTGTTCCCAAGCTTGCCGAACAGCGAACAATTTGGGGTGTTCGCGGCAAATTCGAATGCCGCTGAACACCCTTTAAAAGTCTATGGGAGAAATCAAAAGTGCTAATTTTAAAGGCTTATATGCAAGTTATTGTCATAAAAAGTGTTTGGGGACCTGGGTCCTGCCCCAGGGGACATGGATCAATGCAAAAAAAGTTTTAAAAACGGCCGTTTTTTCAGGAGCAGTGATTTTAATAATGCTTAAAGTCAAACAATAAAAGTGTAATATCCCTTTAAATTTCGTAGCTGGGGGGTGTCTATAGTATGCCTGTAAAGGGGCGCATGTTTCCTGTGTTTAGAACAGTCTGAGTGAAAAATGACATTTCAAAGGAAAAAAGCCATTTAAAACTACTCGCGGGCCGCGGCTATTAATGAATTGCGGTCCGACAATACACATAGAAGTTCATTGATAAAAACGGCATGGGAATTTCCCACAGGGGAACCCCGAACCAAAATTTTAAAAAAAAATGACGTGGGGGTCCCCCTAAATTCCATACCAGGCCCTTCAGGTCTGGTATGGATATTAAGGGGAACTCTGGCCAAAAAAAAAAAAAATGATGTGGGGATCCCCCTAACTTCCATACCAGACCCTTCAGGTCTGGTATGGATTTTAAGGGGAACCCCGCGCCAAAAAAAAAAAAACGGCGTGGGGTCCCCCCAAAAATCCATACCAGACCCTTATCAGAGCACGCAACCTGGCAGGCTGCAGGAAAAGAGGGGGGACGAGAGAGCGCCCCCCCTCCTGAACCGTACCAGGCCACATGCCCTCAACATTGGGAGGGTGCTTTGGGGTAGCCCCCCAAAACACCTTGTCCCCATGTTGATGAGGACAAGGGCCTCATCCCCACAACCCTGGCCGGTGGTTGTGGGGGTCTGCAGGTGGGGGGCTTATCGGAATTTGGAAGCCCCCTTTAACAAGGGGACCCCCAGATCCCAGCCCCCCCTGTGTGAAATGGTAAGGGGGTACTTACCCCTACTATTTCACTAAAAAACTGTCAAAAATGTTAAAAATGACAAGAGACAGTTTTTGACAATTCCTTTATTTAAATGCTTCTTCTTTCTTCTATCTTCCTTCATCTTCTTCTTCTTCTGGTTCTTCTGGCTCTTCTGGTTCTTCCTCCGGCGTTCTCGTCCAGCATCTCCTCCGGCGTCTTCTATCTTCTTCTCCTCGGGCCGCTCCGCACCCATGGCATGGGAGGAGGCTCCCGCTCTTCTCTTCATCTTCTTCTCTTCTTCAACTTCTTCTTCATCTTCTTCTTTTCTTCTCTTCTTCATCTTCTTCTCTTCGGGCCACTCCGCACCCATGCTGGCATTGAGGGAGGCTCCCGCTGTGTGAGGGCGTCTCCTCTTCTGACGGTTCTTAAATAACGGGGGTGGGGCCACCCGGTGACCCCCCACTCTGACGCACGGGACATGATGGGACTTCCCTGTGGCATACCCCGTGATGTTACAGGGAAGTCCCGTCAATTCACCGTGTGTCAGAGGGGGCGGAGTCACCGGGTGGCCCCGCCCCCGTTATTTAAGAACCGTCAGACGAGGAGACGCCGTCACACAGTGGGAGCCTCCCTCCATGCCAGCATGGGTGCGGAGCGGCCCGGAGAAGAAAATGAAGAAGAGAAGAAGTGAAGAAGATTAAGAAGAAGATGAAGAAGAGAAGAAGATGAAGAGAAGAGCGGGAGCCTCCCCCCATGCCATGCGTGTGGAGCAGCCCGAGGAGAAGAAGATAGAAGACGCAGCGGAGGAGATGCTGGACGAGAATGCCGGAGCAAGAACCAGAAGAGCCAGAAGAACCAGAAGAAGAAGAAGATGAAGGAAGATAGAAGAAAGAAGAAGCATTTAAATAAAGGAATTGTCAAAAACTGTCTCTTGTCATTTTTAACATTTTTTTAACAGTTTTTAGTGAAATGGTAGGGGTACTTTTGTACCCCCTTACCATTTCACACAGGGGGGGCCGGGATATGGGTGTCCCCTTGTTAAAGGGGGCTTCCAGGTTCCGATAAGCCCCCCGCCTACAGACTCCCACAACCACCGGCCAGGGTTGTGGGGATGAGGCCCTTGTCCTCATCAACATGGGGACAAGGTGTTTTGGGGGGCTACCAAAAAGCACCCTCCCAATAATGAGGGCATGTGGCATGGTACGGTTCAGGAGGGGGGGCGCTCTCTCGTCCCCCCTCTTTTCCTGCGGCCTGCCAGGTTGCGTGCTCGGATAAGGGTCTGGTATGGATTTTTGGGGGGACCCCACGCCGTTTTTTTTTGGAGCGGGGTTCCCCTTAAAATCCATACCAGACCTGTAGGGTCTGGTATGGAATTTAGGGGGACCCCCACATCATTTTTTTTTTAAATTTTGGCCGGGGTTCCCCTTAATATCCATACCAGACCTGAAGGGCCTGGTATGGAATTTAGGGGGACCCCCACGTCATTTTTTTTTAAATTTTGGTTCGGGGTTCCCCTGTGAGGAATTCCCATGCCGTTTTTATCAATGAACTTTTATGTGTATTGTCGGACCGGCAATTCATTAATAGCCACGAGTAGTTTTAAATGGCTTTTTTCCTTTGAAATGTCATTTTGCTGTCAGTTCTAAACACGAGAAACATGCGCCCCTTTACAGGCATACTATAGACACCCCCCAGCTACGAAATTTAAAGGGATATTACACTTTTATTGTTTGACTTTAAGCATTATTAAAATCACTGCTCCTGAAAAAACGGCCGTTTTTAAAAGTTTTTTTTGCATCGATCCTTGTCCCCTGGGGCAGGACCCAGGTCCCCAAACACTTTTTATGACAATAACTTGCATATAAGCCTTTAAAATTAGCACTTTTGATTATTCATGTTCGTGTCCCATAGACTTTAACGGTGTTCGAACAACCTTTTTTCCTGTTCGCATGTTCTGGTGCGAACCGAACAGGGGGGTGTTCGGCTCATCCCTACTTACAACAATCAGTGCACATTTTTTGAGGTTATGTACACGGCTCTATGCATACTATACATCCCATAACCCATAGTCCATATAGTCCATAGCCTTTATCCATCTTGGAGTCCAAGAGAGACTGGTTACATTTCTATATACAGTAGGATCATAGAGAACAAAAGTAGTCACACTGTAACAGAAAGTCAGATCACAAAAAAAAACAGACTGGACATTTGGAGAAGGCTGAGAGCAATGGAATGCACATTTTGAGTTAAGACATACATATTTGACTCATAGACTTCTCACTCCTTAAGCAAAATGTGCAGAACCTACGTGACCATATTGGGGCTGTAAAAGAGTGGATCAGCATTGTGGAAGATTCAGTGGCCCCTCTATCTGTGTCTGTGCGTGACACCTCCAGTGAAGTGGCGGCACTCCAGGCCAAGGTGGATGACTTAGAAAATAGGCCCCGGCTTAATTATTTGCCCTTCATGTGTTTCCCTGAAAAATCAGAAGGGAATTCACATGAACTACTCCTGTGCACCTAGCTAAAAGACACCCTCGGCTCTGGCGCTTTTCCAGCTACATTTGCCACAGAGTGTGCACATCATAACCCCCCCTGCCCCCTATGGCGGGTGCATCTCCGAGGCCTCTTATAGCCCGCATCCCTCATTTTCAGGACAAAATGGCCATATTGTGAGCTGCTAGAGTGTGGAGTGAATTGCGCTTTAATTGCCAGATAATTCACATATTTCCAGATTTTTCTGTAGACAACTCCAACGTGCTTCCTCCACATCCATCAAGGCCAGACTATGGGATCAAGCGCTCCAGTATTCTATGTTATACCCAGCAAAGCTTAAAGTCATCTCTACGAGCAAGGCCCATTTTTTCATGTCTCCTGCATATGCCTCCTCCTGGCTGGATGAGACCTCTGGATGCTCACAGCACTCTTGTAGACGGTGAGATGCCCCTCTTTCCCCTCTCGTCTCTACCCTAGATAGTGGTCTTTACTGCAAGAAACTCTTGCCCTTTTCATCCTTATAATTACTCCATGACTTGTGTTGCCTTCTTTATAGTGTGTTGCTAGTGGCTAATCTTTGTTCCGGTGCATATCCTTATACTTACCATCCTCATTTGTATACCTGGATGTGATGTACACCCGGAAGAATACTCTACTACTCTACTCCATCATATATCCCTTAGGATCCTACCTACAATGTTACCTGCAGAGAAGATGCGCTCTGGTGCTCAGTTCTCTATCTCTACCACTACCCCCTTACCTGTATGTGGTGCTGGCATCACAGGCTTTGACTTACACCTTATTGTTTGGGTTTTAGGCTCTCTATAATTGGGATAGAAGAGCAGGGTGGGCCGGATGGCTTATTTATGTTTTTTTTTTTTTTGCTGTACTTTTTCTTTTTGTTACCTATGTCTCTGTCATGGACGCGCTGTGCATAGCGCTGCAACTGATCACAGGTGCACAGGTTCACTGAGATGCGGTCCAGCTCACAGGCATCCAGCGGTGAACAGACGTGGGCCAGTGCACATGCGCATGCGCAGATCTTGGAGATCATGCACACACACACAGTGATGCTGCTTTGGTGCCCAGTGACCTTTAAAAGGGGCTCCTGTTGCATGGATCCTTGCTGTTTGATCTGCAGCTTACCCTGTGACCTGATCCTGAACCCGCATCTGATCCAGTACTTACCTGGCTTCCTGACCTCACTGCTGTCTCCAGTCCTCACCTTTGGCTTGCTTTGACCCTGCTCTGTCTGTCTGTCTGCCTGATCTCCTGTTGCCACCCCGGCCTGAACTTTGACCATTCACTGCCTGCCGATTCTGCCTGACTGATCCGCTGTGTATGACCTGGCTAGTCCGACCTTGCTCCTGTCTGCTGTCCTGCATCTGTGTGCATCTGCTTCTGCTGCTCCTCAGTGCACCTGCATCCGCTTACCTGCATCCACAGCAATCAAGTCTGTTCCTGTCTCTGTCAGCTGACATCATCTCCAGCCAAGTGAACCTTGCAGGCACTCATACCTCACTGTGCTCCAACGGTCACTGTCTCAACTCCAGTGATCCCGGAACCAGGGCTGTACAAGAGGTCTCCCTCTACACGTCAGGCTCACCTCCAAGGTATGTGTCAGTCTCCCATATGTCTCATGTCGGTTTTTATACCCACCATTCAAGATGAGAAATGGTGGATACTTTATAGAGGGCTGTGCACCTTTTGCTAGCCATACACTGTTGTTCTTATGGTTCATGCTTTGAGTTTTGTCGTGGAATGTTTGGCATTTGAATTCACTTCGGAAACGGTCTCTGGTATTCTCTTTTCTCAAGAAATACAAACCACATATTGTCTGCTTTCAGGAGACTCACTTAATAGCCCCTAAATATTTAGGACTTAAAAAAGACTGGGTGTCTCATTCTTTTCATGCTTCTCATACCTCATACTCCAGAGGAGTCTCCGTGCTTCTAGCTAAGTCCCTACACGTGGAAATCCTCAAAGTTAAAACTGTCCCGGAAGGTCGCTTCATTCTTCTGTCTTTGCAGATTGGGCAAAACGCCCTGACCCTGGTCAATGTTTATGTCCTCCCCTTTTTCAGCAGACATTTTGACCAAAATGTCATCGCTCACACTAGATCTCCCAAGAGGTCTGTTACTGTATCTGGGAGACTTCATTGTAGTCCCTGATCCCTCTATGAACCTTTGCGGGGGGAAGGGAAAATCTTTCAAACCCTCCTAGATTCGACATGCGTATAATGATCTGACGGATGTGTGGAGTTGAAAGCATCCAGACGATAGACAATTTACCTGCCATGCAGACTTCTTTTGTACAATATCATGCATTGACCTGGCCTTCACCACTCAATTGACTCTTCCTTTTCTTTCTACAGTCTCTATACCCCCTCTAGGAGTTTCCAACCCTGGAGGTTAACCTTCTTCCCCCCCCACTGGCCTGGCCTTATGGCACTTAAATTCCCAGTGGTTGGAGGATCAGACAGTTTCTGGAACATGCTGTAAGGATATAGCAGAGTTCTGGAAGATGAATCTTAACACTACTACCCAAGCTACAGAGTGGGAGGCCTTTAAGGTCTCACTGAGCAGAGCCTTTATGGGAGTGACTGGTATACTGCAAAATAATAATCATATATGTACTGAAGAGCTTGCGTTTGGCATGTTACAGGCAGGGGTGGCCTACAGTGACATTTTTGGGCATGGCAATAAAGCTGGATCTACCACATCCAGAATATACCCCACATCTATCCCCCAAATTCATATCTCCATTGACACAGTGGTAGATACTCCCCAAGAAATTTTGGAAGCTTTCACAACTTTCTATACCCAGTTTTACACCACAACTGTACAGCATGCAGATACAGATGATACAAATTTATCCCTTCCCTTCTTGAATGAGAGTAGTAGCCGAGAATTGGATGCTCCCCTCACTGTCGAGGAAATAGAACTAGTGATAGCTCAGATGCCATCTGCAAAACACCTGGCCCGGATGGGTACCCCACTGAGTGGTATAGTAAATTCAGACATCTGCTAAACCCCCATCTTTTGTGTACCTTCAATGCAGCCTTGAAGGAGGGCATTCTTCCTCCTTCTATGTGGGAGGCTCTGATTGTCCTCATCCTCAAGCCATGTAAGGACCCACTAGATTGTGATGCTTACACACCTATCTCATTAATTAATGTAGATTTAAAAATCTTAGCGAAGGTACTTGCTAATCACTTTAATAAGGTGGTCTCCACTCAGTGCAAAGTGATCAAGGGGTATTTATTCCAGGTCGCTCTACAAGAATGAAAATATGAAGACATTTCCAAAATCTGCAATACCCCCATAGACACTCCACTACTCCTGTTATAGTCTCGTTAAATGCTTGTAAAGCATTTGGCAGCGTGGAGTGGCCATATCTATTTAAAGTGCTACAGCTATATGGATTTGGACCCAAGATAATTGCTTGGATACGGCTCCTATATACTAACCTGTAGGCCAGGGTTCGTGTCTATAACTTTATTTCCCCTATGCTTTCTATATCAAGATCAACACACCAAGGATGTCCTTATTCCATTATTGTTCATCATGGCTATTGAGCCGATGGCTGTCTGTATACAATCTTCATCCTCTATAAAAGGCCTAATTATTGGCACTATATAGGAACCAATTTCACTATATGCTGATGACAACCTTATATACTTGTCTGACCCATCTGCCTCTTTATGTTCCTTGTTACAAGAAATGGAGAGTTTTGGTGCAACTCAGGCTTCTGCGTAAATTCCTCTAAATCCAGTCTTTTTCCACTGGACCCAGGGGCTGGGTAGGCAGTGCGTCCATGTTCTCAACTCCAGATTACTAATTTCTTTTGGTATCTGGGAGTGGTGGTACAGCTACCCCTGAGCTCTTATGTAGTAAACAATTTGTGCCCTGTTATCACTCAACTGTAGCAGCGAACCAACCAATGGATGGATTTACCTTTGGATCTTATGGGCAAGAGGCATGAGTCAATTTACTGAACATGATTTTTTTACCAAAACTCCTATATGTGATTGCCAACTCTCCATGTATATTCCAGAAAATGCTTTTTAAGCAATTTGATTCTATTTGCACGAGTTTTTTTGTTGTGGAACCATTGTGCGCCTAAGATGGCCTTGGAGATTTTGAAATGCCCTCTCATTTGGTGGGTTTGGCCTTCCCCAATTTTTACTTGTATTACCTGGCTTTCCAGCTGGTGATGGTGCATGATTGGTTGCATCCATCTTTGGCTAATGCCTGTACCACTACTGAAGCTGCCATAGTTTCATCCTTTGAAGCCTTACACAACATTATTTATCATCGGCCAGTACCTAATTGCCCTGGAACGACTATGCTGAGAACCACACTATTTCTCTTTAATACTATAGTGACTCACTTCTCTAAGGATGTATGGACTGCCTCTCCTAATAATCCACTTATTAGGGATCAAATACCTTACTCATTTATATACTGAGCATGGCCTTAAGTCATTCGCTCAGCTAAGAGTAGACTTCATCTTATCCCCTCCTTTTTTTTTTTTGTCCTCTTCTGCTCCAACATGCTCATAGGGCCCAATATGGCTCCACTTTCTCTCCACTATTTTTATCTCCATTAGAGAAATTATTGAGGAAACCGGACACGGCTAAATTGATTTCTGAATATTATTCTTTTCTAATGGCTGACTCCAATCTTAATAGCTCAGTGATATTCTCCAGGGATAGAATTATTTAAATAAAGGTATTTCACCAGAGCCACCTCTTCCCCTTTCTGATGTATAGGATGGGTTTACACCCCACACCTGAGTGCTTCAGGGGCTGTGGGAGTGAGGCTGATTTTATACATTGTTTCTGGTCCTTCCCCATAGTCCACACATTTTGGTCAGCTGGGCTCATTCTTATCCACCATTTTGGGCTTACCTAATATTCTGCACCCCAAAAATTGCTTGTTAGGTATTTTTGGTGAACTAACTGTTCCTACATATGTTAAGCGTTTGTTACGTATATTGTACTTCTTCATCTAAAGGACTATAATTTTATCTTGGAAAGGGACAACCTGTACCACTCTGACTACTTGGATTCAGCTGATAAATGACAGTTTGCCTTTATATAAACATACTTTTGAACTCAGGAAGAAACCTTATCTCTTTGATAAATTGTGGCATAAATGTGTTTTCTTGTATAATACTTGAAAATCTCAATAAACATACTGTATCTTTAAAAAAATGTCACTTTAACTTTAAATATATTGGTCATATATTATAATATATATATATAGATATATATATCTATATATATATAGATATATATATCTATATATCTATATATATATATATATATAGATATATATATCTATATATATATATATATATATCTATATATATATAGATATATATATATATATATATATATATATATATATATATATAGATATATATATATATATCTATATATACAGTATCTCACAAAAGTGAGTACACCCCTAAGTGAAAATGTCCAAATTGGGCCCAAAGTCTCAATATTTTGTGTGGCCACCATTATTTTTCAGCACTGTCTTAACCCTCTTGGGCATGGAGTTTACCAGAGCTTCACAGGTTGCCACTGGAGTCCTCTTCCACTCCTCCATGATGACATCATGGAGCTGGTGGATGTTAGAGACCTTGCGCTCCCCCACCTTCCATTTGAGTATGCCCCACAAATGCTCAATAGGGTTTAGGTCTGAAGACATGCTTGGCCAGTCCATCACCTTTACTCTCAGCTTCTTTAGCAAGGCAGTGGTCGTCTTGGAGGTGTGTTTGGGGTCGTTATTATGTTGGAATATTGCCCTGCGGCCCATTTTCTGAAGGGAGGGGATCATGCTCTGCTTCAGTATGTCACAGTACATGTTGGCATTCATGGTTCCCTTAATGAACTGTAGCTCCCCAGTGCCGGCAGCACACATGCAGCCCCAGACCATGACACTCCTACCACCATGCTTGACTGTAGGCAAGACACACTTGTCTTTGTACTCTTCACCTGGTTGCTGCCACACACGCTTGACACCATCTGAACCAAATAAGTTTATCTTGGTCTCATCAAACCACATGACATGGTTCCAGTAATCCATGTCCTTAGTCTCCTTGTCTTCAGTAAACTGCAGGCTTTCTTGTGCATCATCTTTAGAAGAGGCTTCCTTCTGGGATGACAGCCATGCAGACCAATTTGATGCAGTGTGCGGTGTATGGTCTGAGCATTCACAGGCTGATACTCCACCCCTTCAATCTCTGCAGCAATGCTAGCAGCACTCATACGTCTATTTCCCAAAGACAACCTCTGGATATAATGCTGAACACGTGCACTCAACGTCTTTGGTCAACCATGGCTTCTGAGTGGAACCTGTCCTGTTAAATCGCTGTATGGTCTTGGCCACCATGCTGCAGCTCAGTTTCATGGCCTTGGCAATCTTCTTATAGCCTAGGCCATCTTTATGTAGAGCAACAATTCTTTTTTTCAGATCCTTCATACATAGTTACATAGTAGGTGAGGTTGAAAAAAGACACAAGCCCATCAAGTCCAACCTATGTGTGTGATTATATGTCAGTATTACATTGTATATCCCTGTATGTTGCGGTCGTTCAGAGTTCTTTGCCATGAGGTGCCATGTTGAACTTCCAGTGCACTCAACTTCTTTGGTCGGCCATGGCGAGGCCTGTTCTGAGTCAAACCCATTCTGATAAACTGCTGTATGGTCTTGGTCACCGTGATGCAGCTCAGTTTAAGGGTCTTGGCAATCTTCCTATAGCCTAGGCCATCTTTATATAGAGCAACAATTCTTTTTATCAGATCCTCAGAGAGTTCTTTGCCATGAGGTGCCATGTGGAACTTCAAGTGACCAGTATGAGAGAGTGAGAGCGATAACACCAAATTTAACACACCTGCTCCCCATTCACACCTGAGACCTTATAACACTAACGAGTCACATGACACCAGGGAGGAAAAATAGCTAATTGGGCCCAGTTTGGACATTTTCACTTAGGGGTGTACTCACTGTTGTTTAGACATTAATGCAGTTTAGACATTAATGACTGTGTGTTATTTTGGGGGGGCAGAAAATTTACACTGTTATACAAGCTGTACACTCACTACTTTACATAGTAGCAAAGTGTCATTTCTTCAGTGTTGTCACATGAAAAGATATAATAAAATATTTACAAAAATGTGAGGGGTGTACTCACTTTCGTGAGATACTGTATGTATATATATATATATATATATATATATATATATATATATATATATATATATATATTGGAGGTAGCTCAGAGTCTGCAGCTGATACTAGGCTAGGTTCAGTAAAGATCATTACAGCTGAACTCTGGGTAAAATACAAAAATGTTTATTTATGCCAAGGATACCAGTAAAAAGCATGTTCATCTAACTCGTCCTTTTCTTCTCTGAGGCCGGTGTTCAACTCTTCTCCCTGATGCTCTGGGCTGTAGGTGGCCCCTGACGTTATAATGGAGGGCTACCGACTCTCCATTGTACTTAATGCCTTCACATGCCTGTGACTTGGAGTCCGCATGACATTTAGTAACTAGGGTCTTTGCCAATCAAATGCTAAAGTCTTAAGCAAACATGTGCAGAGTAAAGCAACCGGTTAATATTATTAGCCTATTTCCCAGCTGCACATACTTGCCATTTCTTTTGCTCATCTGTCACTCTTTTCAATGGAGGCCCTCCCAGAACAACATAGACATGCTGTAGTTGTCTTTTGGCTATAGTGTGGTAAGGAAGTGGTTAAAGCTGTTTTCCAGGGACAACAAAAAAATACCCTTGCAATGGGGCTTCCCCAGCACTGCAAAGTCTAAATTCTCATTTGTACCTAGAGTACTTATTAAAATGAATTTTATTTACCTAATCCCTCACTCCCTCAGGCCCCTTGCACACTTTAAGACCTGCCCCCACAAAATCTTCTCTAAGGTGTTCAAAAGGAGAAACTCAGAGCTTACACAGGGCTTTTTTTCTTTGATCTTGACAAGGAAACAGAATGGCAGAGAAGAAAAAAAAATTGACTACTTTGTCCCATGTTTCAGGTGCTCCCTAACCCTAGATATGAGGCGTGACCTAGCCCGCTCCCTTCTGTCCTCTCCTGTGGCAAACCCAACAACAGCTAGGAAGGGAATGACTGCTTTATAATTGCAGCTTGTCTCATCTCTGAACACTCTCCCTAGACAAGTGATGTCAAGAAGAATGCAGGAGTTAACACATGTACTACATGTACTTTGTCCCAAAAGAACAGTAGTTACTTAGAAGTCACTCACTATTGCTGCGAAACAAACTAAGTAAGCTCCATAGATTGTTTTAATGACAAATAAAAACTATTTTTGAACTGATTCCCACAGCTTGCAGCTCTTTTCCTTTGATTCTACATATATTCTATTTTCACCCTAAAAGTGGAGTATCTCCACTTTTGTTGAGAAAAAAACATTCCTCTCTGGGTAATCAATGTACATTGTAGGGATTTTAATAAACTTTGTTACACATTCCTACCTTTTCTTATTCTGAAGAAATAGCTGTTTGTGTGTCCATGCATCCGTTTAGACGTGATTTCCCTTTGCGAGTATCTCACCAAAAAGGACATTTTTGTTTCAGGGGATGCCCAAAATCTGACTTGTATCTTAGTGCAGACTTCTGGGGAAATCAGTGAGCGGAGTACACAAGCAGGAAATCTCATTTCTTTTAGGCATTCTGTATACCAGGGGTCAGCAACCTTTGGTCCATCAGTGCACATAATGAATTCACGTGCACCCGGTCCACGGACATTTTTTGTAGAGTTGGCAGTTGGCCTTCTTGGGATAACAACTGATGCAGCTAAAAAGCCACTCAGCTGCTATCTCTGAACAGTGGGAGGGGGTTTCCCTCCCTCCCGCCTCCTTCTGCAGCTCGCCCGGGCTCCCTGGTCCCACCGGGAGGCCTGTGCAACCAGCCGCAACGTCCGCCAGCTGGCCGGAGACCTGAAATCAGCTTTGATTGGGTCTTGGATCTAGTAACCCGGAAGCGATGTCATGACATCACTTCTGGTTTACAGAAGACTTAAAGGCGCCAGATTTAAAAAAATGTCAGTATGCAAAACAGCCAAATTTGGCATTTTAAATGCTTTTAAGTGCAAAGGAGGGATTTGGGGTCCCCTCTTGTAGACCCCAGATCTCTCCATAAAGAGTACCTGTCATTGCCTATTGCTGTCACAAGGGATGTTTACATTCCTTGTGACAGTAATAAAAGTGATCAGGAAAAAAAAAATTAAAGGGACAGTGTAAAAAAATAAAATAAAATTAATAATAACATTTTTTTTAGAGAGCCCCATCCCTCCATGCTCACGTGCAAAAGCGAACGCAAACGTAAGTTGCGCCTGCAAATTTAAACAGTGTCCAAACCACACATGTGAGGTATTGCTGTGATCGTTAGAGCGAGAGCAATAATTCTAGCACCAGACCTCCTCTGTAACTCTAAACTGGTAACCTAGAGAAATTTTAAAAACGTCACCTATGGAGATTTTTAAGTACCGTAGTTTGTTGCCATTCCACGAGTGTGTGCAATTTTAACCACTTACGGACCGCCCGCCGTCGTTATAGGGTGGCTGTTTGAAGGAGGATATCGTTGTAATGGCAGCAGCTAGCTGCCATAACCCTGGTATCTCCGTGTTCAGCGGGCGGTCCGCTACAAGATAAAAATAGTCTCTGCGGCGGATTCAGGGCAGGATCACTTTTATCGGTGGTGGGAGAGGGGGCCCCCCCTCCTTACGTGATCCGGTACCCTCCGCTGTTTACCGGAGCCGTTGGCAGCGGCGGTGATCGCGTCCTGTCAGTAGCTGGGTATGGAGACGAGTGAGGGGAAGATGGCCCCCACCCATCTCCATACAATTGCTGGGTGGAAGTGACGTCAAAACGTCACTTCCGCCCACAGCTCTTAAAGGTCCATTATTTTGAAACAATTTTTTTAAATGAAAATTTTTTTTTTATTATTATTGCATTTTAGTCTAAATATAAGATCTGAGGTATTTTTGACCCCAGATCTTATATTTAAGAGGTCCAGTCATGCTTTTTTCTATTACAAGGGATGTTTACATTCCTTGTAATAGGAATAAAAGTGACATTTTTTTTGTGAAAAATGTAAAAATAAAGAATAAAAGGTAAAATTAAAAAAAAAATTTTAAACGCGCCCCGTCCCGACGAGCTCGAATGCAGAACCGAACGCATACGTGAGTAGTGCCCGCATATGAAAACGGTGTTCAAACCACACATGTGAGGTATCGCCACGATCAGTAGAGCGAGAGCAATAATTCTAGCCCTAGACCTCCTCTGTAACTTAAAACATGCAACCTGTAGAATTTTTTAAACGTCGCCTATGGAGATTTTTAAGGGTAAACGTTTGTCGCCATTCCACGAGCGGGCGTAATTTTGAAGCGTGACATGTTGGGTATCGATTTACTCGGCGTAACATTATCTTTCACAATATAGAAAAAAATTGGGCTAACTTTACTGTTGTCTTATTTTTTAATTAAAAAAAGTGTATTTTTTCCAAAAAAAGTGCGCTTGTAAGACCGCTGCGTAAATTTGGTGTGACAGAAAGTATTGCAACGATCGCCATTTAAATTTCTAGGGTGTTAGAAAAAATGTATAATGTTTGGGGGTTCTAAGTAATTTTCTAGCAAAAAAAACTGTTTTTAACTTGTAAACAACAAATCTCAGAGAGAGGCTTCGTCCTTGAGTGGTTAAAGCAATTTTAAAGCATATTAGGTATCTTATTATTATCTTCATTTATTAGCAGGTGAATGCGGCCCTCCATGCATTCACATACTTGAATCCGGCCCTTAAGTGGAAAAAGGTTGCTGACTCCTGCTGTACACCATCTGTATCCAGAACGCCTTCAGGCCATGTGATTAAAACGGTCAGCTTTTATTTATTCATGAAAAACCTTTATACCAAAAGGTTTACAACTGCTTATAAAGAAGCTGGAGTTTCGCTTCAATTTGTTAGTGTATCTACATCTGCTAAAAAATTTAACACTACCCTGCCCCCAGACTGACAACACTGCTGTCAGCTGTACCTCCTGTACTCATTCTTCCAGAGTTGTGTCCCACTAATACAGAGGGTGAGTTACCGGCCAGTTCACCAGGCAAAAAAGCCAAAGAAAAGAAAACTGATGCAGCCAGCACATCTAATATTTGCTAAGCCGCAATATAATACAATTTTGGTTTCGGGTTTATTACCGCTTCAATGTATTATAAATGATAATCATAATGGACACATTTACAAAAATAATAACACATGTAGCTTTTCTCTTCTTTTTCTTATGCATTATATACTACTACCTGTTGCAGTTAAGAACAGGTTCATTAGCAGAATCTAAGCGTATATTTACACCTAATTCAATTACAGCATTTCCACGTTGCTTATTTAGCCCCAGAAAATATCACAGAATCAGAGAAGCCCTTTTGTATCATTTTTATACTGTATACTTTTTCATGTCTAAACCAATAAATGTGACACATCACTATCATTGTAGTTTAATAATGGTGGAATTTAATTAAAAATCTTTTTAACAATTCCACACTCACCAAAGATAGGAGCAAGTTTTTAATGAATAGATTTGAAATGATACATGGTTAGCTTTTAGTTCGTTTTGACTGCAATGTTTTGATTTTTGTTTTTTATTCTTTTAACCTACAATTCATCTAAAAGTATTGCAGTGAAAAAGTTATAAAAAAAATGATTAACACAATTAAAGCAAAGCTTTTATATATATATATATATATATATATATATATATATATATATATATATATATTATATATATATATATATATATATATATATATATATATATATATATATATATATATATATGTGTGTGTGTGTGTGTGTGTGTGTGTGTATATGTGTGTGTGTGTACACAGCATGCACTTAATAAAGAGTGTGAAAAGCACACTAAAATTTATAAAATAATAACCTTTACGGGCAGCTGTCATTTTTTTTATTTATTCAGGATTTTACAAAAGAAATTTTTAGCACCATCAGACATTGTGTGGACTTTCCCCATTCTCTTTACAACAACAGCACAGCACCTTTTCATATGTAACAAGAAACAAATGTATTTTAAATGCATCCCAGCATCACGAGATGAGGTAGCTTATGCTATGAAACGTTTGATCCTTTTGTACCTGACATCTTGTTGTTGTGGGTAAAAATAGAAAATATGATTCATAAACTGTACATAACAGTTTGTTTGCATTATGAATATAGTCCCTCATTATTTAAATCTATTTTTAGAGTGATATGGTATGTGTACTTAAAAAAAGACATGAAAATATAATAAAAACTTGCCTTTAAAACTTGTAAATAAATATTTCTATTTTTTTTTTCATTCTGCACCACATTGAATATCATATTTTTATACATACTTATATAAAGTGAAAGTCATGGCAATATTTTTTCATCAACGCTTTGGCCCTAATTAATACATCTTACCTTTTATGTTATTACCGTGCAGTCAACACTCATGCTATAACAGCCACTAAATTTGAGTCCCATTCTGAGGAACAGCTCTTATGTGCTGAAGTGGAGACAAGCAAGTAAATTGCAACAATTTTGTCACTAACAGTGCCACCAATGCTCAGGGGCAGATACACTGGGCAAAAGCAACACGTCAGTGACATTAGCACATTTCCCTCCACTAATAAAGGGTCATTGATAGCATAGTACCCCCCCCCCCCCCCAGTTCCATGTCTATTATCAGGTTGAATCTCTGCAATGATCCCTATAGGGCTGCATATTTTAAAAAAGGGAGAAGACCAGCAGGAATATGTGACCTGATTTTAGAGGAACATTTATTGGTACTTCTACTATTTCATTTTCTAAGTGAAGATGTATTAATGGACATAGCAATTAGTTTCTCTAATGAATTTTATTCTGGTGCCTTGACTTTCACTTCAATGTCCTTGCATTACAGATAAACTATAATACAAAAAGAGATATCAAAAATCCATCAAGCTTTGTAACTCATTTTTAAAGTATTTTGTACAACAATTTGGATTGAATGGTAAACTTATTACTAATCTGTCCATACCTAAAATGTGTAAAGTGATCAATTGCTGAAAATAGAAATAACCTTGTAGGTTTATGAAATCTTTCACAACCAGAAATGACAATAATAAATATTGACATCTAGTTTAAGTTCACATACTAAAACTATCCAGACACCTGCGCCAAACAAACCAATTCATCAAAATATGAACACTGTGAATGGTACAGATACAATGGAAACCTTGGGGAAGAATATTCACAGGCAATGTGAATTTGGCAAATCGGGAAAGGACCCCAATACTGACATATGGCTTTTACCAAATATGTCAGTGTTTTAGCTTATTTACCATTAATTGCACAAAGTAAAATATAAAGCTTGATGAACTGGATCCAAAGTAAAACAATGGTGCCTTAAAACACATTTTTAGACATGGACAAGTAAAATCTGGAAATGTACCTTCACATGTCAAGATATTGGGCATGCATTGATGTAAACATTAGAACATTGGCTATACATTTCCCAATTAGATGCTGGATCACTCCTAAATATGAAAGAATAAACCACAAATGAAAACTATAAAGAAACATTGGTCCTTTTACAGTATTTCTGGTCTTGAATTTAAAAAAATGTAAAATAAATACTTGGTTGTAGGCCAGGCAATTAACGAAATGGCAATTCATGGAAACCTGTATGTACAGTGCTGGTGTGTTGCCAGCTATTATTTTCAAGAGTCTCAGGATAACGTCAGTCACCTAAAGTTTTTAGATTGTTCTGTTGGTGATTTACAAAAAGCAAACTGGCCCAATGTCTACTCCAAATTCTTGATCTGCGCCGCCAACGTCCACAGGGGCAATATCGGTAATGGGTAGGCGTTTCACATTTTGTGTTCTGTATTCAAAGACGGTCTTGCCTACATTTCCACTGCGTTTCTACAATGTAAAAAAAGAACACAATGTGATTTCATTGCTTAACAGTTAATCAAAAACAAGTTTTATCACATATTAGTTATGGTATAAATGCTAAAAATCACATTTATTTATTTTTCACTGTTTTGTGAAAGCAAATCTCCCACAAGGTAGCCACAAATAAGGAGGTCTAAACATTAAGACTGGATTAGAGAATCCTAAACACACAATTAAAATACTGGTACCTGAAGTTTTTTAGCCAACAAAAGAATCTGGACTTTTCTGCAGACTACACAGCAGATAAACAATAAAGATGATTTAGGACCCATCTATATATATATATATATATATATATATATATATATATATATATATATATGCTACGCTGAATGCAGAGTGTATATATATATATATATATATATATATATATATATATATATATATATATATATATAGCAAGCTCGGTGGTCCAGTGGCCTAAGGCAGGAGTCAATAAAAACAGCATGCCTGGAGTTTGAATCCTGAGAATGGCGTGAGGAACATTATGGTGCCTCAGATGACGTCTTGATGACGAAACGCGTAAGGAGTGGCCTCTTGCGATCTGGTGACACAGGTGGAAATTAGGTGGTGAGGGGGACACCAACCGCTTGGATCATCGGATTCACCTCTACATGCCCATTACCCCTGCAGGGGTTGGGCGCTCCGGTGAGTGGGGGCACTAGAGGGGACTCCACACGGGACAGTATACACTCATTGGGATGGACTTATCCGCAACCTTTGAAGATACACCAGCTTGCTGCATAAGAACTGTTTATTTACACTGAACGATAGAATTATTATTCACGGCTATTTTTATTTATATTTTTTGAAATAATTTTTCTGGTTGCTTGGACTTTCATTTTCTTTTTGGTTCTTTTTCACTTTTTGATTCTTTTTGTGCACTAAGATTGTTTGCACACTACATGCCGATAGTCCTTTTTTAAGTTTATATATATTTTCACATTTTTTTTCAACACTATTCAGCTTCACTAGCATACTAATTTTCAGTGGGCAACACGGTGTTTTGTCCTCTCTTTTAGGTATACCCACCCATACCTTTCATTGTACACATATATATTCTTTGTGTTTTTCATACACACCTGATTGATCATTCACCTTTGTTATTGCTTGGAGTTCTATTTATTAATTCTAGTAATACTTTTTTTTTTAAAAATTTATTTTGGGTAGTCTGCAAAAATTTTTTGACTATTTTCAGCACATATATTTATTTTCCAATAACAATTTACATTGTGTTACACGTCTTACCCACCTAGAATTGTGGTGTTATGTTTTCCTTTTGTTAGGAGTTTGTATAGTTTATTGATTGATTTATTATCATTTTTTTATCAGTGAACAGCGCCAATCCCGTATTTCTTCAGATTACATATATATATATATATATATATATATATATATATATATATATATATATATATATATATATATATATATATATATATATATATCTATATATATATATACACATACATATATATACACATATATATAATATATATATATACAACCCCTGGCAAAAATTATGGAATCACCAGTCCCTTCAGATGTTCCTTCAGTTGTTTATTGTTGTAGAAAAAAATCAGATCACAGACATGGCCAAAAACTAAAGGCATTTCAAATGGCAACTTTCTGGCTTTAAGAAACACTAAAAGAAATCAAGAAAAATAATTGTGGTGGCCAGTAACAGTTAGATTTATAGAACAAGCACAGGGAATACATTTTGGAATCACTCAACTCTGAGGAAAAAAATATGGAATCATGAAAAACAAACAAACAAAATAACACTCCAACACATCACTAGTACTTTGTTGCACCACCTCTGGTTTTTTATAACTACTTGCAGTCTCTGAGGCATTGACTTAATGAGTGATAAACAGTACTCTTCATTAGGGATGAGCTTCGTGTTCGAGTCGAACCCATGTTCGACTCGAACATCGGCTGTTCGACCGTCCGTCGAATTGCGAACGATATGGGCCGTTCGCGCCAAATTCGTGTGGCGCGTCACGGCCCATAATTCACTGCGGCATCGCAGTGCATTGCTGGCTGATGATTGGCCAAGCATGCACTATGACCCGCATGCTTGGCCAATCACAGCGCCGCCTGAACAGAGAGCCGTAATTGGCCAAAGCCAAGGAGGCTTTGGCCAATTATGGCTCAGGGGATTTAGTACACGCCCCACACTATATAAGGCCGCCTGCACGGCGGCCCTGTGTAGTGTGTGTTCCGGCGTTGAAAGAGATAGACAGAGAGACAGTGTTTGATTTGAGTTAGATAGATTAGGCAGAACAGTCAGTCAGTTAGCTGCACTTACAGTGTATTGTGTATATATATGCATCCCAGGTGTTGCATATATATATATACACTGTATTCAGTTTAGCTAGATCCGTTCCTGTTATCTTCTATCTAGACTATTTACATTCAGTGCAGTGTGTCCTGCTCACAGTGTTCAGCTAGATCCGTTCCTGCTATTTACATTCAGTACAGTGCTTCCTGCTCACAGTGTTCAGCTAGATCCGTTCCTGCTATTTACATTCAGTGCAGTGCGTGCTGCTCACAGTGTTCAGCTAGATCCGTTCCTGCTATTTACATTCAGTGCAGTGCGTGCTGCTCACAGTGTTCAGCTAGATCCGTTCCTGCTATTTACATTCAGTGCAGTGCGTCCTGCTCACAGTGTTCAGCTAGATCCGTTCCTGCTATTTACATTCAGTGCAGTGCGTCCTGCTCACAGTGTTCAGCTAGATCCGTTCCTGCTATTTACATTCAGTGCAGTGCGTGCTGCTCACAGTGTTCAGCTAGATCCGTTCCTGCTATTTACATTCAGTGCAGTGCGTCCTGCTCACAGTGTTCAGCTAGATCCGTTCCTGTTATCTTCCTACTGACAGGCAGGCTTGTCTGGTTACAGTATATAAAGCTACCTGAAGAAAATTACAGGTGTTCTTTTTGATCCTATTAGTACCACGGTCAGGCAGCTAGACTATTTACATTTAGTACAGTGTGTCCTGCTCACAGTGTTCAGCTAGATCCGTTCCTGTTATTTACATTCAGTGCAGTGTGTCCTGCTCACAGTGTTCAGCTAGATCCGTTCCTGCTATTTACATTCAGTACAGTGCGTGCTGCTCACAGTGTTCAGCTAGATCCGTTCCTGCTATATACATTTAGTGCAGTACGTCCTGCTCACAGTGTTCAGCTAGATCCGTTCCTGTTATCTTCCTACTGACAGGCAGGCTTGTCTGGTTACAGTATATAAAGCTACCTGAAGAAAATTACAGGTGTTCTTTTTGATCCTATTAGTACCACGGTCAGGCAGCTAGACTATTTACATTTAGTACAGTGTGTCCTGCTCACAGTGTTCAGCTAGATCCGTTCCTGTTATTTACATTCAGTGCAGTGCGTCCTGCTCACAGTGTTCAGCTAGATCCGTTCCTGCTATTTACATTCAGTGCAGTGCGTCCTGCTCACAGTGTTCAGCTAGATCCGTTCCTGCTATTTACATTCAGTGCAGTGCGTGCTGCTCACAGTGTTCAGCTAGATCCGTTCCTGCTATTTACATTCAGTGCAGTGCGTCCTGCTCACAGTGTTCAGCTAGATCCGTTCCTGTTATCTTCCTACTGACAGGCAGGCTTGTCTGGTTACAGTATATAAAGCTACCTGAAGAAAATTACAGGTGTTCTTTTTGATCCTATTAGTACCACGGTCAGGCAGCTAGACTATTTACATTTAGTACAGTGTGTCCTGCTCACAGTGTTCAGCTAGATCCGTTCCTGTTATTTACATTCAGTGCAGTGCGTCCTGCTCACAGTGTTCAGCTAGATCCGTTCCTGCTATTTACATTCAGTGCAGTGCGTCCTGCTCACAGTGTTCAGCTAGATCCGTTCCTGCTATTTACATTCAGTGCAGTGCGTGCTGCTCACAGTGTTCAGCTAGATCCGTTCCTGTTATCTTCCTACTGACAGGCAGGCTTGTCTGGTTACAGTATATAAAGCTACCTGAAGAAAATTACAGGTGTTCTTTTTGATCCTATTAGTACCACGGTCAGGCAGCTAGACTATTTACATTTAGTACAGTGTGTCCTGCTCACAGTGTTCAGCTAGATCCGTTCCTGTTATTTACATTCAGTGCAGTGCGTCCTGCTCACAGTGTTCAGCTAGATCCGTTCCTGCTATTTACATTCAGTGCAGTGCGTCCTGCTCACAGTGTTCAGCTAGATCCGTTCCTGCTATTTACATTCAGTGCAGTGCGTGCTGCTCACAGTGTTCAGCTAGATCCGTTCCTGCTATTTACATTCAGTGCAGTGCGTCCTGCTCACAGTGTTCAGCTAGATCCGTTCCTGTTATCTTCCTACTGACAGGCAGGCTTGTCTGGTTACAGTATATAAAGCTACCTGAAGAAAATTACAGGTGTTCTTTTTGATCCTATTAGTACCACGGTCAGGCAGCTAGACTATTTACATTTAGTACAGTGTGTCCTGCTCACAGTGTTCAGCTAGATCCGTTCCTGTTATTTACATTCAGTGCAGTGCGTCCTGCTCACAGTGTTCAGCTAGATCCGTTCCTGCTATTTACATTCAGTGCAGTGCGTCCTGCTCACAGTGTTCAGCTAGATCCGTTCCTGCTATTTACATTCAGTGCAGTGCGTGCTGCTCACAGTGTTCAGCTAGATCCGTTCCTGCTATTTACATTCAGTGCAGTGCGTCCTGCTCACAGTGTTCAGCTAGATCCGTTCCTGTTATCTTCCTACTGACAGGCAGGCTTGTCTGGTTACAGTATATAAAGCTACCTGAAGAAAATTACAGGTGTTCTTTTTGATCCTATTAGTACCACGGTCAGGCAGCTAGACTATTTACATTTAGTACAGTGTGTCCTGCTCACAGTGTTCAGCTAGATCCGTTCCTGTTATTTACATTCAGTGCAGTGCGTCCTGCTCACAGTGTTCAGCTAGATCCGTTCCTGCTATTTACATTCAGTGCAGTGCGTCCTGCTCACAGTGTTCAGCTAGATCCGTTCCTGCTATTTACATTCAGTGCAGTGCGTGCTGCTCACAGTGTTCAGCTAGATCCGTTCCTGCTATTTACATTCAGTGCAGTGCGTCCTGCTCACAGTGTTCAGCTAGATCCGTTCCTGTTATCTTTCTACTGACAGGCAGGCTTGTCTGGTTACAGTATATAAAGCTACCTAAAGAAAATTACAGGTGTTCTTTTTGATCCTATTAGTACCACGGTCAGGCAGCTAGACTATTTACATTTAGTACAGTGTGTCCTGCTCACAGTGTTCAGCTAGATCCGTTCCTGTTATTTACATTCAGTGCAGTGTGTCCTGCTCACAGTGTTCAGCTAGATCCGTTCCTGCTATTTACATTCAGTACAGTGCGTCCTGCTCACAGTGTTCAGCTAGATCCGTTCCTGCTATTTACATTCAGTGCAGTGCGTGCTGCTCACAGTGTTCAGCTAGATCCGTTCCTGCTATATACATTTAGTGCAGTACGTCCTGCTCACAGTGTTCAGCTAGATCCGTTCCTGTTATCTTCCTACTGACAGGCAGGCTTGTCTGGTTACAGTATATAAAGCTACCTGAAGAAAATTACAGGTGTTCTATCCCAGCTTAGTGCAGCTACAGGCCATTAGTATGTCTGGAAGGCCAAGAAGGAGAGGCAGACAGTCACAAGCCAATAAGAGAGGGCAAGCAGGCTCTGTGTCTAGTGCTGGTCGTGGAGACGGTGCATCCTCATCAGCACGTGGCCATGGGACACGCTTGGCCTTTTTTTCGGCAGCTGGCCGTGTTGAGCCGCAACATGCGGAAGACTTGGTCGAGTGGATGACCAAGCCGTCCTCATCCTCCTCATCCTCTCTCACCCATGCCCAGGGTGCTTTGTCTGGCAAAGCAGCGGCCTCTTCCCTCAGCTCAATGTCATCAGTGACTCCTTCCCTAGCCCCACCATGTCCTCCTGAGGATTCCCTCGAACTGTTTGACCACAGTGTTGGGTACATGCTCCAGGAGGATGCCCAGCGTTTGGAAGGCTCTGATGATGATACTGAGCTCAATGAAGGCAGTAACATGAGCACGGACAGAGGGGGTGCCCAAGAAGGACAGCAATCTGGCAGTCATGCTCCCCCTGCTGCAGCATACTGCCAGGTTTGCTCCAGTGATGAGGAGGGAGGGGATGATGAGGTCACTGACTCAACGTGGGTGCCTGATAGGAGAGAGGAGGAGGAGGAGGAGGAGGAGGAGGAGGAGGAGGTGGCACATCACCAACTAGGCAGGATGCCCTCCAGGGGCCAGCCTAAGGGCAGCACATTGACTGCATCACACCCCAAAGCTCCACATGTGCAGGGCGCTGCAGTCTCTGCACGTTATTCAAAAAGTTCTTTGGTGTGGGCCTTTTTTGAGACGAGTGCATCAGATCGCACCGCTGCTATTTGCAATATATGTCTCAAGCGTATCTCGCGTGGCCAAAACATCTCCCGCTTGGGTACCACATGCTTGACCAGACATATGTTGACCTGCCATGCAGTTCGTTGGCAAGCGTATCTAAAAGACCCACACCAAAGAACAAAGACGATCTCTCCTTGCTCCTCATCAGCTGAGATTTCCAACCCCACTAGACCTTCAGTCCTCTCTGCGACCTGCAGTGAGAGGAATGAAGGTGTAGAATTAGGTGTGTCACAGCCAAGTACTTATGGGCAATCTGCTTTTGGTACACCGACGTCAGATTGTACCAGGCAAATTTCCCTGCCCCAGCTGCTGCACCGCCGAAAGAAGTTTGCTCCCAGCCATCCACATGCCCAGCGGTTGAATGCTAGCTTGGCAAAATTGCTAGCACTTCAACTGCTGCCTTTTCAGTTGGTAGACTCTGCCCCCTTCCGTGAGTTTGTGGAATGTGCGGTTCCTCAGTGGCAGGTACCCAAACGCCACTTTTTCTCACGGAAGGCGATTCCGGCTCTCTACCGGCATGTGGAAGGCAATGTCCATGCCTCGCTGGACAGGGCGGTCAGCGGTAAGGTGCATATTACCGCTGACTCATGGTCCAGCAGGCATGGACAGGGACGTTACTTAAGTTTCACGGCGCATTGGGTGACTCTGCTGGCAGCTGGGAAGGATGCAGGACAAGGTGCAGTAGTGTTGGAGGTTGTTCCGCCACCACGCCTCCAAAATGCTGATTGTGACACACCTCTCTCCTCCACCCCCTCCTCTTCTTCTTCCTCCATGGCCTCTTCCTCGGAACCAGCGGTGCTCCGTAGGCGTTCAAGGGGCTACGCAAGTACGCAGGCCAAAAGATGCCATGCGGTGCTTGAGCTGGTGTGCTTGGGGGACAGGAGCCACACTGGGGCAGAGGTTCTGTCAGCTCTGCAGGGGCAGGTTCAGAGGTGGTTGACGCCACGCCAACTTAAGGCAGGAATGGTGGTTTGCGACAATGGCACCAACCTCCTCTCTGCCCTCCGACAGGGACAACTGACCCATGTGCCCTGTTTGGCTCACGTCCTTAACTTGGTGGTGCAGCGGTTCTTGGGCAGGTACCCGGGCTTACAGGATGTCCTGAGGCAGGCCAGGAAAGTCTGTGTGCATTTCCGCCGGTCATATAATGCCAGTGCTCGGCTGACGGACCTCCAAAAGGAGTTTAACCTGCCCAAGAACCGCCTAATCTGTGACATGCCCACCAGGTGGAACTCGACGTTGGCCATGCTGCAGCGGCTGCACACGCAGCAGAGGGCCATCAATGAGTACCTGTGCGACTATGGCACCAGGACAGGGTCAGGGGACCTTGGTTTTTTTTCCCCACGCCAGTGGGCCATGATCAGGGATGCATGCACTGTCCTGTCACCATTCGAGGAGGCCACGAGGATGGTGAGCACTGACAGTGCATGCATCAGTGACACTGTCCCCCTTGTCCACCTGTTGGAGCACACGCTGCGTGGGATAATGGACAGGGCACTTGAGGCAGAACAGAGGCAGGAAGAGGAGGACTTCCTTAGCTCTCAAGGCCCCCTTTATCCAGACAGTGTTCCTGCGTGCCCGCCGATCACACAGGAAGAGGACGAGGAGGAGGAGGAGGAGGAGGAGGAAGATTGTGTCAGTATGGAGGTGGAGCCTGGCACTCAGCATCAGCAGTCTTTAAGGGATCAGTCCCAAGGAACACATGGACTTGTACGTGGCTGGGAGGAGGTGGCTGCGGACGTTGTTGTCCTTAGTGACCCAGAGGACTCCGGACCGAATGCCTCAGCAAACCTACGCTGCATGGCCTCCCTGATCCTGCAAAGCCTGCGTAAGGATCCTCGTATTCGTGGTATCAAGGAGAAGGACCAATACTGGCTGGCAACCCTCCTTGATCCACGTTACAAGGGTAAGGTTGCGGACCTTATCTTGCCATCGCAGAGGGAGCAGAGGATGAAACATCTTCGGGAGGCCTTGCAGAAAGGTCTGTGCAACGCGTTCCCAGAGACTGGGAGGTTACAAACTCCTGTTTCTGGACAACGTGTTGCTGAGGCTTCGGTCAGTCAAAGAAGGAGCGGTGGAGAAGGTGGCCGTCTGACCGATGCGTTCAGACAATTTTTTGGTCCGCAGCCCCAAGGTATGATCGGTTCCAGCAACCATCGCCAGCGTCTGTTTTACATGGTGCAGGAATACCTAGGGGCAAGATCAGACTTGGACACCTTTCCCACCGAAAATCCTCTGGGTTACTGGGTCTTGAGGATGGATCACTGGCCAGAGCTTGCACAGTATGCAATTGAGCTACTGGCCTGTCCTGCATCCAGCGTTCTTTCGGAACGCACATTCAGTGCTGCTGGAGGCGTGGTAACCGATCACAGGGTGCGTCTGTCCACCGACTCGGTCGATCGGCTGACCTTCATAAAAATGAATCAGTCTTGGATCACCACCAGCTACCAAGCACCTGATGCAGATGTAACCGAATAATTTTTTTTGAAATCTCAGATCCCTTCAAAGACTGCCTATGCTGATGCTGAGTGACTATCCCTGAGTAATTATCCTCTTCCTCCTCAATCATCACGCTGATAGCTTGTAAGAACATTTTTGGTTCTGGGCGCCACCACCAGTGCCTAAGGCACAATTTTTCAGCCCCTGTTTAACAGGGGCGTGTAATTACAATTTTTGATGTAATACTTTGCAGCAGGGCTCGTTCCTGCATTCCAACTAGAGTGTCTGTGAGGGGTTGCAGTGTTGTGGCACCAGCACCAGTGCCTAAGACCCAATTTTTCTGCCCCTGTCTAACAGGGGCGTGTAATTACAATTTTTGATGCAATACTTTGCAGCAGGGCTTGTTCCTGCATTCCAACTAGAGTGTCTGTGAGGGGTTGCAGTGTTGTGGCACCAGCACCAGTGCCTAAGACCCAATTTTTCTGCCCCTGTCTAACAGGGGCGTGTAATTACAATTTTTGATGCAATACTTTGCAGCAGGGCTTGTTCCTGCGTTTCAACTAGAGTGTCTGTGAGGGGTTGCAGTGTTGTGGCACCAGCACCAGTGCCTAAGACCCAATTTTTCAGCCCCTGTCTAACAGGGGCGTGTAATTACAATTTTTGATGCAATACTTTGCAGCAGGGCTTGTTCCTGCGTTTCAACTAGAGTGTCTGTGAGGGGTTGCAGTGTTGTGGCACCAGCACCAGTGCCTAAGGCCTAATTTTTCAGCTCCTGTTCAACAGGGGCATGTAATTACAATTCTTGATCTAATATTTCACAGCAGGGCCCTGTGAGGGCTTACAGTGTTTTGGCCACAGCAACACCTAAGGCCCAAATTTCTGCTGAGTATATAGGGCAGGACCCTACTTTCAAACATCTAACTTACAAACGACTCCTACTTGCAAACGGAAGGAGACAACAGGAAGTGAGATGAAATCTACCCCTAAGGAAGGGAAATTCTCTCCTGTAAGAGTTAATATGGGAAAACAATTTTTCCTTTCCACTGATGCTTTCCAATCCTTGTTCCACAAAAAAACCCAAATTTTCAAAAAACATTTTTCATTGGGACAAAAAAGTGAGGTGAAATCTTCTGAAGAGGAGGAAAGACGCAAAACAAATGTCACAGGGGTGATAACCCTTCCCTATGTTTTCCAAAAAGCTTAGAAAAGATTTTTTGGCTGGAGCTAAACACATTAAAAATGTTCAAAATTACAAACAGATTCTACTTAACAACAAACCTACAGTCCCTGTCTTGTTTGCACCGCCTGTATACTGCTGTTCAGAGTATATAGGGACCTTTCCTTATTTTAATTTGGGTGCGGGGTTCCCCTTAATATCCATACAAGACCCAAAGGGCCTGGTAATGGACTGGGGGGTACCCATGCCGTTTGTCTCACTGATTTTCATCCATATTGCCATGACCCGACATGACATTAAACCCGCAAGCAGTTTTAAATGAGATTTTTTCCTTTAAAAATGACATTTGGTGCAGGGACTGTTCTAAACATGGGAAACACGCGTCACTTTACAGGCATACTATAGACACCCCCCAGGTACGATATTTAAAGGAATATTTCACTTTTTTTTTTTTACTTTAAGCATCATTAAAATCACTGCTCCCGAAAAAACGGCCGTTTTTAAAAGTTTTTTTTGCATTGATACATGTCCCCTGGGGTAGGACCCGGGTCCCCAAACCCTTTTTAGGACAATACCATGCAAATTAGCCTTTAAAATGAGCACTTTTGATTTCGAACGTTCGAGTCCCATAGACGTCAATGGGGTTCTAACGTTCGTGCGAACTTGCGGTCCGTTCGCGGGTTCTGGTGCGAACCGAACCGGGGGGTGTTCGGCTCATCCCTACTCTTCATCAATCTGGCTCCAGCCTTCTCTGATTGCTGTTGCCAAATCATCTTTGCAGGTTGGAGCCTTGTCATGGACCATTTTCTTTAACTTCCACCACAGATTTTCAATTGGATTGAGATCCGGACTGTTTGCAGGCCATGACATTGACCTTATGTGTCTTTCTTCAAGGAATTTTTTCACAGTTTTTGCTCTATGGCAAGATGCATTATCATCTTGATAAATGATTTCATCATCCCCAAACATCCTTTCAATAGATAGGATAAGAAAAGTGTCCAAAATGTCAATGCAAGCCTGTGCATTTATTGAAGATTTAATGACAGCCATCTCTCCAGTGCCTCTACCTGACATGCAGCCCCATATTATAATTGACTGTGGAAATTTTGATGTTTTCTTCAGACAGTCGTCTGCATAAATCTCATTGGAATGGCACCAAACAAAAGTTCCAGCATCATCACCTTGCCCAATGCAGATTCGAGATTCATCACTGAATATGACTTTCATCCAATCATCCACAGTCCACGATTGCCTTTCCTTAGCCCATTGTAACCTTGTTTTTTTGTGTTTAGGTGTTAGAGATGGCTGTCTTTTAGCTTTTCTGTATGTAAATCCCATTTCCTTTAGGCAGTTTCTTACAGTTCGGTCAAAGATGTTGACTCCAGTTTCCTCCCATTTGTTCCTCATTTGTTTTGTTGTACATTTTCTGTTTTCAAGGCATATTGCTTTAAGTTTTCTGTCTTGACGCTTTGATGTCTACCTTGGTCTACCAGTATGCTTGCCTTTAACCACCTTCCCATGTTGTTTGTATTTGGTCCATGTTTTAGACTAGGGATGAGCTTCGTCTGTTCGCCCGTTCGCTGAATTGCGAACGATATGGGCCGTTCGCGCCAAATTCGTGTGGCGCGTCACGGCCCATAATTCACTGCGGCATCGCAGTGCATTGCTGGCTGATGATTGGCCAAGCATGCACTATGACCCGCATGCTTGGCCAATCACAGCGCCGTCTGAACAGAGAGCCGTAATTGGCCAAAGCCAAGGAGACTTTGGCCAATTATGGCTCAGGGGATTTAGTACACGCCCCACACTATATAAGGCCACCTGTACGGCGGCCCTGTGTAGTGTGTGTTCCGGCGTTCATTGAGAGAGAGAGAGAGACAGACAGTGACATTTGATTTCAGTTAGATAGATTAGGCAGAACAGTCAGTCAGTTTAGCTGCACTTACAGTGTATTGTGTATATATATGCATCCCAGTTGTTGCATATATTTATATACACTGTATTCAGTTTAGCTAGATCCGTTCCTGTTATCTTCCTACTGACAGGCAGGCTTGTCTTGTTACAGTATTTACAGCTACCTGAAGAAAATTGCTGGTGTTCTTTTGATCCTATTAGTACCACAGTCAGGCAGCTAGACTATTTACAGTTAGTGCAGTGCGTCCTGCTCACAGTGTTCAGCTAAAACTACAAGTTGGTGTAGTGAGACCTCTGCACAGTGTTCATCTCAAGCTACAAGTTAGTGCAGTGCGTCCTGCTCACAGTGTTTAGCTAAAACTACAAGTTAGTGCTGTGCGTCCTGCTCACAGTGTTCAGCTAAAACTACAAGTTTGTGTAGTGAGACCTCTGCACAGTGTTCATCTCAAGCTACAAGTTAGTGCAGTGCGTCCTGCTCACAGTGTTTAGCTAAAACTATAAGTTAGTGCTGTGCGTCCTGCTCACAGTGTTCAGCTAAAACTACAAGTTGGTGTAGTGAGACCTCTGCACAGTGTTCATCTCAAGCTACAAGTTAGTGCAGTGCGTCCTGCTCACAGTGTTCAGCTAAAACTATAAGTTAGTGCTGTGCAACCTGCTCACAGTGTTCAGCTAAAACTACAAGTTAGTGCTGTGCGTCCTGCTCACAGTGTTCAGCTAAAACTACAAGTTAGTGCAGTGCGTCCTGCTCACAGTGTTTAGCTAAAACTATAAGTTAGTGCCATGCGTCCTGCTCACAGTGTTCAGCTAAAACTACAAGTTGGTGTAGTGAGACCTCTGCACAGTGTTCATCTAAAGCTACAAGTTAGTGCAGTGCGTCCTGCTCACAGTGTTCAGCTAAAACTACAAGTTGGTGTAGTGAGACCTCTGCACAGTGTTCATCTCAAGCTACAAGTTAGTGCAGTGCGTCCTGCTCACAGTGTTTAGCTAAAACTATAGGTTAGTGCTGTGCGTCCTGCTCACAGTGATCAGCTAAAACTACAAGTCGGTGTAGTGAGACCTCTGCACAGTGTTCATCTCAAGCTACAAGTTAGTGCAGTGCGTCCTGCTCACAGTGTTTAGCTAAAACTATAAGTTAGTGCTGTGCGTCCTGCTCACAGTGTTCAGCTAAAACTACAAGTTGGTGTAGTGAGACCTCTGCACAGTGTTCATCTCAAGCTACAAGTTAGTGCAGTGCGTCCTGCTCACAGTGTTTAGCTAAAACTATAAGTTAGTGCTGTGCGTCCTGCTCACAGTGTTCAGCTAAAACTACAAGTTAGTGCTGTGCGTCCTGCTCACAGTGTTCAGCTAAACCTACAAGTTGGTGTAGTGAGACCTCTGCACAGTGTTCATCTAAAGCTACAAGTTAGTGCAGTGCGTCCTGCTCACAGTGTTCAGCTAAAACTACAAGTTGGTGTAGTGAGACCTCTGCACAGTGTTCATCTCAAGCTACAAGTTAGTGCAGTGCGTCCTGCTCACAGTGTTTAGCTAAAACTATAGGTTAGTGCTGTGCGTCCTGCTCACAGTGATCAGCTAAAACTACAAGTCGGTGTAGTGAGACCTCTGCACAGTGTTCATCTAAAGCTACAAGTTAGTGCAGTGCGTCCTGCTCACAGTGTTCAGCTAAAACTACAAGTTAGTGCTGTGCGTCCTGCTCACAGTGTTCAGCTAAAACTACAAGTTTGTGTAGTGAGACCTCTGCACAGTGTTCATCTCAAGCTACAAGTTAGTGCAGTGCGTCCTGCTCACAGTGTTTAGCTAAAACTATAAGTTAGTGCTGTGCGTCCTGCTCACAGTGTTCAGCTAAAACTACAAGTTGGTGTAGTGAGACCTCTGCACAGTGTTCATCTAAAGCTACAAGTTATTGCAGTGCGTCCTGCTCACAGTGTTCAGCTAAAACTACAAGTTAGTGCTGTGCAACCTGCTCACAGTGTTCAGCTAAAACTACAAGTTAGTGCTGTGCGTCCTGCTCACAGTGTTCAGCTAAAACTACAAGTTAGTGCAGTGCGTCCTGCTCACAGTGTTTAGCTAAAACTATAAGTTAGTGCCATGCGTCCTGCTCACAGTGTTCAGCTAAAACTACAAGTTAATGTGGTGCGTCCACCTCACAGTGTTCAGCTAAACCTACAACTTATTATTTTGCGAGCTCTGCACAGTGTTCACCTAAAGCTACCTATAGAAGGTTGGTGGTGTTTTCCTGATCCTATCACTACCGCAGGCAGCTAAAAAAGCTACAAGTTAGTTTTTTGCGAGCTCTGCACAGTGTTCAGCTAAAGCTACCTGTAGAAGGTTGGTGGTGTTCTCATACTACAGGCAGGCAGTTGATTTTGCTAGCTGCAGTATCAGTACATATATATATATATATATATATATATATATATATATATATATATATATATATATATCCCAGCTTAGTGCAGCTACAGGCCATTAGTATGTCTGGAAGGCCAAGAAGGAGAGGCAGACAGTCACAAGCCAATAAGAGAGGGCAAGCAGGCTCTGTGTCTAGTGCTGGTCGTGGAGACGGTGCATCCTCATCAGCACGTGGCCGTGGGACACGCTTGGCCTTTTTTTCCGCAACTGGCCGTGTTGAGCCGCAACATGCGGAAGACTTGGTTGAGTGGATGACCAAGCCGTCCTCATCCTCCTCATCCTCTCTCACCCATGCCCAGGGTACTTTGTCTGGCAAAGCAGCGGCCTCTTCCCTCGGCTCAATGTCATCAGTGACTCCTTCCCTAGCCCCACCATGTCCTTCTGAGGAGTCCCTCGAACTGTTTGACCACAGTGTTGGGTACATGCTCCAGGAGGATGCCCAGCGTTTGGAAGGCTCTGATGATGATACTGAGCTCGATGAAGTAACATGAGCACGGACAGAGGGGGTGCCCAAGAAGGACAGCAATCTGGCAGTCATGCTCCCCCTGCTGCAGCATACTGCCAGGTTTGCTCCAGTGATGAGGAGGGAGGGGATGATGAGGTCACTGACTCAACGTGGGTGTCTGATAGGACAGAGGAGGAGGAGGAGGAGGCGGCACATCACCAACGAGGCAGGATACCCTCCAGGGGCCAGCCTAAGGGCAGCACATTGACTGCATCACACCCCAAAGCTCCACATGTGCAGGGCGCTGCAGTCTCTGCGCGTTATTCAAAAAGTTCTTTGGTGTGGGCCTTTTTTGAGACGAGCACATCAGATCGCACCGCTGCTATTTGCAACATATCTCTCAAGCGTATCTCGCGTGGCAAAAACATCTCCCGCTTGGGTACCACATGCTTGACCAGACATATGTTGACCTGCCATGCAGTTCGTTGGCAAGCGTATCTAAAAGACCCACACCAAAGAACAAAGAGGACCTCTCCTTGCTCCTCATCAGCTGAGATTTCCAACCCCACTAGACCTTCAGTCCTCTCTGAGACCTGCACTGAGAGGAATGAAGGTGTAGAATTAGGTGTGTCACAGCCAAGTACTTGTGGGCAATCTGCTTTTGGTACACCAACGTCAGATTGTACCAGGCAAATTTCCCTGCCCCAGCTGCTGCACCGCCGAAAGAAGTTTGCTCCCAGCCATCCACATGCCCAGCGGTTGAATGCTAGCTTGGCAAAATTGCTAGCACTTCAACTGCCCCCTTTAGTTGGTAGAATCTGCCCCCTTCCGTGAGTTTGTGGAATGTGCGGTTCCTCAGTTGCAGGTACCCAAACCCCACTTTTTCTCACGGAAGGCAATTCCGGCTCTCTACCGGCATGTGGAAGGCAATGTCCATGCCTCGCTGGACAGGGCGGCCAGCGGTAAGGTGCATATTACCGCTGACTCATGGTCCAGCAGGCATGGACAGGGATGTTACCTAAGTTTCACGGTGCATTGGGTGACTCTGCTGGCAGCTGGGAAGGATGCAGGACAAGGTGCAGTAGTGTTGGAGGTTGTTCCGCCACCACGCCTCCAAAATGCTAATGATTGTGACACACCTCTCTCCTCCACCCCCTCCTCTTCTTCTTCCTCCATGGCCTCTTCCTGTGCTTTGTCCTCGGAACCAGCGGTGCTCCGTAGCGTTCAAGGGGCTACGCAAGTACGCAGGCCAAAAGATGCCATGCGGTGCTTGAGCTGGTGTGCTTGGGGGACAGGAGCCATACTAGGGCAGAGGTTCTCTCAGCTCTGCAGGGGCAGGTTCAGAGGTGGTTGACGCCACGCCAACTTAAGGCAGGAATGGTGGTTTGCGACAATGGCACCAACCTCCTGTCTGCCCTCCGACAGGGACAAATGACCCATGTGCCCTGTTTGGCTCACGTCCTTAACTTGGTGGTGCAGCGGTTCTTGGGCAGGTACCCGGGCTTACAGGATGTCCTGAGGCAGGCCAGGAAAGTCTGTGTGCATTTCCGCCGGTCATATAATGCCAGTGCTCGGCTGACGGACCTCCAAAAGGAGTTTAACCTGCCCAAGAACCGCCTAATCTGTGACATGCCCACCAGGTGGAACTCAACGTCCACTGCACACGCAGCAGAGGGTCATCAATGAGTACCTGTGCGACTATGGCACCAGGACAGGGTCAGGGGAGCTTGTTTTTTTTTCCCCACGCCAGTGGGCCATGATCAGGGATGCATGCACTGTCCTGTCACCATTTGAGGAGGCCACGAGGATGGTGAGCAGTGACAGTGCATGCATCAGTGACACTGTCCCCCTTGTCCACCTGTTGGAGCACACGCTGCATGGAATAATGGACAGGGCACTTGAGGCAGAACAGAGGCAGGAAGAGGAGGACTTCCTTAGCTCTCAAGGCCCCCTTTATCCAGACAGTGTTCCTGCGTGCCCGCCGATCACACAGGAAGAGGACGAGGAGGAGGAGGAGGAGGAGGAAGATTGTGTCAGTATGGAGGTGGAGCCTGGCACTCAGCATCAGCAGCAGTCTTTAAGGGATCAGTCCCAATAAACACATGGACTTGTACGTGGCTGGGAGGAGGTGGCTGCGGACCATGTCGTCCTTAGTGACCCAGAGGACAGACCGAATGCCTCAGCAAACCTACGCTGCATGGCCTCCCTGATCCTGCAAAGCCTGCGTAAGGATCCTCGTATTCGTGGTATCAAGGAGAAGGACCAATACTGGCTGGCAACCCTCCTTGATCCACATTACAAGGGTAAGGTTGCGGACCTTATCTTGCCATTGCAGAGGGAGCAGAGGATGAAACATCTTCGGGAGGCCTTGCAGAAAGGTCTGTGCAACGCGTTCCCAGAGACTGGGAGGTTACAAACTCCTGTTTCTGGACAACGTGTTGCTGAGGCTTCGGTCAGTCAAAGAAGGAGCGGTGGAGAAGGTGGCCGTCTGACCGATGCGTTCAGACAATTTTTTGGTCCGCAGCCCCAAGGTATGATCGGTTCCAGCAACCATCGCCAGCGTCTGTTTTACATGGTGCAGGAATACCTAGGGGCAAGATCAGACTTGGACACCTTTCCCACCAAAAATCCTCTGGGTTACTGGGTCTTGAGGATGGATCACTGGCCAGAGCTTGCACAGTATGCAATTGAGCTACTGGCCTGTCCTGCATTCAGCGTTCTTTCGGAACGCACATTCAGTGCTGCTGGAGGCGTGGTAACCGATCACAGGGTGCGTCTGTCCACCGATTCGGTCGATCGACTGACCTTCATAAAAATGAATCAGTCTTGGATCACCACCAGCTACCAAGCACCTGATGCTGATGTAACCGAATATTTTTTTTTGAAATCTCAGATCCCTTCAAAGACTGCCTATGCTGATGCTGCGTGACTATCCCTGAGTAATTATCCTCTTCCTCCTCACTCATCACGCTGATAGCTTGTAAGAACATTTTTGGTTCTGGGCGCCACCACCAGTGCCTAAGGCCCAATTTTTCTGCCCCTGTTTAACAGGGGCGTGTAATTACAATTTTTGATGCAATACTTTGCAGCAGGTCTCGTTCCTGCATTCCAACTAGGGTGTCTGTGAGGGGTTGCAGTGTTGTGGCACCAGCACCAGTGCCTAAGGCCCAATTTTTCTGCCCCTGTTTAACAGGGGCGTGTAATTACATTTTTGATGCAATACTTTGCAGCAGGGCTCGTTCCTGCGTTCCAACTAGAGTGTCTGTGAGGGGTTGCAGTGTTGTGGCACCAGCACCAGTGCCTAAGGCCCAATTTTTCTGCCCCTGTTTAACAGGGGCGTGTAATTACAATTTTTGATGCAATACTTTGCAGCAGGGCTCGTTCCTGCGTTCCAACTAGAGTGTCTGTGAGGGGTTGCAGTGTTGTGGCACCAGCACCACCACCACCCCCACCACCACCAAAGGCCCAATTTTTCTGCCCCTGTTCAAAAGGGGCATGTAATTACAATTCGTAATCTAATATTTCACAGCAGGGCCCATTTCTGCACCCACCAAGAGCGAGTGAGGACTTACAGTGTTGTGGCACCAGCACCACCACCACCACCACCAAAGGCCCAGTTTTTCTGCCCCTGTTCAACAGGGGCATGTAATTACAATTCTTGATCTAATATTTCACAGCAGGGCCCTGTGAAGGCTTACAGTGTTGTGGCCACAACAACACCTAAGGCCCAAATTTCTGCTGAGTATATAGGGCAGGCCCCTACTTTCAAACATCTAACTTACAAACGACTCCTACTTGCAAACGGAAGGAGACAACAGGAAGTGAGATGAAATCTACCCCTAGGAAGGGAAATTCTCTCCTGTAAGAGTTAATATGGGAAAAACATTTCTCCTTTCCACTGATGCTTTCCAATCCTTGTTCCACAAAAAAACCCAAATTCTCAAAAAGCATTTGTCATTGGGACAAAAAGTGAGGTGAAATCTTCTAAAGAGGAGGAAAGACAGCAAAACAAATGTCACAGGGGTGATAACCCTTCCCTATGTTTTCCAAAAAGCTTAAAAAAGATTTTTTGGCTGGAGCTAAACACGTTTAAAATGTACCCGTTCAAAATGACAAACAGATTCTACTTAACAACAAACCTACAGTCCCTGTCTTGTTTGCACCGCCTGTATACTGCTGTTCAGAGTATATAGGGCCTGGTGGCCCCACACCTTGCCTTATTTTAATTTGGGTGCGGGGTTCCCCTTAATATCCATACAAGACCCAAAGGGCCTGGTAATGGACTGGGGGGTACCCATGGTGTTTGTCTCACTGATTTTCATCCATATTGCCAGGACCCGACATTACATTAAACCCGCAAGCAGTTTTAAATTAGATTTTTTCCTTTAAAAATGACATTTGGTGCAGGGACTGTTCTAAACACGGGAAACATGCGCCACTTTACAGGCATACTATAGACACCCCTCAGGTACGATATTTAAAGGAATATTTCACCTTTTTTTTTTTACTTTAAGCATCATTAAAATCACTGCTCCCGAAAAAACGGCCATTTTTAAAAGTTTTTTTTGCATGGATACATGTCCCCTGGGGTAGGACCCGGGTCTCCAAACTCTTTTTAGGACAATACCATGCAAATTGGCCTTTAAAATGAGCACTTTTGATTTTGAATGTTCAAGTCCCATAGACGTCAATGGGGTTCTAACGTTCGTGCGAACTTTCGGTCCGTTCGCAGGTTCTGGTGCGAACCGAACCGGGGGGTGTTCGGCTCATCCCTATTTTAGACACAGCCGACTGTGAAAAACATCTTGTGCAACACTTTGTGATGATTTACCCTCTTTACTTACATACTAACAAGCAGATTTAATCTGATGCAGGTGTTAGTGTTTGTAATAAAAATTTACAGGGTGATTCCATAATTTTTTCCTCAGAATTGAGTGATTCCATAATTTATTCCCTGTGCTTGTTCTATAAATCTAACTGTTACTGGCCACCACCATTATTTTTCTTGATTTCTAGTGTTTTTTTTAGTGTTTAGTGTTTCTTAAAGCCAGAAAGTTGCCATTTGAAATGCCTTTAGTTTTTGGCCATGTCTGTGATCTGCTTTTTTTCTACAACAATAAACAACTGAAGGAATATCCTCAGGGACTGGTGATTCCATAATTTTTGCCAGGGGTTGTAAATATATACCATATTTATCGGCGTATAACATGCACTTTTTTCACCTTAAAATCAGGGGAAAATCATGGGTGCGTGTTATACCCCGATCCCCCGCCGATTGTGAGCCTTTTGGCCATTCTCAGCGGCTTTCGGCCATTCTCGACGGCTTTCGGCAGCTTTTGTCCATTCTCGATGGCTCTAGGCCACTTCCAGCCATTCTCGGCAGCTCTCGGCTGCTTTCAGCCTTGCTCAGCGGCTCTCGGCCATTCTCGGTGGCTTTCGGTGGCTCTCGCAGTCCCGCTGCGTCCGAAAGCTGCCGAGAACGGCTGAAAGCCACCAAGAACGGCCAAGTGCATCCGAAAGCCACCGAGAGCCGCCGGCAACGGCCAAATGTGTCCGAAAGCCCCCGAGAGTGGCCGAGAGTCGCCGAGAATGGCCGAGTGCATCCGAAAGCCGCCGAGAGCGGCCGAGAATGGCGGCGCCATTTTTAAACGGCAGTGTACCTACAAGTTTGCAAATGACACAGGGACAAGGCTACAGATGGACACTGACGAGTCTACAGATGGACACTGACAAGGCTACAGATGGACACTGACAAGGCTACACTGACACTGGCTACAGATGGACACTGACAAGGCCACACTGACACTGGCTACAGATGGACACTGACAAGGCTACACTGACACTGGCTACAGATGGACACTGACAAGGCTACACTGACACTGGCTACAGATGGACACTGACAAGGCTACAGATGGACACTGATAAGGCTGCATTGATGGAACTTCCCTCCTAAACTTGGGGTGCGTGTTATACGCCGGCGCATGTTATGCGCCGATAAATACGGTATATATATATATATATATATATATATATATATATATATATATTAGTTTGACTGTATTTATATATCAAATACACTGCCACTAACTAACCTGCCTGCCTAATGTAGCTCAATCTCTCTATCTCTGTCCACTATAACAGTGGTCATCAACCCTGTCCTCAGGGCCCACTAACAGGCCAGGTTTGCAAGATAACTGAAATACATCACAGGTGATATCATTTTCTGCTCTGTGATTGCAGTATTCTAGTCTGCATCTCCCCAAGGTAATACATAAAACCTGGCCTGTTAGTGGGCCTTGAAGACAGGGTTGATGACCAATGCACTATAACACATTATACGGGTGCTGTGTAAGAACGGGCGAACACCCGATGTTCGAGTCGAATTCTAAGCTCATCCCTACTGGTGACCCTACAATAGGGAAGGGAGTTTAATAAGACACGTGGCCACTCATTAAAATGAGAAGAAAAGAGGTTTAACCTTAAACTGCTTAGAGGGTTCTTTACTGTAAGAGCGGCAAGGATGTGGAATTCCCTTCCACAGGTGGTAGTTTCAGCGGGGAGCATCAATAGTTTCAAAAAACTATTCGATAAGCACCTGAACGACCGCAACATACAGTAATATACAATGTAATACTGATATATAATCACACACATAGGTTGGACTTGATGGACTTGTGTCTTTTTTCAACCTCACCTACTATGTAACTATATGAGATTAACAGTGAAAGGATGCAAGAAATATAAAAATAAGAGCAGACAAATTAAAAATGTTGTTTAAGGCCTTATGCACACTGGACATAAAAAAACACCATTTTCAATAGTGTTTGGCTTTTTTTTCTGCTTCTAAACACCCCTCTATTCTAGCTTATGTATCCTTGCACACATAGACCTTCAAAGATATTTAGAGGCAGGAACATTTGCTGTTGCATAGGCAGTTACATTTTTTCATTAAAATTTTGTATTTACAATATTTTTTTTTTAATATTCACTTACCGAACAAGTGTCTTCCAAAACTGTGTATCTGAAACGGCTGTTCCCTTCTGCTCTAATATCAAGATCATTTGCACCTTTAAGAATAACTGCTTTCTTTAGATTCTGATTTTTCTCATCCAAATATCCAATTGCATTTTTACAATAATAAGTAATATTTTGTGAAGCCTCTTTTGACAAAAGACGCAAAAAAGTCATTTGCGTGACAGCGGTATTTGGGGAATCGCTTTCTCCATAGACGAACTGAAACGAAAAAACAAAAAAGAACAAATGACCCCTAACTTTAAAGAAATGACACCTAGAATTTTAAAGTATGCTTTGTTTTGGAAAGAAAATGCAAAGTAGTATGACACTGTATTTTTTTAATTGAGGGTATTTTACAAAGCTAATAGTAAGCTCCTCTTCCTATGCCAACTAAACCAAACCTCCTGCTCCACTATATTAAAGCACAATGCCAGACAAAGATCTAATCTCAGAATTATATTATAATGATATTTTCCACATAAATGTCCTTAGTACTTTAGTTTTAAAGCTTCCAAAAAAACAACGTAATAGTACTCACTTATCTAATAGGTAACTATTGGCTGAACTCCAGCTAAATAGCTAAATTCATACTGTAGGTGAAATACAGATAAGTATGTTGTTGTACCTGCCAAAGGATTTCTAATTCTAACTATTCAGTTCTGAGATTCACACAGCAAAGCCATACAGCACAGCCCTGTCTGACAGAGCAGAAGACCTGATTTTTTTCTACTGCAGTTCAGTAATGCTTAGGTCTTATCACTACTTTGACTCTGTTGTGGGTGGGGCCAGGAATATGGTACCCAGCTGAGGAAGCAGCACACACAGAGTCCAGGAAAGGATTCAACAGTTGTAATAATAGGATTGCAGGGTTTAGAGGGTAATAAGAAAGCTGGTAGTTTACAGTCACTAGCACTAGTTTTGCAAAAGATGTGAAAAAGTTTTGGTTACAGGTATAGGAACACTTGCGGTAACAGGCACAGTCTCACTTCAGCCATTAGCTCAGTAACTCTTGCAGTAACCGGTATGATTGCCGCTCCACATAGGCACAGCGCAGTTCCCAGCTGGGAATGCACAGGCACGAGGAGGCAATGTGAATAGGCCGGCTGGTACTGGGAGGTTGCAGGCCTGGAACACAGATATACATCTGTATGTCTCCAGCATAGTAAGCACAACACAGGCACAGGCCCACAAAACCGCAATGGCATCTGTTAGAAGGACAGAATGTGGACACAGGTAGCAGCACTGACAAGTTGTGACGCTAATATTAGAGACAAGATGTAATATGGAGCAAGCAGCTGTATCCCCTACTCTGACCCTCCTCACAAAGGAACCTCACCCTAGGCTAAAGCAGTGTCTCTGATTAGCAGGGTGCCTCTCCCTACTCTATCCGCATGCAAATGCTCACCAAAGGCAGAGGGGTACTGCTATTTATTAGCATTTTTTCCAATCAATGTGGCTGCTGAAGGTCACTGAGGATGGCAGCATCCAATCTTGCAGCTGTGTCCCTGCGATACCTAAGGCGGCTGCAAGGGTACTCTACTCCATCCCTAAGGTGGCAAGGCACCACCTGCTTGGTGGAGTAGGAACTACACCTGCCAACACAACGACTGGACAGTGAAAAGAGAAGCAGCAAACTGGTGAGCTTATCTTACTGGCACCCTGCTTTTTTCTTGTATCAGCATGCTCCTTACAGTGCAGAGCAGCGAATTAGGCCTTGGGGCTGCTTATCGTTCCCCCATCAAAAATCTGTTGCACAGGGATTGCCAGAGGCTAAAGCAAAGTCAAAATCGGGTACTTACATTGCTTGATTTTAAAACATGTATTTAAGGGCATATTATTGAATGCAGAGCTGCAAAACATGGTATCCTTTAAATCTGCCTGGCCACAGTGCAGTCATTTTAACAATTGTATACATATTAAAACTAAACATACCATAGTATTTTCACATATTTTAGAAGTCATCGTTATTAGGTAATACAGATTATGTTAGGATTGTTTCGGGTTTCTAATTTTTAAAAGCTATGTATTACTAGGATTGTTATTAATGTAACATAATAAAATATCACTAAACAACTTACCTGTGCTCCTTTATTCATATCCACACCATACCATATGGGCTTGAAATTATCTCCCCCTTTACCAGTCCACCAGGTCTTAATAGGTATTTTGGCAGGATTTGCTGATATACAAGTCTCCCCTGTTTCCATATTACAATAAACCTTGATGGCATCTTCAGAGCAGCCTTGGTTTGGATCTATCCAGTACTCTCCTGGGAGCAAACAAATTGAAATATATAAATATAACAAATACAGTTAATAAAATTGTGAGATTTCAAGTTAAATATGTATAGATACATATTTATATTGATAAATAATATGTAAAGAATAACTCAATATACCCTTCTGCGCTATGAACAAAAAATAATATTAATAAAAAAAAACAAACAATAAACCGCACCCCCCCAAATGTGTGAACGTGTATGTGCAGTATATAATCAACCTACATAGTGAATAACAAATTCACTAAATATGGCGCTAAAAAACAAATGGTTAATAAATAAATCAGTGCTGATACAATCCACTATTCAAATGAATGTTGATCATGAGATTGCTCATTAATTTTCATGTTGTCATGCGTTTCCAAGCTGATATTATTTTTTATCCTTGATGTCCATGTTATATGTTTGGTCGCCAGATTATCATGTGTTTCCAAGTCGATATCATTATGTATCCTTGATGTCCATGCCATATGTGGAATTGTATTTGTAAACTTATGACTTATCATTGCACTTGTTCCATACCACTAAGATCCAATTATTGTGTCCTCTATGATAATAAACAATTTTTTCTTTTACACACCCCCACTATGTTGAGAACCTCATTTAAAGTCCCAAATTTCTACCCCTTTTTTCTGAATACTGATATTAGGGATGGAGGCACATGTACATGTGCCTCATTTAAAGTCCCACCGGTGTTTTTACACTTCCCCCCTTCTTTGCAATACTTTTATAGAACAATATCCCTGTTGAAACTATTTGCAACTTGAACATAAGGTACTATCTTTTCCCTCCTTTGGAATGATTGTGATTGTGAATGATTGTGATTGAGGCCAACAGAGTTTCTCTTCCCATCTCATAATTTGTTCCCAGTCCATTCATATATGAACATAGTTTAGGTAATAAATTTTGTCGTGAACCCGTCTGGGCCTGGACTTTTTTCTGATGCCGAATCATTTAAGGCTGTTAATCTCGTCCTTTGTTATCAGTTCTTCTAAGGTAGATAACTTGTTCTCGGTTACTTGGGGTAATCTTGTATTTTTAAAAGACTTTTATCTTTTCCAGTTTTGATGGAGTATAATGACCAGTAATAATTCTGGAACAATTTTGCTATTACTGCTGTTGAAAATACCACCCCCCCAGTTCTTTTCTTTTTTTTTTCTATATAGTTTCATGTTTTTTTCTTTTTCAATATTCTTGCCAGGTGTTTCCCCATTTTGTTTCCCCGTACATACCTCTCTTTTGCGATTCCGTTGAAGTCCCTTCTCATCTCCTGGTCCAATAGGTCTTTTAGTTCATTTCTTTTTATTACTAATGCCTAGAGCCACTCCCCTTCTCCTTTTTTTTGTTATGCCCCTTCTCTAAATCATGGATTTCTTTTATTAATACTTCCATTTTTTTCCCTTTTTTTTCCTTGATCCTATCTCTATCAGGATGCCCCTAATATAGGCTTAATGGGCCTCCCAAAGGGTAGCATCCGTTATCTCCTTTGTATCATTTATTTTAAAATATTGTTCTATTTCCTTTTATTTTATTTTCCTCTTCTATACCCTGTATTAGTTCTTTGTTTAATCTCCATTAATTTATTTGTCTTTGGGCACCTGGTATCTTCATTTCCATACTAACTGGGGAATGATTAGACAATGTTGTTATTTCAATATTCGTCTTAGTCATCAATTCCAGTAACCTCACCTGTGTTCGACCATCATGTAGTGGATCCTTGAGTATGTTGCGTGCACAGGGGAGTAGAACGTATAATCCTGCATCTTAGGATGCTGCACTCTCCATATATCCAGCAATTGACATTGATACAATTTCTTTTTTATTATTTTCAACTGTCAACTGTTCCTAGTCCCCTGTGCCCATGACGTACTGTTAATTCCTGGTTCCAAGCAAAAATTTAGATCTCCTATCATAATCACACTTCCCTTTTTAAAATACATTACCTTCCCCATGACCTGCTTCAGATAATTTGTTGGGTTGGGGCAATAGATGTTTGGTAGGGAACCTCCAATATGAACCACATTCCTCTGGCCACCCCAATGGCTATCCCATTTGCTCTTCTTGTTGTTGTAGAATCCCCATAAGCCCATAAAAAAATGTTTCATAATCTCTTGAAAACAGCTTTACATTGGCATCATGGGAGATATGTGTCTCCTGAAGGAACACTACACCAGCTTTGTACTGTTTAACCTCTTTTAAGATTTTATGCCTCTTTGCTGGCGTGTAAAGCCCACAAACATTATATGATATGAATTTTATTGATGTCATCTTTAATCACAGTGATCTCTTTCTAATCTGATTGGGAGAAAAGGAAAAATGTGATTATGTCTCACTTAGATAGGGATCTCTGGGACCCTCCCCCTCCCTCCTTTCCCCCCTTCCCTTCCTCCTACCTCACCCACCCTCTCTCTCCCACCTCCCCACTTTTGTCCCCTTTCCAGCCCTCGAGCCATAGGTGGACATATATTCCGTTTCCACTGACGATTCTGTTATCCTGAGGTGAGACTCTGACCATACCTCCCCTCCACCCCCCCAATTCACAGAGGGAAAAAAAGGGAGGGTGGGCCGGGAGCGTGTCAGTGATCCAGGTGTCCTGACTCTCCATCCCCCTAATCCCACTGTTGCTGGTTCCCCCCTCCTCTTCTACTCCCCCTTATACTCCCCTCTCTGTTTATACATTTTCCACTTCTCTCTTCTGTTTCTGCTCAATCTACTTAAACTCTGTCTATCTGATCCCACTCTACTGTATATAAACCTATTACTTTTCAGTCTCTAGGATAATTCTTAAACTTTTTTTTTTAAGTCTTCCCAGCGACTCTATGTGATTTTTGCCACAGGTCATCTTCCTTCTGTGTTGATCTTTCTTCTTCTACCTATCCTGGGATAACCGGAACTTTTAAGTCCAGTTTATTGCAAAAAACTTGTAGAGCTTTTGGGAACCTTAATCTTATTGATCTTCCATCCTTCTGACCTATTAAACATGCTGGAAAACCCCAACTGTACTTAATATTCTTTATTCGCATTTGTGCGAGTAAGGCACCTTTCACACTGTCGGACCGTTCAGGTCTGCCTGTCAGTTTTGCCGGCGGACCTGAATGGGCGCTCCATGCTAGTCTATGGAGCAACGGATGTCAACGGTGACATGTCCACTGACATCCGACCCGATTCGCTAAAATCAGACGGATGGCCCTACGTTCGCATCCGTCCCTGGCGGATCGGATTGGGTGAGATCTGATGAAAATGGACATGCTGTCCGTTTTTGTCCAATCACTCCATAGCAACCAGCGGTGCTCGACAAGCCCCTCCCCGCTCAGTGAGCAGAGAGGGACCTGTCATCCCCCGGCTCAGCGGAGATCAATGGAGAGATCTCCCGCTGAGCTGGCGGACAGAGGCAGACTCAATGGCAAAGGATCCGCCTCGTGAGAATGAAGCCTTAAGGTCTAAGAAGTCTTTACCTGGCCAGCGTTTCTGGCGCTAGGTCTGTAAAAACTTGTAGATCTACTCCCTCATATTTTAATGGTGTTTGTCCTCTCATTTTCAAATTTGTGCTTTTTCTTCATACAGTTGGAATCTCACTATAACGTCTCTGGGTAGATCTGCTGATATATTCTGAGGTTTTCCTTTCCTATGAACTCTTTTTACCTTGAGGCCGTCCTCCGTCATATTGTCCATGAGAGGATTAAATATTTTGTTTATTGTTTTTCTTAAATCTTCTCCTCTTTCTTCTGGAAGAGCATGGATCCTTAAATTTTTCCTTCTATTTTGATTCTCCTGATCTTCTACCATCATTTATATAGTATTCTCCTCTACTCTAATTGCATATCTTTAACTTGTTCTTTTAGTTTTATTACCGTATTTTTCTGTGTATAAGACGCTATATAAATAGCCTGAAAATTGAGTGGCGTCTTATACACGGTCAGTCAGCCTGGGTGACTGACAGCCGCGCAGGTGCGTTGCTGCCCATAGCTTGTCAAACGGCTTCCTCCAATCACGAGCCGTATGTTACTGACCTCAGCTGGAGGTGAGGGGGGAAGTGGATAGTGCGCAGATGCAACAGGGACCGGAGTGTTCTGAGCCCAAGATGTCAGAAAATAATACAAAAGTAAGTGATTGTCTTCCTCTGCAAAAGCCAAACCAAATGTAGCCAGCTATGCAAAAGAGCATGGGAACAGAGCTGCAGATAAACAGTTTGTAGCTCCCTCCACTGAGTGTATAATCAGACAGTGGAGAAAACAGGAAGAACAACCCCTGCATAATATGCTGGTATTTAAACATTAACTGTAATGTGTTCTGTTTTACCTATGTTTAAAATATTGATTTCTTAATTTTGGGTTGAAAAAGTGGGGGGCGTCTTGTACATGGGGGCATCTTATACACGGAAAAATGCGATACTTCTTGAGCTTGATTATCTGTTTTTTCTTCTGTCTCCTCTACCTATGCCAACAACTGACCTAGATCAACCCATAATGTGGAAATTTCTGTTTTAATAGAGATCTCTAGTCTTATGAACATATCTGTCATTTCCAATTGTGTTGGCATTTGTGCACCAGCTCCTTGTTACTCCATTTTACTTATTTCCAGTTCACTTTCTGTGCTTATATCTTCTCTGGATTGATCTGAGATCTCGCCTTTCTTTTTTCCCAGGTTTTTTTTCTTGTCTTTATTTCCTTGTTGCTGTTTATCTAGTCCTGGGCTCTTTGGGCTCCCGTCCTTTGTCAAATATTTTCTAATCGTACTTGTTTTTGCATTTTCTTTTGGAGTTTTTATCCTTGTTATTTTTCATTTCCCCAGGTTGATTTTTCAACTTGATGTACCTTCCACACTTTCCTGAAAACTGTATAATTATATGCTCCCAGCTTTTTAACAGAGAGTTTAAACACTGTACATATAGTGATTCGTGGAACCCTTCTTTACTCCCGGCCCTATTTTAATCCGACTAATAGTCGCTTGTCGCACAGTTCCGTAGGAGATATATAATTTTGTTCAGGGAATACCTTTCTCTAGACCCTTCTTAGGTCATTCTTAGGCTATTCATACACATTTGCAACTACCGCCCATAAGCAGTTTCATAGGTAGTTCATCTGCAGTTTCGTCCACAATCTATGCATAACTTCATATGTGATTCATAAACTGCTTCTTAACTGTTCAAATATTATTTCAAACGAATGCAAAGCCACTATTATCACAGTTCGATAAGGAGTATTTAGGACTATTCAGAAAATACCTTATTCCCAACCGATCCTAGTCCCTTTATAGACAGATCATCAACAATTTTCATTGACAGTTCATGAATATGGATTATTTCATGGGTGGTTCATGGGCAGTTTTATAGGCAGTTTGTAAGCAGTTTCAAACAGAACTCTTCAGTGAGAGGGGTAGAGGGTTTATATGAACAGATGAGGTGCGGGATGAAAAAAGGGAAAAAAGAAGGAGCACAGAGCAGAAGCACCAATAAATGCCATTCAGGGGTGCACGGCTGTGTATACTTTAGGCTGTTCGACTTATCCTCTGGGCTTCTGGGGTTCCCCCCCTCCTCAGATTCCACGTCTATCGCGGTACAGCACTCACTGCTCACTCCTTCTCTCCAACTTTCACTAACATGCAGGCCGGCTCTGTGGTTACATTTCAGGGCATTCCCATGGCACTTCGCTTTCTCTCTCTCCCTGACTGCATCTCCTCCTCCTCCGTTGCCACAACAGCCTGCGTGAGCCTCAGTGTTTTTTGTCACCGCTCCACTCTGCTCTCCTCCACTTACTCGGTTCCTGGAATGCTGATAGAAAGATCTGAGGTATCCATCTACCAGGTCATCCCTTCATACGAATCCCAGGCTCAACTCCCTTTTTTGCACTCTCCAGTTTTCGTAAATCAACCCCATAGATCTGTCAAACTTTTAGTCAACACTCCATTGGACTTTGTATTACTTTGGATATTTGTTGAATTTGTTTAATTCATTTTTTCACAGTGGATTCTTTTCTCATTTTGATATGCACATTCATTTGAATAGTGGATTACTTTTGTTTTTAGCACGGTATTGTGTGTATTTGATATTCAAGATATAAAGAATCATGTATAATTCATCTTTTACTCACCACTTTTCTTTGAAGAATGACATTGTTTCAGATCATCACATGTGCGTGCTGGATTCTTCTTAGAGCCATCAGGTCTACGCATTGTCTCTATTTGGCTGCTTAGTGATTTTAGAGTCGCTTGAACACCTGGATCATTCTTTTTACCATCCCCTGCTGCTTCATCTTCAGTGAATTCTGGAAGAGGATCTGGTACAGTATCATCATACCCACCTAGTAGATCTTCTATGGCAGCTGTTAGAAGGCCTGGGGGTCCAGGGGGACCTGGTGGACCAGCATCACCAGGGGGGCCCTAGATTAAAAAAAGTATTTGCTTGTGAAATTTACATCACAACCAACAGCTATTTTACTGTTATGTACAGTTAAAGCAAATACATAATTAATTATGTAATGACATTTACCTCTGGCCCAGCTTCACCAGCAGTCCCTCTTGGTCCTGGTGGTCCAATTGGTCCACTTGATCCTTGATTACCTTCTTTACCTGGAGGCCCAGTTGGACCAGGTGGACCCTATATAAGTTAAAAAACACATATAATTATAATGATAGTCAAAATGTCCAAAGCTCTGCTCAAGAATTGTTCCTTTTATCATACATGGACAATCTGGGTGTTGACTTCGATAGCCTGTTTCCATTCTCCAGAAAAGACATAAACAAATATCAGCTGCACTCCAAATTTAGTTGGTTCCATAGTGGAGGCATGTTGTATGTAGTCACTTTGCTGATAATCAAGAGGAACTAAATTTGGAGCGTGGGGGTCATTTTTTAATATCTTTCACACTCGAAATGTGTTATCAAAATTATACTGAGCATATATTGGGTAACTCCAACACTATGTTACTGTTTGGAAAAAGACAAAACAATCCTTAAACTGTGTTGTATTTGTATTATACAGCAATTGAAGTAGAATCCACCTGCTTTCAGATTCAGGTCCACATAAGAGGTTATTTAAAAGTATGGTGTTTGAATGTAATATGCTGAGCAGCCCGGTTTTAACCACTTGCCTACTAGGCACTTTTACCCACTTCTTGACCTGGCCAATTATCAGCTTTCAGTGCTGTCGCACTTTGAATGACAATTATGCGGTCATGCATCACAGTCCCATATGAAATTTGTATAATTTTTTTCACACAAATAGAGATTTCTCTTAGTGGTATTTAATTACCACTGTGTTTTTTTATTTTTTTGCTAAACAAACAAAAAAAGAACGAGAATTTTGAAAAAAAAATTTTTTTATTCGTTTCTGTTATAGAATTTTGCAAATAAGTAATTTTTCTTCTATACTAATGTGCAATGATGAGGCTGCACTGATAGGCTACACTGATGGGCACTGATGAGGCAGTACTGATGGGCACTGATGAGACTGCACTGATAGGCAGCACTAATGAGGCTCCACTAATAGGTGGCATTTATAGGCGGCACTGATGGGCACTGATAGGTTGTACTAATGGGCAGGGCTTTTTTTCTCAAACAATAAGTGCTGGAACTCAACCATGACCCCCCAAAACCCCTCCCCCTACACACACACCCTTCAAATCACATCAAATAGTGGGTGTGGTCAGTCAAATTTCACGAAGGAGGGTCCTAAAGGGGCATTAAATACCAGGATTGCATTACATACAAAGTGCAGAGTTCAGGGGGGTTACACACAGAGTGCAGAGCTGTCACTTTTAAAAACAGAAACCTGACTTCTGTGTTTACATGTAATTGTGGTGAGCAGCCGCCCCCAAGGGTCTGAGCCAGAGGTGGTGGAACTGAGTTCCACCAAGTTCACCCTGAAAAAAAGCCCTGCACTAATAGGCTGCACTGATTGGCACTGATAGGCACTGCTAGGCTGCACTGCGCTGCTTATATAGTTTTTTTTATTATATTGGCTGGTATCATAGTTTTAACAAGTGGCTGCTAACATTCTTCTTTTCTTTTTTATACAATTCATGACCGAGCGTGGATAATTTCACTGGATGCTTTTTCAATTTGCATAACTTGTGAGTGTGACCGGCTTTCAATGGGGCGCACAGGACACCAAACTGCAAACCGCAGCCTCAAATATGTGAACCCAGCCTTAGAGGAAAAATATTGTCTCTCCAAGCACGTGCCATTGGAGGTGTTGGAAAATAAATGGGCCCTAGCAGCATTTACATTGTGAAGGAACATAAGTCAGTCTACTGCTGACTTAAGATGCTTTATATTTTTAAGGGTCAAAAAATTGGTTTGTAATGTTTGCATTATTTTGCTAGCACATACATTATAACCTGGGTATGTTCTTTGCTATATTGTTTGATTATATAAAGTGGATAATACTTACTAATAAGGCAACAGTGTAAACATTTTAAGACTTACTCTGGGGCCGAAAGGTCCAGGAAGACCAGTAGCACCTTGTTCTCCAATGGGACCCTAAAACAGTAAATATGTCAGTTAAAACAGTATAGTATGTAACACATTGCAAAAACAATTGCATAAATTATAATATTTTAGGATTGATTAATGCAGATCATTAACAGTTAAAAAATATGTAAACTGTGCATTTGTTTTATACGAATATTATGAAGATAAATATACAGTGCAAAATTCAGATTAAACAGATTCATACATTAAATTGAATCTATACTGAAATTATCATTTAAAACTACTTTGTAGCTTTGCCAGGATGTATAAATAAAGAGTAATAGGAAGGCTGAAATACTTTCCTTACCTATAGCAAATGCTTCACTATACCCACTCCAGGCCTATGCTCTTGATTACTTGGGTATTATGCCTTGTACACTAGCGAACATTTATGCCCCCAATCAGGACCAAGCCGGGTTTATTTCCAGTACCCTGGGAAAACTGAAAGCCTTTGCTCGGGGCTGTATTATCTTGGCAGGGGATTTTAATGTACCCTTACAACCCGCAATAGACACCTCTCAAGGCACTTCTTCCATGTCCCACAAAGGATTAGCTTTCATCCGTAAGTGCCTACACGACATTCAACTTATGAACACTTGGCGAGTGTTACACCAAAAAGGCAGAGATTATACCTGTTTTTCACACACCCATCAATCCTACTCCAGAATAGATTATATCTGTATTGATCACCATCACCTAGCATGGCTGCAACAGGCCAAGATAGAGGTCTCTACACTATCTGATCACGCCCCGATTTGCGTTAACCTGACAATCCCCTCGCTCCCCCACAGGAATAACAACTGGAAACTCAATGACTCCCTGCTAACTGATGCTGTTGATAGGACACAGATTAGCACTGAGTTATCCCTCTATTTTACTGAAAATTCAATCCCCAACATTACACCAGGAATACGCAAAAAGCACATATCTGAGGTAAATTTATCGAACTAGGCTCCCGTATAAAAAAAAAGAGAGGTTGCTTAGTCAGTCTACTCTTATTCAAGACATCAAAAACCTAGAGCGTGACCATTAATTATTTCACTCACAAGACCTCCTACACCAGCTCACACAAAAAGGAGAGGAGCTGAAATCTCTCTACCACGCAGAGCATAAACACATATCCTGTTTAATATCACAGCAAATTTATGAATGGGGGGACAAACCAAATTGACATTTAGCCAGATCCTTAAAACAAAAGAAATCCGCCTCCTTCAGCGCTAAAATAAAATCCACCAAAGACAATTTAGTTCATAAGACCAAAGCTATTGCCGGCGAATTCCATTCTTTTTACCAACACCTTTATCACGTTCATAAGTCTATTGACGATGATAATGCTAGAAGATCCCTGATCCAGTATTACCTTTCCCGAGCTAACCTACCTAAATTACCCAGTAAGTCACTTGAATTCTTTGGAAGCAAAGATTACTACAGAAGTGCTAAGCTCCGTGTTGAAATCCATGGCTAAAGGCAAGACTTCTGGACCAGACAGTCTATCTGTCACCTAATACTGTTCGTTTCTGTCATGGTTATGCAACAGAGTTTGTCGATCAGCATACCTGTCTCCATGTGTTCATCTCTAGAGACCAGCTGACCCTCACCTGACTGATTTTGTAACCTCTCCTCTAAGCATGGCCCCACCCCAGGCCCTATCAGGGAACCCTATATTAACCTGTGCACTGCAAGCCAGCAGTGCTGATCAACCATTGTGTGTTAGCCTCTGTGTACTTGCTGTGTTTCCTACGTCTGATTCCTGTTACCGACTTTGGCCTGTTCTTAACTATTCTTGTCTGCTCGTGACCCTGACCTTTGGCGTGTTCCTGACCATCCCTGTTTGCCTGTGACCCTGAACCTTGGCGTGTACTCTGTTGTCCTTGTCTGCTTGTGGCCCCGACCTTGGCTTGTCCCTTACTTTCCTTGTTGTTCCAGCCTGCTGCCTCCTTCCTCTTCTCCTGTAGTCTACCGTGAGAGTGAGCTGTGAGACCCTGGGGGCCGCGACCTGGAGCCAGACTGCAGCTCAGTCCATCCTTACCATTAAAGGCTCTGATGAACACCTGCTGGCTCTTAGACTCCGCGCCCTGGGGAATCTATGCTGTAGCTCCCAGTGGGATCTGTGTCAGTGATCCAGTAGACCTGCTTCCTGAACCTCCCAGGGTTCAATCTGCAGCAGTCGGCCGTAGGGTCCACTACTTTGCGGTGCACTCCTGATCCCACCTGGATACAGGTGACCTGACAGTTTCAGGACACACTGCTGGCATTTCTGATATCTTACTCTAACACACTCTGAAGGAGAATCCCTGCAGCATGAAAATCTACATGCACACATCACTGCTCTACCCAAGCATGGGAAAGAGTTTATGTGGGAGCTATAGGCCAATCTCCCTTCTGCATATAGACGCATAAATATATGCTAAGGCACTAGCGACTAGACTAATTTCTTTAATCCCCCAATGGGTCTCCTGAGACCAAACAGGCATTATCCCGGGTAGAGAGGCTCGTGACAATTCACTTCATACCCTGTCCCTATCTCACATGTTTGCAGGACTTCCCAGCCCACCCTTCTCCTTTCCACCGATGCTGAGAAGGCTTTTGACAGGGTGTACTGGGAATACTAGATGGCAACACTAACCTGCTTGGGCATAGGCCCCAGTATGCTAAGTATGATTACAGCTTTATATAATTTCCCTACAGCCCAAATTCGTGTTAACGGTACACCGAGTGAACCATTTACCTTATTTAATGGCACTAGACAGGGTTGTCCACTTTCCCCCATTTTATTCGCCCTTTCTTTAGAACCTTTCCTTGCAATGATCCCAATGCACATGGCATTCCAATAGGTGGATGAGAACATAAATATGCTGCCTATGCTGATGACATCTTATTCTACATACAGCAGCCCACAATCACCTTACCTAACCTGATGTCTGCCTTCAAATCTTTCGGTTCCATATCTAATTTCAAGATCAACTTATCTAAATCCAAAATTCTTAACATCTCAGTCCCACTTGTAGAAGCTAATAACTTTAAACCTGCTTTCCCCTTTGCCTGGCAACCTCCCACTATGAAATACCTTGGGATCTACCTGACTTCCAGCCCTGCTGATCTATTTCAGGCAAACTTTATACCTCTACTAAACTCTATTAGGCAAGACTTACACAAATCTAACTCCTGGTTGGGAAGGATTAGTGCTGACAAAATTAACGTATTACCCAGAGTGCTATTTCTTCTGCAATTGATACCATATAAAACTTCCAACAAATTCATTAAAACCTGTGCAACATCTTCATTGTTTACCGACATGTGCGACAAATTCATGTTGTTTTTATTTGATACATTTTTACTGGCTCTTTTTGTTTCTATTGTTGCAACAAATTCATAAGGGAATACTGCCTTATCAGTGAAAAGGAAAATCGAGGTTAATATGACCTCTTCTACATTGCAACTAATTATTTTACATGTAAGTATTGTGTCACAGGCAAAATTCTGAGACAAAATTCTAATGAGATCTGTAAAAAGCAACCTCTATGTGGTGTACTCAAATAATTTCCCACCCTTTGTGCCAGCAGATTAAACCGATGTTTGGTTTGTATGGTTTGGTTTGTATGGCAATTTGCATTGAAAAATGATTTACCAAATTATTTGTATAGTTGCAATAAACACAACATACAATATGAGTGAAAGTAATACCAAGGTGTGGTTATGGATTAGAATTATTCTCTCATTAAAAAACAAAACTTACAGGTGGACCTGGAAGACCTTGCAAACCAGTAAAACCTCTGTGTCCCTTTTGCCCTCTTTCTCCACGTTCACCATTGTCTCCTTTGTCTCCACGTGGTCCTTGGGGCCCCTATATGGAAAAAAATAAACTGGGATTAAAAGGCACATATATCAATATAACTTTCACCTAAAATTACATTAAAAAATAAACATACCGGAAAGCCTCGTTTTCCAGCTCTACCTGGAGGACCAGTGGGACCACGGGATCCCTAGCAAAGAGAAAGAAAAGAAATACATAATTTAAATATACAGTAAACAGAATAATTCTACCCAAACTAAGTTATATAAGATGTAATTATGTAAAATGTAAATGGAATTTTAGCTAGATATTTCAGATATTCAATGAAAATCCAATATTAAACAGAATAATGAAGTAAAATGAACAACTGTTAACATCTTCATTTGTTGTTGGTTTTATTTTCCTCACTTTATTGTTATAGCACACACAATTTTTTAACATCCCTGGCGGTTTTCCCGAGTGTGGCTCGGGGTTAAATTTCAGTACCATTAGCGGTAACCCCTAGCCACACTCGGGGTTGCATTGCAGGATCCTGGTGCAGTGTACTTACCTTGTCCTCAGGATCCTGCGATGTCCCCCTGCTGTGTCTGCAGGCTCTGTCCTTTACCAAGATATCCTGTGTGTCGGGCTCCATTCCCTGCGAGCGTCACAACGCGCGGGGGGTGGAGCCCGGCAGCAAATTCAAAAAATTGAAAATTCATAACACATACAATACACTGTAATCTTACAGATTACACTACTGTATGAAATCATTTCACATCCCTTTTATCCCTAGTGCTTTGACCAATGCCCTGCATGCAGTTTTATATTATATATACTGTTCTTTCTAGACCAGCTAGAAAACACTTGCAGAATTGAGCGATAGTGAATCATGTGGAAATGTCCCCCTGCTGTGTCTGCGGGCTCTGTCCTTCACCCAGATATCCTGTGTGCCGGGCTCCATTCCCTGCGAGCGTCACAACGCGCGGGGGGTGGAGCCCGGCAGCAATATCAAAAAATTGAAAATTCATAACACATACAATACACTGTAATCTTACAGATTACACTACTGTATGAAATCATTTCACATCCCTTTTATCCCTAGTGCTTTGACCAATGCCCTGCATGCAGTTTTATATTATATATACTTTTCTTTCTAGACCGGCTAGAAAACACTTGCAGAATTGAGCGATAGTGAATCATGTGGAAATTCATTTTATTATTATATTATTATTTTTTATAATTATTTATAGTCATTTATTATATTACAATTTATGATTTTGTGTTTCAAACTTTATCATACCTGGGATGTCTACTAGACTCTTGTTTGGACAGATTTAAGTGTGTTATTGCTAAGAATTACAGGCCTACAATATAAAATGCCAAATTTCTATGCAAAACAATTGTACCACTTTGAGACTCAAAAAATCTGACATAATCATACCGCCAGGGAGGGTAAAATGACTTACTGTTTCACCTCTTGGTCCAGCTTCTCCTGGTGCACCTACGGGTCCTGGTGTTCCTGGGGCACCTTGAGATCCAGCTAGGCCTTCAGGTCCAGGATCGCCACGATCACCCTGCAAGATTACAATCATATATTCAATCAGCTTAACCTGCTGTGAGATTCTTCTTACATATTTGTTTGCAAAGGACAGAAAAAAAAAATCAACAATAAGCCTTGAAATGCTAATGCCAAACTTTAGTGCATTTTTTTTCTAGTGCAAGTTATGGATAGAGCAGGGAAAAGTTAACATTTCTTTTAGGTTTTATTTCTGTTTGTAACCTTACTGGAAAGATTTTCCCTCATTCCCTTTGACACCCTTACAAGAAATCGACAAGAAGGTCATCATCGGGATAGGAAGATGCAGACAGCAATAAACAACACTGGGGCATATTTACTAAGGGAATAGAGCATGTTCAATCTGTAAAGTTTATGTTAATGTAGCTTATTAAATAGAACAAAGCTGTATTCACTTTATTTATCCAATCATGCAAAAATGTTTTTATTTTCCCCACATATTCAGGTGTTCAAAATGAACACAACTACCCTGTATACACTTAGCTAAGTAAAGATATGTTCTTCAAAGTGAACAAACAGCTCTTACTCTTTTAGTAAATAAATCATATTGTCAGAAGTTCTAATCCTTTTCCATTCTACTAATAATGAGTTGTTTTTGTTTGTGTCCCCATTTCAGAAATAGAAAGTTTTGATTGAAGTTAGCCTTTATCATTGGATTATTAGCAAATATTCCAAAAATGTTGACACCGAACATGCCGAAGATTACACACATCTGCTGGACATTCATTCATTCCATCAAGTCAGATAGTGTTCTATTCTGTCCATAGAGCAGACACAACATCTAAGGCATCTTCTTCTGGGGTAATAAACATTATGTTTAGCTGTTTGTTCATACAAACTACAATATATATCCAAATCTCCTTAAAGCGCTGAAACTATATGCATTAAAAATGTAATTTGGGACTTCAATGTTTATGTCACAGATGACATTTGGTAAAATATAATTTCCATTTGCATCAACTTTCACACGAAAACACATATAATGCCTACATACACGTTTTCCAAGAGCTCCGTCACGTCCAGGGGAACCATCGTTACCAGGAGGACCCTTAAAAATACATATGTTTTTAGCATATTGACAACAAGCTGCCATGTTTACTAAATTACCTTTAGTAATATAGGTTTGTAAAACATAATCATTTCTATTTAGTAGATGCCTTCAGAAATAGATGTATATAAAGGGGGCAGATGCTTGACAGGAAAGGTCTTTTAAAGATATTGATAGCACACTGTTGATCAAGAAAGGGGATTGCATGTAATGTAACATTTTTTTTTTTGCAGCTACTCACATTTAAAAGGAACAATTTTAATTTAAGATGGATAAGCATGCAGACTAACAAATAAATATTAAGCTTTGATAAAGTCTGTGTTTTAGTATGACGTTTCATAGACATGGTAAATTAATGCATAATAGTAATAATAAGTAATCTCAGATGACTTTTTTAAAAATAAATGTTTCCAATAAAAATAAATAAGTAATATAAAAAAATAATATATTTGATGTTTACCAGAAAATAAACACAATACAATACCTCTGCACCTGGCTCTCCAACGGGACCATTAGCACCTGGAAGACCAATGGGACCAGATGGGCCTTTCTCTCCAGAAGAACCAGTGGGACCAAGTTTTCCAGGGGATCCCTATGAGGCCAAACATAAAAAATGTACTATTATGTATTAAACATAAATCTGGATATAGAAGCATGAACAGATAATTCTATCTTTTGTTATAGCTTTAGCATTCTGGCCCAAAGTTCTGTCACATGAATATAGTAAATTCTCCTTATTCACTATGCTGATAGGCACTGCAAACACTGAAAGACACCAAAGCTGATCCACTAATACATTACACAATTATAAAACATTAATAATAAAGCATGATGACATGGTAGATATTTTAACAACCTATTTTTAGGGTACTACTTTAAATTCTTGGTATCTTTTACAGCTATGAACAATAACTCCAGGAGAGTCAGTTCTCTAGCACACCCACTGTTTCCCCTCCGTCCTTATGCATAGCCCTCTCCTCTTCTGAGATTTTCAAAATGTTTTCTCTGGTAACCCAGCTTTTTTTTCCCATTCTTCACCTCCTTACATACCACAGCTATAGGAGAGTTAACAAAAACTGTAGAGTGCCACTTGCTTTGTGTGCTGGGGCCGAAGACATCAGATCCAAAATGGCAGCATCCAGGAGCAGTCTCAGGGCTTTTACAAGGGAGGCTTTTTACAGGTTAATAAAATGCATCAAATGTTAATTGCACAAATAATATGTTTGCTGATCGACCTTAAAAATATCCTTACCCATATAATTTTATGTGAAGATTTTTTTTAAATGAATGGTCTAAGGACAGGGACTTTTTATTGCATAAGCAGGAACAAAGCAATTTAAAAAAATGATTGGAGATTTTTTGTTTCAGCCAGTTATATCCATTTTAAATTACAAAAGTCTAAAATATCAATATTTCGATCCAGAGCAATAAGAGACTTCCTGAAAGGCCAGCAAGCATTTTCTATTTTCCTCCAGTGAGGCAAAATATCCAGAAACTTCACAGTTTTGTTATGCCTTCAGTTGGAAACAACTGCAGAAATTGTGAAAAGCTGAACTATCAGCCATTTTTTCAAGTTACTTAGCTATGTAACTGTATGCTATTAGATATAACCTTCCCCCTCAGTGTCAATTAATTTTCAAATGTCACCATAACTCATACTAAAAATATGAATTATATTGCAGTATTTGTTAATGTGTGATGGGGTGTTAAGTAATCTTTGGTCAGAAGACACCAATGTCTTTAAGTTAATGTATAGCATGCTATAAACAAATCTTGCAATTATGAGAGGATGATGGCGAACTGATTCACCCATTATACAGTTTGTTAATAAGTGGTATATGTGTATCCAGGGGTACTTAAGATAGGTTTAGGGATGCTTCTGACTACAGATTAATGGTTCATGTCAGTATATGTGATATACAACGCATGCTTTATTAGGTGCATACCTATCAGCCCAAAATAGCTATTGGTAATAGTTATAGAGTGTTCGAGTTTGGTGGGTACCTTTATTAAGTTATAACGCTACAACATTTTAAAGACACTGAGAAACACTGCCCTATTGTTTCTCAGGACAACAATAGAGCTCCTTGTTCAGAAAAAGTCTTATCCTTTTACCAAAAATCTGCACAATAAAAGTATAAATAAAAAATAAATACAAAATAATTTAACTACTTGCCAACCGGCTGCTGCAGTTGTACTGCGGCAGGTTGGCACGGCTGCGCGAATTGGCATCATTGTACATCGGCCACTTTAAGAAGCTATAGGGCGTGCCCAAGGCCAGTCCCCATTCTGACAGGGGGGTAGAGAGAGATCTGCTGTTCCTAGTGATCAGGAACAGCAATCTCTCTCCTCCTCCAGTCAGTACACTGCCCCCACAGTTAGAAACACCTCCCTAGGGAACACTAAACCCCTTGATCTCCTCCTAGAGTTAACCCCTTCCCTGCCAGTGACATATATACAGTAATCAGTGGCTATTTTTAGCACTATCTATCAAGATATCTAGATCTATCTTTCCCTGAATAAATGTCACTGGTCCCAACAAAGTGTCAAAAGTGTCCGATCTGTCTGCCACAATGTCGCAGTCCTGCTAAAAATTGCAGATCACCGGCATTACTAGTAAAAAAACTAAAAATAATAAAAATGCCATAAATAAATCCCCTATTTTGTAGACGCCATAACTTTTGTGCAAGCCAATCAATATACACTTATTGTGATTTTTTTTTTATATATTGGCCTAAACTAATGAAGACTTTTTATTTTTTATTTTTTTGGGGATATTTATTATAGCAAAAATATTTTTTTTTCAAAATTGTTGATCTTTTTTTGTTTATAGTGCAAAAAATAAAAACCACAGAGGTGATCAATTACCACCAAAAGAAAGCTCTACTTGTGGAAAAAAAAGGACATAAATTTTGTTTGTGTACAATGTCGCCTGATTGTCAGTTAAAGTGAAACAGTGTGTATAGCAAAAAAATGGCCTAGTCAGGAAGTGGGTAAATCCTTCCGATCTGTAAGTGGTTAAACATTAACCCTCCCCCCCCAAAAAAAAAATCTAATTAATTACTGATTTCCAACCTTGTCAATAGCACACTTCATGTCCTAGGGTAAGAGCACTCACTCACTGTACTGTATCTATGGAGAAAGCCATGTTTGTCACCCAGGTTGGACTGACTTCAAACATGTCTTCCTCTCTTTATCTCCATTACATGGGTGATTGATAGTTTACAGAAGAAAGATAACATTGTGCCTTCAGTTCTGCTCAGAGGAAGTGACAAGGGCAAGTGACAAGGGCAGAGAATGTATTTAATCTTAAAAATTAAAATTACCGTATTTATCGGCGTATAACACGCACTTTTTTCCCCTTAAAATCAGGGGAAAGTCGCAGGTGCGTGTTATACGCCGATACCATGCGATCCCGAGCTGTCACAATCTTAAAATCGCCGACCGCGATTTGAAAATGGCGCCGCCGGCGCCGAAATACACCGAGCCGATCCTCGGCTCTTTCCGGCGGCTCTCGTTTACTTTCGGCTCCACTCGTAGTCCCGAGCGGAGCTATCCGAACCTACTCGGCTAGGTTCGGATAGCTCCGCTCGGGACTACGAGTGGAGCCGAAAATGAACGAGAGCCGCCGGAAAGAGCCGAGGATCGGCTCGGTGTATTTCGGCGCCGGCGGCGCCATTTTCAAATCGCTGTCGGCGATTTTAAAGCTCAGGACAGGGGATCGAAGCGAAGGCTGCACTGGGGAAGGCTGAACTGGGAAAGGCTGAACTGGGAAAGGCTGAACTGGGGAAGGCTGAACTGGGAAAGGCTGAACTGGGGAAGGCTGAACTGGGAAAGGCTGAACTGGGAAAGGCTGCACTGGGGAAGGCTGCACTGGGGAAGGCTGCACTGGGGAAGGCTGCACTGGGGAAGGCTGCACTGGGAATGGCTGCACTGGGAATGGCTGCACTGGGAATGGCTGCACTGGGAATGGCTGCACTGGGAAAGGCTGCACTGACAAGGCTGCACTAACAAGGCTGCACTAACAAGGCTGCACTGGGGAAGGCTGCACTGACATGGCTGCACTGACATGGCTGTACTGACATGGCTGCACTAACAAGGCTGCACTGAGAAGGCTGCACTGAGAAGGCTGCAATGATGGGCATTTAAATGTAAGTTTTTTTTCCTTCAACTTCCCTCCTAAAAGTTTTTTTTCCTTAAAATTCCCTCCTAAATTGGGGTGCGTGTTATACGCCGGTGCGTGTTATACGCCGATAAATACGGTAATAAAGCCACCACATTTAAAGACTGGTAAGCTGCAATATATTACATTTTTGAGTTTTCAACTGATAAGGTTTGGAATGATAAAGAAGCCATATCACTACTTCTGTATTGTAGACCTTCATTTATTTTAGGTCAGTTGTGTTTAATATATTAAACTCATTTGCAATGCATATGCTGATCAGTTGATTTACTAAAAATGGAGAGTGCAAAATCTGGTTCAACTGTGCATGGTAGCCAATCAGATTTTAACTTTAGCTTGTTCAATTAAGCTTGCCAAAAAACCTGGAAGCTGATTGGTTTCTATGCAGAGCTACACCGGTGTTTGCACTCCCCAGTAGTAAATTAGTAAATCAACCCCATAGTGTTTTCAGAAAAATCACACCATCTCCTATAGTGGAATTAGTTGTGTCCTCATATACATTGCATACCTACTACTTATTATATCATTTTAAAATGCAATAACAGCTACTACTGAGATACTCACAGCTGGCCCTGGAAGACCTGGCATTCCTCTTTCTCCTCTTTGCCCCGGCATGCCAACTATACCCCTTTGACCTGTTGTTCCAGCTGGACCTGGTGGACCATCAGGACCCTAAAATTTAAGAATAAAATGAAAAGGTAAAATTAATATACCTTATTCTATGTATTATGCAAACACTGAAAATATAGTCTTGGTGAGAATATTGATAATATACAAACATGTACAATAGCTGCTTTTATCCTATAAACAATTGTAAAAAGGTTTAACTTTTTTTTTTTAAAGGCCTCTGTAGAGCTGTTCAAAAGGGTAAAACAAGATCATGATTTATTATTTTTTGCCAAGTAGTCTAAAGGAAAATCTAGCCTACTGTATATGGCCATTTCTGATCCTATATAACCAATATATTAAGAGGCCAAAATGAAAAACAAAACAAAACATTGGATAGGTCAAGAGCAGTTACATTTAAATGACTGAATGAAGCATTAAAAAAAAAAAACATATATATATATATATATATATATATATATATATATATATATATATATAAATAAATATATATATTCTGTTCTTAGCTGGAATCCTAATACAAAAAAAGGGGAACGAATAAAAACGCTTTTAAGTGAGAACAATTTAGTAAGAGTAGTGCTTCTCAAATTCATTTGAAAATGATTAGTTTAAAATTGATTGGCATTAAATACAACAAATCTAGACCAGTCAAAAAGATGGGTAATATGACATCACATACACAATCTTACATGAGTAGGAATAAGCATGAACTGATGTGCGTTTTTTTCATTCTATTGATAAATAATTGACATCTTTAACATATAGATAACTTCAGTACAAAGTAACTAATGGTTCTCATTAAAACCCTCTGGCACATCAACCTGGCATAAAACATAGTTTAAATATAATTCTTGAAAAACTATAAGAAAACATACTGGCTGTCCATCATCTCCAGAGTCTCCTTTATCACCAGGACTTCCAGAGGGGCCAGCAGGACCTCTGTCTCCAATTCTACCATGTGTGCCAGGCTCACCACGAATACCTGGTGGACCTTCCTTGCCTGGATCACCAATAGGACCAGGAGGTCCCACAGCTCCCTGTTAAGAAAAAAAAACAAAAGCCCATTTACCTAATATAAACACAAATAAATTGAAAACGTATACCTCTACGGAGCCTAAATTACCTAGATTTTATTTACACTATCTTAGAAATATGGTTCTCTACACACTATCCTAGGATGTATGGTATCACATTATTTTTTAGTTACAAAGTCTTGTTCCAAATAACAGGGATGCCATGGGTTTGTTTAAGCCCACATGGTGTGTTGTATTGGTGGCTATTTTAGTGCTGTGCTATGTGTGGAGGGCATGTACATACAGCCTCATGTCCACTATTTTCACTTCTCTCTGCTTTACCATACCTTAAAGTTGCTAAACCCAGGACCCTGAATTCACTATATCTGGTCTCCCACAGTACACAGAATATGGAAATGCAATTATTTTAGTAAATATAAACTGCTAAATACCTTTTCTCATCAGCAGTATATAGCAATCTTGTGACTTCTATCAGTGTCTGGTTAAAGTTTGTAGGAGGAGATTTCATTCTATTCTGACTTTCCTATGAGACTGCATGACCCCTGACCCTCTGTCTGGACAGTGTTGATCACATGCTCTCTAGCAATACACACCAAACTGAGCATGTGCAGAGTGACTCAAAAGGCTTTGTACTATCAGGAGATGGATTGGGGGGGACAGTGGAAAAGGGGGAGGATCAGAGAAGAGAGGATCAAACGGCCTTTTTACACAATGCGCAGGATTACCCCTTAGGTTCCACAGTACGTATAACCAGCATGCTTTACTGCATCTACAGAGTGATTTTACCAGGGGTGAATTAGTTTAGTAACACTTTATTAAAACATAACTATTCTTGAAGGTAGACACCTTACTGGTTTTTATAAAAAATGCTTATATCAATGTAATGTTATTGTGATATATAAATATATGCTTGGGTGCCACTGAGTTAAAATAGAGTTAAAAACAAACCAGAACTATAGAAGAACATTCTGTTTCATGACAGAGAATTGCAGTACCACAGCTGAGAAGCGCAGTACGTGTTCTTGGTTTACTTACAGCAGACCCAGGAGGTCCAACTCTGCCAGCTGAACCAGGAAATCCTGTTGCTCCCTTAAAACAAAAAGGAAATACCCAGTAAATAGTTGAGTTTAAAATACACAAGTTATGAATATTTTTGCAAAATGAGCATGGAAAAAAGGAAACTGTAAATTCTTTATACAAACAGACTATAAGATGCGGTGCTCCAGGCTTTCCCAATGAAGGCATCATATTCTGGTGCATACATGTTTTATAATACAAAATGTAAATGAATGGCCTCTGCCTTTCCCACATTACTTTTAGTGTATCTAGTCTATACAAATGTTTAACCAATACCACAAGTGTTGTAGTAGAACATGAGACAATGGAGATAGTGTAGCACATGTTCACTTTGCAAGGGAATTTTCACTTTGAAAGGAATCTTCACTCAGCTTAGTGAATGTGGTAAGTATTCACTTTGGAAAGAACACAAATGTTCAAGGATAATAAAAAAAAACAAGATTGTTGCTTGCTTGTTATTGGATTATTGAGGTCAGCAAAGCTTCACCTTATTCATGGGGCATAAGTTAAAATTTCCTGGCAAAGCAAAAATTCACTTTGCAAAGAGTATTCTACTCTTTTAGTAAGTCACCCTCAATTATTAATTTCTTTGAGGTTAAACAAAAAAAACAAAAAAAAAACAAAAAAAAACCTTTTCAGCTTTTTATATTCTTGGTAATCTACTTTTTAATGTCAATAAAACTGCCAACATGTATTATTTATATTTTAATTCAACCTCTTTGTTTTGCCATCCACGGATCGGAAATCATGCATTGTGTGCATTCTTATCTGCTAAAGAAGTAAACAAAGACTGTTTCAAGCTTAAATATAATCTCTACCTACCGGGGGTCCTTGGGTTCCTCTACCTCCCTTAAGTCCGTTCACACCATGAGGTCCCTGAAAAAAAGATGCTGCATTATAGTACTGTTTATTTTAAATTATGGCTTTAAAGGTGATGCAATACTATAGGCTGTACTGTTTTAGGCCTGATCTGTTAGTTTGAAAAAATGACTAATAATATAATGTATTATGAAAGATTTTTATATCATATTCAGGAGTATTTTTTCAGAATTTTTTTTAAAGTTTAATCTTGAGCCCGTCAATAAACCCTATTGAATGCCAACATTATGTGTACAATCCTCATACATTAAATACTTTGTCACTGCTTTATCACCTGAATTCAGAATTGATGTATGCTATTCTCTAAAAAATATAAATTACAGGTCAGGTTAGAAAATGAAAAAACTATGGTGGCTAGCAGGTTGCTCTTTTATTGCACTTGTTGACATTCTTGTTACTTACATGTGGCCCAGGAGATCCAGAAAGACCTTGAGGACCAGGAGATCCAGCATCCCCTTTTTGACCAGGCTCTCCAGGTTCTCCTTTCACTCCAGGTTGTCCATCAGGTCCCTTAGACAAAGATGGGCAGATTGTGTTTCACAATATTTGTCAATTGGCAGTAGCACAAAAATATAAATAACTTACTCTACAAATATCTAATGCGTATTCTCAAAATATACCAGCATACAGTATATCAGTGGCTATGGTAAACTAAACTTCTCCCATATAAGAGAGTGTTTTCAGAGCTTCAGCTAACATTCTTTTTGACTAATCAACTAAGAGAGTAATTGTTCTATAATTGTCTTTCATCAGTGTATACAATTGTTTCTACTGTGTGAAAGTATACTGTAAATGGTTGTTGTTACTTGGTGAAATGAAAAATGTGAAAAGTGTGAAAGGTCAACATTAAATTATGTGTATTAAAAAGCAAGTCTCTCACGCTCATTAGGCATATCAAGCTAAGCTTTCCAAACAAATGTTTGTTACCTATTAATACAAAGAATATATATCATTTTAGGTTGTAGTCTTCACTTTCTTTTGTTATACAATGGTGTCGATGTAATGCTTTTTTTTTTGCACTAAATGTGAGAACAATCATACAATGCACTTCAGTTCTAGGGCACATACCGGTGGACCAGCAAAACCAACAGGACCGGTGGGACCATTTTCTCCTCGAGAGCCCTGACACATAGAAAAACATGTGAATAAAAACACAAGATAAAAAGCTAATTATTATTTTTTTAGGACATTTTAAGTTTTGAAATGATTGCAGCCATATTTGTGCACATGCAATAAAAACAACTGAGTACTGCCTGTGATCATTTTTTATTTGCACTAACATCCAAATTTTCAGGACAAGCTTTCAGGGTCTAGCACCTTCTTCAATGTCCAAGCAGTACTCTTATAAGATACATACAGCATCTATTAACCTTCTATGAGGAGGTGAGTTGCCACCTAGATAAAGGAAGGTCTGTAGACGTGGTGTATCTGGATTTTGCAAAAGCATTTGACACAGTTTCCCATAAACGTTTACTGTACAAAATAAGGTCCGTTGGAATGGACCATAGGGTGAGTATATGGATTGAAAACTAGCTACAAGGGCGAGTTCAGAGGTTGGCGATAAATGGGGAGTACTCGGAATGGTCAGGGGTGGGTAGTGGGGTCCCCCAGGGTTCTGTGCTGGGACCAATCCTGTTTAATTTGTTCATAAATGACCTGGAGGATGGGGTAAATAGTTCAATCTCTGTATTTGCGGATGATACTAAGCAGGGCAATAACTTCACCGCAGGATGTGGAAACCTTGAAAAAAGATCTGAACAAATTAATGGGGTGGGCAACTACATGGCAAATAAGGTTCAGTGTAGAAAAATGTAATTTGGGTGGCAAAAATATGAATGCAATCTATTTCTAAATTAGCATTACATGTATATTCAGTCAGTCTAAGAGCTTTTATTCATCAACTTTTGACCCCATGGAGAAGAAAAAAACATTAAAGAATATCTAAAGATCCAAGATGCCTGATGATTGCCTTCAAACTTTTTAAAAAATTAATTTGTGATTTGGGAGTTTTGTTGATGTATTTCTAATGTATGCATTTTAAACTCAGTGTTTACTTTTATTTTTACACTTACATATTAAATTTTTTTCCCCACACCACCTCCTTGGGCATGTAGAAGAGCCCTGTGCAAGTCAGTACCAGCCTGGTGTTTTAAGATGGGAGCCCCATTTTTGGAAACACATATCTAGTACTGGCAGATGGGCTAATATAATGGTTATGGTATAACAAAACTGCAAACTTTGGAGAGAACTACAATCTGTTACAATAACATAAATAAAATGAAGTGTAAAAAAAACAAGAAATAAAATACCCACAGATCAGACAACAATTTTGACTGTCTATTTCATATACAGTATGTCAACATTATTTAGGTAAATAATCCAAACCTGTGGATCCATTTGCTAATCTCTAAACCTATAATATTCTTACAACTACAAAAACTAGATTAAGCTACATTTTTTGAAGGAAAAATATAAAAATATTTTTTATAAAAAGTGTACTCACAGGCGTTCCACGTGAACCAACTGGACCCATCACACCTCTTGGACCAGGCTCACCCTAGAAAAAAAATCACTTTTAGTAATAGTGTTTCATACATTTAGAGTTTACTTAAATTATACCATTATATACTATAAAGTTACCTTTTCACCCGCTGGGCCTGCAGAACCAGATGGTCCAAGTGGACCAGGAAGACCCTGAGAGAAAAATAAGAATATATTTTTTTACATATTTTATATACCCTCCTATGCAACAAAAAAACTGATAACGAATAATTGATAAAAATGTTTTTGATACCACCTTTTAAAACTAAAGGGCAACCAGATACATTTTAAGTGAAAAGTCAGCAGTATTTAAATTTAATTATACCTTTATTATTTATTGTATTGCAAAAAAAATAATAAAGCATGAACAATATAAAGAATAATGTGATTTTTATCTCCCTACAATATTTGAAGAACATTAACTGCATTTAAGTGGATGTCTCTTAATCACTGAGCTATGATAATATTACAGACAGTCTACTGACTGGAATGGTACCAGCTGATTAGAAAAAAGCCAATGTAGCACCAATATTTAAAAAGGGCCCAAAATACATCCCTGGGAATTACAGACCAGTTAGCCTAACATCAATAGTATGTAAACTCTTGGAGGGGATGATAAGGGACTATATACAAGATTTTAGTAATGAGAACAGTATCATTAGCAGTAATCAGCATGAATTCATGAAGAATCGTTCTTGCCAAACCAATCTACTAACCTTCTATGAGGAGGTGAGTTGCCATCTAGATAAAGGAAGGCCCGTAGATGTGGTGTATCTCGATTTTGTAAAAGCATTTGACACAGTTCCCCATAAACGTTTACTGTACAAAATAAGGTCCGTTGGCATGGACCATAGGGTGAGTACATGGATTGAAAACTGGCTACAAGGGCGAGTTCAGAAGGTGGTGATAAATGGGCAGTACTCAGAATGGCCAGGGGTGGGTAGTGGGGTTCCCCAGGGTTCTGTGCTGGGACCAATCCTATATAATTTGTTCATAAATGACCTGGAGGATGGGATAAACAGTTCAATCTCTGTATTTGCAGATGATACTAAGCTAAGCAGGGCAATAACTTCTCCACAGGATGTGGAAACCTTGCAAAAAGATCTGAACAAATTAATGGGGTGGGCAACTACATGGCAGATGAGGTTCAATGTAGAAAAATGTAAAATAATGCATTTGGGTGGCAAAAATATGAATGCAATCTATACACTGGGGGGAGAACCTCTGGGGGAATCTAGGATGGAAAAGGACCTGGGGGTCCTAGTAGATGATAGGCTCAGCAATGGCATGCAATGCCAAGCTGCTGCTAACAAAGCAAACATAATATTGGCATGCATTAAAAAGGGGATCAACTCCAAAGATAACACGATAATTCTCCCACTCTACAAGACTCTGGTCCGGCCGCACCTAGAGTATGTTGTCCAATTCTGGGCACCAGTCCTCTGGAAGGATGTACTGGAAATGGAGCGAGTACAAAGAAGGGCAACAAAGCTAATAAGGGGTCTGGAGGATCTTAGTTATGAGGAAAGGTTGCGAGCACTGAACTTTTTCTCTCTGGAGAAGAGACGCTTGAGAGGGGATATGATTTCAATATACAAATACCGTACTGGTGATCCCATAATAGAAATAAAACTTTTTCGCAGAAGAGAGTTTAACAAGACTCGTGGCCACTCATTAAAATTAGAAGAAAAAAGGTTTAACCTTAAACTACGTAGAGGGTTCTTTACTGTAAGAGCGGAAAGGATGTGGAATTCCCTTCCACAGGCGGTGATCTCAGCGGGAAGCATCGATAGTTTCAAGAAACTATTAGATAAGCACCTAAATGAACGCAACATACAGGGATATACAATGTAATACTGACACATAATCACACATAGGTTGGACTTGATGGACTTGTGTCTTTTTTCAACCATAGTTACTATGTAACTATGTAACTGTGATATACCCTTACCCAAATTACCATGCTTCCTGGTGTTATCTCATAACTCTGCACTGCTGGGTGAATAAATCTGCTCAAAAAGTGAACTGGTGAATAGGTGCTTAAGACCAGTTGATTTTCACTATAGGAAAGTTCATTTTGCATTTAAGAGAACCAGCCCACTATTTTCATTTGGGAACCAATCCCAATGTTATATTTATTATGACTGACATAGGCCATGACATCATTGGTGTATCACATCATTATTGCATATCTGCTATTATATGGTAGTATATGGTTTTCCTAATAGAACTTATGATAACTTAAAATATTCATAATAATGATGCGGCGAACACCTAATGGCATGTGCCATGTCAGTCAAATATATACACAACATTCTGGTTCTCTTACCAAAATTCAGTCAGGGACAAAGGGGGGCCTTGCTCCAAGATTAAGAAAATAGGGAATTATTTAGTAAAGAATCATAAGGACTCTATTAGCAGATATTGCACAGGCAAACTATGAACAAGTTGTAAGTATATCATCTATCATGCTTCCCAACCATGGTTTCTGGGGAGTGTGGAAATAAAGGAGTTGTCAGTTCTCACTTATTAATAAATGTGCAAGTTCTGGGGCTCTCAATCTCATCTATGCTTCACTTCATGAGTCACTGACCTGTAACAAGTATGCAGCCATTGAAAGTTGTAAATCTTAACTTCTGGGTCTGTTGCAATATGTTACCTCACAACCACTTTCCAGGGACAATACAGACAGGTATTATTTCAAATGTCTTCACATGCCTAATATAAGCCCATTGTCTGACTTATAAGGTTACATCTCCTAGTAGAAATTGTTTTAATGATCAAGATTTGTCCAGTCAGATGCCCAAGAAAGTATACTTACTCTTGCTCCATCATTGCCAGCTGTACCTTCAGAACCTTTTTCTCCCATACCTCCCTAATAAAAAATATATATAATATAGTTATTTGCTCTATCCTAAGATTAAAAATAGAAAAGGACAACACAAGGGAATACTTACTCTGTCACCTTTTGGGCCTGATGTTCCAGCTATCCCTCTTTCTCCAGGCATACCTTGCAGACCAGGTGGTCCAACATCTCCAGGTGTTCCAGTTGGACCTGGACTTCCCTAGAATCACACATTTAATATTTGTTGATAGTAAATATACTTTAGTACAATACCATTTAAATTACCAAACAAAATGTGATAAATATTGACGTAGAGTAAACAAGTATGGGTATATATAATATGTTGTGCATTTAGGAAGTTGTGATAGTTCTATGAAATAAAAATGCATAAAATGCAAAATGACAGTGACAGCTACAAACATATAAAATGTGGTAATTTGAATACTATTTTGAACAGGTACAAGGTTTCATATATTCAGTTTTATCCTTTCCTTTACATTCTTAAATATGTCCCTAAAAAATTAAATTTACCTTTGGTCCATCAGGTCCATGACCTCCAGCCATACCCTTTTCACCTTGAAGTCCTGAAGCGCCTGGTTCTCCTCTTTCACCGGGATTACCACGCTCTCCCTACATTAAATAATTTAATACATTTTTCCACTGAATAATAAACCTATTATGCAAACGTTATATTATGTATAATGGAAATTTATAGGCAGCACTTACTCTTGGACCAAGGGGTCCTGCAGCTCCAGAATCTCCAGGAACTCCCTAAATCAAAAACAAAGTTTGATATAATATCATTGCCGTCTCTTTTTTTTTTACTGTATAACTTTGAATCTTAAGCTAATTTATGTACTTTTTTATCCAATTTCTATATGGTAATATAGAAATTTTTTTAACCTACATGTTTCAGAATTTTTAAAGTTTAAAAAATTAAAGATAACATTTTTGAGGTTCTATGTGCTGCTTAATCTGCTACTTAACTAATTCTTCTATTACACAAAATTCTATTTAAGGTCCCTGTTAACCTAATGTGAGTGCAAGTTGTTAGTATAGTGCCCTCACAATCAGTATTACTTTACAAAAATTTTGTGAAACAGATCTAGTTAAATGTTCCAAGAATGCCCATGTAAGCCCCTTATGGTCATTTTGTATAACGCTTATCTCATAATTTTGCTGTTACATTCCTTGTTGATATTTTGTTATGTTTAGTTAATAGTATAAAGTTACTTTGCAGTAGATTGGCCATCTGCAAGATGGCTCCCAAGAAGGCTCATAATCTTTACATATTTGATAGTAGAGACTACAAACTGATACCAAGCCAGCTAGATTGTTAGTTTGGTCTCAAACACTTCCATTTTGGAGTTTTTCCATATGTATCGCATGTACCTGAGCTGGTGTGCAATAGGCTCATCTTGACATTAGATTCTCAGAAAGCTAGAAACAAAAGGCATTTTCACCATACTTCTGCATGAACAGCTATAGCCTGTCACAAGGAGTTTTTATCTATTAATCGTAATGCTCTCATGGCAGAGCCCTCAGGTAGATCCATTGTAATTTTAGGTTGTTTCTACTAATCATTTTCTTTCATACCTATAAACTGCAAACACGTGATAAATGTATTACCTCATCACCTGGCTTCCCAGTCTCTCCAGGAGGACCTGGTGGACCTGGTAATCCCTGCAGAAAAAAAATGAGTTGTAATGCTTAAACAAGTAGATGAAGCTAATTTATGTACATATAGACTTATACATTTATGTTTTTTAAGATTACAGAAATTGTAATGGGAGATACAAATACCAAATAATAACAATACACACAACAAAAATACCTGGAATCCTGTAGGACCTGGTGGCCCTTGTTCTCCTCTCTCTCCTGCAGGTCCCTTAATATAAATAATGACAATGGTTTAACAATTATAGTCAGAATACATTATGCAGACTAATAAAACAGTATTCATGTGGTTCACTACTTACAGATGGACCACCAGGACCAGATGGGCCAACTTCACCATCTTTTCCAGGAGCTCCCTATGGAAAATAAAGGCATGCTGAAAATAGAAGCTTCAACTCATAAATTAATTTTGCTTTATACCAATATCTTTATGTCACTTTGTTACTATGAGAATAGTGGGGGGAGGGGGGGATTTACTAAAACTGGAGCTCTGCATAGAAACCATCTTCCAGGTTTTGTTGAAGCATTTAAAGTGACTTTTTCACAAAAGCCAAAACGAAAACTATGATACTCGCTCAAATAACCAATTTAGATACTCACCTCCCCCTCTGCCTGCACTGAAAACATTTTCTGAAATGTGCATATCCAGCAGTGTTGATGTGTGCTGTTGTTCTTTCCCCACCTATATTACTACAGAACACAATAGTGATATGTGGATCATATGAATTTCTGGAGGTGTGAATGTCTAAAGACTCTTCAGCCAGTGATTTATTTCACAGAGATCAGTGGCTGTGTGAGAAGTGTGTATCTAGTGTGTGTAAAAAAAAAAATTGCAAGGGAGGCCCCTCCTCCCAAACTGGTCCCCTGCAGCAGCTGTCAGGTTTCCAATGGGTATGGCGGTGACAGGCTCTGCAGGCAAATTTGCCCTATTCCTTCACAGAGGTCTGTGAATGGGTAAAATAGCTGGAGGAAGAGTGTACAGGACCCTGGCATTGCACCTGAGATCCACTGACCATGGATGCAGTGCTTTTACAAAAAATAATAAATGTAAAAAAAATTCCTTTTTACAAAAGGTGAACTTAGCCTTTAGGAAAACTTTGAAAATGAATAAATCAATGCTTAAAATAACAAGCAACCATAGATCAAATACAATGTAAAACACACCCTTTGTCCAGGAACTCCTGCGCTGCCTTGTTCTCCTGGCTTTCCAGGATCTCCCTGTAAAAAAAAAAAAAAAATTACATTTTAATTAGTTTACTGAAATATTTTAATACTGAGTGTTTGTGTATTTAGGTAAATAGCTTGAGTTCATACACTGTTGCCTTTTGGGCCTGCAGGCCCCATGGTACCAGTTTCACCACGAATTCCAATTGGACCAGGAGGACCTGGACGGCCATCTTCTCCAGAAGCTCCCTACAAAAAGCCAACAAACAAAATATATCAATTTAAAAAACAAAATAAAATTGCAGTCCCAATCTTTACATATTTATATGTAGGACTGTTTATAACATTCTACCCAACAAGGAAAAAATTAAAAAGAAATAAAAGCAAATATGATCCTTGAAACATGTACTAGAAAGAGTAATACTTATTTTAAGGGATTCTACTACTTGAGGCTCCATGGTTTTTTTTCAAGAAATCTGATGATAGCCAGCAGAGAGGCAGCATGAATGAAGTTTTTTAAGTGAGTTTTGAGTATATTGGATTGTAAAAATCCATGCTCAGTGCGTGCGTCGTAGACATCGGTGCCTGTCTTTTGCAAATGTCTCCTAAACCGTGTAGGTTTAGGAGATATTTCTTGCACCTACAGGTAAGCCTTAATCCAGGCTTACCTGTAGGTAAAAGTGGTCTGTAAGGGTTTACAACCGCTTTAATAACACATAATTTATCACTTAATACACTAGAACTGACCCTAATACTTACCTTAACCTCCAACCTAAATCTACCATTTTCAGAAACAGATTCCAAGGGACATAATGAATGTGACCTCAGGAAGTAACCTATCAAGCCTGAGTTAATTCTTTTCAAAGGGGTAATGAGATTTTCTTGGCTGCTATGTATGATGGAGCATGTACATTAAAGACTAACAAATCTGAAAAAAATAGGATGTGATTGTGAACATAACCCTTTCTTATACCCGTCTTCTCTATTGTCATCCATGTGCCCATTATAATGAAATCATAATCAGTTTTCCTCATTATTCTAGCTATTCTCAACATGAAATTTTACAATATTCTTACTGTCATTGTTCATGCAAAGTGTGCATTACCTACATTTGGTTTTATAAATTGCAATAGTTAATACTTTGTTAGGTTTCATTTGCAGCATGCTTTTTTTATAACCAATGGGTGACTTACCAATGGACCTGGTTTTCCCTCTGGACCTTGGACTCCTGGATTTCCAGTCAAACCCTGTAAATTATAGAAGATATAGTTATATATTAGCTATGCAGTTTTATAACTGTACTTAAATTTCTCTCTCTATTTGGAAATATGCTGTACAATAGGGCAGCAGAACACAGAGTATGTTTTTGATTATAAACATATTGCGAATCACTTCACTATGCAAGGAATTATTAAAAAAAAGTCATGATCTGGTCAAATGTACTTAAGGTCAAACTAGTACTGGAGTCACAAACATTTTTAAAGATCACCTAAAGGCAAATTGAAAAATAAGTTATAGAACCATTTCTTAATGCTATAGCCAACTTCAAAAATAAATGATGGTATATATTGGTGTGCTTAGTACAGGAATTTATATATGTTCTCATAATCTAATGTTAGATGTAATCAGGTAAATCTAAAATATTGAAAATCAGTACTTCATATTACCCTGAACCATCCAACAAACAAGCAGTTTTGTTTTATTGAAAGTAACATCTAAAATGCTTTTAAAACTAAATGGCATGAGTACACCCTGTAGTAAATGTTTATTTGTCAAATAAACATTTTATGCAAAGTATTAAAAATTATATCAAAGATCACTTAATAAATCTGTAAATCTTTAAAAACAAAGTAAAAACAAAAGACCATTATAATTTTCCTTCAAAACAGCGAACGATATGGTGAATAGGCATACCCTCACACAATAAAAAATATTGAACTAGAACAATTTAAATCCTACACCAATTGACCTTTTGCTATTAAGTTGTCAAGTTCTAGGGGTCTTAAGATGCTGTCTATGTTTATTATATATAAGTAAATGATAAAGCTAGCTAGAGATATGACATTTGTTCATCCTTTAATGCATCACCATCCCAGTATAGCCCGATGTACTCTCCCCTTAGGCTCAGCTGACAGGTGCTAATGGTTCACATGTTGTGAAATACTTATTCTTTTTACTCCTTGGAAAAGGGAATGAATGCATTCCGCACTCACAGTGTTTTCCACCTATTAAATGTTCCATATAACAGCCAGCCCTGCAGAGCCTAATCTTCACATGCCCATCTGATGTAATGCTTGAATTAGGTGAATCCCTTTCAAACATCTCACTATGTATAGTTACCCCAAGGAAAGGCATGCAGTACATTGCTATGTCTTTCCTGAATGTCTCCTATAGTGTTTATTGAGTACAGCCAGGGCTGGGACAAGGGGGTATCAGGAGGAGTGGCTGCCCCTGGTGCAGTGAACTCATGTGGGGGATGGAGGCATCACATTGTGAGGTCCTGCCGCTACAGCTACTAGAGTAATGACAGTGAACTCCCTACAGGAGTAGTGACTGAAGCAGAGAGGAGGAGAGAGCCGTGAGGAGTGGACTGTGCTCTCTGCCCCTCCTGCTCCTCTCTCCTGTCAGAGCAGTGATCCTTGATACAGGAGGTAATGCAGGAACGCTGACAGATTGGGACTATGCATGATCTGATTACTGACCCTTATATCCTACCTAGACTGCTCCTCTCCCAGCAGCATGGGGGATTTTGCTCTGGGAGAGGGGATTTGGGAACAGAGAGTTTGTGCTAAAAGGGGGCTTTAGGGTTGGGGAGGATTTGACCTGGAAGGGGGGATGGAGGGGATTTGTACTAGGAGAGGAAAATTGGGGGGGGGGGTGAGGATTTGTGCTAGGAGGTTGGATGGGATTTGAGCTAGCAAGTGTGATTTGGTCACTGGGGCTTTGGGGGGATTTATGCTAGGAGGGGGGGTTGGGGGAGGATTTGTGCTTTGAGGGGAGATTTGTGCTAGGAGGGGAAATTAGGGGGGGTTGTGCTATGAGGGGTGATTTTTTTGGGGGGGAGGATTTGTGCTAGGAGAGTGAGATTTGAGCTGCAAGGGAGGATGGGGGAAATTTTTGGTGCTTGGTGGGGGGATTTGTACTGGAATAAGGGAAAATGTTTGCATTTTTGTTAGGGGAGAATTTTGGCTTGCAGAGGGAATTTATGCCTAGAGTGTGCTGGATTTTTTGCGGGGCGTGAGGGATTTTTTGCTGAGACAGGATTCTCACATATCATGGGGGAAGGGGCACAATTTTTCATCTTCACCCTTGACACCAGTGACATTGTCCTGACACTGAGTATAGGTGTAAGGACTTCCATTGCGTGAAACTTACTCTGGCACCAGGAAGTCCTGGCTCTCCAAGACGACCAGGATCCCCAGTAGCCCCTTTAGGTCCTGAGGTTCCTGCAACTCCACGTTCACCTTGAGCTCCCTGAATAAGAAATCAATTAAAATTATAAAAGTCGTTAAAAATTGCAACTGAGCTAGAGTTTAATATTAAACACAGTATACGTAACATAATTTATTTTCCCATGTTTATAATTAATATTTAAAATTCATATATGCTAATGCAAATTAGCGTTAAAATTATATTTTAAAATAAAAAGTATAAATGTTATAATTCATTGGTTCAGTACATGCATTGTATTCTGATTGCCTGACATGGGTTACAGCAGTTAGGAGTTAGATTAATAACTCTTTACTACATAAGTCCATTAGTGGCAGCGCTTAATGCATTATATGTTTGGATCCTTCATATATTAAAACTTTCTTTGATTATTAAAGAATACAAAACTGGCTATAAACAGTAATAGAACAATTGACCCTGTTGGACCTAATGTATATTAAAGTATGGAGAAGGCAACGGGAGAAATAGGTACATGCAAAGATGAGTGGGAGTTCTAATAACTCCCAGGTGGGCAGGAGCAAATTTGGTAATTTATTGCTATTGAAATAATAAAGTCAAATAAAAGGCCGGGAGCTTACCCAGCCCACCAAGCATCGCCTATAACTAAATTAACACTTTTGGATAGCCAGAGCTTTAAACTTAAAGCAGCCTTTGATTATAAATAGAATGAAGAGAAAAATGTGTGCCTTGGAATTACATGGTTTCTGTTATCAAATGGTAAATTTTAAGAAGAAAGGGCTACCGGGCCAAATGTTTGTCTTGTGTTTTCTAAGACATGAATTGAAAGTATAATAAAACCAAGTTTTGTTTACCTTAGGCCCAGGTAAACCATCTGATCCCGGGAAACCTCGATTACCTGGTGCACCCTGATAGGAATATCAGAAAGGTAAATGATTCATGAAAATACAACAAAAGTATTATGAAATGGTAGCATTTTTTTCCGTAAGGCCATACTAAATTACACAACAAACTTGCATGGCCCCTTTCACTTCATGTAAAGTTGATAAAAATACACCTATACCTCTTTTAGGTTAAGATTTCCCTTTACTTTTTGACCTGGTAAAACCTATTCACTCCTTTGATACACAAGATATCACAGGAATAGAAAACTAGGGGAAATGTCCAAAATAGAGACCCTTGTGAATAAAAAAAGGGACTCTGACCTTTCTCAGCTTTACTAAACAAAGGTGTTTTTTAGCTGCTCATATTTTAGAGAATTACACCTATTTCCTGTTTTCATGTTAAAGTACAGATAGTTAGGAGAAATCTCTCCTTAATAGGGACACAGAGATAAAAACATCACAGGGGTTCTAGCCCTTCCCTACTGTAAGAAAAAAAAAGAAACAATTTGCTAAAGTTCAGTTTAAAACTTTTTAGTTGAGGTACCAATTGATTACCATGATTGCCTTTTCACTTGCAAAGAAGCAGGTCAAAAACATAGCAGGCAAGAAATGGGGATGTGCATGCCCACACACCAATGGCCAATAAGAGAATCAACCTTTGTTGGTTATAAAGTATATAATGGAAAGAAAAAAAGAGAAACAAATGAGTGTATGTGTCACATACTCTATAACCAACAAAGGTTGATTCTCTCTCTTGGCCATTGGTGCATTGGCATGCGCACCCCTGTTTCTTGTCTTTCTAGTAAAATTACTAGCCAGCTTAAGAGAATTTTGTAAATGATAGTAGGCAATTTGTTTAGCAACAAAAACTTAATAGGGCAGAGATCATTACGCTGGGAAAGTAAAGTATCTGTTTTGTCCAAATAATTGAATATACAATTCCAGCTGTTCTGATCATGAACAAACCCTGGGTGAATCCATATGGGTAAGAAATATATAGATCTGCCTGCTCTAGATACAGAAAAAATATTTCAATAGTTTTACAAACATGGCCCTTTTAAACATTACTGGATGAAAGTGTGATTCCAGTTTGAAGCTAAATATTTATTTTACTAGGAAACAGAAATCACTTTCAAAAGCATACGAAAATTTCATTTATTTTTGACATGTAAAACCCTAGCTGTGTCAGGAACACAAAACTACATACTTACAAATCACGCATCTGTTTACTTCTATAATATGTAATAAATTAAAAATATTTAGCCATTTTAATGATTTTTATTTCAAAAGAATATTGTATTTAGATGTATTATGGCTTTTCATACCCTTTCTCCAACTGGGCCTGGTGGCCCAATTGATCCTGGGTCTCCACGGGGACCTCTTTTACCTTCTTCTCCTTGTGGACCAATTGGGCCTTGTGGACCATGGGGACCCTGGATAAGTAGCAGAGAGTATTACTAAACAATAATACTGAGATGAAATAACTTTTTTTTTATAACTGTTACACAAATTCCTACTTACACCCTAAAACATAATAACAATAACATTTAATAAATACATTTACTCACAGGTTCACCCTTGGGACCACTTTCACCTTTAAAACCAGCAACACCGGGATCGCCCTTTAAAAAATCAAACAAACCATGTGATTTCTTTGTGACAATTATTTGTTGTATAAGAAAGAGAAGCTACAATGAAACTCTCCAGAGGAAAAAAAATGAGAACCTGGACAAGGACTATAGAACATCATGACCCAAAGGACCACACATAAAGTAGATGGAAGTTCTAGAGCTACGTTGGTCGTTATTTAGGTTTATAAGGAAGTCTGTTGCCAAAACACTAGATGTTACATTTTCTCTTTTATAGCTAACATTGCATACTTTATAGTGCTTCTGAATCCTGCACAGTCTCATGTCATCATTTACATGCTCAGAAAAATACGAATATATACACTCCGTTTGTGTGGGTGCTTTAAAAGTAGATTGAGGTGTCCAAACCTTGTCTGATGTGGGGTTTTGAATTCCACTTCCATTTTCCTCTTTTAAGCATGGCATACACACAGTTTTTTCATTCAACCAGCAGGTTGAATGAAAAAAAAACTGACAGATCCCCGCATCCACATAAGCAATATATTCTGACAAAAAGGAGACCCACCTCCTGTCAGTATACACAGATCAGCACTGCAGCATTGACTGCAAGCACTAATCGAATGCTGAGGACCAAAAGGAACTGGGTGACTTTTGGTCCTGTGTACCTGACTTTAGACTAAAAGGCTGGAACACACGGGCTAAAGGCATGGTTGTACACGGGCTAAAGGCTGGTATACATGGGCTGAATATTGGCCAGTGTGTACAACAGCCTGTCTGACAGAAGTGGGCCTAACATCCGTCTTCTGTTGAATGGCCATGCTGGAAAACCAGGCTTAAAGGATAAGTTCACCTTTTTTTTCCAAATTCCAGCTCCCCTATGCACCAATATAGCATTAATGAACTTCCTTTGCAAAAATAAAATAGCTTTCCATTAATTCTACACAGGCTTACCTCACTCTCTTCATAGCTGTTTAAACACACTGCTCGATTACTTCTGCCTTACTTCCTGGTCAGACTTTAGGTCATGACACAGGAGGAAGTTGACCAGCTGATTTCATCAGCACACACCCTGCATCATCTTCCCTCCGCTGATCAACTCCTTCCTGTGTCATGACCTAAAGTCTGACCAAGAAGTAAGTCAGAAGTAATCGAGCAGTGTGTTTAAAAAGCTATGAAGGGAGTGAGGTAAGCCTGTGTAGACTTAAGGGAAAGCTGGTACATAGGGGAGCTGGAACTTAGATAAAAAAAATGAAAAGGTGAACTTAGCCTTTAAGCAAAGCAACAAAGTGGTTTTCAAAAATGTTCACACTGGTAAAGGACTCAAATAGATTACAAACAGTACTTAAAGGAGAAGTATGGGATAAAATAAATAGCATTAACTACCCTCACCACAGAACAGCTTTTCGTTCTTTCCTGTGTTGCACTGTTTTTGTTGTATCCCCATTCCAAGTTCTGGTTAGGGCTGAGTAACAGTCCTCCTCAGATTTGAAAGTTGATTTGGGTTTTGAGTGGGTGGTTACATCTGCAGTGATCTGCACACTCCTTATCTCCTACTTCCGCTGTTAGCTGTGACCACTGTGCTTTCCACACAGAGCCACAAGCTGGAGAGTGCATGCTTGTCATGTGCCTCTGTCTCTATAACATCTCACTGTTAACGAGAAATGGAGGCACATAACAGTATGCTGAGCTGTGAGATTTTCAGCACCAGGAGACTGTACTGTACAAGAAAAGAAGGAATCAATGATCTTCAGCTACTTCTCTGCTCCATTCTGCTGAAAGAGAACTCCTAAAATAAAGTTTGTCAGAATAGAGGTTAACCTGCTTCTCTGTGTTACTGACACAGTGAGAGGAGGGAGAAAGCAGCTTCCTTCCTGGGACTTGATAAGAGAAGAGAATAGGGAGGATGTGTGAAGTGAAAAAAACTCTGAGAACAGCCTGTATAGGAGGGGGAGGAGGGAGGAGTGTGAGAAGAGCTGAAGTCTTAGGAGCGAGCAGACTGTCAGCAGCCGATGTCAGTCATACAGAAGAGGAAGAAGGGGATGGATCCAGACCTCATGGTCAGGATGACACTGCATGAGAGACCTTAGTCCCTCCCACAGGTTTTTTGTTTTCACAAGGGTGTACATTTCAGAGGGCAGAAAATCATTTTTCATAGCAGCAGCTCACCAGGATTCAGATAATGCAAAAAAAATGTAACCCATAGTTCTCTTTTAAGAAATCTAGATTGTAAGCTCTAACGAGCAGGGCCCTCTGATTCCTCCTATATTGATTTGTATTGTAATTGTACTGTCTGTCCCCATGTTGTAAAGTGCTGCGCAAACTGTTGGCGCTATATAAATCCTGTATAATAATATAATAATAATTTTGTATGTCAAAATTCTGGGAGGTATGCCCTACAAATGAACTTTACATTTATAGTACAGTAAAATCTTGGTTTAAGAGTAACTTGGTTTGAGAGCGTTTTGCAAGACAAGCAAAATGTTTTAATACATTTTGCCTTCATATACAAGCAATGTCTTGATATAAGAGTAGTGTCATGTCACAACTAAGTATAAAAAAGAAGAGAGGAGCCTCTAAGTGTAGCAATATGGTTAAATTTAATGAAGGTACAACATTTATCAACTTATTGCTACACTTAGAGGTGCCTCTCTTCTCTTTTATACCCTGTAAAAAAACTGCTTTGATATACAAGTGATTCGATTACAAGCATGTTTCTGGAACGAATTATGCTCGCAAACCAAGGTTTTACTGTATTTAAATGGAAAAATTTTTGGAAGATTTGAGAAAATAAATATTTGTAGAATTTATAGATACTTTGAACACAAAAAGAATTGTGCATTGCTCTAATATGCCAATAATGAGACAATAATGTTTGGAGAAAGGTTCCCAGGCTGTCAAATTTGAACCGGAAAGTTAAGCTCTTGAATATCAAAGGATTAGAATGTAACATATGGCAAGCCAAAGATCAAATCAACCTACTCATGCAGTTATCTGCTTTCGTTGAAGGTAAATTTATGAAAGCTGAAGCAGTCCAAATCTGGAGTGTGCTAACCAATCAGCTTTTATCTTTGCTTTTCACAGATTTAACCAAACTAGCTGAAGATAGAAGCTGGTTGGTTGTCATGCACAGCTGCTCCAGATTTAGTCTTTTCCAGTTCTGATAAATTCCCCCCTGTTCTTTGTATGACATAAACTTTTGACACCTGCAATAGACTGATATGACCAGATATGGGCAGCTTTAAGCTGTGTGTTCTCTTGATAGGAAGATTAGCTTTAAAGGAGTTGGAGTGATTTGACCTCTCTTGCATTATGCCAGTTACATTCATCCATAATTGAAAATGGCACAAAATATAAAGTAGAGCAGCTTAGAAGCTTCAAATATCACCTTTCTTCCGTTCAATAAATCAGACATTCCTTTGGCAGTTAACATACAGTATATTGTATGTATTTAATTAGTGTATTTAAAATAAGTCTGTGCTCTATATTAAAATGTTGAAGTAAAAATTCAACATTCAGGGGACGGAAGATATCCGCTGCTTTCTTTATAACCCAGAAAAGCTTCTACTGTGCCCTTTCTGATTTGCTTTTACTTTGTTACTAGGACTGATTTTATGACTTCATATCTTAGCCCTGCTAAGTGAACTCCCAGTGTCCAGTTAGACTGCTTTATATTCCAGTAATATTAAAGTGGAGCTAAACCCTACTATACATTTTAGCCAAGAAAGCTCCCTTCTTAGACTCTATTTGATTTGCAACTGCCATCGTGTTGTACATGTGATCACTTATGACATCAGCCATTTGATGGTTTTACAGTTTAGTTGAGAGCACAAGCAAATGACAGTTAGCATTCCAGGCATGCCTTAAAAGTAACTTTTTTGAAACCCTTAAATTGAAGGGTTTAATTGGGTTTTAAAGAAAAAAGATGACAAGCATAACATTCTCTGCTCTGAATGGACAACACCTATTTTGCGTAAGGAACAAACATGGGTTTCTTAAGCCTAGCACACACAATCAGAAAATCGGATGAAATACCGCTTTTGAAGCAATCATATGATATTCTGATCATTAGTACACAGCTTTCGAGAGCCGATCATGACAGTTCATCCAAAAATGTCTGAAGGGACAAACACAAAAATATTTCTTGTACAATACCAGATCATATGATTTTTGTTTATTCAGCACAGTTTCCATCCAAAAAAAATTGGAAGAGCAAGACCACACATGCTCGGAAATGAAAGAATACATTACAAAACAATACAACGCATTACATCACTACCGAAGTTGTATTTCGTCATACGAGAATTTTTGTAAGTTTTGTAACCTCTCAATTTTCGAAACGAGACTAGCAGGCAAAAAAAAAAAACAGATGATCATTCATCCAATATTCTCTTCATGTGTACAAGGCTTTACTGATAGATGCTTTATTCAGTAACCATCTTATATATTATTTAAGGTGATGCAAGCTACTTTTTTATTTTAACTTGTTTTAAGTCATTTAGAATATATTTCTATATGTTATAATAAGTCACTTAAATGTTGCTTTCGTTTGCTTTTTAATTTATTCACCAATACATAATAGACTAGTTAAGTATATTCCTGTATGTTTATGTTAAATCAAAAATAGATTCTGGTTCAAGCTACTGTTGTTAAAATATGTTCAACACAATCTCTCATAAGCCTGATGAAGAAGATTTTCCATGTTGTTGTTTGGCAAAAATTACAAAATACTGCATCTATCAGCAAAGAAAAATCTTGTTTTATTTCAACACAGGTGTTGTATTTCTAGACCAGAGTGGTGTGCTCTCCATCTCTTCTCTTCCAATCAGTTTAACCTAAACCTATGGCTTTCCAATTCTATGCTTGTGTGAGAAACACACCCTTGTGGATTTTAATTTGAGCGCGCTTATGTTTTTACTCCTGTCAGTGGCCAGTAAAGAGACTCTTGCTATGCAGGGAGATGGTAGTTGGTGGAACTCAAGTGAGGAAAAGTCAGAGAAAGTCAAGCCAAAATCAAACTAAATTATATAGGGGCAGCTTCTTTTTAACAATACTGTAATAACAAGCATCTTGTGATTTTCTGCTGTTGGTCAGGACATGTACTTTCCATGGGGCTAGAAAAAAATACCTTTGCAATGGGGCCCCTCAAACAGCATAGGTTAAATGCTCATTAAGGAAAAGGCTGTATTATTTACCTTAGCTCTTGCTCTGGCAGGCTCTAGCAGGCTTCGTAACCCTCTTCTCCCTGACATTCTGGGGTATGAGCAGTCCCTCAGTTCTATCACATACAATCAATGACTATTAGTCCTGCAATGTATGTGGAGAAGGCAAATGTGTGACCATAGCTGTGAATATTTTTAGAGAGGAGGCTGCAGGGGACTTATTATTTAAATGGAGGGAACCTACCAGAGTGAGGTAAAAGGTACGCATTACTTCTTATTACTCTCCCCTTAGACTTAAAGTGGTTGTAAGGGCAGAAGGTTTTTCTTTTTACCTTAATGCCCTGCATTTAGGTTAAAAAAAAAACCTTCTGAGACCAGTCCCCCCCGAACACCTGCTTGAGCCTGAGCTTGATCCAGCACTGTGCCTGAGAAAATCAGCGGTCCTCTATCTCTCCCATCACTGGGCATGGAGGCAGCAGTGGGAGCTATTGATTCCTGCACACACAGCAGGGCTCGGGTGCGAGTGCCCCCTTTGCAATTGCATTGCTTGCAATGGGGGCACTAGGAAGGGTAGGGGACCAGAAGAAAAGCAGGTTCAGGGCTGCTCTGTGCAAAACCATTGCACAGGAAAGGACATGTTTGTAATTTGAAAAAAAAAGAACCTTTTACAATCACTTTAACAAGAATTTTGTCCATGTAGTCTGGGGGTGGGAGCACTGCGAAGGTATTTTTTTCATGTGCCCAGAGTTGGGTTTTAAAACTAGAGGGTAGCACAATGGTTTAGTGGTTAGTACACCTGCCTTGCCTCACTAGGATCCTTTGTTTGAATCTTAACTAGAGCACTATCTGCATGGAGTTTGTTAATTCTTAATTGGTAGGGTTTTACTCTCACACTCCCTTGTATGGGTGGGTTTCCTCTCGCACTCCAAAGACATGCTGCTAGGTTAATTATCTCCTGTCTAAAAATTGGTCTTAGTATATGTATATATGAATGTGAGCTAGACTGTAACCTATTTGGGGGCTGGGACTGATGTGAATGTACAATATGTAAAATGGAACAATGGTGATATATAAATACCTGTAATAAATAAAAATACATATTTACCTCTTACACTTTTAGTGGATTTGGTTGTAATAAACAGATTTTCTTGTCTCTTGACCCATTATTAAAAGCTACACTTTTGCTTGGGGTGGAGACACTAAGCACATGATGTCATTCTTTTCAATTAGTTGTTCTTTTCCTCATTTCATTCAAAAATAATCAGATGGTCTTTAATGAATAAAAGTTACTATGAAATACCTGACCTGCCAATTCAGTGCATCTACCCCCCACCACATCACACAAACTACTTTCTGTATTGTATGCATGTTTTGTCAACTTCTATGAAAACATTATATCATAATTTGTTTATTATATTTACCGCTGAGCCACGAATACCAGGTGCTCCAGTACTTCCTTGAGGTCCTGGAGATCCAGGTGGTCCTATAAGGCCAGGAGAACCTGCAACACCGGGAACACCCTAGAACCAGAGACATACACATTTTATAAGAGAACATTCTAACCAGCAATTCACTGACAAATATAATTTAAATGTTAGACAAATTACTTACAGAAGGTCCTTTAGCACCACCCGTGCCATCAGTACCAAGGGCACCCTGCAAACATATGCTTTAGTTAAAATTCTACATGCAATAAGATTTTTAGCCTGTTTAGGTAAAACATGTAGTATGCAGTCTTTATTCAGTCTTTAGTCTTATTCAAAAGGAGTTTTTATTGCCAATTTAAGATTTAATTTGAGCTATGGCAACATAATATGCAAGGTTCTCTTTTATTACAAATTATTACATACTTAAAACTGACTTACTGGAAGACCTGATGAGCCAGCTGGTCCTTGTGATCCAGTCTCCCCTCTTGGCCCTTGGGGTCCTTCAGGGCCTCGTGCTCCTGTTGGTCCAGCTTCACCCTTGAATCAAAAAAAAAGGAAATTATATATATATATATATATATATATATATATATATATATATATATATATATATATACATATACAAACAGAAGGATGTACATCATATTTAGTCATCCTGCATAACTGCTATAACATAAAAGTGGAGGTAAGACAATGCAAATGGAGGTTGTTAATACAATATCTATCTGACCAACTTCTATTCTATTTCTGTGACTTCATTTAGGCTTTAATGTATAAATGCAACGTGGGATAGATTAATCTATACAGCTATTAGGAGTCTTCAGTTAAGCTTTCTATAGTGTAGAATGGCAGATGTTCACATCTACAATTGTTAGTTTCTTGCAAAGTCTGCATCCCACCTTTCCCATCCTGCTTTTAGAAATTTGGTTTCTATGGCGACTGGTCCTACTGTTTTATTCTCTGTTTGGCTTTGCTCTTCTAGTTCTGTATGCTATTCTGAAGTTTGTATGTGTTTCCAAAACATCATGCCTTCTTGCCTCTTTTCCGAACCAATATGTCCTATGTGTCTAACTCTATGTTCCCGTCCTGTCCTACAACCACTAAAGTATCTCTGCTATGTTCCCCATCTCAGGACTATCAACCTTTACTCTGGATTGTTATATGTTTTAAGATCTTCACCTTGTGTATAATGCCTTTTTTAGCCCGGCGCCTTCATTTGCTCAGTAGAGGTGTGGCTTCATCGTGTTGGCAGTCTTTTGAACATCTGAGTAGAGTTGAGCATACACTACCTGTAAAGCCATCAGCTATAGGACAAAGTGTACACTGAGACTGTAGATCTTGAAGTTTTCTGACTAACCCCTTTGACTCTCAGACATAAGACCGACCCCAATATTTCTTGTTAAATTGTTTAATCCCGGTGCAAACATTTAAATGAAAAAATTTAAAAAATGTGTGTGCTAGGGAAGACATTGTGTAACAATCATGGACCTCTGTAGGTATCTATGGTACAGATACTTTCAGAACAGCAAATGAGAAAGGACTGGACTTCATAGTGCCCTTTTGCAAAATACTAATTGTTTTTAGAAAGGCAGAGGTGGCTGATTCATGTAACAAGCACAAATAAAATATTTGTTAGTTTTCTCTACAACAAAGATCCTAAGTGAAATGTCTGATCTATGAGCATTTCCACAAACATCTTCCTTTAAAAAAAAGCATGCACTATCCTTAGGGCATTTCACATTATTTCTGTTCAATCTGCCAAATGTTTTTCATTCTAGTTGTTTTAAAGGCTTTTGGGAATTTTCTATAGCCAACGATGCATGGGAAACTAACAGATTACATGCTCTTTAAAGTAATGAAAACTTGTATTGTTTAAAACAGTCTGCGGTTCATTATCTTGTGGCATATAAATAACAAGACACTGCCAACTGTAACATTTTCAGCTGCAGCTGTCTCCATACTGGTGAGTAAGTAGCACCTGTGGACCTCGAATGATTAACTTTTTGTGGTCAGCTTTTGCCATGTGATTGTGTGTCAAACCCATAGAGCATCAAACATTCAAAATTGCAGGCTGTCATTTAATGCATGCTAATACACAAGAGAACTTCAAAATATTTGATGCGCTATTATAAGTGAAAGATATTCTATGAACAAACAGGAAAATTATAAAGCGTGCAATAGTACATTATATTTCCACACTCTGAAAAGGTTTTATAATAGGCTTGCTGCTATTTATTTCTTCTGTATTTTTACATAAAATGCAAGTAAATATTTTATGCAGAAGGTAGACAAAGAAATTCTGGACAGCCGCACACCGGTAAAAGTTTCTTAAGCCTTTATTTGTGAACCAGGATCACAAATTATACAGAGATGCGGGGCCTCCATGGGGACAAAATTTTCACCTTCCCTAGCCAACCTTTTCCTTGGGCTGGTGGGAGAGGTCCCGCATCTTTGGACATGATAGCCCCCGCCGCTTTGACACTATTCGTTGTCGCTATATCGACGACCTCCTGTTCATTACATCTGATGAGGATGCAGACCTTAACCTTAACTTGAAGTCCACAGGGGCTCTACAAGTGAACACTATTGATTTCCTAAATGTAAAGTTAACAGGCATTAGGGGATCAATCAACACTAGCCTACACAGAAAATTTACTGCGGGTAATGCTCTACTTAGAGCCGATTCTGCACACCCCAGACATACCATCAGAGGAATACTGTATGGACAATTCCTCAGGTTGAGACATCTATGTAGCACACAAGAAAACTTCCAAATAGAAGCCAATGATATGGCCCAGAGATTTAAAGACCGGGGATATTCCAACACATTGGTTAATAGATCACTGACTACTATCAGTGCCATTCCCAACTTTTTCTTCTAAAGGACAAGCCCAACGACAAGAATAAACAAAGAGCCTTTACTTCTTTGAATAATAGCCCAGTTTTTTCCACACCATTTAGCTTAGAGTTCACTAAAATAAGAAACATTATCATGAAATGCCTTCCGATTCTTTTTAACGACCCCGTATATGGTGAAATCCTTTCTGGGGGGGATCAGGGTGGTCTCTCGTAGAGCACCCACCTTAGGTGGCTCTCTTTCTCCCAGTCTGTTTCTGACTGGCCAGTCGAGATCAAGCTGGTTAAGCTTTAAAGGGAACTTCAAATGTGGTAAAAGGGGATGTAATTATCGTGACCATATTAAAAGAGGTACCACGCGCCGTCTCAGGGATCGGCTGCAAAACCACCTATACGATATCGAGAAAGACAGGTTAACCAACGTAGCTAGGCAATGGAACTCTGTACATCATAAAGATGTATCTAGCCTTTGCAATCAGGGTATCAAGAGGATTGTTATCCCTGTTAAAGGAGGAGACAGGTTCCAATTATTGTGTAAACAAGAGGTTTATTGGATATTTTCTTTGAACACCAGAATTCCGTCAGGCTTGAATTTTGAATGGGATGTTTCCCACTATTATGACTAAACTTTGGTCTGACGTATTTTTTCTGGTGTTTGGGATTCTTATACCTCTCTTTTTACTGTTTATTTACATTTTATCCAGCTCTCCATACAGCTTCTTTCTTTATCTTATCAGCTTAGTCCGATAGGTCGGTCTCTCCATATCGCCATAACTGTTAGCAAAAACATTAGATATTTACACTGATTATTTAATCTGAAATTAAATAAATACATAATTGAATATTCAACACTTTATATATTTGCCGCCGCTTATCTATACGGAAGTGATGCTGGTATATCGCTTTTCGTTTAGGAATCGGCTGCATACACTGGCTTTAACACCTTCTCTATTATTAGTTTTTCTTTAAAAGTTTTTTTAATCATGCAGCTTTTCATAGTCATGAGTACATGTGAAATGTTTCTTTTTTTTTTTTGTCAACATCTGACAGAAACCCATATGAGTTCTATTATATGGAGCCCGTTTGAGTATTGCTATTATGCATTCTCTCCGGATATCCATTTTCTTCCATTTTTTGTTTTTTGAATAGGTATCCCTTTCATTTATTGAATTCTTGATGTTTTGACTTCTTGATATGATATTTAAACAAATATTTATATGAATATTTTGGGATTCCTAATCTATAACCATTTTATAAGCACAGTTTTATGTCTTACTTTTGTGCAAAATGTTCTTGCTGGTTGATATTCATATTCCATTTTGTTGTTTTGTTTTTTTGTCTATTTGCATATCAATTGGATTATGAGTGCCCTATATTAAATGTAGGATTATTCAACACAATGGTCTTTTTTTTTTTTTTTTCTCTCTTTTGAATATGGACTAGAACGCTGTGAATGACGAGTACTTAGCATTAAACACTAAAATCACCTATTTAGGTATAATTGCCTATGATGTCCCGGACACTGAGATCTCAGCACTTGTTGAACGATACTATTTGTCTTGCATTCATAATGTATATTAACATATTTTTTCATATAATTTAACTTTTTTAGGCAACTATATTATCCCATCATCATAATACTATCGTCTTTTTTGACGATTCTATACATATTAACTGACACTGTCTTGCTCTGCCCTTCATTTCAATGTTCATGTAGTATACACACTCACGTGGAATAATGCTTTGGCATGAACACTTTATTCATGGAAATTTACTACTCCATTTTGGTTATTTCAATTTTGTGTCCATATTTAACATGCACATTCACACAGAACAATGTTACATTATTGACAATTTATTCACAGTACACATTTATTTTCACTTTTACTATAGTTTGTGTCTTTCATGTTCTTTTCCCAATTGTTTAGCAATCTTTTTATTTCCCTTCCCATATTTTTGGGGTTTTAGTGTATTAACCCCACTCTTCACTTATCATCATAAACATTATCATATCAACCTTTTCACTTATTATAACAGTAATTGTAGTTATTATTTTCATCTAACTCAATCCATGTATAGTCTTGATTAGATTGTTTTGATTTATTTATTCTATTTTATTTTATTTTTTTCCTTTTTACTTATTCATTCTGTCGCTTATATATCACATTATCATGAGAATTCCTTCACTTTACAATCTATTATTCAGTAACGTGCGGAGATCTCAGGCGGCCGGTCCCCAACTGCTTCTAGTTCCCATATAATTATATGATCACATGTTTGATTACATAGAGTATATATGTAGTTTGTATTCTCATATTTGTCAGCTATGAGTAAGCACTTGGTATAAGTGTGAAACGCGTCAGCTGTCTTTCTGTACCACTCTGCTTTGGTGTTGTGTATACTTTGTGATTCTGGTTCACAAATAAAGTCTTAAGAAACTTTTACCGGTGTGCAGCTGTCCAGAATTTCTTCGTCTACCTTCAGCTATATATGCAATAGCCGGCTCCATTCCTCTCCGGAGATTAAGGACTCTTTGTTAGTGGATCTACCTGAGCGGTGGGGCATTCTCCTAAATATTTTATGCACATTAAATTATATACCAAACCATTAAAAGAGAGAGTCACTAAAGTCGCAGGCCTCTCACTATATTATAAACTTACTGAATATTGATGAATTCTACAGGTGGTTTCTTTACCTAGTACTGTGGTAAAAAGCACCAATCTAAGGCCGGCCATAGATTCTACGTTTTTCTTTACTCAATTTGCTCAATTCCCCCATCAACACAGATAGTATTGATGGAGGAATCCCTCCCGTGGAACTATTGTGTTCTCCCAGAGGGGGGGTGCAGGGAGCAAGATGGTGTGACCCAATCCCCATATTTTTTGATAATGCCTTTTGAAAATGTCTAGGTGTTTTAAATAAGCCTTGCAGGAGGTAAATGTCATTTTGCATGTGTGCGCTTTAATATTTTGTTCTGTTGTATGGTCTTATGGCTGCACCATCTTTAATGCATCTTTTAGGGTGTGCCCCCCAAATATCGTGTTTGTCTATTATATGGATTCTGACCAAATCCTTTTGGGCGAGAAGCACCCCACTCCCTCATCAAGTGCCTTTTATTAGAGTCCACCTGTGTCATGGGTGGAGACCTCAAGTTCTCCCATATAAAGGAGTGTATTGCTCCCATGGTTCAGAGAAGCAGGATCTCCCAGTCTATGGATAGTGTAGGACCCACTAATCATGGGGTACTTTGTCGCAGTAAGTGGGCTTAGCACCATATAGCAATATGGTGTGACTAAATCCCCATATTTTGTTGATAATGCTTTTTGAAAATGTCTAGATGTTTTAAATAAGCCTTGCAGGAGGTAAATGTCATTTTGCATGTGTGCGCTCTAATGTTTTGTTCTGTTGTATGGTCTTATGGCTGCACCATCTTTAATGCATCTTTTAGGGTGTGCCCCCAAAATATTGTGTTTGTCTATTGTATGGATTCTGACCAAATCCTTTTGGCTGAAGAGCACCCCACTCCCTCATCAAGTGCCTCTCATTAGAGTCCGCCTGTGTCATGGGTGGAGACCTTAAGTTCTCCCATATAGAGGCATGTATTGCTCCCATGGTTCAGAGAAGCAGGATCTCCCAGTCTATGGATAGTGTAGGACCCACTAATCATGGGGTACTTTGTCGCAGTAAGTGGGCTTAAGCAGCATATAGCAATATGGTGTGACCAAATCCCCATATTTTTTGATAATGCTTTTTGAAAATGTCTAGGTGTTTTAAATAAGCCTTGCAGGAGGTAAATGTAATTTTGCATGCGTGCGTTGTAATATTTTGTTCTATCCCTGCTGGGAGAACACACAGTAATTATTGCTTGCGGCTATAGCCACAGGTAGTGATTGCATTAAAAATCTAAGATGCTGGTTGTACCCAAGTTGATCTAACAATCAACTTGGGTACAATCAGCCTGACCATACATGGTTCAAATCTCAGCTGGATCGGCTGAGAATTGAACCATCTATGGCCGGCTTAAGCCCATCAGGCTAAAACCATGTTGAAGGAGAGAAAAAAAAAGTTCTCTCATATTTGTACTGTGCACATAAAACTAAAAACCTCAAAGGAATGTTAGAAGTCAATAGCTAAACTGTTGATGCTATCTAGGAAACCTTAGAAATATTCCAAAGCAGCTTGTAAGTCTGCATCCTCTTTTCACATAATTCTGTGTTGCACAATTTCCGCTTTTCTTTCTGTCTGAGGGGCAGCAAGGTCAGTGTCAGTCCATGGGAAGAGTTAGAAATATCTGACATGCACATTTGCTTGACTCAGTAATTGTGGTTTCCAGAATCCCATATTACTGATCATACAATAATATTAAGAGGCTAGGTAGCCTCGTACAATACCGTCCTGTGGAAGCTCCAAGCAGGTAGACTACATCCTCTTTATGCCTTTGTTAGGTTTAAAATAGACCTGTACTTTGGAAGCATTTTGTAAACTAACAGAAACTCTTGGTTGTTGCTGCCATAATGTAGAAGAGAATACACCAAGCCATGTAACTACTAGAAGCCACTCTAAAGAATATTTTTAATTCGCTAGGTTTACTAAGCATCCAGGAAAGGAAAATACAGACTACTTTCTGCAAAGGCTCCAAGAACCATGAAATAAATGAGAAAGGGACAGTTGTCAGCATATGCATTTACATCGATCTCCTCATCCAACATTTACCAGCACCCAGTTTGTTACAGCAATCTGGCTTTCATCTATGTGGCACTTGAATCAACTATGTCTAAATTTATTTTTTTGGTGCTTACCCTGGCCTTCATAAAGGATTTTAGCCCATTATATGTAAGTGCTAGTAGAATAAATCACCCACCACTATCTCACAGGAACTTTATCAGTATAATCCCACCAAAGTTTCTAGCTTCACCCAGCTCATGCTCACATTCTACAGCAGCAAGATGAATTTGATATCTCCTGCGGAATTCTGCAGTGACTGCAGACTACAGAACTGTGAACTTGTTGGTGTAGTCATGTTCTGCTGTTACAATATACAGCTACACAGTTATTTATTTTTTTCAAGTGTTGGAGTAGAGAAGGATTAGAACTACATTTTTTGCTGCTATTTGAGACTTTATTAGAGAGATTTTCCCTTACTTACTGTCCCACTGACAACAGTTTTACCAAACAGAGACAAGACGTAAGGAAAAATCTGCAACAGGGACACCGGCAATAAATTTAAAAAAAATGACAAGGGTTTTAGCTTTCTATTACACTACTTAAGAAAAGCATTTTACTTATATCTGTGCTGCAGTTGGAGATTGTCCCTTACTTCTTGTCTGGTAAAACATTGGGGTTAATTTACTAAAGGCAAATAGGTTGTTCACTTTGCAAAGGAATTGTACTTTGCAAGGTAATTTGCCCCAAGGCTTAGTTAATGTGATGAAGTCTTCCATCATCCAATCATATGCACGCAAAAATGCAAATTTTATTGTATTTTTTCTATGCACACGATTGGGTATTATTTGCAAAGCAAAACTTTGCCACACTCCTCAAGCTCTGGAGCAAATTCTCTTGAAAAGTGAACAACCTATTTGCCTTTAGTCTGCAGGACAGAGAGTAGTGTTAAATCCCTCTAACAGACCCCTAGATATCAGTAAAAACCCAAGGGGGTTGCACATACATTTTATTTCAGGTATTTAATTAAATATAGTTATATTCTCAATAATATTCTTATAGGTCAACTCCATACAAAACTGATGTTTGTTTTACAATGACAGTTTATAGTTTATTACAGCTCTGAGGTATTTTCTATAATGTATGTAAAGTAAAAACCTGGGTAATCCAACTGCACTATAGTGATACCTTTCTTTTGGCCTTATGGTAGAGACAAAAAACTATTGGAGCCTCCAAAAGTTAAAAGAAGCCCATGGGTGATTCAAATTTGCATCTATGCGGACAGAACCATATACCACATGGTTGTTGGTAGTACAGTAGCTGCTGCTACTGTTTGAAAATGTGCCATAAATGTCTATATAGTGATATGTTCACTAAATATTTATCTTTAAAGTTTAGAGTTGCTCTAAGCAGGTCTGATAATTTTCTGATTAAGATATATTACCACTATATGAATAATATATAAAACATTATTACCTTCATACCGGGGATACCAGGAAATCCTGCAGCACCATTTAAACCTATGGGCCCCTGATGGACAAAACAGAAAAATGCATTTGTTTTCTGAGATTTGATTCCTATTGTTTACAATGACATTCAGATACCACAGTTATAGTAATATACATTTCAGAAAGACTGGTGGAGTATAAAAATATATATTTTAACACAAATTTAGCAACTAAAATTCAGATCAGTACAGCAGTTCACAAATGTGACTTGGCAGATTATGACATGCAATATTTGCAAAAAGTACCTTGATAACATCTTATCAAATATTATTACTTGTGGTATAGCTACAAACAGGTCTACCTTCCTGGTGCATATGTTTGAAATACAGTGACTGATTCTTCTACAGTGTTTGACGAATGTAAAATTTACTGGTTTATAAATATGCTTTTTGATGTTATATATCGTTCAAGTTATAATGCATCGTAGCTGCCCTATTTCTTTTAAAACCTACAAAAGTGTCTGGATTCAATTGCAAACAAAAATAATAATTAAATCATCAAATATGAGCATATCTTTATAGATTATTGAAGATGATACACATAACAAACAATTTGAAAATGCAAAATAAAATTGCAAAGATGCAACCAAAAATTCATAAAGACCCAGTGAACCCTCTTGGACCTCCAATAGCTGCGGCAATAGAAAGTGTTACCAGCTATTTTTTCCATATAGATGATAAAGTCAATCTAGGTAAGTATATTAAATACCAACAATGTTATCGGATACAAAAAAGAGCACTAGTGAATAAATAATAAAAACACATAAGTAAATAGTGAAAAAACACAAATGAATATAAATTCAGTGATCTTGCTCCAAAAAGATCAAATACATCATAACTCAAAAAAATTCTTTCCATAAAAGGTAATAAAATAAAATAAAAATAGTGAAAGTGAATTGTGTCCATTCATAAAAAATTCAGTGAAGATACTCCAATCGCATGAAGAGGGATCAGGTATCCACAGTTCGTTTAGCACAGGCCCATATAGATGAGAAGGGAGAGAGAAGTGTGAAGGAGAATCTCAACAACCGGTGACTTCAAGAGATAATAAGGATGGACCCTTACCAGACACGGTGGACTTCCTTAATAGCAAGGTCTTGTGAGCATACAGATACAGCCCTCTGCAGGGTCAGATGGATGACGGCGTCTGGATCCTCGTTTCAACAGAAGGTGGTCTCAGCGTGTCAGTTTGGAAAGAAGCACTCGCTGGCTACTCTTCAATAGCACTACTGCTACAGGTACTGGACCCTCAACCACCAGCTCCTCCAGCAATCAAACAATAAACTTCTGGTCTACCGAGCCTTACTGTGTCCATAGACTTATCAGTCCTTGGTCTTGTAGTAAGCTTACTACAAGACCAAGGACTGGTCAGTCTATGGACACAGTAAGGCTCAGTAGAGCAGAAGTTTATTGTTTGATTGGGATCCATCCTTATTATCTCTTGAAGTCACCGGTTGTTGAGATTCTCCTTCACACTTCTCTCTCCCTTCTCATCTATATGGGCCTGTCCTGTGCTAAACGAACTGTGGATACGTGATCCCTCTTCATGCGATTGGAGTATCTTCACTGAATTTTTTATGAATGGACACAATTCACTTTCACTATTTTTATTTTATTTTATTACCTTTTATGGAAAGAATTTTTTTGAGTTATGATGTATTTGATCTTTTTGGAGCAAGATCACTGAATTTATATTCATTTGTGCTTTTTCACTATTTACTCATGTGTTTTTATTATTTATTCACTAGTGCTCTTTTTTGTATCCGATAAGATGTTCTGGGACCGAGTCGGTTTTTATGCGTGCAGAAAGTGTAAATCTTGTCAGCAAGTTTCCACGCACCTGAGAGGATTAACTCGTTTTACCTCAACGGCCAATGGTAAGGAATTCCAGATTAAAGAATTAATTTCATGCTTGTCAACGCATGTAGTATACGCATTGGAATGTCCGTGCGGCTTGATGTATATTGGCCGTACGAAAAGGACTTTAGGTAAACGGTTGTCAGAGCATATATATAACATCCTGATAGGATATAAAGAGCACAGCGTATCACTACATTTTAGAGAGAAGCACAATAGGAACCCAGAAGGCCTGAAATTTTGGGGTATAGACAAAGTACACCCCAATCGGAGAGGAGCTAATATGGTCAGGGAGATATCTAGGCGTGAATCATTGTGAATATTTTGAACTAACACACTTAGCCCAAATGGACTGAATATTGAACTTGACCTAAACTGCTTCATTAGCAATTATTAATCTGCTTGTATTTATTATTTTGCTCTTATTATTCACTATTTCTGGTTCCTATGGTACATTTTGGTTTTATATATTATTTTATTTTATTATTTTTTAAATGTTTGATTACCAGCATGCTGGAAAATTTATGAGAAGTTTGTAGTTTTTATATCTGGGGTTGGTACCCCGGCTCTGGAATGAATATAGTAATTACACCCCTTGAAACTTTTCTGGTTTTTATATTGTATTTCATTTTTTAATGCTTAATTACCAGCATGCTGGAAGAGTTATGAGAATTTATGTCGTTTGACTTGTATTTCATATCTGGGGTCGGTATCCCGGCTCTGAAATGAATATCTTACTTACACCCCTTGAATTGGTGTATGATTAGCCAAATGATCGATTGTCCAGCATGCTGAAAAATTTATATGGTTTTTCAATATTTATTCTACATAACTTATTTTTGGAATGATATGCCAGTCTTGTAAAGGATGAAGCATGCATCGCTCCAGTTTTTGATTTCAGAAGTTAATCCAACCTGATTGAATGATTGTTATTGACAGTGGATAGTTTCTATTCATGCGGACTGTTAGCCGTTCTTTATTCTATGGTTACTATTATGAGGGCATTCTTGTGCCAGTGTTTAATTTTGGTCTGTTTATAGGCTTTTCATTTACCAATTGTTTACATATAAGCATGGTCCTTTAAGAATGCGAAAAGTTTCTCTATGAAGATGGTTCAGGATACTGGCCAATTTTATAGTGGTTTTAAATGTGAGTTTTTAAACCAAATGTTTACAAAAAATGATGTGCTTTGATTCCATGAATAATGTTCCAAGATAAAGTTGGGTTTTAGAGTTCTATGGCCCTTGTTAGTATTGCTTTATGATTATATGATTGCCTAATTTTTATATGACATACTGTGAATTCTCTGAAGCATGTGTAATGATTAGCCTCATAATAAGATGCTAATGGGAAGTGAACATCCGGAGATGGATGGGATGGTGCATCCCAGCTGTTCACTCTACACAGAGGGCGGGTACTATCCCGTTGGCTCCCGTGGTGATGACGCTGCAGGAGCCCGCCTCCCATGCTATTTAAACTGTAGAGTCGTGTTGCGTGGCCATGCCCTCTGAAGACGGAACCCCGAAACGCGTCAGGGCGTGACCACGCGACCTACCAGCTAGAGACAAGCATAAGTTCCGACCAGCGGTGAGCTGATGCTGTACAAGTCAAAGCTGTTTTTTTACTTCTATTATGTAAGTGCAATTGCTTAAGGGGGGAATCTCTGTGGGTTTGTTATAAATAAACTGTTTTACACTATGGAGAGCCTCCCCTTCTATTTTTTCTACATGTTAATACATGATCTTGACTGAGGAGGACTGAGGGAATCTGGAGGTGGAGGAGCTGATCCTTGAGAGAAAAGGAGCTGACAGGCTTGTCTTTGTCTTACCTCTGGAGGACTGAGGGAATCTGGAGGTGGAGGAGCTGATCCTTGAGAGAAAAGGAGCTGACAGGCTTGTCTTTGTCTTACCTCTGGTAAGCTCACATCCATAAGGGTTGTTCACGCGGTGATGTGGTGATGGTCTAGTTGTTGCACTCCAGAAGAAATATATTCTCTAATTATGATCACTGTCCTCTTCATGCAATGCACTATTCATGTTACCTTTGAGTCTGACATAATCAGTGTGTTTTTGCACTGCTCTGTGTTTTTTATGAACTATCTATTTGGGACTGTGGGTTCTCATACATAGCATTGGACTCTTTATATATATACCTATAGATATATTTTTCATATGTTTTATGAACATCTACCTCATGTCTACTCTCACCCTCTTGTGAGTTTATATATTTCACTGTTAAAGCTCAGTATTAGCGCTGTTAATACTTCCTTCTTATAAGAGAGTATATTGTGCTGTATCATTGTATCCGATAACATTATTGGTATTTAATATACTTACCTAGATTGACTTTATCATCTAGATATAATTCACTTACACATATTAGTCACTGGATTGCAAGCACACTTAGTATATACGTCCTAGTTTATTACACCAATATTAGTGTTTTTTGTTGCAGCTGCAATTTAGGTGTTTTAATAGCTCTTTAGCGCGGTTTCTTTTCTCTTTATTTTTTTCATATACATTGATCATCTTTTACAACCTTTGGCCCAAAATCTTCCATCATATAGCCATGACAGAATTCATCTATTACAGATGTCCATTTTTTTTCTTGGGAATCCATGTATCTATGGCTCTAACTAGATGGGAGCCCACTTTAAACATCAATACCCCATGAGGTTGGATTGAGAGTAGTAGCACACTTCTTGGAAGATGACCCCCTACTAATCCCACAACAGGCCAATTTTATTTCAGAGGTCACTGAGTACTGTCTGACCCATAATTACTTTGAATTTGATAAAGATTACTATCTGCAGACCCAGGGAACTGTTATGGGAGCTTTAATTTCCCCCCCAGTTATGCCATTTTGGCTATGGGTCTTGGGAACAGCTATTTATATGGCACAACAACCCCTTTGCAGCACACATCATTTTCTATGAATCATATATAGATGATATTGTCATCATCTGGGATGGCCCCACCACCACTGTGAATAGTTTTGTAAAGCTTTGTAACACCAACAGTATGGGATTGTCCTTGACTTTGGTGTGTGACCCTGACAAATTGGCCTTTTTGGATTTGGAGTTGTACCACATATGCCCAGAACTAGGGATGCAATGATACCAGTATTGGTGCCGATACCGAGTATTGTCACGAGTACTCGTACTTGTGAAAATGCTCCCAATACCTGAAACTGATACTTTGTGGTGTGATTTGCGTCCATACAAAGTGAATGCACGCAAATCGCACTGCAAATAAGCACATGCAATTTGAACAGGAATGCAGTGTGATTCCTGTCTGAATTGCATGTGGTTTCCCACACTGCTCCTGTGTGAACCCTGGCTGAAATCACTATGACAAGCCTGGTTACACACAGGAGCGGTGGGGAAACCGCATGCGATTTGGACAGGAATTGCACCACATTCTTGTCCAAATCGCATGCAATTTTTTGCAGTGCGATTTGCGCACATCCATTTTGTATGGACGCAAATTGCACTGCAAAGTATCAGCGAGTATTCTACCCAGAACTACACCAAACCTAAGGCTGGCAACTCCTACCTCTACTATCATAGCTGCCACCATCCCCGTTGGATACAAAATATACCCAAAAACCAATTGTGTTGCTTGAAACACAACTGTACCCACAAACAAGACTACATCTCCCATGGTTATATGTTAAGGGTTACATTTCAGGACAAGGGTTACCTGGATACACTTGTTGAAGATGCCTTCCTCCATTATCGTGATCAGGAGGTCCATACCAATACCATACAAACCCTATAGTCAGATCACAACCTCCCAGGTTTACAACTCAATTTTACACCCAGTTTAGCCAGATGGAGCACATATTGCAAAAACATTGGTCCATTCTACTCGAGGTTCCTCACCTGGAAGCATCCCTGACAAATAAACCAAAGGTCTCCTATAGACGGGCTAGAAACATTAGGATCAAACTTGCTCCTAGCAGGTTCAAACACAATTCCACCAATGTGATCCATTCTCTTACTTTTTTTGCCCTAAAAGGCATGTATAAGTGCCGGAAACCAGATGCCCCACGTGTAAACATTTTTTAATAATCTGTAAGCTGAAATGGAGGGTCCCACCATAACTTCACCTTGTACTCCTCCAACCAGTTAATTAGCCCCACACTTGAGAACCAGGTCCCTTGATAGTTTATTCCTAAAAAGTTTTCAGTCACTCTCTAAGTTCCAATATTCTTGTGATAATTGTTTATTTGGATATATAGATTGAATTATCTTTCTGTAGTTAATTGTTTCCTCCTAGTCTAGAAGAATAATTCTTAGTAGTGCTGTACATAGTACGGTATGATTATGCATAATATCTAGTGTGTTCATAGTTAATGAGCCGCAATTAACTATATCTATCTATCTATTTAATTATACAGAACCCTAAAGGTCTGATTGTATTCATCAATGTTGATTTTTACACAACAACCAGTAAGTACAATAGTTAGCACATACATGTAGATACATTTTTTTAATGTGTATGATCTTTTTCTGATATTTTAATATGTACTTCCCATACATTTTATGGAGTTTTTAGCTCTAATGTCTGCTTTTTAAAGATGTCAGCACTGTAAACAGTTTTTGTATGTTAGGGTGCCCCTTTAAAAGGTTTGTAATTCCATTTCCTACCCATGATATCCAGGTCCAGCCCATATATACCACACTTAAGATGGCTCCCCTTATGGCCTGATTAGGGAGCACACATGCTTAAAACACGTGTCACATCTGAGGCTTGACATCATCTCCTCGCTCATCGTGTCTCCGTGTCTACCAGGAAGTGCTGGAATCCACCAGCGTGGCTGTCCGTGATCTACCATATGACACATACACAGCAAGACTGCTGCAGAGCTGCCCAGCAGGATTTACTGTTCCCACAAGATGGTAATTTCTTGTTGCACTTGGAGGGCGCTTTTCCCTTTCTCAGTAAAATAAAATTGAAACTTACTATAGCTCCAGCTGCTCCGGAAAGCCCATTAGCACCTCTTGCACCCTGAAATGAAATACAGAACTTTTAAAAAAAACATAATTATCTACAGTAAACACATGTTTATTTTTTTTTTCTAACACATCTATATGTATTGAATTACTGTAGAGGTTTTTATTTTTGTCTTTACCCTAATGTCATTACTGCATCTTATTGCCACTATACAAGGATTGTGAAATATTTGCCTTTATTTTTCAAAACTTTAGATTTCAATTAAACATATTTTGCTACCTTCAGTAATACAGTACCTGTGTGTAATATGATTAAGAATTTTTTACCAATAAGTAGTGATTTAAAGTATAAGGCAGGCAAAATGCAACTTACAGGTGTACCTTGAGGTCCCATACGTCCTCTCTCACCAGGCATTCCCCTTGGTCCCTTTATGCATGAAAAGAAAATAATTTGCTTAGAAAAAAATTGTATAATGAGAGAAAAAATTACAAAGCTTATGGAAAATTAAAAACATCAAGAACAGTTCATTATTACAACAAGGGTACCTAAGAAAAAAATGCTGATCTTGGCTTTAAATTCAATCTTTCGAGTTTATAATCTGTGGCAGAGCAAGGCTCTGTCCCTATGAAAATGGGGTTAAAGTGGACACAGAGTCTGCATATTGGCTGAGTGCAGAGCTACAGAGTGTAAATTTGAAACGGAGAAAACTGCTTTGGCAGTTTTCTCCAGGTTTTGCTAGTTCCTTATGGGGCTCTGTAATTCGGAGATCCTTCAGAGTCTTGGGTGGGACGGGATCTCCAACCCTGTGTCCGGGTCTTGTGGACAGCCAGCAGGGTGTGTGCTCAGGTGCACACAGCCCATATAACGAGGGCTGGTGAGATCAGAGAGAGTGGAGGAAGGTGGAGTTGGAGCAGTGGCTGCTAGTAAGTGTCTCTGTGTGAGAATAGATGCTGTGTGCGTTGAAGGGCTTCAAAGCTGTGTGCGTCTAGGGAGCCAGAAGCTGTGTGCGTTAAAGCTCTTGAAGCTGTGTGTGACCAAGGAGCCTAAGACTGTGTGCATCCAAGCAGCTTGTTTGAGGGGCCTGTTCCCTATAGCAGCATTACTGCTGAAGAGTAGCCAGGTGGGCTAGCATTTTCATTTGGATTTTGTGTGTTTAATTGAAGCTTGGACCCCTGCGTGGGATTCCTGGATAGACGTTTGTATTTCCCTTTAATAAACTTGGGCTACCAAGCCCTTAACTATAAATGCCTCTCTGATGTGGACTCACTGCACCTAAACGCATCTATCCACTTGAGCTTGAACAATCCCCAATGTCACAGATCTTTTAGACTGTAACCAGAAGTTCTTCCTAGTGGCACTTTGATTAACCACTTGAGGTCCGGGCCATAGCCAAATGACGGCTACAGCACGGACCTCAATTTCCGGGAGGCCGTCATAGGACATCCTCCCCTTTCCTCGTTCCCTGTGCGCGCTCATGAGCGTGCATCTGGGAAATTCTGTGCTGGCAGTGTCCCCTTGGACACAGCCAGTCACAGATCGCTGTAAATGGCCAATCACAGTGGCCGTTTACAGCACGATCGGCGGTGCCAATGAGAGATGATCTCAAATGTAAACATATGAGATCATCTCTAATTGCCGGCTCTCTCTCCTCACACAGAGACTGCATGTGAGGAGAGAGAGGATATCTGCAGTGATCTGTGCCTTCAGTGCTCCAGTGAGTGAAAAAATTTTTTTACAGTGATAAAAAAGTGCCCAAACAGTGCCCCATCAGTACAGTCCTATTTGGGATCTGTGCCAATCTGTGCCCACCTGTGCCCACCTGTGTCAATCTGTGCCATTGGTGATCAGTGTCCAGACATCTGTGCACATCTTTGCAATCAGTGCCCACCTGTGCCACCTCATCGGTGCCCACCTGTGACAATCAGTACCCATCTGTGCCGCCTCATCAGTGCACATCTGTGCAATTAGTGTCCATATGTGCCGCCTCATCAGTGTCCATATGTGCCGCCTCATCAGTGTCCATATGTGCCGCCTCATCAGTGTTCATATGTGCCGCCTCATCAGTTCCCATCTGTGTCGCCTCATCAGTGCCCATCTGTGCCACCTCAGTGCCCATCTGTGCCACCTCATCAGTGCATATCTGTGCCATAAATCAGTGCCCATCTGTGCCGCCTCATTAGTGCACATCTGTGCAATCAGTGCCCATCTGTGCAGCTTAATCAGTGCCCATCTGTGCAGCTTCATCAGTGCCCATCTGTGCCACCTCATCAGTGCACATCTGTGTAATCCGTGCACATCTGTGCCGCCTCATCAGTGCACATCTGTGCAGCCTCATCAGTGCCGCCTCATCAGTGCACATCTGTTCCACCTCATCAGTGCCCCTCTGTGCCACCTCATCAGTGCCACCTCAGTGCCCATCTGTGCTCATCAGTGCCACCTCATCAGTGCAGGCTTAGCACACACCTGTGTAGTCACATCACCACCAGCAACCATGTCCAAAAGAGGCTTTTCCACCGAGGAGGCATACCAGATACTTTCCCAGGCCGATGAGAGCAACAGGGAGCTCTCTTGTTCGGATTCCATTTCAAACTCCGATTCTGAGTCGGACGTAAATTATGAGCCAGTACTCAGTAGTGGAACACTGTGTGACTCAGAAGAAGAAGATATTTGGCTCGCCAAACGAAGGCATTCTGGTGAGGAGGCAGTGCCATCCACCAGTGCCCATGCTGTTTTTATCAATGAACTCTTATGTGTATTGTCGGACCGACAAGTCATTAATAGCTGCAAGAAGTTTTAAATTTCTTTTTTTCCTTTTGAAATTTAATTTTGCTGTCAGACTGTTCTAAACATGGGAAACATGCGCCCCTTTACAGGCACACTATAGACACCCCCCAGGTACGAAATTTAAAGGAATATTATACTTTTATTGTTTGACTTTAAGCATTATTAAAATCACTGCTCCCGAAAAAACTGAAGTTTTTAAAACTTTTTTTTGCACCCAGGTCCCCAAACACTTTTTATGACAATAACTTGCATATAAGCCTTCAAAATTAGCACTTTTGATTATTTATGTTCGTGTCCCATAGACTTTAACGGTGTTCGCGTGTTCGAACAAATTTTTTTCGCCTGTTCGCAAGTTCTGCTGCAAACCGAACCGGGGGGTGTTCGGCTCATCCCTACTCAGGAGGAGTAGCAGAATGTATTTTAGGGTGTCATTTTTGCTATCTAAATGCTATGTGTTGGAGATATCTTATAAACGGACAACTTTGTGTAAAAAAAAAAAAATGCGTTTTCATTTTTTCCCCACATTTTCCAAAAACTTCTGGAAAAAAATAAACCATTCAAAAGACTCAGTAGGCCTCATAGATTATACTTTGGAGTGTTAGCTTTCCAAAATGGGGTCATTTTGTGGGTGTTTCAATTGTCCTGGTGCTCCAGGGCCTTCAAAAGTGTAATAGGTGGTTGAGAAATGAGATGTGTAATTTACTGTATGCTCCTAGAACACCTGATAGTGCTCCCTGCATGTTTGGCCTCTGTATGTGGCCAGGCAGTGAAAAAGTCCCACACATGTGATATCGTTATACTCAGGAGGAGGAGCAGAATGTATTTTGGGGTGTCATTTGTTGTAAGACATGCCATGTGAGAGAAATAAGCTAGTACAATGACAATTTTGTGAAAAAAAAAATAAATAAATAAAAAATCTTAATATTGCAAAGAATTGTGGGAAAAAAATACAACTTCAAATAACTCACCATGCCTCTTACTAAATACCTTGAAATGTCTACTTTCCAATAAGGGGGCATTTGTACTTTCCTGGCTTGTTAGGGTCTCAAGAAATGAGATAGGCCACCAGCACCTCAGATGTGATACATTTTTTATGATTTGCACCATAGCTTGTAGACTCTAAAACTTTCACACAGACCAAATAATTTCCACGAATTTTGGGTTATTTTTACCAAAGATATGTAGCAGTATAAATTGTGGCCAAAATTTATGAAGAAAAATTACTAATTTGCAAAATTTTGTCACAGAAATGAAGAAAAATGTGTGTTTTTTTTTTTCAACATTTTCTTTTTTCATTTATAGCGCACAAAATAAAAAACCCAGAGGTGATCAAATATCACCAAAAGAAAGCTCTATTTGCATGGAAAAAAGGACAAAAAAAACATTTGGGTACAGTGTTGAATGACAGAGTAATTGTCATTCAAAGTGTGAGAGCACCGAAAGCTGAAAATTGGTCTGGACAGGAGGGGGGTTTAAGTGCCTAGTAAGCAAGTGGTTAAGTTAAATTTATTTTTAAAATATATTTATCTATTTTATACATATAAAATATATATCCTACATCATTGTTCTTAACCGGCTCTCTGATAGTGGCAACAGTGGCCCATGCCTATGCAAATGTGGCAGGGCCACTTGTACTTTTAAATAGGAGGGCATGTTATAAGGTGACAACACAGGAGCATTACTGGTAGGCACTTGCCACCCCATAACAGGAAGTGCCTGAACAGGGACCTTTGTGACTGGATAATCAAGTATACATTTTTTGAGCTACAGATTTTTTCAATTGGAATCAACTTTTGAGATTAACATGTTAAAGATTTTTGTTTTTTAGATATATATTTAATAAGTTGGCTATATAGAGATGGTGGGGGATTTAAAAATGTTGTTTATGCAAAATAGACAACTTGAAGTGCTTTACATTTAACAACACACAGACCATCTGATGAGAAGCAGTCACTGTTCAGCTGACAATTGTCTATCCTGCTCCTTTGCTACTTCATTCCACTTTTGTGGAGTTGGTGCCAACAGGGATGCCAATGGCTCAAATTTCTGAGCATCTTAGTAAACTATCAGATTTTTGGTAACAGAGAGGACCATAACTATACTTATATCTTTGACATTTCTTAATATATTTTATTGTAATGCAAAAGTTTAACAAAAAAGCAGACATATGTTGGTAACATACTGTAACTATTTACCTTCTGAGTCAATATTTGGCTGCTATTACATGCATTGTGAGTTTTTCTGAAGGTAAGTGCTACAAACTTTGTACATCCAGATCTGCAAGTTCTGTAGGTTTGGATAGGACTGTTGCTGAACTAAAATTTTTTTTGCCAGAGATAGTTAGTAGTACTGAAGTCAATGCTTTGACCAGGCCATTCTAGGATATTCAGGGATCTTATTTTTATACCACGGCAGTGTTGTTTTGCCTGTATTATTTAAGCCAATGTCATGCCAAGGGTGGAAGCAACATCTCATCTCAGATCTCTTGCACACTGAAATCAGTTTTGTTCTGTGACTGACCTGAATTTTGTTTCATCTATATTGTTCTCAGTCCTGAATAGCATCCCAGTTTGTGTCATTAAAAAGCATCCTCACATCAGGATGTTACTGCTACCAAGCTTCACCTTGCAGTTCTAGCTTTCTGACATTCAAAACATTTGGTGCTAAGGCCAAAAAACGGTCTTGTCCTCATTAGACAGAAGAACATTATCTTAAACGTTTCTATGTCTCCTACTTGTGTTTTGACAAATTCCAAATATAACTTCATTTAGGTATTACCAGCAAAGCTTTTCCTCTTCCCAGTCTTCACATCGATGGTTTCTCCCTTCTCAGCTGGGGATCTGTGCAGCTTCTTCAGAATTACCATCTACCTCTTGTTTGCTGTTCTGATGACCTCTTTACCTAGTAGGTATTGTTCTCTAGGCAGAGTTAGCATTGTGCCATATTGTTTTTAGCTAATGGATTTGATGGTGCACTCAGGATGTTCAAAGTGTGGGATTTTTTTTTTTAATTATCACTGGGTGGTGCTTTTCTAGAACTTTATCTAATACTTTAGTTACTCACAGGAACATTTAATTAATTCTGTAACTTCTGAAAGCATTTAGATAAACCAGAATGTATTTGTGGATTTTACAGCAAACGGGCAAATGTTTATTTAATTTGGACTCCTCAGTGTTATATTTGCAAAGCATTAGAAAAACTACGTAGATTTTTTTTTTTTTTTTTTTTTTTTACGTTTCATGTAGATTAGTGATATGAAACTAAAGCCATTTTTAATTCAAGCTTTAATGCTGCAAACCTGGAAAAGTCCTGGAGATGGGAATATTTCTGCTAAGCGTTGCAGAGCAAAGGTCAGTGCTTGAAAACTAACCATAACTATAATATTAATGCTGATTAGTATTTGAGTGCAGCTTTAATAAAAAATAAAAGAAGTTGTTAAGTTCATTGGCATTCATACTGGGTGCTGACTTACCGAAGGGCCATTGGTACCCATTGGACCAGTAGGACCAGATTCTCCCTACAAGAAAAAGAGTTTAAATGAAATAATTATACTACTACTGCTACTACTACTACTACTACTACTACTATTATCAATAATAATAATTTAGGTTGTAGCCTAAACAATAATTTGCATTTAGTATTATTAAATACTAAATAAACTAAAATAAACATATAACATTCAGGCCTATAATAGTTCACAATGTTTAAACCAATAGTGTACAAGAAGATGATATTGGTTGAATCCTAGTAAGCAGTTAAAAACAAGAGGAAAGAAACATTAAAATGTATGTCAGGGCAAAAATAAAATTATGCAGTACATTTATGCAGTACATGCATATTTGCCTATTGTTTATCCCTTTAAAGACTCTGCAAGTACAGAAAAATACCTGTTGTTCTGCTGTAAATGCACTCAACTCCTAAGTCCTTTGTTGACTGACATCACACTTTTTGTGGACTGAGAGGTGGCAGCTCTCTCACTGTCTTTTACTAATTGAGTCACCCTGCGACTCTCTGATCTGCACAACATAAAGGCTAACTGTTCGGATGTAGATAATAAGATTTCGGTAGGTTGAAAAGGCTCTTTTTGTTGACACAGGAAGTGTTCAGAGGACACAGGGCAGCTTTGAATTTCTGACAAGATCAACAGATTGTTTTGCACTTGAAACAATACAGAAAAATGGATCTAAATGTTTATTTAACAAACTAAAAGGAAGCAATTAAGGGCACTTTCACACTGGCATCGCCAGGGCATCGGCGGTAAAGTGCCATTATTTTTAACATCGCTTTACTGTCGTTTTCGCAGCGTTTTTCGGCCGCTAGCTGGGCGCTTTTAACACCCACTAGCGGCCAAAAAAGGGTTAAAACCACCTGCAATTGGCAGTGCTGCCCATTGATTTCAATGGACAGAGGCGCTTTAGGAGCGGTGTATTTTGACGTCCTGCCAGCGCAGCGCCCCAGTGTGAAAGCACTCGGGCTTTCACACTGGGATTGCAGCTGAGGCTTTTTTTAGGCACTTTACAGGCGCTATTTTTAGAAAAAGGCCTCTAGTGTGAAAGGGGTCTAAGAGAACTTTTATTGTTAGGTTTTACATACACTTTAAGTATAGTGGGTATCACAACACTAAGTGAACCTTTTTATTTAAAAAGCAATTACAGCAAATGAAATGTGCAGAAATATTACTGTATTATATGGTGATGTGAAGAAACTTGCCCTCCTATTGTATCCTGCTCTTCGCGGCACATCATATATCTTTGGGCTAAACTGTTAAAGTGGTAGTAAACTCTGTTACCTATACCTACAGGTAAGCCTAAAAAATAAATATCTCCTAAACTTGCACTGTTTAGGAGATATTCAGAGTGCATGCAGCTGGTGACGTCCCTGGCGCATGTGCTCTCAAGGTCTGGCATACAGCGCTGGACCTTCAGAGCCCGTGCCATAAATGGCGCCTCCCACACACATGCACGGGAGTGATGTCATCGCGCTCCCGGCCACTCATTGAGGAAGGAAGACCGGGGAAGATGTCAGCCGTCTCAGCAGTAACAATGCAGCGCTGGAGGGCTTCTTTCTAAGGTACAGTTCTCATAATGTGCTAGTGTGCGATGCATACTAGTACATTATGACATTGCCTTGCATAGTTACATAGTTACATAGTAGTTACATAGTAGGTGAGGTTGAAAAAAGACACAAGTCCATCAAGTCCAACCTATGTGTGTGATTATGTGTCAGTATTACATTACATATCCCTGTATATTGCGGTCATTCAGGTGATTATCTAATAGTTTCTTGAAGCTATCAATGCTCCCCACTGAGACCACCGCCTGTGGAAGGGAATTCCACATCCTTGCCGCTCTTACAGTAAAGAACCCTCTACGTAGTTTAAGGTTAAACCTCTTTTCTTCTAATTGTAATGAGTGGCCACGAGTCTTATTAAACTCTCTTCTGCGAAAAAGTTTTATCCCTACTGTGGGGTCACCGGTACAGTATTTGTAAATTGAAATCATATCCCCTCTCAAGCGTCTCTTCTCCAGAGAGAATAAGTTCAGTGCTCGCAACCTTTCCTCATAACTAAGATCCTCCAGACCCTTTATTAGCTTTGTTGCCCTTCTTTGTACTCGCTCCATTTCCAGTACGTCCCTCCTGAGGACTGGTGCCCAGAACAACATACTCCAGGTGCGGCCGGACCAGAGTCTTGTAGAGCGGGAGAATTATCGTTTTATCTCTGCAGTTGATCCCCCTTTTAATGCATGCCAATATTCTGTTTGCTTTATTAGCAGCAGCTTGGCATTGCATGCCATTGCTGAGCCTATCATCCACTAGGACCCCCAGGTCCTTTTCCATCCTAGATTCCCCCAGAGGTTCTCCCCCCAGTGTATAGATTGCATTCATATTTTTGCCACCCAAATGCATTATTTTACATTTTTCTACATTGAACCTCATTTGCCATGTAGTCGCCCACCCCATTAATTTGTTCAGGTCTTTTTGCAAGATTTCCACATCCTGCGGAGAAGTTATAGCCCTGCTTAGCTTAGTATCGTCTGCAAATACAGAGATTGAACTGTTTATCCCATCCTCCAGGTCGTTTATGAACAAATTAAATAGGATTGGTCCCAGCACAGAACCCTGGGGAACCCCACTACCCACCCCTGACCATTCTGAGTACTCCCCATTTATCACCACCCTCTGAACACACCCTTGTAGCCAGTTTTCAATCCATGTACTCACCCTATGGTCCATGCCAACGCACCTTATTTTGTACAGTAAACGGTTATGGGGAACTGTGTCAAATGCTTTCACAAAATCCAGATACACCACGTCTACGGGCCTTCCTTTATCTAGATGGCAACTCACCTCCTCATAGAAGGTTAATAGATTGGTTTGGCAAGAACGATTCTTCATGAATCCATGCTGATTACTGATAATGATATCATTCTTATTATTAAAATCTTGTATATAGTCCCTTATCATCCCCTCCAAGAGTTTACATACTATTGATGTTAGGCTAACTGGTCTGTAATTCCCAGGGATGTTTTTTGGGCCCTTTTTAAATATTGGTGCTACATTGGCTTTTCTCCAATCAGCTGGTACCATTCCAGTCAATAGACTGTCTGTAAAAATTAGGAACAACGGTCTGGCAATCACCTGACTGAGTTCCCTAAGTACCCTCAGATGCAAGCCATCTGGTCCCGGTGATTTATTAATGTTAAGTTTCTCAAGTCTAATTTTAATTCCGTCCTCTGTTAACCATGTAGGTGCTTCCTGTGTTGTGTCATGAGGATAAACACTGCAGTTTTGGTTACTGAAGCCCCCAGATTCACTCGTGAAGACTGAGGAGAAGAATAAATTCAATACCTTTGCCATCTCCCCATCCTTTGTAACCAGATGTCCTTCCTCATTCTTTATGGGGCCAATATGGTCTGTCCTCATTTTTTACTGTTTACATACTTAAAGAATTTCTTGGGATTTTTTTTGCTCTCTTCCGCTATGTGTCTTTCATGTTCTATCTTAGCCATCCTAATTGCACCCTTACATTTCTTATTGCATTCTTTATAAATTCTGAATGCTGAGGATGATCCCTCAACCTTGTATTTTTTGAAGGCCTTCTCCTTTGCTTTTATATGCATTTTTACATTGGAGTTAAGCCATCCAGGATGTTTGTTCGCTCTTTTAAATTTATTACCCAATGGGATACATTGGCTAATGCCCTTATTTAATATGCTCTTAAAGCAAACCCATCTCTCCTCCGTATTCTTTGTTCCTTGCAGGAGATTATTTTTTCTTAGGCAACTGCGGTTTACAACAGCTTAAAAGAGACATTCCTGATCATGTGACATGAGTAATCTGCCTCCTCCTTCTAAGGATGGCCATACATGGATCATTTTTTTTGATCAGCCAGCAGAAAACCTTTTAATGAATTCCCTCTTCCACACAAGTGAGGTGGTTGAAGGAATCCTCCCCACTGTGTTATTGCATTCTGACAGTGGGGAATCCTCCAATGATCAAAGGAAAATTTTCCAACAAGCTGGTTTGAGAGAAGTTTTGGATTGACTTCTCAGGATCAGCCATAGATAGATTGAAATTCATCCAATCCCTGCTGAACCAGCCAAATTTTGATCCATCTATACCCAGGTTAACTCTAGTTTATTTGTGTTATGAGTATGTGCCTTAGGTCTCAAAAACGAAAGAGGAACTATTATGCAGGCACAAAATACACTCAAGCAAAGCAAATACGGGGCATGCATGCACCACTCAGTAGAATATTGTTATTATATTTAACTAAAATAAGATTTTTAAAAGTTGTTTCCATTGTGTAAACTGTATTTATACCCATACATTTTCTAGATTTGGATAAAATGGTGAACGGTTAGGACCCCTTTCAGTTTCTACTGCTATCGAGAGCTCCATTAGAGAGGTTTCCCTTCAATTCCCCTTGGGATGGAAATGCAACAGTTTTAGTAAATATAAACTTCAAAATACCTTTACTCATCAGCAGTATATAGCATTCTTGTGACTTGTATCAGTGTCTGGTTAAAGCTTGTAGGATGAGTTTTCATTTTCCCCTGATCCACTGTCTGGACAGTGCTGATTAGCTCTGTGCTGATCACATGCATCCTCCCAAGAAAAAAAATCTCTAGCAATACACACCAAACTGAGCATGTGCAGCTTGTCCCCTAATGCTCGGTTCTATCTGGAGATGGTTTGGAGTCAGTTAAAGAAGGGGAGAATCAGTGAGACAGGATCCAAATGTTTTGGGAAATGTAAATGGCATTTGAATGGTACATTGAACTTAATTTTATTTGTTATGTCTTGTTGAGAGTAATAAGTGGTCACATATTACTCACCTCCCCTACTTGCGGCCACCTCGGGTGGGCAAGACCGTGACTAGTCTACGTTTTGGGAAGACGCACACAAGGAGGTGGCTTGCGTGGCAGTCGAACACAGTAGACGTTCCTTGCTTAAATGCTTGAATGTAGGCAAGGCACACTTGTCTTTGTACTCCTCATCTGTTTGCCACCACACACGCCTGACACCATCTGAACCCCCCCATACCAAAACCCACCTACTTGTATCCAGTGATAGACCAATCTTCCGGAACATATTATAAGGCCCAACCTACCTCATTAATGATGGGCTCTTTCTCTGACAGGGATAGCTAGGGAAGCGAGGCAACCTCACAGAGCCCTTATCACAAAACACGTGAGACTCAGGCAACCGGTCCTGCACAGACACGTGAGTCTCAGCCGGTCCCTCCCATCAAAGCCCCGACCAGAGTCATGCCGACCCTGTCGTGGTGCCCGGAGTCCTGCCTGACACGCATGCTGGGACAACTACGATCCCACCCCAACGGAATGTCACATTCCAGCAGTATGACTCACAAGCTGGGGGAATAATGGATTCCTTTGCGTCAATATTCGGCAACCCATTTGGTAGACCCCTTGTACGCCCCTCAACAGTCACCGCCCAGTACTCAATACCACCCAGGATATGGACCAAGGGTCCATCAAGACCTCAGACACACACCTCCACAGAACATGGGTGGAGCACCTAGGGTAATAACTGCGGCACAAGGGGTTCGCCTGATGTACATAACTTTCACCCCCTCTCAGGCTGCATCTCTTGTCACGAGCCTACCGGACCCTGAAAAGCAAACCATGCCATTTTACAGAAGGATTGCCCAAATCCAAAAGAGATATGTGGCCATGTGGTGGGATTTGGTGAGCCTGTGCGAGATAAAGGCAGGGGATGCTTACTGGCCAGTGATGGAGAAATGCTTTGATGAATATTATAGTGACAATAGCTATGACTCAGGATGTGACTTCGTGGCCCAATTAAAAAAATGGGCTCAAGAACGCTTGGCAGACCAGGCGACTACTATACAAGAGGTTGCACAGGACAAAGGCGAATCTGTTGAGAAATTTCACAATAGAATAACACAAATGTTTACTGATTTGGGTTTCAGCAAGCTGAACAGGGCACACACACACATGCTGGCTGTCGCATTTGTCTCAGGTCTCAGAGAACCAATCCAGAAGGGTCTGCTCCTTTCGCGCCCAGAGTATTGTGCCTTGAAACGTTGTTACTAGTGGCAAAAGGCCTAGAATCCGCACAAAGCAACAAAAAGGTAGCTCCTCTCATGATGGCCTCTGACACACCATATCTGCCCCACCAACACAAAATCCGCGTGTCTGCTATAACTGCGGAAGACCCGGCCACTTCAGAAGGGAATGCCGAAGTCCTTGGAAGTGCACCCACAGGCAACCAGACCCCAACTGTGGTCCACATGAAAACGCCCAATATCGGAGACATGCCACTCCTCCTCCTCCTCCTCCTCCCCCTCCAGTCCACATAAACCTTCTCCGCTAGGATTCTGGCAAGCCTGTGCCACCTACCCCTACCATGGTATCCTCTGGAGACACAGGAGGCCCTCTTGCAAAAATAACCCTCCCCATCGAGGGCCATCCTACCACTTTCCTTTGTGACACAGGCGCTGCCAGATCCGTGATTAGGGCAGAAGAACTACCCGATACATCGTTCCTATCAGACATTGATATAACCTGCATGGGGGTGGATGGAACACCCAGGAAAAACCCTCTTACCCGCCCTTTACAAGTTGGCAATTTTCCTGATCTACTAGCAAGATTTGTGGTCTCGTCCACATGCCCCTTAAATCTATTAGGGGCTGACGTCTTGTCCAGACTCCAGGCTTCTATTTCTTTCCAACCCGATGGTGGTGTTCTGGTCTCTTCACCGCTAACCATCGATGATGCCTCAGCACTGTGTTCCGTCCCCCTTTTATTATCCTTGGATGCACAAGGTGAGGCTGGAATCCCAAAAGAAGTCTTGGATCGAGTCCCTACATGTCTGTGGTCCACTGGGCCTGAAGAGGACATCTAAAAGTGCCACCAATCATGGTACATCTGAAGCCTGGGGACCCCTTGCCCAGAAGGCCACAGTAGCCCTTGAAGCCAGCTCAAGCTGCATCTATTTCAAAGCAAGTTGAGGCCCTTCTGTCAAATGGAGCTCTGGTACCCTGCACATCCCCATGCAACATGCCACTGTTCCCAGTGAAGAAACGAACGAGAAAGGAGAGACAGAAAAATACAGAATGGTACAAGACCTCAGGGCCGTCAACGAAGCTACTGTACTGGAAACACCTATCATGGCCAACCCACACACCTTGCTGGCAGGAATAACACCCACAGCAAAATACTTTAAAGTAGTAGACCTAGCGAATGCTTTCTTCAGTGTTCCCCTTGACCCCCATTGTCAGTTCCCGTTCGCTTTCACCCACGAGGGGCGGGGCTATACCTGGACTGTTATCCCGCAAGGGGCCCAGAACTCCCCCTCTCAATTTGCCAGAGCAATGGCCCTCATTCTGGACACCTGCATAAAATGACACCCTGACATTGTACTCCTCCAGTATGTAGATGACCTCCTGCTCTGTGCAGATACCCTTGAAGACGCCTCAATCTTCTCCGAAAGTCTCCTCCACTACCTGGCTGAGCAAGGATACAAGGCTTCAAAGCAAAAGGTCCAGTAGTGCAAAGAGAAGGTGGATTTCTATGTCACTGCATCTCCCAAGACACTCGACATCTCACTGAAGAAAGAGTTGTTGCAATCAAAGCCATCCCCTTGCCTCAAGGTTAAAAGTCCCTACATGCTTTCCTAGGATTAATCTCCTATTGCCGCTCCTGGATCCCGGGAGCCTCCCTCTTGATGCAACCTCTCTATGATGCCCTGAAATCTGATCCTTTCCTGCTTTCCCGAAAGGCAATGAACAATTTTGAAGTTCTGAAGGAGATCCTCTCCACGGCCCCCGCTTTGGGCCTCCCGGTCTATGGAAAAGACTTTCAAACTTTTTGTCTCAGAGAAATAAGGACATGCCACAGGAGTTTGGCTCAGGCCCATGGCATCAGGCTCAGACCCATTGGTTATTACTCCTGCCAATTGGACTTAGTGGCTAAGGGGGGAACCTCCTGTCTCAGAGCCGTCTTTGCAGCCCAAGCTCTTTTGGACAAGACTGCTGACCTCGTGTTGGGCCACCCTCTGATCCTCCTTGCCCCTCACGACATAACTGCCATACTGAACCAAATTCAGCCCAAGCACCTATCTTCAGCAAGACACCTCAAACGCCAGTGTGCCTCGCTTCTCCCCAATAACATCACTCTCCTCCAATGTGATACCCTCAACCCATCCACTCTACTTCCACTTCTTGAGGGGGGAGCCTCTTTGGAGAACGAAGACCCACATCTCACCGCTCATGACTGCTTCGAAGTGATGAAAATGGAAACATCTACCGACAGTCAGTGAAACAGTCCTTAAGAATCCTGACAGTTTTTGTGGATGGTTCTAGGTATGCAGACAATGCTGGACAATACTCACAGGCTATGCAGTTGCCACCGAAGATACAGTTCTTCAGGCTTCAGCATTACCCTCCTCCATGTCTGCCCAGGAAGCGGAATTCCAGACCCTAACTATGGCATGCAAATTGGCAGAAGGAAAAAGAGCCAACATCCATACAGACTCAAGATATGCGCTCAGCCTTGCCTGCAATTTCGGGGTCATCTGGAGAACCAGGGGGTTCCTAACAGCAGCAGGTACACCTGTAAAACATAGTTCAGCTATCAAGGACCTAATGGATGCCCTACTCCTCCCAGCACAGGTGGCTATACTTAAGGTGAAGGCACACGGCAAACTGAATTCCCAAGAGGCACGAGGCAATCACCTGGCAGATACCGCTGCAAAACAGGTGCCCCTGGAAGACGTCACCTCTGACGAAACGGCGTAGGGAGGATCGACGTGCTGACGTCACCACGATCCTTGCTGATCCCGGAAGATACGGGCAGCAGTGTGCAGCCGGCCGGCAACTGTTTATGCGATTCTATTTCTACTGCACTGTGAGTGTGATTCTTTTAACTTTTTTAAATAAAGTGTTTAAAACTTGTTACACTATGGGAGCCTTTGTTACTTATCTTTACATGACAAACGAGTGACCATTTGCCACACAGAGGATTCCCATCATAGAAGTCCATGAGTGTCACCTTCTCGGTCCACACCCGAGGCTGGGGTTACACAGCCACATGCCTGCTTGATCTCCCGAAAAGAGATCTAAGGAGTCGGTAAGGGGCCATCTTTTTACATAGGTGGAGGAGCTTTTCTGTCATCACTGAATCCCGGGTGATTTAACCATATGCCATACACCATTCGGATGCTCACCACTCTCTCCCTGGCATAAATCTTTCTCTTACATGAACTGAACACTTTTGTGCACTTTGCATTTTGGACTTTACGTTATTTATTAACAATTTTTCTTTGGTTACTATTGTGTGGGTCATATTATCACTGTTATAACTCACGTACAGAAATTTACATTGTACTCTTCAGGATGTATTCACTATTTCATTTGTTTTATGTCACTTATTGCAGTGCAGCCTTTTAATTTTGATTTGTAAAACAAGCTGCAAATGGAACGGGAGAAGTGGTCAGCAGAGTGAATGCACCCATCCTAGATGATCCACTGGACACCCCTGAAGAAAGTGTACATGATTCTACAAAACCCTCCTGTGAGCAGGACCCATCTCAAGGAGCAACAAGAAGCAGCTGGCAAAGAAGAGAAAGAAGTGTGGATCAAGAAGGGAGCTACAGAAACTGATGAGATCATGGAATTAAACAAGAGACCGTGTCTACCACGATCAATGTTTCCTGCAGTGGTACAGTGGGCCCACAGTGCCTCTCACCTCTCAAAAACCTTGATGAACTCTCTGATCAACAAATACTACTTGCCTCCAGGAATTACCTCACTTACCAACAACTTCTGCAAGTCATGCACCATCTGTGCTAAATGCAACCCGGGAAGAACGAAGAAGGTACCTCTGAAGCATCTAGCAAAGGCCCAGTACCCCTTCCAAAGGATCGACCACATCCAGATGCCAACGAGTGGCCGATATGAATATGCATTGATTATCATTTGCATGTTCTCCGGATAGCCTGAAGGCTATCCCGTTACCAACATGACGGCAAAGACCACGGCAAAAAGACTTCTAACAGAAATAGTGTGCAGATATGGCGTCCCAGAGGTTAGAGAGAGTGACCAGGGCCCGGCTTTCATGGCCTCAGTGACCAAAGAAATATGTACAGCTTTGGGAGTCACACTAGCTTTCCACACCCCATACCATCCTCAGAGCAGTGGGAAAGTGGAAAGATTAAATGGCACAATACCGGCCCCCTGGACCATTATCGACTTTCCTTGATGAGTTTTCTGCCTGGCTACCCTACTTTCTCTCTTCGGATATTCCCACAATCCTTCTCGGTGATTTCAACATCCCCGCTAATACAAACACTCCTGCTACTTCTAAACTTCTTAGTCTAACCTCTTCATTTGACCTGAAGCAATGGGTACAGGCTTCTACTCACTCTGATGGCAACACCCTTGACCTTGTATTCTCCTACCTATGCACTCCATGCAACTTCTCAAACAACCCTTTTCCTCTCTCCGACCACCACCTTATTAATTTCTCTCTCCCCCTGTCTTCCACCACCTTTCCCTCCAATCGCCTAACCATCACCCGTAGAAACTTTCGCAACTTCAACTCCTGTCTCCTCTATTCTGCTACTGACCACCTCTATGACAAAATCTCTCCCCTGTCCTGCCCCAACCAAGCCATGTCCATCTACAATAAATCTCTGTCCTCCACCCTGGACAAGCTCGCTCCCCTCACTACACGCAGAATCAGGCCTCGACCCCTACAACCCTGGCAAACAGATGACACTAAAATTCTCAAAAAACGTAGTCATGCTCTTGAGCGTCTGTGGCACAAGACTAAGTCTCTCAAAGATTTCAACCAATACAAATCTGCCCTCCAAATATACTATTCTTTCCTCCACACTGCCAAGCAAACCTATTTTACAACTCTTATTAACACTTTCTCATCCAATCCCCGTAAACTCTTCTCTACCTTCAACTCTCTACTTTGTCCTCCACCGCCTCCACCCACTGACTTACTCACTGCCCAGGAAATCGCTAATCACTTCAAAAACAAGATTGATACAATCCGTGATGAAATCTCCATTCTACAGGGTATCTCCCCCAGCTAAGACCCCATGTCAACAGGTACAACTGACACTCCCCCTATTGACACTCCCCCTGACACCCCATCCTACACTCTCTAACCCACATCTTCAATCTCTCCCTCACCTCTGGCATCTTCCCCGATGCTCTAAAACATGCACTGGTCACCCCCATACTCAAAAAGCCGTCCTTGGACCCTACCAATCTTAACAACCTACGCCCAATCTCCTTGCTCCCCTTTTCCTCTAAACCCCTTGAACGCCTGGTTTACAACCAACTGAGTGACCACCTCATTAAAAACAACCTTCTTGATCCCCTTCAATCTGGATTTCGCCCTCAACACTCCACAGAAACTGCTCTTTTAAAATTCACAAATGACCTACTAACTGCAAAAACCAACGGAGACTATTCTGTACTCCTACTTCTGGATCTTTCATCTGCCTTTGACACGGTTGACCACCCCCTCCTCCTCAAAAAACTTTACTCCCTCGGTCTCCGTGACTGTGCTCTTCAGTGGCTCTCATCCTACCTATCCCAACGCACCTTCAGTGTCACTTACAATTCTACTTCCTCCACTCCTCTTCCCTTCTCTGTCAGGGTCCCCCAAGGTTCTGTTCTTGGACCTCTTTTATTTTCAATCTACACCTCTTCCCTGGGTCAACTGATAGCCTCTCACGGCTTTCAATATAATTTCTATGCTGATGACACACTCCTTGACTACTGCAACTCACTCCTCATTGGCTTACCTTTAAATAGACTAAGCCCCCTTCAGTCCATCATGAATGCTGCTGCCAGACTCATCCACCTTACAAACCGCTCAGTGTCTGCTACCCCTCTCTGCCAATCCCTCCATTGACTACCACTCGCCCAACGAATTAAATTCAAAATACTAACAATAAGTTACAAAGCCATCCACAACTCTGCCCCCAGCTACATCACTAACCTAGTCTCAAAATACCAACCTAATTGCCATCTCCGTTCCTCCCAAGACCTCCTGCTCTCTAGCTCCCTCATCACCTCCTCCCATATCCGCCTCCAGGACTTCTCCCGAGCCTCACCCATCCTCTGGAATTCCCTACGCCAATCTGTCAGACTGTCTCCAACTTTATCCACTTTTAGGCGATCCCTGAAAACTTTCCTCTTCAGAGAAGCCTATCCTGCCTCCATCTAACAACTGCACTATTTTCTCCATTAGCTCATCCCCACAGCTATTACCCTTTGTATAACTTGACCCTCCCTCCTAGATTGTAAGCTCTAACGAGCAGGGCCCTCTGATTCCTCCTGTATTGAATTGTATTGTACTTGTACTGTCTGCCCTAATGTTGTAAAGCGCTGCGTAAACTGTCGGCGCTATATAAATCCTGTATAATAATAATAATAATAATAATAAGGTCTATAATGCTAAAAATGTCTCGGGAAACAGGAATGAGTCGGCCAGATAGCCTGCCCATTGGCAGTATCAGGATTGCGGTGTGTCATATAAAAAAATAGAAGGGATGCCCATAGTGTAAGATCGTTTAAAAAAGTTTATTCAAAACAAGCAGAGAGGTACTCACTTTTTAAAAGCATGTAGTAAGCGAAAAGAGACAAAAAACTCGGTTAACCATCAGCTGTTCAGTGTTGTTTGGGAAGCACAGATTAGGCCACGCCCTATACGTTTCGTCATTGGACGTCTACGGGAGCGTGACCTCTGCTGTGCCTCCCAGAGGTCACGCTCCCGTAGACGTTCAATAACGAAATGCATAGGGCGTGGCCTAATCTGTGCTTCCCAAACAACACTGAACAGCTGATGGTTAACCGAGTTTTTTGTCTCTTTTCGCTTACTACATGCTTTTAAAAAGTGAGTACCTCTCTGCTTGTTTTGAATAAACTTTTTTAAACGATCTTACACTATGGGCATCCCTTCTATTTTTTTATATGACACACCGCGATCCTGATACTGCCAGAGGTTGCTGCACAGTGGCATAGACTGTGATTGCCTGATACCCCAGTAGGGGTGAAGTGAGCTGGTGAGTTGCTGCTGAATTAAGTTGTTCCGGAACAAAAGGACTTTTTATATATATATATTTGATTGCACAAGTGCACTTTATCAGATTGAATTTGCATATATTGTATTCCAATCACCTCACTCCCCTTTTTTCCCCTCCCCCCCTCACCTTTTTGCCTTCAGGTTTGCCGTAGGTTTTTTCTACACTGGGAATAATATTCCATACATAATAGGATACTTGACACGTATGATCTAAATAGGAGCACCATGTATGGTTTTTGATTTTTACACTGTTTTCATGAACTGTATATAGCACATACATAGGATACAAAAAAGCTCTCTTAAAGGAACAGCACCATACCCTTCTCTCAAACCAACTAATCTAGCCGTCCCCATATATATGGTGACTGCATGTTGGGAGGCAGCAGTTCCAAACTGGTTATAATTACATCTCCACTGCGCGGGTTTACTATTATTTTTTCCATAGCCTGCCCATTGCCTTATTAAGTGTTAGGTACACTCCAAGGGGAAACCATGATCTGTCACCCTATGAGATGATATTTGGCTCAGCCCCCAGATTGGGTTGTTACTTCCCACAACAGTTACAGCTCCAGTCTGATGTGTTGACTGATTTATGTGACTGCTTTTATCTAGAGAGTTAACCCGTATCCATTCGCAGGTATTTTCTTCCATTCTAGATCCTGAGCTAGATACAGGAACACACAAGCTGGTCCCCGGTGACTGGGTCCTGATAAAGAAGTTTGTGAGAAAGCACACCCTTGAACCCAGATATGATGGTCCTTTCCAGGTTCTCCTAACAATCGCCATATCAGTCAAGGTGGCCGGGAAGAGCTTGTGGATACACGCCTCCCACTGCAAGAAGGTCCCTGTACCCGATAAAGAGGCCGAGGGGACCAAACCATGATCTTGTATATCCTTTTCATTATGATTATTGTTCAGGCACAGGAGGTAGCCACCAGGCAGAAAGATGGTATAACACAATTCTGGTAAAACTCTTCTAACACACATGTAGCTGCCTTCGTATTTGACTACTGCATTATAGTCTCCTGCCCTCAAGTTGCCTGGCAATGTTACATGTATGAGGACACCGACCACATAGGTCCTAGGTCCAGGTCGTCCACATAAATATGTGTCATGGGTGACTACTGGGGCGACAACTGTGACTACTGGGGATCCATGGGATAGAATACAGGGGATGACTGGGGGTATAGGCCACAGAGTGCTCTGGACAAGAAAGATACAAATGGGAAATCCCTACTTAACAGATTGACCTTACTAAAGACAGGTACATGTTTAAATAGTGGGAGGACAGGACACAGCATGGAATTCACCTTGACCATAGAAAATCCCAGCCCTACAGATGCTGGTACATATGTCCTGGGAACATGGTTGGTGTGGAGCACAGGAGGAATGACAGGGAAGTTCCAACTTAAAGACATGTATAATTCCCCAGACTGGCAGCCCCCTCGGCCCATAGCTAACCCCCTGAGGCCCCATATACAGAAGTTAGGGGACATGGTGGCCATAGTAGACCCTACCTTCGAGGACACTATGGCCGCAGAGACCGGGTTCTCAGATGTCAAACTGTGGCTCGAGCGGATGAGGTACAGTGCAGGGAAACACAGTAAAACCAATTGTTATGTGTGGGGGGGGCTAGACTTCATTTGGGAACAGTACCCCTAAACATACCCCCAGAACATGAGACATGTTTTCTCAGCCTATTTACCAACTCAACCACTAACCACTCCCTATGTGAACAATGGAAGAGGGAGTATCCTATAGTCTCCAAGACCCCCCAGCCAGGAGAGGGTATCCCCATATATCCATGCAATTACACATGTTATGGACGATACCAGGGAGTGGGGAAACCTCTTGGGAACTACACCACAGGTTACTGTGGATCTTATAGTGAGGTGTCAGCAGATCTGGTGCAAAATCAAACCCAGTCTTTGGGAGACGTGTGCTAGGTCTGCAGAGGCATGAAGATCAGGAGTAGGATGACAGGACTGTGGACAAGGGAATGTGCACTGGCTAAGGCCATAATGCCTCTGCATATTTTCTCAGAAACCCCAGAACCAGGAACAAACAGCACACTTAGGCCTAACAGGAGACGTAGGAGTGCCCCAGCGGGAAGCTTGGACCCTCATGTATACATAGATGCTATAGGAGTCCCAAGGGGAGTCCCAGATGAGTTCAAAGCAAGAGACCAAGTAGCAGCGGGATTTGAGTCTCTAGTCCCCATTATCGGTGTATACAAGAATGTAGATTGGATAAATTACATCTACTATAACCAACAAAGGTTTGTAAACTACACCAAGTCTTCACATGCATACTCATATGAATAATGTATATTACCATTTCTCTTTGTTTTGCATTTATATTTAAACTGTCAGTTAATTATAGACACATGATTGATTCTCTTACGTACCCCCCGAAGAAGGAGATGAAAAAACTCCGAAATGCGTTTGGTGAACCATAAGACAACAGTATCAATCATTGTGGTGACTGTTTCAACTCATATGCATGTCTGTTTAAACATTCCGCCATTTTTATTCTGTATATTTTTTTGATATATGTATGTTACCAATAAAACATTTATATTTTTCTATCTATACGTATTCGAGTGCCTTAAAAGTCCAGTTAGGGGTCAATTCTCTTCTCTGTCTATGTTGCTGTTAGAGAGATTTTCCCTTTCTTCCTGCCCTTAGGACAATCTTTTTAGTAGACATGAACTGAAAATTGTTCCAATGAAGCCTTTGACTACAGTAAAATCTGACAGGATTTTGAGTCCTTCGCTAATGTAACCACATATTTTTTTTTAAAAAGAGAGGTTTTGGCTATAGATACCCTGTGATTAGAGAGCAGGAAAGAATTGGTATTTGTTTAACTGGCTATATACCCACCCGCATTAAAGTTAGAAACAAAATTAATTTATAAAATAAACTAAAGTAAAAAGACAAAAAAGCAACACTTAAAGTGGAACTTTACTAATAACAACTTGATAAAAAGTAGTTTTCTTTAGCAATGAACATACATTCCACATTAAGGCTCCATGCACACTAGGCTTAAAAAAGTGTCTGTTCTCTTGGCAGTAAAACACGCTCATATAGAGCATTTTTTGTACAAAGTTTAGATGAGTTTGGGAGAGTTTTATGTTTTTTTTCTGCCAGTGAGCTCCAATCAGAAATGTGAACCAGAAGGGGTTCACTAATCATCTAATCGGGGTATTTCTCTAATCGTCCTAATGTGCATGGACACATAGGATAACATTGAGCTGCTTCTACAGGCAGAACACAAAACTCCTGTAGAAGCAACATTTTTTAAGTCAGTTTGCATGGAGCCTAATAATAATTCGACCAAAATTAGTGTATGCTGTAAATTGCCGCCAGCGTTTCTGCTGTTTTCTGCTGGAGACTGCCATTTTGCGGAAGTCCAGAGCCTCTGTAAATCCTTTGTTTGTCAGCAGATTGGCCTCTAATGGCTCTGATTTTAGGCACAATGCCAAAAATAGAGCGCAACTGAGCATGTGCAGAGCAGGGTGATACAGTGTAATACTGGATTTTAAACAGTATAGGCACTTATTTTTTTATGTTTTACATAGCTATACCTGCAAAAGGGGGCAGCCTGAAATAAACTAGCAGGATTTTCTGATTTTAAAGTTCCACTTTAAATAAATGTAATTTAAATGTATTACATGTTTGGTGCTATTGTTGTATGTTCCTGTTCAAAGTAACACTTTGGTCTATGACAAACATTGTTTGCCCTTAAGATAATCCAATTACCTTTGACCCGGCTGTTCCAATTTCACCTTTTGGACCGTCCAGGCCTTTATGACCCTTAAAGTAGAGAATAAATTATAAATTATCAATGATAAGTCTATAAATACATAACGTGTTTGTAATATAGATAGATAGATAGATAGATAGATAGATAGATAGATAGATAGATAGATAGATAGATAGATAGATAGATAGATAGATAGATAGATCTAGACATATAGATAGATATATAGATATATATATATATATATCATAATTGAGAAGCAAAAGCTACCACTTTTCAGTGAGTGCTTCATTTTGCTACTCTATTTGATACTATGTGAGTTATTCCAGAAAATGAATATGCAATTGCATTAAGCATTTTTTTGTACATAGTATACAGGACCATACAAAATACTAATAAAAAGTAAAGATTTTCCAAAGCTAATAAAAAAACACTTACACACCACTTCAGGCATTACTCAAATGGTCATTGTAATGTTATAACTAAATTAATTAAATGGCAATGCAGGTATTTTCCACCATCCTTTTCACATGGCAAGCATGGAATTTGAGTAAACCCCTAAATCCTTAGGGGTTAAGGATTCCTTTTAGAATCAGGTTCAGGATTAACAGGGTGACGTAAAGGTTAGAGATCAAGTTAGTTGTTTTAGAGTAAGTTTAAGGAAAAAAATGTTATGGAGAGGTTATGTGTTAAGGGTCAATTTTAGGTTTCATTTTAGGTTTAAAGCTTCAAAATGGTGCAGTCCATTTTGGAACCAGATTAAGATTATAGATCAGAATGTTTTCAGAGCCAAATACCCCATGCAAAACCATTCTGAGTTCCCTCTAACCTAAACATTATGTATCAATAATATGATCAATCAAATAAAAATATTAAATCATAGATAATACAACATGGATTCTCATAAAAAATTCTAAATGGTAAATAAAAAAATAAATCCTTCAAATGTACCCATGACCCTAAAATCACCTATTTTATTAATGGCCATATATTTTGCACATAGTTAAGCCCTATATATCGCCAGCATTTTCTTACTCTGTGTCCTTTTAGTCCAGGAAGCCCAGGAGCACCAGGAAATCCTCTTGCCCCCTAAAAAAAAATGGCAAATTACTTTAGGATAGTTAACAAACGAAAATTACATGTCCTTTCTTGAAAGACTTTTTTATTAGCGTTACTAAATACATAATTATCTAAAAGCATCAAGAAACTTGTCAGATATCAAATTGTATTTAAATATGGCATAGTGATATAGTATGGCCCAACATATAGTTGATCTCCTCTCCAATAATCCACAATATTTGCAAAAATAATGAGAAATTCAAGTAAAAAAAACTAAAAAAAATGTGAACTACCAATGGCATTCAGCAAACACTTCAGCTAAGCTAAAAACAGATCTGGAAAATTCATAAATACTGTGACAGTGCAGTTAGCGGTGAGCTGGTATGTCCCCAGTATTGTCAACCAGGCAGGTTGAGGGGCTCCAGGACGATTATATAGTTTTGGAGGAAACTGTTTGTCAGTTTTGTCTGAGGTTCCCAGGTCCCCAAGTCTAGTTGGGGACCTGGAGCCTGGAGATTTTGCAGCGATCTGGGTAGGAGGAAATCCTGGGACCAGGATTTAGGGCTAGTCAGCACACTGCGCAGGTGTGTGTGGGTCTGATAGTAGAGTCAGGCTCAGGGTTCTGGGCTTCACCCTCCAGAGGAGTCCAGACGTGCAAGATAGAAGCATGCATGTCTGCATGGTATAGTTAGACAGAGGGCCCAAAGCCTGTGGGCTGAGCAGCATGAAAGCTGGAAAAGCGGTACAGTGTTTGTACAGGAACTCTGTTATATGGCCAAGGGGGTTGAAGCCTAAAGCATGAGCAGCAGTGTTGCTAAAGAGTGGCTTGGTATTTTTTGTTTGTCTTACATTGTTACTGTCGAAAGCTGAAACCTCTGTGTGGGCAACAGTTCTGTCATTGGACTTGTTTTTCTTTTACTTCATGGTCCAAAAAAGCCCTTAAACTGCATATCTGGCATAGACTCAGCTCACTGGTAAGCTCTACACTGAAGCTAAATAACCCCCAATATTACAACACCCTTTGTAATTTCAGTTGGGGCACAGCAGGATATAATTATCAGTCCATGTCTGCATTGAGGTCGGAGTGTCCACGCTAGACACTCCTTCCTCAGTGCACTTTTGCCTACCCTCCCTCCCCAGCCATTGTGTCCACCACACTGACAGAAGCATTGCCAAGAAGAATTTTACTAGCTGTGATTTAGTCCAATAGCAGTTTTCAAATCCACCCACTGCCATGCTCTGTCTCTCAGCTCCCCATAAGGCCTCACCTACCCGGTAACAAGTTATTTCCCAAATATGGGCAATGCTATACATGGGTAATAATGTGCCTGTTTACATTTAGCTTTTGGCTGGGGATTCTCCCAGTCAACAGCTAAATGGAGCTAGAGATACAGCTGTGTGCTGGAAGCTATCACATACATGACAGCTTCCCAGCAAAAGTAGAGCCCACTTTGAGAACTGACGTACCTCTGTACGCCAGCTCAGAGCTGGTCTTATTTACCACCAGTTACCTCATTTGAGAACTGGTGATAATTATTTAAAATTTGTCACTGGCTTAGCAGAAAGTGGTAGTATTAAGAACTACTTGAATTTGCCTCATGTGTCGATAACTTACTAATTACTAATGCCCAAATGCTTGCCTGAATTAGTCGTAGGGAGTTCTTAAAAGAAATACCTCCGGAAATCTGTCGTTAGGGCTATTTTGAATTGCCTTGAGAGTGTCCACTCAATTTACCTTCATTTGATCTCTATGTAATAAGCTGAAACAAGAATTAAGAGAGCGCCTTACATGTTGTCGAGTGTGCTGTGAAACTTTCCGCTCTCTCTCTGATTGATGTACTATTGTTTCGACTTAAAGCGGAACTTTAACCAAAAGGGAAAATTCCACTTGTCTGCATCCTCCCCTCCCTTGACTACCACATTTGGCACTTTTTTTTTGGGGGGGGGGGGTTTGCGGGTACCTGGTTTTGACAGGTACCCATTCCCACTTCTGGTCCGATGCGCTGTGGTTATCTGAGCCAGAAGTTTGGCCCCTCTCCTTCCCGCACAACCTTCTGGGACACATCACAGGCCCCAAAAGATTGCTAATGCACAGTAGGAAACCGTAGCTCGTTTCCCTTACATATAATGCCGGCAAATGCACCTGAGGCCAATTGAAGAATCCGCACAAGTGAGGACATCACCAGATCCCTGGACAGGTAAGTGTCCTTATATTAAAAGTCAGCAGCTACAGTATTTGTAGCTGCTGACTTTTATTTTTTGGGGGGAGCCTGGAGCTCTTCTTTAAGATAACCAGGAAGGTTTAAATATGACTGGTGGTTTTAAGATGTTTTATTTCAACACAAAAGGTTTTCTAAAGTGCCTGCAGTATGTGTATTTGAAAATTCCTATACTGTTTTTCAAAGAGTTTAGCAAAAAGCTCTCACATGATAGAGTCAGAAGATTCAAACACTCAAACTCTGTTTAGTTTATGATAAAACCCCTTGTTATATAGTTGCTATAAAATTCCTTGGTACATTGTGAAGGAAAATAATCACAAAATATGAAAAGTAATGCCCAATTGAACTGTTAATGCAAAATTAGAAATTATTTATTTGTTGTACTGAGTTACTTACAGTAGATCCTGGGAATCCTGTTTCACCTGTCTGCCCGGCCCTTCCTGCCTCTCCCTAGGAAAAAAATAAAATAATAATCTATTCAACCCAAACTTTTTTTATAATAATATATTAAAGTGTGAAAAAAATGTAAAGGAAATAAAATGAGTATATGCCGAACAATATTTCTGAACTTATATCTACAATCACGCTAACAATGATACATGAGATAATAGAAATCAAGCTTATGGACAAAATAGAACATTTTTAAACATTTTAGTGACCCTGGGTACCTAAAAACTTACCTCTAAACTTCAATCCCTGGCTGTTGACTTGAAAACATGACACTGACATTGCTAAGCACTACTCTCAAGATGCAAACCCCTCAAACTTCCCATAGAAAACTTATGCCCTACTCTGTTGTGTTATTATACTTTATTTTTATAGTCAAAACAGCATTATGTATAAAAGTAATGTGAATGTACACACATAAGAACAAAATAAATGTTATTCTGTAGCATTATAAAAGCTAGCATCAGTAACCCAAAGCATGCCATTGATTTTTTTGTTCTGAAAATAAAATAGGACAAAGAAAATTAAACTACAGTCTCAGAGGGGCTATTCTGTATTAAGCAATAGGACAAGCAGAATCTTTGGTCTGTTCAAAAACCTCCCCCTGGAAAATTTTAAGCTTTACAATGATGCTAGCAGTTTGTTTCTCACCAGATAAGCTATTTTCAGCTGTTTTATAATGTTCCCAATCTTTTTTCACTTTAAATGACTTCAAAGTTTATGAAATGCTTCATCCAAGTTACAGTATTCTGTTACATGTCTATATGCAAAATAAATTCTATTCTATCATGTGTTCATAGTATGCTTAAAGAGAACCTGTCGAGTCTGAAGCAATATCACAGTGCTGTACAGCAGATTTTTAATGTATACTGATATTGATTGGTACTTAGTAAGTATCCATGCCTGATTTCCTTCCTATGCCACATAATAAGTAGAGCGTGATAGGGTTCAACTACTAATGCAGATAGGTGCTAAATATCTAAACATAAAGTTAATGTAGGTAAATAGGATATATGCAATAGTCTTACATGGCAACGAGAAGCTATGTGTAGACCCAGCCTGTCTCTGCTTTCTGGCAAAAACTGATTCACTCAACCCAAGCCTTATTTTAATTTTTAGTTGCAGAACTAAGAATGGTTGCGTATATAGCCATTCTAGGCTAACTTAAAACTATATGAAAATAAGACAAATAATATCTCAAAATTAGAGATGATCAATTTGGTCAGCCCACTAATGGTCAGCCAAAATTCTATATTTTTCATTGATATGTTGAGTTTGGGGATTACAGTTGCTTCTACAAATTGTAATCTCCAGTCAGGCCAGTATTATGATAAAAATGTAATTCACTACAATAAACATTCAGTTTTGCTTTAAGCAGTAGCCATTGTAGATTTACTATCTAGTAGATTGGAGTATCAGCTTAGGTTGAGAAGAGACAAAATTTTGTTCCTTTCTAATACATTTTGAGATAAGTTTTCAGAGCTCGGAAAAAGTCAGAAATGTACCTTCACCTCTTGTTTCACTGTAGTGTTTACTACATACTACTGTATGTGCAATTTATTTATGTTGTAATACAAGTGCAGTAACATTATTTAATCTATGCAGATGCATGTACAGAATGTTAGCTGCGGGAGTATGCAATGCAGCCACCTTTACAGCAGTAATCCTTGGGGAATGTGCATAATAGAAATAGAATTCAAATGAAGCCTGGCCCAGCATCACCTTTGTGTATGTGCATGCTGGCCACGTGGATATGTTCCTGAATGTGCCACTTTGCATTTGTGTTTTCTTTGGATTGTGTTGTGTTTACTCTGCTTCTCTTATTGATTTTTTTGTGAATAATTTATCTTTTGAAAATAAATGCAAATGTGTTTCCTGATGCGCCAGTATGAATTTCATTGTTTTTGCTTTCAGATTGGCCATTTTAGGGAAAATGTACCGTATCTCTTGTCAATGTGAGTGTAGTACATGCTATTGCAGCTAAACATCCGAACAGAACATGTGTCATTATAAGAAGCTGTACTGTATAACCAATATCATTTTAAAAACACCTTATGACAGTAATATTAATATAAGCATCTATTAGGGAAACTTACATCTTCACCTGGTTTTCCCGGAGGACCTTCAGGGCCACGTGGACCTGGTGAGCCCTAAATTTAATAAAAAAATATTATAATAAAAAATATTAATATTATTATTAGTTTATTGCTTCTTATGTTAGTTTTAAAAAGAAAGGAACATACCCATATAATAGATGCTGGGAATACTATAATTACATTTCAAAACCTTATATATATCTAAACAGTTGCTTCAACTGGTAATCTACTGAAAACTAGGTAGCAGACAAAAATATACAATATATATATATGCTGTATTGGCAAATAGCTAAATAAATTGTTGCGATATGGAACCACTTTTTGGGCATAGAACTTATGTGCATGAGATTTACCTTAAAAGATCTGCCAGAGAGCACAGGTTTGATGACCTGACTTTTCACTAGTGCAAAACAGTTTGGTCACTTCCCTGCCTCCAGCCTGTTACTGAATAGTGAGGGCAGCAATAGTCCACTGATTAGGCCAACCTTGCTAAATTCAGCCCTCTCCAACCCTGTCAGCACACACCACACCTGATTGTCCCCTCGCTCTCTAAGCCCTGTACAGAGATTTACCAGAGGCTGACACCAAATCAAATTATGGTACTAGTTGCATGTAAAATACAGTAAATGATTTTTTGATGCATATTAATTAAATAAGTATTTAAAGTGAAAACTTCAGTAATTTTTCTCATCTTTCCATCTATTAAATCTTCCGCTCTTGTTGTTTTAACTTTGAATAGTAAAATATTTTTTTTCTGCCATTAAATACCTTATACAGCCCACTTCCTGTTTCTTGCCTGGTAAAAAGCCTAGGCTTATGACATCATGCACAGCTCTCTCTCTCTCACTCTCGTAGAGTTTACCAGGAAGGGAGTAGGAGGGGTCACAAGAGGGCCAATGAGAGCTGCAGAGCTGGAGGTGTGCTTCTGTGTGTCTGTGTAAATCCAGGAAGTGGACAGGCAGCAGCTTCAGCTGCCCACAGTTAAAATGGATGCAGCCAAACTCAGTGGAGGGAGATTTCTGCAGCATACTTGGCAAGTACAGGATCACAGTATATATAAAATAATATGCAAAGTGGTTGGAGGGAAGCTTCAGAATGGCAAAGATGTTTTTATTACAAACTATGTAAGCTGACTTCAGTTCCTCTATAAAATGCATATATTTGTTTATCTTGCCAGGGTTCCATTTATTTTGACATGCAGTTTTCATTATACTTCTGTAATTTTTTCATCATATGCTCAGTCAAAATTTTACAGGCTAGAGATTTATCTTAAAAATTTTGGTTGAAACAGTAATTATTGTGCTGACAAACACTGCAAAATACAGCATTAGGCACAAACAGCAAGGATTTAATTAAAGCACATTTACCACCTAGAAGACCACTATGAATGTTTGTTTGCTGATCTCAATGAGATTTTAACAGTTCATATAATATTCACCCTTTAAAATTTTCTTTTTGAAATATATTTTAGCCATGCAAAATGATTGTATCTTTCAGAAATGAATTGCACAACAAGCGATGTAATCAATAAGAGTTTCCCCAGCTGTCTTGAACCTTAAACTATTTCTAACTTAAACCTTTCCTATTCAAACCTCTTACATAGCCTAACCCCTAAAATATGCCCTTAACCTTCATAACAATAGCTAACAATTAAAGTAAATCTGTCATGACAGAAATATAGGGGTCCATTTTTGATCTCTTGAAACATCTAGTGGGCTGGTTTTCATGCCAATCTACTGGCGTGATTATTTCCTGAGTCACTGATTTAGAACAATTATGAAGATCAGGAAAGTCAGGGAAAAGTCAGAGCATCAGAATATATATAATGCAAGTACTTACCATAGCTCCTGGTTCACCTAATTCACCAGGAGGGCCTGGAGGACCCATTCCACCCTAGAAAATAGGTTAATGCAAATAGTGTGTTATATTATTCGTTAAAAGGGTTCAACACTATTGATCACTTCTTCAGTCAGACTTTGCAACTTTTAAATGCACAATGTCAATTCTTGCCACGGGTACTTACTATCTAATACTTGAAAAACAAAACTGTCATGAAAATTTGAATGGCTGCAGAGAGGTAGCAGGTGGAGGTAACTAGATGCAGCATATCCAAAGACATGCTGGTAGATTAATTGGCTTCTGTCCAAAAAATTGGCCCTAGTATATGAATGAATGTGAGTTGGGGACCTTGGATATCGAGTTTGAAGTATATTTTGTTACCTGCTGGTTTGATTGAGCCCTGTAGTAAGCAGTGTGGCAGCTGTCTCAGACACATACATGTCTTGTGACTTTGCATGCATTTAAGGTTTGAATATGCTATGAATCTGTGTTAACAGAGTTTAGGATAAAGAGTCTGAGTTTACTACGAGACAGTCAATTCACAGCAACTTGGACAAAAAAGTATGGGTCTCTGTCTCTCACTTCCTTTATGGTAAAGCCATTGACTGCAGGACAAATGGTGAAGTAAAATCACTCTGCTCAAAACTCAGTGGTGTTCTAGCCTTTTTCCACTTTATCTAAAACTAAAAAAGGGATTTGGCTTGGCATGGCATACACTTTAAACACTGGACAACATTTTATATTTACAGTCCTTATATTTTTTCTTATGCATCACTGAGTATCTCATAATTAAGAGTTAGAAACTTAGTAATGTCAAAATCAGCTATGCTAATTTACAAATACATGTGCTAATATCTAGGAAGGCAAAAATGAATGTGCTATTATATTTTGGCATTGTATACTATGGGATAGTTTGAATAGATTGATCTTTTTTGCAGTGCACTATACTGCTTTTTTAATGCTAAAATGTAAAAATAACAAATTTAACATTAAATTCTTAACCTTATATTTCTTACCGGGTTGCCAGGCACACCCTGTGGGCCTCTTGGTCCAGGTTGTCCCTGTAAAACAAGTAAAGTGTCCATAAATGTTTTCTGAGAAAAAAAATGTTAAGGTCATACCAGAGAAATGTTGTACCCCAACCTGACCCATCCCAGTTATGACATAATTTACAAGAAAACAGAATATGATAAAGGATGATCTGCCTGAAATATACACATGCATCTCTAGCCCACTGAAAACAGTAATTATTTGACCCAATTATTACTGTGGCTTCACTTTGGTAATAGTATTATTTTGGTAACATTTTTAACATGAGAGTTTTACATGAGATGTCTTATGTATTTGTCATTGTGTTGAACAAGTGAACAGTTCTAGAAACATGCTTGTTCATTTTGTAGTCAGATTCTCAACCTTAGAAAAATGTTACCAAACAAATGGGAATGGTTTTCAGTAGATTTGCATAGTTGTGTAGGCTTCAAAAGAAAGGCAGGATATTGTTATATGAAAATCTAGATAGAAACCAATTTATACATCTAAAGATTCACTTACATTTAATTTAAAATAAAAAATAATGACAAATCTGTATTAGATCAAGGCTACACTGCACTCTCCAATACAGCACAACAAAACAGCCCCATCTAGGTTGCGGGCGGGCAGCGCTCCTTATGGCAACAGGCAGCAGGCGACAGGTGGCGGGCAGCAGCTTTCATCATGACGGCTTCCTCTGTGCGTCTCCTCCCTCCTCCTCCTAGTCGTCCAATAGGATCACTTGTCCTTTCAGCCAATCGGGTTTACCCGCTTCCTGATTGGCCGGGAGGAGGATAAGTGTGGCAATAGCAAATATTAATTCGCTATTGTCACACAACTGGGTGGGCTCAGAGCGCAGTGCTCTGTGCCTCAAACCCACCCTTTTTTTTGAAGCCTATTAGAGCCTCTGGCTCTAGTCACATACTTCAAAAGCCCCCCCCCCCATTGGAATCCATGGTCCGGTGTCTGCATGTAGATTAAGGGGCCAGATGCATCGATAGGGGGGGTGGCACCCGTGCACCCCTAATGGACGAGCCGCCACTGCAACAAAGGGAGATTAAGTGGAGAGCCATTACTTGTCTCTGGGTGGTAAAACTCACTTCAGGAGTACAGGATGTGATAAAACATTTGCTTATGCACTGCAGTCATAGCTATTTCTAGGGGCTTCTGGAGCCTGAAAAGGATCACCAGTAGTTCTACTTTGCAATTTAAATATGATAAAATGTTATTACTAAATATATGTGTGATTCCTGTGCCATCACTTTAAAGCTATAATAGAAGTTAATAAATAAATTAAATTAAATTAAAGCTGCTGATAAAAACCTGATATATGTTCCCACACCAAAATTGATAAATAATGTAAAAGATTTTGTGCTGCTAAACTACGTGACCATGACATAACGTGATGGGCGTGCAGAGGCAGACGCGGACCTGAAGTGACGTAGAAGGGAGTGAGTCAAAATGCCTAGCAATTTTGTTGAAGCTTTATGCAAGTTTTTTAAAATTTATTGTGCATAAGCCGTCTGGATTCTTAAAGGGACCATATGCCGAATATATTGGTGGCATGGTGCATGACAGAAGGAGAGTCTCTAGTGGACAGGAGGCTCTGAAGTGTCCATAATTCTAAGATACCCTGTTGAATGATATTATACAGGTGCAATTTCTAATGTTCGGAGGTGAGAGTTCTGAGAACACTGTGCTGACATGTGGTTTTATGAGCAAGTTTTTATCCAGTTTGGTGTGGGACGTTTATGAGCACAGAAGAAGTAACACTGGTCCATCATTGGATGTTTGTGAAGAGACTGTTTACTTCATGTTGTTTTATATTTAGCAATTTGTATTCACATATTGTATATTATTGATTTAAACTGCATTTGTATAGTACACTGAAAATGTATATTAGTTTAGCATCTTTTATATTATCTATGACAAAATGTTACTGCCAGTACACATTGCTAAGTGTCAGCCATCCACCTATTCTCTTTTTGACACATAAGGGAAGATCACAAAATAAAGTCACCTGGTTAAATATGTTTGTGAACATTGATTGTGCTAATCTTACCAATGAACCTGGCATTAGTCCTATTTGGGAACCAAGTCCAGATTTTTCATCAAAGCCTCCTTGCATTTGGGACTGAAGTGGCTGTAAAAAAAACAAAATATTTATAAAACATTATAAAACACTTTATTAAAAAAAAAACTATAACGCTATAAATTATATCCAGAAACAGTATTGTGTAAAAATTGGCTAACATGTTATATCAACCTGTAGTTCTTGAACCTATTCCAATTATTATAAATAGGGATGGGCCGAACACCCCCCGGTTCGCACCAGAACATGCGAACAGGCAAAAAATTTGTGCGAACATGCGAACCCTATTAAAGTCTATGGGACACGAACATGAAAAATCAAAAGTGCTAATTTTAAAGACTTATATGCAAGTTATTGCCATAAATGTATTTGGAACCCAGGTCCTGCCCTAGGGGACATGTATCAATGCAAAAAAAGTTTTTAAAACAAACGTTTTTTCAGGAGCAGTGATTTTAATAATGCTTAAAGTGAAACAATAAAAATGAAATATTCCTTTAAATATCGAGCCTGGGGGGTCCCCTTAGTCTGCCTTTAAAGTGGCCCATCTGTGTGATGTGTTTTACTGTGCCGCAGCAAAATGACATTTCTAAAAGAAAAAATGTCATTTGAAATTGCTTGCGGCTGTAATGTATTGCTGGCTTCCGGCAATATAGATAAAAATCAAGAAAAAAATCGGTGTGGGTTCCTCCCAGTCCATACCAGGCTCTTCAGGTCTGGTATGGATTTTAAGGGGAACTCCACGCCAAAATGTAAAGAAAAAACAACGTTCCCCCCCCCCCCCGCGCCAAAAAAAATCCATACTAACTCTATCTATGGTAATTGGCACTACAAACACCTTCTCCTCTTCCGATATCCTTTACTTAGGGAAAAAAAATTACGTAGTCACCACATATAAGGACTGGTGAGTTGCAATATATCATAATTTGATTCTTCAGTTTTATTTATGATATTCAGCATATTAAAGTGATTGTAAATGTAAATTGAAAAAAAGAAATAACAAACAGATTTATATGTGCCTGCAATGGAATTGGCGCCTCTGCTTCCCCCTACGTAAAGTGCCCCCATAGAAAGCCATTACCAATGTGGGAACCCATGCGGGCTCACTACCGAGCCTCGCTGTCTGCATCTATTGACACAGACAGTGGGGCTCAGCCCCATTCTATGCACCTTCGTCACTGGCTTTGATTGGCAGCAGCAGGAGCCAATGGCTCCCACTGCCTCAGCAAAGCCCAAGAGACCAGGGAGTGAAAGGAGAGAAGAGCTGCAGACGTGCATAGTGCTGGATCGAATGAGGGCACAGGTAAGTGTTAAGGGGGGGTTGAGGGGGGTACTACTACCTAAACATTTTTTTCCCTTAATGCAAGGGGTGCATTAAGATAAAAAAAAATTGTTTAGGTTTTATAACAGCTTTAATTCATTTTTAATTACATTATGCTATAAATTATATTAGTCTCCAAATCTGTATGCAGACCAAGCTGTCCAGTAAAAGTGACAATGAAACGACTTGGAACAAACCCTGCCAGGGATGCTAAAAACCCTTAGTATTGCAAGATCTCCAAACCCCTGTTAACTTTTGCTGGACAGTTTGATTTTTATTTAAGTATGGAGAACTCAACTCCCAGCATCACACATTAATTTCCTGAAAATGTTTCACGTTTTCATTTCTTTTGTATTACTTTATCAATCTGTAGTTATATTCTGTTATTTATGAACAATAAAAATTGCAAAAATGGTGACAATGTTTAATGTTCACCTACATGACTTCCTGGAATGGAAGGGTGTCCAGGTGGTCCAGGGTCACCAGGCTGTCCAGGAATACCAGGTTCTCCATCAATTCCAGCAGGACCCCGAAAACCCTTTGGGAAACAAAATGCAACATTTTAACATATCAGTCAGAGGGCAATAAAGGATTCCAGAAATATTCTAGTAACTGAAAGAGCTATCTACCCATTTGCAGCTAGACACATGTTTGCATACTCACGTTTCATACTTTGACACATTTTTGCTAAATTTAGTTAGGCTCCCACAATAAATACTTTTTTACCGGAAAAATAAAGAGTTTACCAAGCATATGTATTGTATAAGGACCACTGTAGTGAAATCTTCTTTCTGGGACACAAAACCTAGGAACTGGGTTTTAAAAAAGCTCTAGACTGATGAGTGAAAATTTGCAATATTTGGCTGTAGTAGGAGGTAGTTTGTTCACCGAAAGGCTGGAGAGCGGTACAATAATGGGTGTTTGCAGCATGATGGAGGTTTCTTGCAAGTTTAGGGCTGCTTTTCTGCAAATGGTGTTGGGGAGTTGGTCAGGATCAATGATGTCCTCAATGCTGAGAAATACAGGCAGATGTTTATCCATCATGTCATACCATCAGGGAGGCGTGAGATTGGCCCCACATTTATTTTGCAGCAGGTCAACAACCCCAAACATACCGACAATATCAGTAAGAACTATCTTCAGCGTAAAGAAGAACAAGGAGTCCTGTAAGTGATAGTTTGGCCCCCACAGAGCCCTGATCTCAACAGCATCGAGTCTGTCTGGGATTACATGAAAAGACAGAAGGATCTGAGGTAGCCTACAGCCACAGAAGATGAGTGGTTAGTTCTCCAAGGTGTTTGGAACAACCTAGCTGCCGAGTTCCTTTAAAACTGTGTAAGTGTACCTAGAAGAATTGATGCTGTTTTGAAGACAAAGGGTGTCCACCACATATTGATTTGATTTGGATTTCTCTTCTGTTCATTTACTTTCTATTTTAATATTTGATAAAAGAAAAAAAACTAGTAACACTTCTATTTCTGAAAGCATGTTTAATTTACATCATTTCTTAGATTCAGATTACTTTATTAATCCCAAAGTTACCTACTTAAAACTTTGTACAGTAGTGTATATTTCTCCAGGACCACACCTTTTACACTTGTTGCTGCCTCTTTAAAGACCTGTCATCAATTTTTTGGGCTTTTAGTTCCACCTTCAATATTATTATTCCACATACCCTGATAGATAAACTGACACTACTTGGAACAAGCTCAGTTTTGTGTAGTTGGACACTGTACTATTTAACAAATAACCACCCAGTCTGTTAGAGTTCCCAATATATAATCCTCTTCCATGCATTCTGTTGACCTACGATTGCTCAGCTATGTAGCTGAGCCATCATATTGTGAAGATAGCGATGCGTAGAGGCAGGATGCATAGAATCTGGAAATCTCGTCAAAGTTCACAATCTCTCCATTAACAAAGAAGACAAAGGAAGTTATTGTGGGCTTTAGGAAGACCATCACTACTCCCCATTTTCTCTATGCCAGGGGTGAAGATGGTCCTTTGCTTCAAATATTTGAGCAGCATAGTGACAAAGGCCTTTCAACAGATTTGCTTTTTGAGAAGCGTAAATTGTGCTGGGCTTGGTACTTCAGTCCTTATCTCATTTTTTTTGTGTGTGGTGGAGAGCTTCCTTCTTGCATTGCTGTTTGGTATGGTAATGGCTCTGCGATGGATGAACAGGCACTGCAGCAGAAGGTAAAATCTTCCCAGAGGATAATTTGGAGTAATCTGTCCATCATCAATAATATTTACAACAGCTGGTGTAGAAACATGACCCTTAATATTATGGGGGACTATTGCCATCCTGCTGTCCTCATCCCTTCAGGTCGAAGGTTACACAGTATCAGGGCTAGAGCAACTAGGCTGAGAAACAGCTTTTTTCCTGATGCTGTGAGATTGACAAATTTTGCATCACCCTGAGTTCCTGCTACTATATATTAGTATTTCTTTCTGGGCATTGCAAATTGAGATTGATAATACTCCAGTTTACGATTCTTAATATCTGCAATATTATTTTTATGTAATTTATCTTTCCATACCAATTTTATTTTTTTCTTTATTTTCTTGATTTTATTATTTTCACTGGGACCCGAGTACCTTATTTCATTCCTTTCATGTCATGTTGTGCCTAAAGGTTATTTAAATATGTCACTACCTGCCATGAGGTCAAATGCCGTGACTCCACTAGATAGCTAGCCAATCTAAATTGGGAACCACTGTAATTATCAATTTATTAACTGCATTCTTTCCCTGCACTTAATGATGATGTTACTTTTATTATGCCAGCAAAAACAAAAACTCTTTAAGACTCTAAACAATTGTCTATTAAATATATTGTTGTATTTTTATAGTATGGAGTCTTGAAAAAAGGGTGGACTCTGACCCAAAATAATAGGAACAGGGACTAACGCTTCATGTAAACTGCTGCTGGTAAACGCACTTTTAGGAAAAAACATAGCTTGCAGGTGGGGTGCAGAGTGTTGCCGCGACAAAATAATTTACACAGTAAGGTGCAATAATAAACTTGTATTGAAGCAATGCAGCAACAGTTCACAACAACTCCAGTGGGAAGATTATTGAACCAGGTGCACTCATGGTTACAGCAATGTGAACAGAGCGGGCTTCAGACAGAATGACAGCATCTGTAGAGAGGGGCAGAAACTTCTGCCCAATCTGTCTCACACCCAATCAAGAAGATGTGCAGTAGAGATGCGACCCTACACTTTCCCTCCTCATCAGGAACCTTTTCCTATCGCTAGTACTGTCTCTAACAGATGGGGAACCTTTCCCTGCACTACCCACTTGCAAAAAGCATGCCAATCCCAGGAGCCAGGGCCTTAAATAGGTTCTAAGAAAATTTACAATCAATTTCATACCACGCTCAAATGAACAAGTAGTATTAAAAATAAATACAAATGAATATAAAAAATGCGTGATCAAATAATGTTCAAATGTTGGTATAAACCACTGACGATTATTCAATCAAGTGCACAGTGATGATATAAATTCAGTGACAGAAATGGAAAGTGCCGTCTGCCACCGGTTTAGGCAAACATCCTACTCACCAGATTCATCAGACACACATGATAGGTGTCAGATAAGCAGAAAGATGTATCCATCCATATAGATGCCTCTCAACAGCAAAGTAAAGATGTGGCCACTGATGCAGACACTGAAGTCTCCACATAAGTATCTTGTAGGAACATGCAGTCATTGACTGATGTTTTCCGGGGCTCTCAGTTCACGCCGTGTGTTTCCGGGCATACATGGTGTGAACTGAGAGCCCCGGAAAACGTCAGTCAATGACTCCATGTTCCCACAAGATACTTATGTGGAGACTTCAGTGTCTGCATTGGTGGCCACATCTTTACTTTGCTGGTGAGAGGCATCTATATGGATGAATACATCTTTCTGCTTATCTGACACCTGTCATGGGTGTCTGAGGAATCTGGTGAGTAGGATGTTTGCCTAAACCGGTGGGAGACTGCACTTTCCATTCCTGTCACTGAATTTATTTCATCACTGTGCACTTGATTGAAGAATCGTCGTGGTGGTAGTTTTTTAGACTTTTTTGAAAATTTATACCAACATTTGAACATTATTTGATCACGCATTTTTTATATTAATTTTTATTTATTTTTAATACTACTTGTTCATTTTAGTGCGGTATGAAATTACTTATTAATTTTGTTTTTACTATTTGACCTTTGGTTATACTACGAGCTGCTCTATATTAGGTTATATTGATAATTGAGGTGTCCAGGGTGCGCGGCTTAGAGGTTTTCACCTTTATTCTACACTTAAATAGGCTCTGCCTGACCCACGATGGCTACCAGAGTCACATGGGGCAACAGCATCCCACCGCTTTCCATAGAGGAGTCAGGTCCCTCCTGATTACCTCCCTAGCTGCAGAGCCACTGCGGTTAAGCGCTATCTGCAGTAGAGGAAACAAACTGCATCTGCCTACAGGCTCATTGGCCCAGAAATGACAGCTGATTTCTGGGCTTGGACCAAAATCCATTCAAAACTAACACCAACATCATTCCTAATAGTGACCACTACAGGCCAGAGGTATGAAAAATACCACAATTTCCATGCAATAAGCACATCTCATATGGTATTTATATGTATTCTTTACAAATGCTGTGATCCATATAGGCAAACGGCAGCCTGGGACATTTTAAATCCTAAAATATGAAATAGTGACCTATCAAAACACTAATGCCCTGTACACACGGTCGGACATTGATCGAACATTCCGACAACAAAATTCATGGTTTTTCTCAGACGGATGTTGGCTCAAACTTGTCTTGCATACACACGGTCACACAAAGTTATCGGAAAATCCGTACGTTGTGAACGCGGTGATGTAAAACACGTACGTCGGGACTGTAAACGGGGCAGTAGCCAATAGCTTTCGTCTCTTAATTTATTCTGAGCATGTGTGGCACTATGTGCGTCGGATTTGGTACACACGATCGGAATTTCTAACAACGAATTTTGTCGTCAGAAAATTTTATAGCAAGCTCTCAAACTTTGTGTGTCGGAAATTCCGATGGAAAATGTGTGATGTAGCCCACACACGGTCGTAATTTCCGACAACAAGGTCCTATCACACATTTTCCGTCAGAAAATCCGACCATGTGTACAGGGCATAAGAAGTTTATAAAAAAAAAACACACCCAATCGTGCAACAAATGTTAAATACATTCTGGTATTTCCCTTTTAAAATAAAACATAATTTTCTATTTTTAAAACAACATTATTAAAAAAAAATCAGAAATGAAGTTGCTAATGATGCAATTCTTTTGATTAGTTTGTCTGTAATAAACTGATTGTAAAACATTACTCTGACAATGACTCTTATGATAATCCACAATAAATACAGAGAAACTGATTTCAGTCCTAGCATCAAAGTATCTTTAAACTATTTCTGTCAAATGTTCTTCCAAGGGCTCATAAATATTCACAAGTTCTGTGAAGCTGCACTGACATCCAGTGTTGATTGGAAGCAAATGCAATCGGCTAAAACCTGCTGTATTCACTTATTCTATAGACATGCCTGTGGGTATTTTCTAAAGCTTTGAGCATTTTTTAACAGATGTATACACATACAGTATCTATCTATCTATCTATCTATCTATCTATCTATCTATCTATCTATCTATCTATCTATCTATCTATCTATCTATCTATCTATCTATCTATCACATTAGCATTACAACCCCCTCCTGTAAATGGGTGGCCCCAGCCCAACCCTGGCCCATACTTTAAAAGCTTTCCCCCCAGGCCAATTCTGCAATTTCTGTCATACATGTACAAATCTGCTTTTTTTACTAGAAAACTTCTTTGAACCCCCAAACATTATATTTTTATAGTTTTAAGTAAAGATCCTGAAGCATAAAATGGCGGTTGCTAAAAATGTTTGACTCACACGATATTTGCACAGAAATTTTTGCAATGCAATTTTTTTTCGGAAAACGTACACTTAATGCATTTTAGTGCACACAAACACAATAAAAAACAATTTTTTTGGTAAAATATAAAACATGAATTGTTTTGCCGAGTAAATAGATACCTAACATATCACACTTTAAAATTATTACATTCGTGGAACTACGGATACCTAAAAATCCCCATAAGTGATGATTTAAAAGTCTTTACAGGTTAGTTTTAGAGTTACACAGAAGGTCTGGTGTTAGAAGTATTGTTCTGCTGTTCATGGCGATATCATACGTGTGTGTGTGGGATTTATGTATGCATTTCCGTGGATTAGATTAGGGATCTTTTCTTTTTCTTTTTTTTTATTACTTTTTTTATTTAAAACTTTATTTACTTCATTACTATCACAAGGGATAAACAAAATCTCTTGTGAAAACAATAGGCATGACAGGTCCTCTTTATGAAGAGATCTATAAGACCCCAGATCTCTCCTTTGCCTTTAAAAGCATCTGATCAAACCGAGATTAGTTTGATCAGATGTTTTACAAGCCGGTAATGGCTTGTAAACATCAAACCTAAACCAGAAGTGACAAATTCCTTGTCGCTTCCGGATTCTTACATCACAAAGGGGAGACAGATATGGATGTACCTGCCTCCCCTCTGAGAGCACACAAACACGAGCAGAGGTTGGAAAGGGGCTCCCTAGTTGCTCAGGAGAGCCTGGTGGCAGTGGCAGGAAGGGGGCCATTACTGCACCCTATAGAAGGGTAGACGTGATCGAACAGCTGTATAGCTGCTCGGATCACTTCTACAAGAAAGCCCATTGCCGGCTGAAAATTTTGATACGGGGATGATAACTGCGGGTGCGGGAATCATGCCTGTGATTGTCAGGGTCTTGCAACGTCTCATGGCACTTGTAGTTTAAAAACAGCTGGAGGGCCGAGATTGCCTACCCCTGTCCTAAGGGGTTGAGGTGGTTAGAAATTGACCATGCCACACAACATTGCCCCCTGACTGCGCACATGTGTATTGAGCCATTGAGCTATGCCATTGCTGCTGAAGGTGCTTTGCAGGGGCCAAAACTATTTGCCAAGTGCCTTCAGCGGTCGTTCATTAGAATGAAGTCTGAGAAAAGATATTTAGACAAGGTTTGTGGGCTTAGACATTACTTACAAAATGCAAAAATATCTTCTCAAAAGTTCTGTTGACTTTTAACTGAAAAGAAGTGCTAAATATAGGGGTGTAGTCATGGAATGTTTTAAGCTCATCACACAGGTTACTATTGTATCGTACAATCTTCTTTAGATCTACCAATAAGTATGTAGTGCAAGGACCTGTCGGAACAGAAACAAGTGAATTGGATAAATTAGGTCTTCATATTACATAGTTTTGGTAAATTTTAAGTTGATTGTACAAAGGTTGTATAGCCAGATTGGAATATGTCTTCTGACCCTTGAAGGAGAAGTATGGCCAAATCTTTTTTGGTCATACTTTTCTTCTGGGTCACAGGAGTGCACTTACTTTTGCTCTAAACTAGCTCCATACTTGTACTGTAAATGGTATTGTAAATGTGGTTTATAGTGTAATTTGTAAATATCATATAACTCTCTGCACATATTTTGTACAATGTATTGTAAATACTGTTTAGTGTGTAATTTGAATATATCATGTAACCCTATCAATAAATGTATTTTGCAGATTTAATTACTTCTTTTGTCCAAGAATCCTCCAATCCAGCTGTGTATATGTATATAATTATAGTGATTGGAGGGTATTTACTTAACCTAGTTAAAGTTATTGTAAAGGCCCTTACACGCGATCCAAATATCGTACGACAGATCGTACGACTTTTTTAACTTAATAGTCGCAAGTAGAAAATGAATAGATAACTAAAGTCACGAAAATTCTCATACGACAGAAAAAAATCAGAATTGATGTCATGTGTTGTAATGTATTTGCATTGTATTTTCGGACGACAACTATACTGACTAAACGAAAATCGTACGATCTGGCATCATATGAGAAAAGTTTTAGTGCTTGTCCGATCGAATAATATCGGAGGAACTGTCATGATTGGCTCTCGAAAGTACTGTAAACACAATCCGAAAATCGTACGATTCTTTCTCGGACGACAGTTTTCGTACGATTATCGGATCGGGTGTACGGGCCTTAAAGCTTTGTTTTTTTTTTCTTAAATAACTAACATATCATACTTACCTCCACTGTGCAGCTCGCTTTGCACAGAGCGGCCCTGATCCTTGATTTATGGGGTCCCCCAGCGGCTCTTGCAGCTCCTCCCCACATCAGATAACCCCCTAAGAGAAGCGCTCTCTCAAGGGGGTTACCTTGTGGGCGCTCTCCCGTGTCCAGCATTTGCGTCCATAGACGCGAATGCTGGACTCGGCCTCGCCCCCCCAAGACCAGCGTCATTGGATTTGATTAACAGCATTGGCTCCCCTACTATCAATCTATCCAATCAAGTGCTGAGAACCCCGGGCAAAGGGACAGCGCATCCTTGCCGTTGGAAATTCCAGGGCTCAGGTAAGTAAAACGGGGGGGCTGGGGGGCTGGTGACTCACAGAAGTTTTTTCACCTTAATGCATAGGAGACATTAAGGTGAAAAAACACAAGGGTTTACAACCTCTTTAACATTACTATGAACAAAACAGCATTATTATTATATTTTCTGAGTAAAACAAACTGTACAATATGTGGATTGATGTAACACTTTTACATGCTATCCCCCTCTCATTAGGCAAGTGGTATTGAACTCTCATTGATGATATGGTAATAAGGATTAATTATCTTATCTGTAACGTTTCCATGGCCATTAACACCATCTTGACTATAGAATATGTACATGTAATAGACCGTATGCAGAGAGTAGCGGTTAATGATTCTTACTCTGAATGGTCTAAGGTTATCAGTGGTGTACCCCAAGGTTCAGTATTGGGACCCTTACCTTTTAATAACTTTATAAATGATATAGGGTCTGCAATTAAAAGTACTATTTCAGTCTTTGCAGATGACACTAAGCTATGCAGTGGAATAACGTCCTTCCAGGAGGTTTCCAACTTACAAGCCGACCTTAATGCACTGTTTAATTGGGCAACTATGTGGCAAATGAGGTTTAATGTTAATAAATGTAAAGTTATGCACTTAGGGGCTAAAAATATGCATGCATCATACATACATCATACATACTAGGGTGGGTTCAACTGGGGAAATCAACGGTGGAGAAGGATCTGGGGGTTTTGGTAGATCAAAAGCTCAATAATAACATGCAATGCCAAGCTGCGGTTTCCAAAGCGAGCAAAGTCCTTTCTTGTATTAAGAGAGGTATGGACTCCATAGAGAGAGATATCATTTTGCCCCTGTACACATCATTAGTAAGACCTCATCTGGAATATGCAGTCCAGTTTTTGGCACCAGTTCACAAAAAGAATAATTGTTGGAACTGGAAAGTACAGAGAAGAGCAACCAAACTGATAAGAGGCATGGAGGAGCTCAGCTATGAGGAAAGATTAGAGGAACTGAATTTATTCTCTCTTGAGAAGAGGAGTTTGAAGTGGGTGTAAACCCTAATGCTGCGTACACGGGCAGACTTTTCGACCGGACTGGTCCGACGGACCGAATCCGGCGGACAATCCGACCGTGTGTGGGCTTCTTTGGACTTCCGACGGACCGTTTCAGTCGAAAATCTGACAAACTTTAGATTTGAAACTTGTTTCAAATCTTCCCGCCGGAACTCCGCCGGACCCAGTTCCTATCGGGAAGCCCGTTCGTCTGTATGCTGGTCCGACGGACTAAATGCGACACAAGGGCAGCTACAGCACCTGCCCGCGAGAATGTTTCCAGCTCAATCCTATTGCGCTGGTTCTCGGCGACAGGGTACTGTACATCTCACGCTCACTGCAATAGAAAACATTTTCCTATTGCAGCGAGCACGAGAGGGAGGCAGCCTGGCCGGTAAGGAAAGGGGGTGGGGATGAGCGAGCGCCCCCCATCCTGAACCGTACCAGGCCGCATGCCCTCAACATGGGGGGGTGCTTTTGGGGAGGGGGGCGCCCTGTGGCCCCTACCTTAAAGCACCTAAAGTAATTTATTAGTCAGCTCCGGGGGTCTTCTTCCAACTTTGGGGGTCTTCTTCTGACTTCTCTGCTCTCTCCGGCCTCTTCTCCCGGTGTCCGGTTCTTCTCCCGCTCTCAGGCCTCTTCTCTCAGTGTCTGGCCTCTTCTCCCGGTGTCCTGTTCTTCTCCCGCTCTCCGGTTCTTCTGCCAGGCTCCTCCGCTATCTTCTGCTCTTTTGCAGCTCTTTTGCTAGTGGTGGCCCGGTCTTCTCCGTCATCTTGTTCCCTCTTCTCTTCTTCCGATGTTGACTTGATGCTCTCTCCTGCTGTAATGCTGTGTGAGCGGTGCGCAATGACTTATATAGGCATCGGGCGTGGTCACCGGGTGATGTCACCCGGTGATCCTGCCCCTTATGATGGCACAGTCCCGGGGCATGTTGGACCAGCGGCGAGATTGACTTCCTTTTCTAGTCCTGTCGTACCCGAGTCACGTTCAGAATGAACGGACTTTAGTCCGTGTGTGGAAAAGTCCGTTCATTCGGAAGTCTGCCGTAACTCCGTCGAAAGTCCGTCGGAAAGACCGGCGGACCTAGTCTGCCGGAAAGCCCGGTCGTATGTAGGCAAGTCCGTTTGTTCAGAAAGTTCATTGGAAGTCCGCCGAAAGTCGGTCGGGAAGACCGTCGGACCTAGTCTGCCGGAAAGTCCGGTCATGTGTACAGGGCATAACACATACCCAGTGAAGTAAACAGCCTCAGATGATACACAGATATGAAAGAAATCTCCCTATGTAAGTTTTACATGTATATCTGCTGTCTTCAGCTTTATATACTGTTTAGAAAGTGCACATCAGGTTAGAATTGTCACTTCCTCATTCTGCACTGAGAGAAGTCTTGGATTACACTGGGAGACAGCTGATTGGAGGAAAGGCACACACCCCCTCCAGATAGGCAGAGACTTTCAGAGCTGTCCTGCGAGTAAAGCAACTTTCTGCTAATCTACAGTTGCAATAAAAAGTATGTGAATCCTTTTGGAATGATATGAATTTCTGCACAAATTGGTCATAAAATGTGATCTGATCTTCATCTAAGTCACAACAATAGACAATCACAGTCTGCTTAAACTAATAACACGCACAAAGAATTAAATGTTACCATGTTTTTATTGAACACACCATGTAAACATTCACAGTGCAGGTGGAAAATGTATGTGAACCCCTAGACTAATGAGATCTCCAAGAGCTAATTGGAGTGAGGTGTCAGCCAACTGGAGTCCAATCAATGAGATGAGATTGGAGGTGTTGGTTACAGCTGCCCTTCCCTATAAAAAACACACACCAGTTCTGGGTTTGCTTTTCACAAGAAGCATTGCCTGATGTGAATGATGCCTCGCACAAAAGAGCTCGCAGAAGACCTACGATTAAGAATTGTTGATTTGCATAAAGCTGGAAAGGGTTATAAAAGTATCTCCAAAAGTCTTGCTGTTCATCAGTCCACAGTAAGACAAATTATCTATGAATGGAGAAAGTTCAGCACTGCTGCTACTCTCCCTAGGAGTGGGCGTCCTGTAAAGATGACTGCAAGAGCACAGCGCAGACTGCTCAATGAGGTGAAGAAGAATCCTAGAGTGTCAGCTAAAGACTTACAAAAGTCTCTGGCATATGCTAACATCCCTGTTAGCGAATCTATGATACGTAAAACACTAAACAAGAATGGATTTCATGGGAGGATATCACAGAGGAAGCCACTGCTGTCCAAAAAAAACATTGCTGCATGTTTACAGTTTGCACAAGAGCACCTGGATGTTCCACAGCAGTACTGGCAAAATATTCTGTGAACAGATGAAACCAAAGCTGAGTTGTTTGTAAGAAACACACAACACTATGTGTGGAGAAAAAGAGGCACAGCACACCAACATCAAAACCTCATCCCAACTATGAAGTATGGTGATGGTGAGATCATGTTTTGGGGCTGCTTTGCTGCATCAGGGCCTGGACGGATTGCTATCATCGAAGGAAAGATGAATTCCCAAGTTTATCAAGACATTTTGCAGGAGAACTTAAGGCCATCTGTTCACCAGCTGAAGCTCAACAAAAGATGGGTGTTGCAACAGGACAACGACCCAAAGCATAGAAGTAAATCAACAACAGAATGGCTTAAACAGAAGAAAATACACCTTCTGGAGTGGCCCAGTCAGAGTCCTGACCTTAACCCGATTGAGACGCTGTGGAATGACCTCAAAAAAGCAATTCACACCAGACATCCCAAGAATATTCCTGAACTGAAACAGTTCTGTAAAGAGGAATGGTCAAAAATTACTCCTGACCGTTGTGCACGTCTGATCTGCAACTACAGGAAACGTTTGGTTGAAGTTATTGCTGCCAAAGGAGGTTCAACCAGTTATTAAATCCAAGGGTTCACATACTTTTTTCACCTGCACTATGAATGTTTACATGGTGTGTTCAATAAAAACATGGTAACATTTAATTCTTTTTGTGTTATTAGTTTAAGCAGACTGTGATTGTCTATTGTTGTGACTTAGATGAAGATCAGATCAAATTTTATGACCAATTTGTGCAGAAATTCATATAATTCCAAAAGGATTCACATACTTTTTATTGCAACTGTATTTATAGCACCTTTCCTGACACACGTTTCAGCATGGTTTTATCACATGTGTCAGAGAACTTGTCAGAAGTTATCATGCTGATAAAACACTGCAGATATATGTGCCCAGCTCAAATTTCATGAATAGAGTTTACATCCACTTTAAGGGGGGATATGATCAACATATATAAATACATAAGTGGTCCATATAGTGAACTTGGTATTGAGTTATTCAGTTTAACCACTTGCCGCCCGCCATATAGCAAAATGACGGCGATAAAGTGGTTTCAATAACCTGACCGGACTTCATATGACGTGATCAGGATATTGAGCCGCTGCGCGCCCCCGGGGGCGCACATCACGGCGATCCTTGTTGCGGTGTGTCAGTCTGACACACCGCAACTCTGATCTAGGTAAAGAGTCTCTGACAGAGACTCTTTACCACGTGATCAGCCGTGTCGAATCACAGCTGATCACGAAGTAAATAGGAAGAGCCGGTAATCGGCTTTTCCTCACTCGCGTCTGTTTATAAGCACAGCCCCCCCTCGGTTCCCGCCCAGGACCACCAGGGAAGCCGCCCAGGAACACAAGGATGGCCACCACACTAGACCACCAGGTATGCCCCCTAGACCCCCAGGGAAATACCAATATGTGCCCAGGCAGCTGCCAATCTGTGCCCAGGCAGCTGCCAATCAGTGCCCACTCCAATGCCTACCACTGCCAGTGCCACCAGGGATGCCTATCAGTGCCTCATATCAGTGCTGCATATCAGTGCCCATCAGTGCCACGTATCAGTGCCCATCAGTGCCCATCAGTGCCACGTATCAGTGCCCATCAGTGCCCAGCAGTGCCACCTATCAGTGCCCATCAGTGCCCAGCAGTGCCGCCTATCAATGCCCATCAGTGCTGCATATCAGTGCCACCCATCAGTGCTGCCTACCAGTGCCCATCAGTGCCGCCTACCAGTGCCCATCGTCAGTGCCTGTCAGTGCCCGCTCATTGGTGCCACCTCATCGGTGCCGCTGTATCAGTGCCTGTCAGTGCTGCCTTATCAGTGCCCATCAGTGAAAGAGAAAACTTATTTACAATTTTTTTTAACAGAAACAAAAGCAAAACTTTTATTTTTTTCAAAATTTTCGGTCTTTTTTTATTTGTTTATCAAAAAATAAAAAAAGAAAGCTCTATTTGTGGGAACAAAATGATAAAAATTTAGTTGGGGTACAGAGTAGCATGACTGCGCAATTGTCATTCAAACTGCGACAGCGCTGAAAGCTGAAAATTGGTCTGGGCAGGAAGGTGTATAAGTGCCCTGTATTGAAGTGGTTAAGGTCATCACAGAGGACAGGGGGGCACTCTTTAGAGCTGGAGGAAAAGAGATTTAATCTCCAAATACGGAAAGGTTTTTTCATAATAAGAGCTGTGAAAATGTGGAAAAGCCTCCCTTGAGAGCTGCTTCCGGCCAGGTCAATAGATTGCTTTAAAAACGGCCTGCATTCTTTCCTAAATGTACATTATATAAAGGGATATTAAAATTTATAGGTAAAGTTGATCCAGGGAATATCTGATTGCCTCTTGGGGTATCAGGAAGGAATTTTTCCCCCTGCTGGAGCAAATTTGATCATGCTTTTCTGGGGTTTTTGTGTCTTCTCTGGATCAACTGTGGGTAAAGGATTGCGTATATGGGAATATATATAATATATATATATATATATATATATATATATATATATTCTTTTTCTTTTTACCTTTTACAGGTTGAACTAGATGGACTTGTGTTTTTTTTCACCCTGACTAACTATACATGTAGCTATGTATGTAACTATGTACATTTGCAAAATTACTTTAGGCCACAGAGTCTACTTGATGTGAAATCTATTGTGACCATTTCTTTTTTTAAATAAAGTGGTATTAAATCCAAAAACAAAAATGTATTATATTCCAGTTTACCAATTATTAGATGTGGTGGATGCATTCGTTTTCTTTTTTTTAGGCTTTTCCCTCTGTTTTCACCTAGTGATCTGACCAGTAACACACCTCCTGTATTAGAGTGCCTCCACTCTGGATGAAGGAGCACAGGGGGCATAGCTTCTAGTTTGTAAGCTCTAACGAGCAGGGCCTTCTGATACCTCCTGTATTGAATTGTATTGTAACTGTACTGTTTGCCCCATGTTGTAAAGCGCTGCACAAACTGTTGGCGCTATTCAAAAAAACCCTGTATAATAATAGCAGACAGCAGCATTGTCAGTCTGGGAGAAAGGTAGTATTACTATAAAAAAAAAGTTTGTTTTTGAGTTTAATAGTGCTTTCAATGTATATGGCAATCCATTATTGAATTTAAGAATAATCTGTGAGTTGCCAAATATGTATTTTCTTTTTCATCCGTTGCGGGATGCCAGAATTCTTAGACTGCCGAATAATACTGGCACCTACAGGAAAAATGGTAAGCAACAGAAGAAACTTTAGCCAAGTCAGGATAACCTCACCCACAATCAGAATGCCTTTTTTGCTTGTGTCCTCAGGAAAGTAAAAGGTCCTCAGGAAGTCCTCATTAGCTTTGCTGTTTTCTGTACATATGGAAGGTTTCTCTACTATCAACAGCTGCTGGTAGATTCATGCAACATATATTAACCGCTTGCCAACCAGCCGCTGTCATTATACTGCAACAGGTCGGGACGTTCCCGCAAGCCATCGTAGTTATACGTCGGCTCCTTTAAGCAGGATAGCAGGCGCGCACGCCGCCCGCTGCACTGCGGGGGTGCAGATGCTCATAGCCGACGGGCGCGATCACCGCCGGCCACGAGCGATCGCAGGCACGAGAGGCAGAACAGGGATGTGTGTGTGTGTGTGTAAAAACACAAATCCCTGTTCTGTTCTGTGAGGAGAGACAGATCGTGAGTTCCTAATAGCTAGGAACCACGATCTGTCATCCCCTCTAGTCAGTCCCCTCCCCCTAAAGTTAGAACACACAGTCAGGGAACACATTTAACCCCTTGATCGCCCCCTAGTGTTAACCCCTTCCCTGCCAATGACATTTATACATTAATCAGTGCATTTTTATAGCACTGATCGCTGTATAATTGTCAGTCATCCCAAAAATCTTTCAAAAGTGTCCGATGTGTCCGGAATAATGTCGCAATCACGATAAAAATCGCAGATCGCTGCCATTACTAGTAAAAAAAGAAAAATAATAATAAAAATGCCATAAATCTATCCCCTATTTTGTAGATGCTATAACTTTTGCGCAAACTAATCAATATACGCTTATTGCGATTTTTATTACCAAAAATACGTAGAAGAATACATATGGGCCTAAAATGAGAAAGAAATGTGCTTTTTTTTTAAAAAAAAATTGGGGGAATTTATTATAGCAAAATGTACAAAATATTTGTGATTTTCTTTTACTTTTACTTCCAATGATATTTGTAAACAGGATATATAGAGAGCATGAATCTCGGGGGCAGAGACAGCAATAAAAAATTCTTTCCAGACTCTATCCAAAAACTTTAAAAATAATAGATGATGCTTTAACCACTTCAGCCCCTGAAGATTTGGCTGCTCAATGACCAGAGTATTTTTTGTGATACGGCACTGCATCGCTGACAATTGCGCGGTCAGGTGACGCTGTACCCAAACAAAATTGACGTCCTTTTTTTCCCACAAATAGAGCTTTCTTTTGTATTTGATCATCTCTGCAGTCTTTATTTTTTGCGCTATAAACAAAAAAAAAAAAAGCAACAATTTTGAAAAAAACACAATTTTGTGTTGACATCAGAACAGGACTAGTAGGCAAATCTTCCAATGAGCACACTACTTCTGGTGATTCTGGTGACACTCTAGGATTGCCTCACTTTGGAGGGATTTCCTCTCGCCTCCTGCTTTTGCTATACGACAGGACGTGAAGGGAAATCTCCCCAATGGGACCCAAATGACAAAAAAAAATGACAAGGTTTATAACCCACCCTTAATCTATCCAAAATAAAAAAATAAAAAAGTTTTCCCTTTAATGACACTTTAATTCTCTCCAGTCAGCTATTAAACACCCTGAAATTCTGAGTTTCTTCAGTAATCTACAGCTACTTTAATTCTCTCCAGTCAGCTATTAAACACCCTGAAATTCTGAGTTTCTTCAGTAATCTACAGCTACTTGTGGTTTTAGGCCAGATATGTAGATTCTGGAAAGGTCTCCAGTTACCTACGCAGTGCAGATTCCCAGTTCATGATCTACGCTGCAGTTCTCTCTGCAACAGTCCTTGCGACAGCAGTGACAACTAGGGATGGGCCGAACACCCCTTGGTTCGGTTCGCATCCAGAACATGCGAACAGGCAAAAAATTTGTTTGAACATGTGAACACCATTAAAGTCTATGAGACACGAACATGAAAAATCAAAAGTGCTAATTTTAAAGGTTAATATGCAAGTTATTGTCATAAAAAGTGTTTGGGGACCCGGGTCCTGCCCCAGGGGACATGTATCAATGCAAAAAAAAGTTTTAAAAACAGACGTTATTTCGGGAGCAGTGATTTTAAAAAATGCTTAAGGTGAAACAATAAAAGTGAAATATTCCTTTAAATTTCATACCTGGGGAGTGTCTATAGTATGCCTGTAAAGTAGCTCATGTTTCCCGTGTTTATAACAGTCCGAGAGCAAACTTACATTTCTAAAGGAAAAAAAAGTCATTTAAAAGTGCTAGCGCTAGTGCCGGCTATTAATGAATTGTCGGTCCCGACAATACACATAAAAGTCATTGAAAATTTTTTTTTAAAAATGCGTGAGGTTCCCCCAAAATTCCATTACCAGGCTCTTCAGGTCTGGTATGGATATTAAGGGGAACTCCTCGCCAAAATTTTAAAAAAAATGGCATGGGGTTCCCCCCAAAAATGCATACCAGACCTGAAGGGTCTGGTATGTATTTTAAGAGGAGCTCCGCGCCAAAATTTAAAAAAAATGGCGTGGGGTTCTTCCAAAAATCCACACCAGACCCTTATCCAAGCACGCAACCTGGCAGGCCGCAGGAAAAGAGGGGGGGATGAGAGAGCGCCCCCCTCCTGAACCGTACCAGGCCACATGAGGAGGATGGGGACAAGGGCCTCATCCCCACAACCCGGTTGGGGGTCTGAGGGCGGGGGGCTTATCGGGATCTGGAAGCCCCCTTTCAGTTTTATTGTTTCACTTTAAGCATTATTAAAATCACTGCTCCCGAAAAAACAGCTGTTTTTAAAACTTTTTTTTGCATTGATACATGTCCCCTGGGGCAGCACCCAGGTCCCCAAACACTTTTTATGACAATACCTTGCATATTAACCTTTAAGATTAGCACTTTAGATTTCTCCCATAGAATTTTAAAGGGTGTTCCGCGGCTTTTTGAATTAGCCGCAAACACCCCAAATTGTTCGCTGTTTGGCGAACGGGCGAACAGCCAATGTTCGAGTCGAACTCATGTTCGACTCGAACAGATAGCCCATCCCTAGTGACAACTGTCTGTGTTCAAGTTTACACAAGACTCTGCTGTTGAGGTCTGGGGATTCCCTATAGAGTTATTATTCCAGTGCTGAGGCAACTTTTCTGTCTCTGCAGCTCTCTGTTGCAACTTCTTAATCCTTGTTTTATGCACTGAGGCTACCTATATGGTATTTTCTACAGTAATTTCCTTAGTTAATAGGCCATTTTGTGTGGGGAGTTTTTATTTTTAATCTGGGCTTCCCTTATGTAATTTGCAAGCTTTTCCCAGACTGCTATTGACACAGCTCAGGATTCAGGAAGGAGCGTAGGGGCAGAGAAGCATGTGTGGGAGTGGATGTACACTATACAGTGGATCTTCCTCTGTTTCCTCCTGCTACAGGTCAGCCGGTTGGTCATGTAACTGGTTATGTTGTGTGGGCAGAGCAGGCTATATGCAGTACTGAAGCTCGCTTGCACTCTGTGTAGAGGGCTCTTTACAGACCCCCACTAACATCCTTTTCCCCTCTTCCCTGCCAATTCTGATACAGATATGCTGAACTTTACTCATTCAGTTGGGATCCTTCCGGGATCCTGGATTGATTTTAATCTGTGGCTATTACTCCAAAAAAGGAGATGTTGTTTGTCCGTATTATGGCTGTTCACTCTATTTTTGAGTTACTGGAATTGAATGCTTCTGCTCTGAGTTCAATCACTGGCCGTTCTTCACTGCAGAAATTTCTCCACTACTGTGATTGATCCCTTGGATATAGTACAGATGAACTTAGTGCATTAGCTATGAATTTTAGCTGTGACACTCTGCTAAAAGCTTCCTAGTTTTGTTCCCATATGGATGTCATGTCAGTAAACATGCATGAACACTTTAGTTGTGGTGCTGAGCAGGGCACTTATTATACAGGAATTATTTCTTATGCGTGGTCTTTCAGGGTTAATGTGGTTCATTTACTTTAAGGTAAATAGGCTAGTCACTTTGCAAGGGAAATCACCCTGGAACTTTGTAAATGAGATGAAGTTTTGCTGACTTCCATCATCCAATCGTCTGCAAGAAAAAATGCTGTTTTTTTTAATTTTCCTTGCACTTGATTGGGTATTCTTGGAAAAGTTAAACTTCACCACATTCACAATGCTCTGGGCAAATTTTCTGCAAATTGTAACTCCCTTTGCAAAGAGAACAGCTTATTTGCCTTAAAAGAGAAGTATGGACTTTTTCTTTTTCGGAATCATACTTACCCATTTGGATTCAGCATGAGTCCAATGCTGCATCTGTCCCCCGCTGGTTCTAACACAGAGAACTGAGCAATCAAACACAGCTGATCTCTCAGTTCTCACAGCTCCCCGAGCAGAGAGCTGATGACTGTCAGTCACCGCTGTCTGCTCTGCCCCCTTCGCTCACTGGAGCGCTGATCTGTGGAGGGGGCGGGAGCGGCCAGCTTAGGCTCTCAGTGGCTCACTGAAAGGCTGAGCCGGGTCCTAGTCCAGGCATGTGGGCTAATCCCATATTCTTTGTCATGATCTTGTCCAAGCCTGGGTCGGCTCTATGACATCAGCCGACAGTGGGCTTCAGCCCGCTGTCAGCTGAAAATGGGTCACAGGAGTGCAAAATGAACTGCACTTCTGTGATCCACAGGAGAAATACAGCCAAACAAGCTTTGGCTATACTTCTCCTTTAAGGAAATTAACCCCAATCTCTTGTTAAATCGATTCTAGATTTTTTTTTTATCTGTAATGCTACTGTTAGCAAACAGGGCAAAAGCCTATGGTGCAGACTGCGTACTCATCCCAATCTCAGACCAGCCCTCTTCTACATGAAGGTGCACCCCCATTTTCCAGGGTGTAGTTAACCTTTTATGGATTATTATACATCTTGCTTCTCCAAAACATGGGTTCAAAACATTTCTTCTGAGGGCTTCAAACTATCTCTTCCTTGACTTTCACTTTTATCCTTTATGTGTCAGCGCACAATTTAGCAGATATTATTTGAGCTCTCTTGAGTCTCCTGTTCCTGGATGTCATTACCTCTGTTCTTGTAGCAAGTTTCTAGGATCTTTGTTCTATCCTATTCACAATGATCATACCTAAAAGAGGGATCTGCCCAATCACAGATCCCAAAATTTGGACTCTCTTCAGTCTATTGCAGAAATTACAGAGATAATTACTACAAAATCTATTTTTTAGCAACTCATCTGCACCTTGAGGATTCACCAAGGTGCTGACTCCAGTTTTACTTTTACTGCAATCTCATGGCATCTCCTTGGAGGAATACTTAATCAACCTCCTGTTGTGAGAACAGTCAGAGCAGGCTCTGTCAGGCAACACTTGATTACCTAGTAGTACTAGTCATTAAAGAGGTCAGTAGGTACAGATTTTAGGACTTATCACGGTATTTAATTATGAGCACTTTTTTGGCACAGAACTTGTGCAACAGGGATCACTTGTATAGCTTTTACTGTATATTTAACAAATATGTCTGATTCATGGTTAACCCATGTAAGTCATAAAACCAACTGGACATGTTTGGAAGAAGTATTAACCTGAGGGAATGCTTATCGATCAAGAAAGTCTCTGGAAGTTAGGAATTTATAGTCACCCCTAAACTAAACATGAAATGTGGCAAAAGTCAAAAAAAGAACTTTATAAAAATATGCATGTATTATGTCAGCTTACAGGTTTTCCCTTTGGGCCTCTATCTCCTCTAGGTCCTTGTGATCCTGGAGGTCCCTGTGAATTATAAAAAGCATTGCATTAAAATAATTGAAATATACTTTTTTTACAGGAAGAAATAACATAAATAAAAACACAAAATGTAATATTCTAAAGGAATATTGTTTACAATAAACATATTATTTACCATAGCTGATATGATATGATATTATGATTAATATTTTTATAGATATGTGTGATATAGAAGTGTTTAGCCTAATAGTATGTTTTATGAAATTTGTTGCACATCTGTTGGAACTGCCATAAGGCTCAAATATTATTCTGGGAAAAAACTTACTGCCTTCAGATCTTGTTGGAACACCTTAGCTGCCCAATGAGGCAACATGTGCTAGGTCTAGGTGGAGCTGAGAATGTCTATTTTTAATTAAATATCAATAGCCTCCAGGTTATACATATCATGCAAGTGAAGATCAGATGTGCTTTCCTGGCAGACATTCAGAACAAAAGTATTAACATGCTCCACGTGTAACACTTTACATCTGCAGTTTATGGCAGAGATGAGTAAGTTTAAACAGATTTTGGTCCCTTGACTTGAGCAGGGAACATTTAGTTTCCTTTGATCACTGGTTATCTGTTCCCGATTTACTATTCTGTCTATTTATAATCACTATACATACAAATGTTCTTGCATTGTTTTTCCTCACTTTCAATATTAATGGTAATATTTTTACCTAGTCAAGCTTGATTCAAATGTTTAGATCTTTCCTTTATACTCTTTTGGCTTATAAACTCCTATATTAGGACTGCTGATTTGGATATGATTATATGTGTCTGCAATAGAAAAGTAGGCTACAAAATGTTTACTTTCTTTTAAGTTGAAACACTTACAGCAGGCCCTGGCCGTCCACGAATTCCAGATACCTAGGACAAAAGCCACAACATATTAACTTTGTTACATATGCATTTTTTTCTATTAAGCATGCAGCAAAATTGTTTTAATCAGCAATTACACAGTGATAACCAATCAAAAGAGGCGTAGAGAGAGGAGGAGAGTGGAGGTGAGAGGAGAAGTGGGGAGTGGAGGAGAGAAAAAGGGAAGGGTGAAGAAGGGAGTAGAGGGTAGAAGAGGAAAGTGGAAGAGAGAAAGGGGTGAAGAAGGGAGGGGAGGAGAAGATAGAAGAGGGAAGTGGAAGAGAAGATAAAGAGGGTGAAGAAGGGAGGGGAGGAGAGGAGAGGGTAGAAGAAAGACGTCAAAGAGAGGAAAGAAAGGGGTGAATAAGGAAGGGGAAGAGTGGGTAGAAGAGGGAAATAAAAGAGAGAAAAAAAACGAGTGAAGAAGGGAGAGAAGGAGTAGCTAAAAGAGAAAAGTGGAAGAGAGGGAAGAGGGGGGTAAAAGGGGAGGGTAGGTAAGGGTAGAAGAGGGAGGTGGAAGAGAAAGGAAGGAGGGGTGAAGAAGGGGAGAGGATAGAAAACGGAAGTGTAAGAGAGGTGAAATGGGGATGAAGAAGAGGGGGGAAGAGGAGCAGGGGAAAATTGGAGGTGAAGAAGGTAGGGGAGGAGAGGGTAGAAAAGAGGAGTGGAAGAGAGGGAAGAAGAGGGGTGATAAAGGAGGAGAGGGGAGAGATGGAGGGTGGAGAATTGGACAGTGAAGGAGAGGGAGGAGGAGGGGTGAAGGAGGGAGGGTAGGATTAAGTATAAGAGAGGGAAGAATAGGTGTGAAGCGGAGAGAGGAGGAGAGGGTAAAAGAGGGAAGTGTAAGAGAAGGAGGAAGAAGGGAGGTGTGGAGAGAGAAGAAGAAGGAAGTGTATGAGAGGGAAAATGGGATTTGAAGAAAGGAGAGGTGGAGAGAGAAGAAGAGGGGAGTGAAACAGAATAAAGAAGTGGTGAAGAAGGGGAGGGTGGAGGTGGAAGAAACGAGGAGTGGAGGAGAGGGGAGAATAGGGGTTAAGAAGGGATGGGAGGAGAAGGTAGGAGAGGGAAGTGGAGGAGAGGGAATAAAGGGGTGAAGAAGGGAGGGGAGGAGAGGGTAGAAGAGGGTGTTGGAAGAGAGGGGAGAAAGGTGGAGAGGAAGGGAGGGGAGGAGAGTGAAGAAGAAGGGAGGTAGAAGTTTTTACTTAATATCCAAAAGCCAAAATACAGCAAGAAATTAACTGAAAGAAAAAACATCTTCCATAGACAGTAACCACTAAACAAAGGTTTACTCTGTGGCATTTCAAAATGCATGTTTTCTTTTAATAATATATAAAGCATTTTTGTACATATTTTACATGGAGTAAGTGTTTCTCCTGCATTTGCATTGCCGTGAAATGCAAGTGTTGTGCTTGACTTTCCAAAAACTCACTGGACAAAATTGCAAAGATGTAAATAGTACTATTGATGATAATGGCAGAGATCTCATTATGCATTTGAAAACACCAGCATTTCACAGGGTTATACAAAACCACAGTGCACAGTGCTATTCAATCACATTTAAAATGAGTTCCTTTTTTTAAGTGAGAGCTTGCCTAATACCATTAGAAAATCAACCCTAATCCTACTGTATATGAGAAATGTAATTGAGGCAAGTGAAGTGCTTTGTTACTGTAAAGCGAATCTCTAAAAAAACCTAAAATAAAACAGTTGGAAAAGGTAGTTGTTTGACTAATGAGGCTATATTTTTGAAATTAGGTTGGCAGTGGTAGAGTTTACATAAAAAGACTCCAGGAGTGTTTCTATGATGCATGGATGCTATTGGAAACAATGTTACAGCACTCCCTAAACAAATGCACAACACTGGGAATCGGTGGTTCTATTTACTTTGAATCTGGCTTGGCAAATGCATTTGCTTGGCCGTGACACAGAAGACATCCATCTGCAGCCAACCATATGCTGTCCACTCCAGTACAAAACTTTCCCACTTATTCATGCTAAATGGTTCTAAGACATATAAAAACTGCTGAAAAAAAATAATATAATCTGAGGGGTCAATACATTAACCACCAAAATATATATCGGTTTTACCAGCATTTCTGTAAATAGATGCATCTAAGTTAAAGTATATCTAAAATCAAAACATTTTTCTTGTAAGTTTTAGATTAGAGTGGCAAATTATTAAAGCTGCTTTCTGTCTGCATCTCTTTGAGGCTTTTTCCCTTCACTTCCAAAAGGAAGTTTGGGGAGATCACTTTAAAGTAAGGGCAATCCTCTCTTAGACACCTGTCTCCATTGGAGAATTTTACCTCTGTTCCCTTTTCTGGTAACAACTCAAAGATTGTCTCTTAAGTCCAAGTGATAATGGTCTCCAGGGCCATTAGGGCTTGTTTACTTTACAATCCCCGTGTTTGTTGTTGGTTTACATAAGTTTGCAGTGTGTAATTTCACATTTTTTATTTGAATTTTTAATTTTTTCTAAGCTGTGTTTACATGTGTTTGCATGCATTTATGTAAGTTTACTGTATGCGCATTTACGTGCATTTGTGGTGCATTTATGTGCTTTTATATGCCTTTGCAGTGCCGGTGCCTGTTTTCCGGTGCGAAAAAATGAAGCATGCTGTACTTTTTTTAAAAAGCACTGCAATGGTGTAAACTAAGCTCATTGACATACATAAATTTTTCATGCAGTGTTGATACTGTGTTTAAAAATGCATCCATCTGCAACTGATGGAAACAAGCCCTTAGAGAAGGTGAATCTCCCCAGTTGGGACACAAATGTTTTATGTACACTTTATTATGTCTATAAGACTTTAAATAATTGACAATGTGGAAGTAGGAAATATACTGCTATGATACTTACTACAATATCTGTGTAAAATATTAGTGAAAAAGAAAAAACTTACAGCAGGCACATCTCCAGGATCTCCCTTTTGACCCTGTACAAATAAAAAAAATTGTGAAATATAGTTAATACACAATATACATAAGTCACAATTACATAAACAAATCCAACTTGTGCTATGAGTATAAAGTTAAAAAGAATTCTGATTAATCTCTAAAATTATACTAAATAGTGACTCATGCAGGTTTGTAGATTTTGCCAATGAGTAGATCAGGCCTAAAGGGCCACCATCTAAAGTACTACTACAAATTTATTTTTACAAAAAAACTTTATTAAGGTTTTTGATTGCTGACACCCATTTTTATAATCACTGCAGGGTTTACTGGATGCCAACATTATATATAGCATGTATTAGGATTGAATTAATAAAGGAGTAGAGCCTGTTAATTTAGCAAAGTGAATGTTAGTGAATACAGTGAAACTGTGTTCACTTTGAATACCAAATCATGTGACTGATATGTAAAAACAGGGTTTTTGGTAGTAAACGATTGGTAGATTGAGATGAGTACAAGCTTATTTATTGAGCCCAATGAACATTCTTTTCAAAGTGAAAAGTCTCTGCACTTGTGTAGCAGGTTGTAATACCCTTTCATTACTAGGCAATTTTTCAGTTTTCAGTGCTGTGATAGTTTGATTAACATTTACTCTGTCCTTCAACACTGTATCCAGTGAATTTGATATCATTTTTGAGAGACAGATAGAGCTTTCTTTTGGTGGTATTTAGTACCCAAACCCCAGATATGACCTTCTTTTTGAAAAGTAAACACCCCAAGGTGATCTCATTTTTTGAGACTTTTTTTGGAAATTAGGAAACATGCTGGTATTGAGGGGGTTAAACAAAGGGCTTGAGAACAGTGCACTAGATACATACAAAATGTACAGATCATAAACAGAGGAATAATGTACTGGACATATACAGTAGCAGGATGGAGATTAAGGGGTTAATATTCATATGTGTAGGACAAGAGTGGTGAAAGGGCTAATTTCGGTGGCAGCTGGTGGGTTCTTTTTTTGGAGTGTGGCAAACAAAGAACACCCCCCCCCCAAGTGGCATGGCACGGCACGGCACTGAAACAGCAACCCCCTCCCCCTGGGCAGTCCAGGAAACTTACCCATTCGTGTGGCAGGGCCATGGTGTCCTCTTCTCCTCTCCAGGAGTGCGGGCAATGGCCGCCGGGGCTCCGGTGTCTCCAGCTTCCTCCGCCGTGTGTCTACTCCTCCGCCAAAGCACTAGGCATCCAATAGGATCGCCTGGCGCTTTGGCCAATCTGACCTGCCTCCTGATTGGCGGGGAGGAACTTTAGTGTAAAAATAGTGAAAATTATATATATATATATATATATATATATATATATATATATATATATATATATATATATATATATATATATATATAAATAAATTTACATTTTTTTTTTAATTATTATTCCCCTTACACATAATCGGTATGCAAAGTAGAAACAGCTTTACCTTCACTAACGTTTACTTACCAAAGTGCACATTCAGTTTCCAAGGGGAACATTCACTTTGCTAAGTGAACAGCTTCTACTCCTTTCTACTCCTTTCTACTCAATCAACTCCCTCAGTCTCAATGCATGAAATAAAGAATCACGCATTAAATCATGAAGTAAAGAATGTATGGGATTGTATCTTCAGTATGCACCCCATGGGTTAAGAGAGAAGAGGTCAGACCCAGAAGAAGAGGAGAAAGACAAGGCAGTGGCAGTAATTCAGTTGAGGCATGGAGTTTGAACCTCACTCCGGGCAGGGGAGGTCACCTAGAGGTAAGTGTACCATATTTTGCATGTATGCTTTTCATGCTTGCGCATTATGACAAGTGCTGGCCATTTTTACTCACCTTTAATCCTCTACCTATAGGTAAAAAGAAAATGAACATTGTTAGATACTTGTGAAAGCAATGAAAACACATTGCAGTCAAATCCAATTCTTAATAACTTCAAATGATATACATGCACTGTATTCCTTGAAATTAAGTCAGTTATTCAATTCTACCTCACTCTTACAGGCATGTCATAAATCTCTTTATTCATTCATTCATTTAGTCTATAGGGTTGATTTACTAAAGGTCAATAGACTGTGCACCTTGGAAAGTGCAATTGCACTCTGCAAGTGCAATTGCTCCAGAGCTTAGTAAATGAGGTAAAGCTTCACTTTGCAAAGATCACATGCAAGGAAAATAAAAAAACAGCATTTTTGCTTGCACATGATTGGTTGATGAAAGTCAGCAGAGCTTCTGTTCATTTACTAAGCTCTGGGGCAACTGCTCTTGCAGTGTGCAACTGCACTTTCCAAAGTGCACAGTCTTTTTGCCTTTAGTAAATCAACCCCTATGCATTGTATAAATAAGAAAATGCATAGTTACCCTGATTTCAGTATAGGAGCGGCAACCAATAGCTCATACAACTTATTATTATGTTTTAAAAACCTCTATATACTGTTTTAAAGTGATTGTAAAGGCTTATTTTAAAAAAAATAACCAAAATGTTTATACTTACCTGCTCTGTGCAATGGAATTGCAGAGAGTGGCCCCGAACCTCCTCTTCTCTGGTCCCCTGCCGGCACTCCTGGCACCTCCTTTTCTTGGTGTGCCAGGACACACACTGCATGGCTTGGCCCCCCCAGCCCTGTCTTCATAGCATTTAACTTATTTGACTAACAGCAGTGAGAGCCAATGGCTGCCTCAGCAAAGCCTGTGAAACCAGGAAGGGAGAGGAGAGAACCACTGTAGATGGGCACAGCGCTGGATCGAGTGAGGACTCTGGTAAGTATTGGGTGGGGGGGGGGTGAGGGGGCGACACTTTTACCTAAACATTTTTTACCTTAAAGCATGGAATGACTTAAAGTGCTTCTAAAGACTTAAGGTTCTGTGCTGTACCTGTCCCCCAGACCCCCCCCCTTTTCATTACCTGAGCCTATCCGGTCCAGCTCCCACAGCTGTCTCTCTTCATTGGACAGATTGATAGCAGTTAGAGCGATTGGCTCCCACTGCTGTTAATCAAATCTGGTGACATGGGAGTGGGGGCGGGGCCGAGTCCCACTGTCTGTGTCAATAGATGCAGCAGCATGGATTTCCCTGGGGGCATCCGATGAAAAGGAGGGGCCTGGAACGCCAGCCGGAGACCCCAGAAGAAGAGGATTGGGGCTACTCTGTGCGCGGAGCAGTTAAGTATAGGCATGTTTGTTATTTTTATTTTTTTTAAAACAGAAGCTTTATAACCACTTTAAGGTAAAAATGTTTGGTCTCTAGAACCACTTTAAATATGCTGCCTTTTTTGTTTCCATGCTACCAGCACCTTTCATTACTGTTACATAATCCTTCCTTCGAACCTCCAACTCTCTTTCTCTTCCATATGACTCACTCCTTGCTTCCTATCACTCTCTTCTATGTTCCATGGATCTTCCTCTCTCCTCTCAACTTTTCATTCCTTACAGCTGTATAGTTATTACATTATATTACATCACACATGACAAACTGGAAGGGGATGAGCTTGAAATGATGGGACAGTAAAAATTTCAGATCTCATAATGGGGTTTTCAGGTAAAGCTCATCTTCATACTACACTGATGTTCTTATCTTTCCAGGGATGTGATGTTAACACAAATAAATAACTAAATGATTAAAAGAAATAGTGCAACATCCAGGGAAGATGAAACATGGAATACAGCAGTAAATCTCAGGGGCCACACAGGAGGCACACATGAAGCAAACATTATCAAAATGAAAAATACTGCCAAAGAGCAGTACATAAGAAGATAGAAGTAGGGCACAGTAAGTAAGAAATAGGGAAGATGTTTGGAGGAAAATAAAACTAGAGAAGGTTATATGAGACAGGGAAGAAGCAATTTTGCTAGAGTGAGGTAGAGGGAATGAAAATGGAGATGGACTGAAAATGTTTTGCAAAAGTTAAGGTCAAGTGGCACCTTATATATCTATATATATATATATGTATAGATATATATATATATGTAGATATATATGTATATCTCTATAGAGAGTGAGAGAGAGAGAGAGAGAGATGTATGTATATATATATTTATATATATATATATATATATATATATATATAGATATATATATAGATATATATAGATATAGATATATAGATATATAAATATATATATATATATATCTATCTACATATATAGACAGATAGATATATCTATCGATATATAGATAGATAGATATATTTTTAGCAAAAACCCTAGAGAATAAAACGGCGATCTATGAAATTAATGTCACACGATATTTGCACAGCGATTTTTCAAAAGCAATTTTTATGGAAATAAATGCACTTTAATGAATAAAAAAAGAAATAAACCACAATATTTACCCCATTTTTTTTGTACACTCGTGGCATGGCACCAAACTTCGGTACTTAAAAATCTCCATAGGCGACACTTTTACAGGTTACCAGCTTAGAGTTACAGAGGAGGTCTAGTGCTAGAATTATTGCTCTCACTCTAACGTTTGCAGCAATACCTCACATGTGTGGTGCGAACGCCGTTTACATATGCGGGGCGCTTAAAAAAGAAGTTTTCATTATTTATATTTTTTTATTTTTACACTGTCCCTTTAATTTTGTTATGACTTTTATTCCTATTACAAGAAATGTAAACATCCCTAATAATAGGAAAAAGGCATGAAAGGTCCTCTTTATGGTGACATCTGGAGTCAATGAGACCCCAGATATGTCCCCTACTCTAAAAAGCACAAGATTAAAAAAAAAAAAACATTGATCCAGGAAAAGAAACTGTCAGTGTTTACATTTGCCAATGCTGGAAGTGATGTCATGACACCGCTTCCAGCCTCCCAGGGTCATAGAAATGACCGGGGACCATCCAGTACATAGCCAGCTCTATGGTAATCTGGCGTCACCACCGGATCGGTAATCTGATTTCCCAATCGCTCAGGAGAGCACGGAGAGGCACCGGAGGGTGGCAGAAGGGGGGGTGTCACCTCCTGCTGCCTGTAAAAGCCATCCAGCAGCTGAATAGCCATTAGGCTGGCTTTTAAATTACAGGGAATCGCTGGCTGAAAAGAAACATATCTGAATGATGCCTGTATCTGCAACTATCATTCAAATATCTCCACTTTAATCTAAAGACATCATAGGACATCCTGGGAAGTGGTTAATAAAAGAACTACAGAGCTCTAAACTTGTTTGCTAGCTCATGGTTAGTCAAGTCACCTGATCTGCTGCTGCCACTCTGCGCAGCCTTGCAAAAAAAGATGGATCATGCTGCCAAAATAATTTACAGGATATAATACATGCCATATACAATACTTTTCTTTGTTATGACTAGTAATGCACATATTCATTATTTCCTGGAGAATACTAGGTAGGGTATGGCCATTATATCATGAACACCTAAACTATTTGAGGTGTAGATATAAATGTCAGAAAAATTTAGAAGCCACTAGGAATAAACATAAAGTCTTTTATACAGTTTTGATCTCAATCCTTCAGTACTAAGACAGAAATGCTAACCGTGATATTACTATGCTGAACAACTCAACAAGGCACCATCCAGTCTTCTATAAGTAAAAAAAATATATATATTACTTACTGGGATTATTGGGACGACCTCCAGATCTGCACACCGGGCAACATTCTCCAGGTGGGATCTCAGGATTGTCACAGTCTACAATTTCAGGGCACTGGATATCATCGCACAAAATGGCACCACTATCACAGACACATATTTGACAGGGAGATGGCTTCCAAACATCTTGATTCATGTAAATATTGTCCCCATGCTTGCAGGCCAAACCTCCTGTTTCCCCTGTAAAATAAATAAATAAACACAAATTGGTATGGTATTATTTTGACATATATTGAACCGCATGCATAAGGAAATTATATTATAGATATACTGCATATATAAACACACACTGTGTATAGAAAGACACACAGTGAGGAATTTCTGTTAACCTGAACGCAATAAAAAAAATGTAAAAACATTTTTTTTTTTTAATTGTAAACCTTTTTTATGGGGAAAAAAGGCATGCAGTAACAGAAACATACACTATATTGTTAAAAGTATGGGGACGCCTGCCTTTACACGCACATAAATTTTAATGGCATCCTAGTCTTATGCCCCGTACACAGGGTCGGATTTTCAGACGGAAAATGTGTGATAGGACCTTGTTGTCGGAAATTCCGACCATGTGTAGGCTCCATCACACATTTTCCATCGGATTTTCCGACACACAAAGTTTGAGCAGGATATAAAATTTTCGGACAACAAAATCCGTTGTCGGAAATTCCGATCGTGTGTACACAAATCCAACGGACAAAGTGCCACGCATGCTCAGAATAAATAAAGAGCTGAAAGCTATTGGCCACTGCCCCGTTTACAGTCCCGACGTACGTGTTTTACGTCACCGCGTTCAGAGCGATCGGATTTTCTGACAACTTTGTGTGACCGTGTGTATGCAAGACAAGTTTGAGCCAACATCCGTCGGAAAAAATCCTAGGATTTTGTTTTCAGAATGTCCGAACAAAGTCCGACCGTGTGTACGGGGCATTAGTCCGTAGGGTTCAATATTGAGTTGGCTCATCCTTTGCAGCTATACCAGCTTCAACTCTTCTGGGAAGGCGGTCCACAAGGTTTTGGAGTGTGTCTATGGGAATGTTTGACCATTCTTCCAGAAGCGCATTTGTGAGGTCAGGCACTGATGTTGGGACAAGAAGGCCTGGCTCGCAGTCTCTGCTCTAACTTATCGCAAAGGTGTTCTATCAGGTTGAGGCCAGGACTCTGTGCAGGCTAAGTGTCTACCAAGAGGTCAAAATAAAGCTCTGAAATATCTTTTGCTTGGTCAAAGGTGGCAAATTATGAATAAACGATTCCTATACTTCAAAAGGGGTGCCAGAACAAAAATGTACTGTATTTACTTTCTTGGAGTTCAGCTTTAATTGGTGATTGGTAACACAAAGACAAAACACATCTGTAAAAGACAGTCATAAATAGTGATGGCCACATCCATTACATTTTAACTGTTTAGTAATAACTCAACCAAATCTTTGTACGACATTATAAAACTTACGTATGACATCCATCTTCCAATCTTCCCAAAATATAGGAACAACTTAGCTTAAAACCTTTAATGCACGGAGGTGACATTTCTGTAATTAAAGTGGAAGTTCACCCTAGAATTAACCCTAGACATAAAAACCATTGGGGCACTGAGCAGCATCAAGTTGCATGGTGTCACTGGCAAATGGCCAGAAGTTTCCAATCCTAGTCGCTGAATGACTGGAGCACTGACAGAAGTCAAAAATAGTGATATGCATCTATCAAGGTACATATGCTACATGGCTCTTTAACCCTTTCACGCTGAGCATAGGAACATAAGCAGCCTCACGGAAGTGGGTGTTTTTCTGTGGGGCCACATATGTGCACACGTGTGTTTGTGCTGTCACTGAAAGCTCCAGTTCTCATACTACTATATGACCGGGGAGCCAGGAGGACTGACTCTCAATCACATGATCACTCTGATAGCCTTTGATTGCCTATCACAGTGGTCAATCACTGTGCAACTTGCCCCTGTACTCTTTTCTCTTGAATGGAAAAAAGATGCATTGTATCTTGGTCTCCATGCTAGAGAAGAGGTTTGTAAACAAAAAAGTGTGTGGCCAAAATAAATAAAATTAGGATAAAATAGCTACATTAGGGTTTGATATAGGTCAGGGTAGAGGTTAGGGTCAGTTTGTTTTAGCTAGGATTAAAAAGGATTTTTACTTGGTATCAGTGTCAGAGTGTGTGAGACCCAGTGTATTTTAGGATGGATAAAAAAGCAAGATATCCATTATTGTTTTTTTGTCCTACTAAGGGTAAAAACAACAAATAACATACACATGTGGTATTGCTGCAATAATCGGGATCAGGAGAATTTGGTGTAGGTTGTTCTTTGGTGGTAGGTCATAGTATTGTTAAAAAATGTATAGCTAAATTAAATATAAATATATATATATATATATATATATATATATATATATATATATATATATATATATATATATATATATATATATATATATATATTTTTTTTTTTTTTTTTTTTTTTTTAATTTAGCTATACATTTTTTAACAGTACTATGACCTACCACCAAAGAACAACCTAAACCAAATTCTCCTGATCCCGATTATTGCAGCAATACCACATGTGTATGTTATTTGTTGTTTTTACCCTTAGTAGGACAAATAAAATATATATTTATATGTTTTTACTATTTAGGCAAGTTTTTCTTTGATAAATAAAAATTAGGATATATTCATTACCATTTACCACCAAATGAAAGCCCAGTTAATCAGTTAATTCACCCAGATACACTATGTAGTTGCGATGATTGTACAGTTTTACTAACACATGGTAAAGTTGCAAAACTGGTTTCAGGCATTGGGATTTGTTCTACATTGGTCATGAAGGCATTAAAGTAGAACGCTAGGTAATTTATTTATTTTTTTGGATACAGTAAGAGAGGGTTATAATCCCTTTCGTTTTTTTGTTTTTTTTATGCAATCTGTGTCCCATTGGGGGGCTTTATTGTCACTTCCTGTCTCATAGCAAAAACAGTGAGGGTTAAAGCCTGCAAATCAAGGGAATCTCTTTGGCCCCCTAGGTCACCAGAACTAGTACACCATTAGAAGATTACCCCTCTATTACTGTTCTAGGGACAAAACCAAATGTGGGATTTTCTTTTATTTTCACTTTCAATGATAATGATTAACAAGACAAATAGAGAAGGTGGCTCTCCACAAAGCCTAGTACACACTGCTATTTTTCTTTTTTCGTTCAACCCAGCGGGCTGGGCAAAAAAAAACTGACAGCTGAGGTCGGAACCGATGTACTAACAATCTGAGCCAGAACACTCCAGTCACTGCTCTCAGTCATCGCTGAGAGCGCTGATCGAGAGCCAGTTGGCAGACCTTTTTTGGTCATGCTTCTTCGACAGAAGCCGGCCAGCTTTCAGTTGGACCAGCTGCAGTACACACGGCCCGATACTACCTGACATACGGCCCACATGTACAGGACTAAACAGCGGCAGAGGTAGCAAAAAAACCTGATAGGTATTTTAATCCATCTCCACTTTGTTGAAAAAAAATTGCTTTCAGTTATACTTTCATGTTCAAAGAATAATTCTAGGAGGAACGTCCACTTTACCTTTTTTCATACTATTTCCTTCCAAAAACGATTGAGTTCAGAGGTTACTATGAAGTAACTATGCTAATAATTCTGATTTCTGAAATTAAATTATGCAACAGAGGTTCCAGTGGGGCATCTGCAAACATACTGCTTTGTGGTTTTGAATATGGAGGCATTTGATTGCTTTATTTCCACATACAACTCAGATCTCAGAAACATCTCAAATGCGTCTCCAATTCAGGATAGTTATGCCCATGGACTCTAACCCTAAAGCCACATCAAAGGTACATAACAATCATGTTACTGTGATTTAGTATAATAAATGTAATTATTTAGCAAGCTAAACTTCTAGGCATGCAGACAGCTGGTGCAATTGGCATTCTGTGATGGATCACTCGCATGACCACTTATCTCTGATATAGCTGAATTTGTTCTACATTCTGTACCTTCACTGGATCACAGAATAATTGCAGAGACTGGCTTTCTCAGGAAACAACATAGGCAGATAAGGCTATGGGGGACAGAGCATCCCACCTACAGGATACACAAGTCAAGCCTTACACGACATACATCACTCGCCAGGCAGGTGAGGCAGATTACTTTTCTGATCTGCTGGCTCTGTTCCACCTTTGCTCTCCTGTGTCACTGTGCCTCTGTAGCACTTTACCTTCTGTCCCCTATGTACCTGTATCTCTGGCAGTTTAGGACTAATTTATACCTCTGTATTGTGATTCCCCAAATACAGTATTCTGCACCACCACTTTAAATATAAATTGTGAATAAAGTGAACCAATCAACCCAACACAAAAAATTAACATATAAGCAAATAGAGTGAAACAAGAAAAATATGAAATCATTGTTTTAGTGTAGCCAAAAAAGTCAAAGGGGCTTCCTTAGAGTAAAAGGTGATCCATAACAGTCCACAATCCTTTATTAGAAGAGTGTAAGGGTGGCTAGATGGTACCATAGGATGCAGCACCTCATCCCCAAAATAATCAAATGACTAATGGGTATGTGGACAGGGGATTATAACGGTGCTAGGGTCAAAGGCTCTTTTACACCTCTCTTTTTCGTGTATTTCTCCTTTATACCCTTTGACCCTAGCACCGTTATAATCCCCTGTCCACATACCGATTAGTCCTTTAATTAGAAGACTTCTCAGCGTGAATGATAGCCACTGCCACAAGCACTAAGAACTCTTACCACTTATTAGGGTCTTAAAATCATAAGAGGTCATATCTCACATAAAGGTAAGCTGCCCGGCAAGAGAACAGAACACCACCAGCTGAACATCAAATGTAAATGTATCCTCACACTATCAGTATACCATCATAACATGCAAACAAGAGCAAACCACAAAGTGCAGGAAAACAATTTCACATTTATTAATACATTTTTAGATTGTTAGAGGGGCCAGATTGTGGTCAGTGGGGTGGAAAATGTCATGGCAAACAATGTCTCAGTTTTGGTGGTCAGTGGGAGTGAAAAAAATTACATTGCACCTGTGGTCAGTAGGAGGAGTAATAGTGCCACATCATTGGTATCAGTGGGTGGAAAAGTGCCCCATCGTTGGTGTCAATGGAAGGAATAGTACCCCAAGGGCCAGATAAAGGCTATCAAAGGGCCGTATCCAGCACACTGGATGCAGTTTTGGGACCACTGCTTTAGATAATGAAAATAAGTGCGCCACATCATTTTTATGTGCCATTTGTTCAAGTATGTCACCTTTATCTAAAAGTACTATTTGAATCAAGATCTAAAGTTTCCTGTTCAAATATGATGAAAAAGTCAACAAACTCCATGTGTTTTTACATGACAGAACATACAGTGCCACATACCTTTGTAATACATGCCACGCTTCATACCCTTTCAACATTTACACTGCATCATACCCAAGTATCACATGGAATGCCTTATACCTCTCTGTTAGACACAGGGGGGGGGGGGGGGGATTTACTAAAACTGGAGCACTCAGAATCTGGTGCCAATCAACTTCTAAAATCAGTGCTCAGTTAAGTTTTGACAATAAAAACTGGAAGCTGATTGATTTCTATGCAGAGCTATAGCAGATTTTGCACTCTCCAGTTTTAGTAATACCCTCCAAAGCTTCATACTTTACCATTAGGGATGAGCTTCGAGTTCGAGTCATCGGCTGTTCGCCAGTTCGCCGAACAGCGAACAATTTGGGGTGTTCGCGGCAAATTCGAAAGCCACGGAACACCCTTTAAAAGTCTATGCGAGGAATCAAAAGTGCTAATTTTAAAGGCTTATATGCATGGTATTGTCATAAAAAGTGTTTGGGGACCTGGGTCCTGCCCCAGGGGACATGTATCAATGCAAAAAAAAGTTTTAAAAACGGCCGTTTTTTCGGGAGCAGTGATTTTAATAATGCTTAAAGTCAAACAATAAAAGTGTAATATTCCTTTAAATTTCGCACCTGGGGGGTGTCTATAGTATGCCTATAAAGGGGCACATGTTTCCTGTGTTTAGAACAGTCTGACAGCAAAATGACATTTCAAAGGAAAAAAAGTCATTTAAAACTACTCGCGGCTATTAATGAATTGTTGGTCCGACAATACACATAAAAGTTCATTGATAAAAACTGCATGGGATTTCCCCACAGGGGAACCCCGAACCAAAATTTACAAAAAAACTGGCGTGGGGGTCCCCCTAAATTCCATACCAGGCCCTTCAGGTCTGGTATTGATATTAAGGGGAACCCCGCGCCAAATTTTTTTTTTAAATGACGTAGGGGCCCCCCTCAAAATTCATACCAGACCCTTTAGGTCTGGTATGGATTTTAAGGGGAACCCCGCGCCAAATTTTTTTAAAAAATTTGCGTGGGGTCCCCCTAAAAATCCATACCAGACCCTTATCCGAGCACGCAACCTGGCAGGCCGCAGGAAAAGAGGGGGGACAAGAGAGCGCCCCCCCTCCTATATATAGAAGCCTATATTTCTCCTAAAGACAGGTACATTTTACATGATCCAAAGTGTGTAAGCCAAAAATTATATGTTAACTACTTCATGTTATGCACAGAAACTATAATTTCAAACATAAATTCAAACTTTATATTCATAAAAAAATAACAACACCATTCTGATTTTCTGTTATTTTTTTGTTCATAAATAGGAATATATAGCATGGCAATTGGAGACATGTATTACATGCAGCATGTTATATGCAGTACAATATAAAACAAAGATCCTGAAACAACAACCTTCCAAATAGATCCAAATGGTGCAAAATAGTGCCCAGCCCAAGGGCGTTGTGATGTGGGGAGCTCTGATGGCGCAGTATCCTCTCCCACTGTCTATGTTCCAGAGGATTGGCAGCACAGCTCCACAGACTGCTGGTAAAGCGGCCCTTCTGATGTTATTTGCGGGGATCCACTGTCTGTTTGACAGTGATCCTTACTCCAGGGTCAGAGAAGAAATCCATTCAATTTCTCAGCAATGTTCTTTTGCACCCTCAGACATTGACATGTTTTAGGCTGAGTTTACACCGCAGTATGGAGCGGCTCACAGCAGGGGTCCGATGCGTCCCCATTCACCGTTTCAGATCTGATTTCAGTCCGAATGTTCGGCTGAATTCGGACCCAAAATGGACCAAAAGACGCACAGCAATCCTGTGCATTTCGCAGCGGAGTCGCTCTGGAGTTGTGTGAACCGGCTCCATAGAGAGCCGGTCACAATCTCCTGACATGCGAATTGGATGCGGGCAAATTCGCATACAACTTGCAATAGTGTGAACCCAGTCTAATGCCCCGTACACACGGTCGGATTTTCCGATGGAAAATGTCCGATCGGAGCGTGTTGTCGGAAATTCCGACCGTGTGTGGGCTCCATCGGACATTTTCCATCGGATTTTCCGACACACAAAGTTGGACAGCAGGAGATAAAATTTTCCGACAACAAAATCCGTTGTCGGAAATTCCGATCGTGTGTACACAAAGCCGACGGACAAAGTGCCACGCATACTCAGAATAAATAAAGAGATGAAAGCTATTGGCCACTGCCCCGTTTATAGTCCCGACGTACGTGTTTTACGTCACCGCGTTCAGAACGATCGGATTTTCCGACAACTTTGTGTGACCGTGTGTATGCAAGACAAGTTTGAGCCAACATCCGTCGGAAAAAATCCTAGGATTTTGTTGTCAGAATGTCCGAACAAAGTCCGACCGTGTGTACGGGGCATAAGAGTAAAATCCAATCCACACAGTGATTTTTTTGCCCAAGTATAGATTAAATGCCCATTCAGTTTATTTTACAGGAGTGAGAAGGGAAATGTTAGCTCACAGCATTTGTAACATGTGATATATGTAGCGCTGGTAGATTTTTAATCTACCGCTGATAGGTAAATCTTGTGGGTTATTTGTTAGAGGAAGTTAGATTTGCCTCTGTTCCAGCTTGGTTGCGTGTGGTTCCACACTGTGCCGGTGGGTGCCGTTGTCACCATGGGCTGGTGTTGGAAAGGCAACGTGTTGAAGCGTATGAGTGCTCCTCTGTCCCGGAGATAACTCGGTGGAGGTGGTCCTCTGAGTTGCATTCTGGGAGAGGGTATTTATGGGACAGACGCCATGTTTAGGGGTTTGTTTTCCAGCCACTTGCTGGCCCTCCTGGCCGACAGGTATGCGTTAAGAGTACCACCTCGTGGTCCTCCGTTCCGGAGGCCCACGTCGCTGCGGCGTGTGGGTGGGCCCAGAAGCCTGTCTGGGGCCTACCACAGCAGCAGAGGAATGGTCCTGAGCTGTCTATCCTGAGTGAAGAAGCTGGAAAACCAAGAAGATCCCAGGGGAGGACCCGTCATGGAAGGATCATGCAGAGTGCTGGTCTGGAGAGGGGCCTGGCGACTCGGTTGGAGGACGTATCCTGAAGTAATCTTACTGCATAGTACTGCCGGGTTGGCTTAAAGGTTCAAGTACTGTGTCTGACATTCATCGCAAACCAATACATCCTGTGGCAGAGGATCGTACGGGTTTTATTCCAAACAAGTCTGTGGCAGAGACTTTTGTTTGTGCTGCGTACTGGCTGCTAGGCAAGTGAGAGAGGCCTATCCAGGCGGGCAAAGATTGAATCCCACAAGGGGAGCGCATTCAACTACAAGTGACAAATTCCAAAGAATGTTCTAAAAGAATACTAAGGAAAGGTATTTGAGCTTCCCTGCAGCTTTCCTTCTGCCTCTTTCCTGCTACTTCCTTTGTTGCTTGTTCATTAAAGCTTTGGAAAATATACTCAAGTGTTTGGTGCTTATATCGTCCAGAGGTAAACTCAACAGAACCCTAGACCCGGTGCCGGTGAAACAGGTATCGAGAGTGAAGGTAACAGCCCGCTTTAAACCAGCAGCTCCACCGAGAGTTAGTGCTACATATATTTTTAAAAGCATTATAAATAAAATATAAATACATACAAATTGTAATATTTGCCACTAAGAAGCATTTATATAAAGAAGAATTTCTTTCTGTCTGGGAAAATAAAGCTTGCCATAGGAATAGTTTACTTATAGGAACATCTGGTCCCAAGAGTAAACTTTTTCAATAAATTGTAACCACACTCTTGTGAAAAAAACATATTTCACGGTTGAAGAATCCACTCTGGAGAGCATTCCATGTCTTTCCCCTTGCATGTGCATGACTTATTGTATTAGATTTTGTTTAACAAAAGCAGGCCTTTTTTCCCAGATGTCTGGCATATGAGTTTTATCGTCTTAAATGTTTTTTCCAACCACGGAGCTATTAGAATGGATATGTATGTCCAACATGAAGTTCCAAAGGGGGCATCTTTGTACTATTTAATACATCATCAGTTGTTTATGGTGTTATCTACATTTTCTCTGCCTAATTGTATTAAAGTGATATTAAAGACCAGGCTTTTTTTTTTTTAAATTACAAACATGTCATACTTACCTGCTCTGTGCAGTGGTTTTGCACAGAGTAGCTCCAGTCCTCCTTTTCTCGGGTCCCCCGCCAGCACTCCTGGCCTCTCCCTCCTCCTGCCAAGTGCCCCCAGAGCAAACACCTGAGTAGGCTCGTTTATGAGCTAAATGTTGGCTTACAAAGCTGATAGCTTGTTGGGTGTGACTGGTTCTCTTTAACATTACAAAGGATTAAAGCAATGCAACTTCCCAAAGAAAATAGTTAAATTACCGTGTTTCATATGGTTACCCTATGATGTAAGCTTTTTACTTGACTGTTGACTTAATTCACACCACATGTTTTGGCAGGATCCTTTAAAATGGCCATCCTATTTCTGTGACGTCAGCTTGGAAAATCAAATACATCACCTTCTTACAATTTAACTGTCTGTGCACAGGCTGTTATGCAGGCCTTCATATTGCAGCAGAATACATTAAAGTGTTTGTTGACCCCCCCCACCAAAAAAATACGCATCCTGGTCCTTAACCTCCCTGGCGGTATGATTCTTTCTGATTTTAGGTGCTGAAAGCGGTACAATTATTTTGCATGGAAATTTGGCGTTTTATATTGTAGGCCTGTAATTCTTAACAATAACACACTTAAATCTGTCCAAACAAGAGTCTAGTAGATATCCCGGGTATGATAAAGTTTGAAACACAAAAACATAAATTATAATATAATAAAAAAAAAATAATAATTAAAAAAAATAAAAATAAATAGTAATAAAATAAATTTCCACACGATTCACTATCGCTCAATTCTGCAAGTGTTCTAATTTACTATCGCTGTTTTCTAGTTGGTCTAAAGCCATTTTTGACGTAAAGGGACACTTTTTGGTTGCTATGGACAATCTCCAGTTTCCAGGCAGAAAGAACAGTATATGCAATATAAAACTGCATGCAGGGCATGGGCCAGAGCACTGGGGACAAATGGGATGTGAAATGATTTCATACAGTACTTTAATCTGTAAGATTACAGTACTGTATGTGTTATGCTTTTTACATTTTTTTGAATTTGCCGCCAGGCTCTGCCCCCGTGTGTCGCGACGCTCGCAGGGAACGGAGCCTGACACAGAGAGGCTTCAGAGGAGGACACAGCCCGCAGACACTGCGGTGGACATCGCAGGATCCTGGGGACAAGGTAAGTAAGGAGGCACCAGGATCCTGCGATGCAATCCCGAGTGTGGCTAGGGGTTACCGCTAATGGTCCTGAATTTTAACCCCGAGCCACACTCGGGAATACCGCCAGGGAGGCTACAAGCAGATTAAACAGCACAGTGCTTGTGCTGTGTAATCTGCGCCCCTCTAAACTGTAAAAAAAAACCCTGAACCCTCCTCTTCCTGTATGCCCCTTTCTATACAGACCACAATAACCAAGGCTACTCAGCCCTGATTAAAGTGCATCCCTGCATCATACACTGGCCTGCTCTGCTCTCCTCTTGCCCCCCTCAACCCCTCCTTCCCTACCTGCCTGTCAGCGCCCTCTCTGTCTCCGCTCCGCCACACCCCCGTCACTGCCAGCCTCTCTATTTGAGGCTAGCATATCACACTGTGTAAAGGGGGGAGATCATGGTCCCTCCTCCAGTAGCCGTCTATCAGAGCTGAAAAGCGTTCATGAGTCACGTGACCGGTTTGAAGACAACTCTAAATAGCTATTTAGAGTGCTCGTTTTTAGAAAGAATTTACACAGTGCGGTATGCCAGCCTCTAATAGAGGGACTGGCAGTTTTTAATAACAAGGCTTAACAAACACTTTAGGCAACAATACAATGTATACACAGTGCTTTTCAAAAGTATTGACCCCCCTTGGCTTTTTACCTATTTTGTTACATTACAGACTTTGGTTCAATGTTTTTTAAATCTGAATTATATGTGATGGATCAGAACACAATAGTCTAAGTTGGTGAAGTAAAATTAGAAAAATATATACATAAAACAATTTTTCAGAAATAAATAACTGATAATTGGCATGTGCGTATGTATTGACCCCCTTTGTTATGAAGCCCATAAAAAGCTCTGGTGCAACCAATTACTTTCAGAAGTCACATAATTAGTGAAATGATGTCCACCTGTGTGCAATCTAAGTGTCACATGATCTGTCATTACATATGCACACCTTTTTGAAAGGCCCCAGAGGCTGCAACACCTAAGCAAGAGGTGCCACTAACCAAACACTGCCATGAAGACCAAGGAACTCTCCAAACAAGTAAGGGACAATGTTGTTGAGAAGTACAAGTCAGGGTTAGGTTATAAAAAAATATCCAAATCTTTGATGATTCCTAGGAGCACCATCAAATCTATCATAACCAAATGGAAAGAACATGGCACAACAGCAAACCTGCCAAGAGACGGCCACACACCAAAACTCATGGACCGGGCAAGGAGGGCATTAATCAGAGAGGCAGCACAGAGACCTAAGGTAGCCCTGGAGGAGCTGCAGAGTTCCACAGCAGAGACTGGAATATCTGTACAAAGGACGACAATAAGCCGTACGCTCCATAGAGTTGGGCTTTAGGGCAGCCTGGCCAGAAGAAAGCCATTACTTTCAGCAAAAAACAAATTGGCACGTTTTGAGTTTGCGAAAAGGCATGTGGGACACTCCCAAAATGTATGGAGGAAGGTGCTCTGGTCTGATGAGACTACAATTGAACTTTTTGGCCATAAAAGAAAGTGCTATGTCTGGCGCAAACCCAACACATCACATCACCCAAAGAACACCATCCATCTTTCCCTCAACTCTGACCAGTTTCCCAGTCCCGACTGCTGAAAAACATCCCCACAGCATGTTGCTGCCACCACCATGTTTCACTGTGGGGATGTTTTTCAGCAGTCGGGACTGGGAAACTGGTCAGAGTTGAGGGAAAGATGGATGGTGCTAAATACAGAGATATTCTTAAGCAAAACCTGTACCACTCTGTGTGTGATTTGAGGCTAGGACAGAGGTTCACCTTCCAGCAGGACAATGACCCCCAAACGCACTGCTAAAGCAACACTTGAGTGGTTTAAGGGGAAACATGTAAATGTGTTGGAATGTCCTAGTCGAAGACCAGACCTCAATCCAATAGAAAATCTGTGGTCAGACTTAAGGATTGCTGTTCACAAGCGCAAACCATCCCACTTGAAGGAGCTGGAGCAGTTTTGCAAGGAGGAATGGGGAAAAATCTCAGTGGTAAGAGGTAACAAGCTCGTAGAGACTTATCAAAAGGGACTTGGAGCTGTGACACCCGCAAAAGGTGGTTCTACAAAGTATTGACTTTAGGGGGGTGAATAGTTATGCACATTTCCCTTTTCTGTTATTTTTTCCTATTTGTTGTTTGCTTCACAATAAAAAAAAAAAAAAAAAAAAAAAAACATCTTCAAAGTTGTGTGCATGTTCTGTAAATTAAATGATGCAAATCCTCAAACGATCCATGTTAATTCCAGGCTGTGAAGCAACAAAACACGAAAAAATGCCAGGGGGGGGGGGGGGTGAATACTTTTGCAAGGCACTGTATTCAATTCATAGAAATACGTTTATTTATATAGAAAAGATAAAATGTAGGGTTGTCTGTTTCCCTCAAGTCCCTGCAATAAATAAGGGGCTACATTCATACCTGGACACATTTTCCATGAAGTAAATGAACATAATGGGGTGTGATGGATTCCTTTTACATATTTTAACATTCATCCCCTTGAAAGGTGCATTTTGCTGGACATACAAAGATGCAGCAAGAAAAATCTAAAAAACAGTTGTAAATATTCATAAGCCTCACAACTGTCAGTGTAGTTATGCTTTCTTTGGTTTTGAACTTTTTGGGTATACCTGCCAATAGTTATGCCTATTTTAATTTTCTTGGCACATTGTGGCAGAATACAATTAGTAAATGCTCCGCCCCTCAACCTCATTGGGAATTTATTTTTTTCTGTCTTTCCCATAGACACGTTAACTGAATTGTTATTTTTATCCTTACCTGGCATTTTCCCTTGGTAGGCCAGCCAGGTTAATCTACCCTAACCTGAATTTTCCACTATGCTTTGGGGCACCTAGTCTGGGTTCTGTTGTGGCTTGTTGGCCCCTTCTGATGACTTCCTTCCTTTTTTCCTAAGGCAATGCCCCTTTTCAAGATTGTGGCAGTTTCCGCATGACCTTCCAGTGCTGGGAAGGGTAGAACATCTATGGTGATGAAATTTAAAACAAGCTTCTTACTGCTGCAAGGTAACAGTTTATCCAGCAGTTTCCCATTCCTCTGTTGCTCACTCTTCATCTCCTGTTATACTACATTTCTGGATAGTGGTACTTACATGAATATTACTAATGGAGTTTCTCACTCTGATGATACCCTATACTCCTCTCATCCTCCCTCTCCAGTGTCATGACAACTATTGCTGCCACAAAAGACACTGCCACTGACAGATAAGGGCATGGTATTAAAGTAATGCAGGCATGGTAAGTAAAAGAAAAAAAAAATGGCAGGCGCTTCGGCAGGGCATATACTAAAAAAAAAAAAAAAAAAAAAAAAATGATATGATTTTGCAGTCCTCCTCACAAAGATCCAACTGAAGATCATGCATGGGTTTGGGAATCACATCTCTCATTTCCTTCACCAAGATGTCAAAACTCACAGATACAGCCATTTACGTTCCCACCATCCTAGCAGCCACTCTGACTTTAGCTCACACTCATGACACAAATACTCTGATAAGAACACCTGCTGATTCTATAGCCATAGAGTAATCCAAGGAAAATTGGTCTGTGGAATGTGTCTAGCAAAGGATACCCACAAGCAGGCTATAGCTACAGGTGTAGTACCCATCACAGTGAATAGATGTGAAGAGGCACGTATCAGGATAAATCTGATCATTGAAAGAGAGCAGGCCGAGTTCCCAGCACAGCCAAAAAACTGACCACGCTGTGCTCTCATGCCTAATAAGATCAGTTTTTGATAGGAATGATCCAGAAGGACTGGCAGGAACACCAGGTATTTAACACAAAGGAATCAATACAAAGAGAACAGGATACATGATGTATGTGAGTACATGATATAGCAGGCACATATCAGGAATATGAAATGTTGGGTTTACATATTCTTTAAGCATAGTTGGTGCTATGTATCCTGTGGTTGGACCAGCAGAAATAATGACAGGTTCCCTTTAAGCTTCTGACACCAAAACTTGTTCTACATGTTTAGCTGGGTGACATTTAAACAGTATAGATATCTTGTGTTTAATGATCTTGGTAAGTACAAGGAATGTTTAATAACATTTTACAATAGGTATAGAGATGGAGAGAGAGAGAGAGAGAAAAGAGAGGCAGGAGAGAGAAAGAGAGAGAGAGAGAAAGAGGTGAGAGGGGAGAGAAGTAAAGAGAGAGAGAAAGAGAGTGTCTATAGGTATTTATTGATTTAATACAGGTATTTAGAATATTACGCAGCGCTTTACATATTGTACATACAGTATTTACATATTGTACATTCAGAGCAGTCCCTGCCCTCAATGAGTGTACAATCTAAGGCCCTATCTCACATACAATTTATAAAAATGAAATGAAGAAGCTGTTTTGTGCATACATCTATTTGTGGATGTTTAATTTAATATCTGTACATAGAAATTTACATATATATATATCCAGTTGACGACCACCCCATAGCAGATTTAGTGCTACAGGGTGTCCATTCTGTGCAGAATCATGTATATACATGTGATCCTGCACTTCCCAGTAAGGGGGTGCGCGCCGCTTCTGCTGTGATGTTGAACCCCTTCCCAGCCAGTGTCATTGATACAGCAACAGTGCATATTTCTAGCACTGATCACTGTATTAGTGTCATAGGTTCCCACATAGTCAGTTAGTGTCAGTTTGTGTCAGACTGGCAGCCGCAATATTGCAGTCCTGCTATAAATTGCTGAATGCTGCCATTGTATATATATAAAAAAAAAAATTCAAGTATATATAACCATAGTTTGTAGATGCTATAACGTTTGCAAACCAATCAATATATGCTTACTGGGATGTTTTTTTACCAAAAATATTTAGCAAAATACTTATTGGCCTAAATTTATGGAGAAATTCGATTTTTGTAAATATTTTTATTGAATGTGTTCTATAGCAGAAAGTAAAATATATATATATATATTTTTTTTTTTTTCAAAATTGTCAGTCTTTTTTTGTTTATAGCACAAAAAAATGAAAAATGCACCAAAAAAAGCTCTATTCGTGAGGAAAAATTTGCATAAATTTAATTTATGTACAGCATTGCATGACCACGCAATTGTCAGTTTAAGTAACACAGTGTCATATCGCAAAAAATGGCCTGGTCATGAGGGGGGGTGCTAAATCTTCCGGGGGTCAAGTGGTTAAACAAATAAGCATATATTGTTATTATTACTATAATTATTATTGTTGTTATTATAATTACTACTGGTATTATTGTAGTTTGTGTAAGTTATGTAACACATATGAGGTAAGGGATTGACTGAGTGAGCGAGTTACAGATCGCATTGTTTATTAATAACACATTCTTTGATTCATATCACTGCTATACATATTGTTGCTATTAAATAAGCTTTGATCCATTTTTCTTATGGCATATATGTGTATAAATACTTATTTTTGGGAGATGTAAAGGATGTTCAAAAGATATCCACAAGGTGGCAGCATACAGCTACATCTATCATATTCTTCATCATAATACAGTCATATATGGATAAAATCCAGGCTCCACAATATGATCCAAGTCTTTTGACTTTGGTCCAATACATTCACAGAAAAATTAGGCTTCATAGTAGAATTTTCCTCCACATGTGACCAATCAATGTTCTAGAAGGGAGGAAGAGGTTTAGAAATGCTGACCCTGTAACTTGAATGTCTTAACCATTAACTGTTGCGTGAAAAACAGAGTAGTCTAACTTTACTTTTTCTGTATCTTTCTGTAGCTTTTTTACATTTTCTTCAAAGTGATTCCTCTGCACAAATTATGTTCATAATCAACTGACATGAAGTATCTTACGAACCTTCCTTTGTGATGAGACCTTTTTTTCATTAAAACCTTTTTGGACGACTTATTGCTGATCCATGGTGTGCTGGCGAATATGTACGTATAATCTACATGCAGGGCGCCGGACGCATGGATTTCAATGGGGTGTTTTTTTTTTAAGCACGCCATTAAGGCCTGAGGCTCTAATTGGCTTTAAAAAGGGTGGGCTCGGGGTCCAGGGGGTGGGGGTTGGTTGGCCTTGCCAGGCGCCACTGCTACCTGCAGTATATATCTTAAAGCAGAGTTCCAGTCCCCCGATTCTATTTTTTTTATAAATGCTCCTCCGCAATTGTTACCACTTCTACTGTAACATTTGGATAATGTCAGTAATGTGGTCCTTCTTGTTTTTTTTAAATCATGAACTAACCTGATCTCAGAAGCAGGCAGGGTCCATCACTGTTGTGGGCATCTGAAGCCTGCTTGTCTTCATTTACGGGATTCAGTGCAGCTGGCTACCCAGCATGCACCTACCAATCTCGCCCCTGCACAGTATTGCCACTGCGCGGCACTGTTGTTTTCTGACAGGTTGCCATAGCAATAGCGGCATCGGCGGAAGTTCCTGTCCCATTATTATGGCAACCTGTCAATCAGAGTACATCCTAGAAGGTAATTTAAAATGGCGCCTAACTCCTCCAGTTCGCGTCATTTCCGGTCTGGAAATCATCCAAGATTTCAGTAATAGGCGACTCCCGAGGACTCCTGAGATAGATGACGCCGATATCTATGGGATGGGAATTGCCTTGTGACTAAATCGCCTAGGCAGCCGGAGCCGTAAGTGCTAAACAGGTATTTAGAAAAAAAAATTGCCATTTCCAATAGCAGATGGGTGGATGGGCATAGGAATGATTGGACATTAAAAAATGGGTGTTATGTGCTTGAGAGATCCAAATACTGCACTGTATGCAAACTGATTTGCTTGCATGAACTTTTGCTCTAAAGTTCTGGACTGCTAAAATGTATTTGGATAATAAACATGACATGAGCCAGATGTTTAATGCATACCTCAAAAGCATTACATGCATTCGGGGAAAAAATCACAATGAATACTGCCAGAGGCACATTTCCAAAGGTACAATTTTAAAACCTGGAAAAATCCTTGCAAGTGAAAAATGTATAGTAACGCCTCACTAAATGTAGATCGGGTGATAGTGGAAGTATGTGGTCATGCATGACTTAAGAGTGAATGTAAAATACAGAGAATGCTACAACCACAAACGTCAGCTTCTTTTTTTCAAAATGGGCAAAAGTGATAAACTCCATGAGCAAATAAGACGGATAAATCTGAAATCAGTACAATCTGCTTGTGTAGGTTATTTCATGTTTCAATGAAAAGAACTCAGTAAGAGTACTTAACTGTAGTAAGCTTTGTGTACATTGAACTGCTGATAAGACTTGGAATTTGGCAAACTTTCAGAGTGAAATATCCAACCCGAGGCCTTTTTGGGATCATCCAGGAGTCACTATCTCAGCACAGCATAAAACAGCAACAAAACATCAATCTTTCTGTGGAATGAACTGGGTTCCTTTTTTTTTCATTTTACACATCACCAAAACACATGTGCCACTAAATCAAACGCATAAAAGCACAGTGGTCATGTATTACAGCCTTTTGTTTTATGGCAGAAATGCAAATTTGTACCCTTCAACGAGTAATTGCTGGTAATGGCAAAAAAGCCATTGACGTAAAGAAACACCTTCATAAGACTGCTTTGCACACGGCAGTGTGATAAACATGCTAGCAACTGAACAGACATTTACTAAATGTCTATACTTAAAGCGGTAGTAAACTTGAGGAGAAAAAAAAAACAAAACTCTCCCTGCAAGGTAAGGGCATGTGCCCTTATGAAAGGCTTACCTTAAAACAAAGCCCTCCAGCGGCACGCTGCAGAGGCTTCCATCTTCACCTGGTCTTCCTTCGGGGTTTGCTGGCTGCGGCTTCTTGAATAGCTGAGCCAAAATGATGTCAGAAAGTCTCAGCCATTTATCTATGCGGCGGTGCATGTTTAGGAGATATTCGTTTTACCTACAGGTAAGCCTTATTATAAGCTTACCTGTAGGTAAAAATAAATGTTAAAATACATCACTGTTTGCTGTTATAATCTGTATGATTTTCACCTTTCAATAAAAATTCATTTAAAAAAAAAAAAAAAAAGAGAGTTTACTACCACTTTAACGACACTCTGTCACTTTAAAAATACTAAAGCTGCTGACTGGTAAGTCATTATATTTTTACCGCTTTACAAAACTCTGTTTCCCAGTCGTCAGTAAGGATGTGCTGGAACTAGAGAAAGTCCAGAGAAAAGCAACAAAGCTTATAAGGGGACTGGAGGACCACAGTTATGAGGAGCAACTGCAAACATTAAACATATTCTTCCTGGAGAAGAGACCCTTAAGAGGGGACATGATAACGATATACAAATATCTAAATGGCGATTCTAGAAGGTGAAAAAAACTATTCAGTCTCAGGTCGCTTAAGAAGACAAGCGGCCACTCCATGAAGTTGGATGAAAAGTGGTTTAACCTTGAATTGCATAGGGCGTTCTTTACTGTCAGAGTGGTAAGGTTGTGGAACTCCCTTTCACAATTGGTGGTGTCAGTGGGGACTATCAATAATGAAAACATTTTTTTAGATGGGCATCTTAGCAAATGCAATATACAGGGATATAGGAAATGGAAGGGACATACTGTAAATAAATACCCACACACACACACACACACACACACACACAGGTTGAGCTGGAAGGACTGGTGTCTTTATTCAACCTTGTGACAGACCTAGCCGGGAAAGAGGCTTTTGGAGGGCACTGAATGCCAGCCTCTTGCCTACCAATTATGGGCCCTGGCATTTGGGGCAACAGTGCTCGTTGTGAGCTGTATGCCCTGGGGACCCTTGAGGTGGCGTTACTTTAGATTCAGGTCCATGTCCCCCAAGACACACAGACTCTGGGGACCCTGGATATGCCATTGTGACGGGAGTCACTAATAGGGGCACACGGTGAATGAGAACCCCACTATGATCTGTGCTAGTCAGACTCAATGCTGTATATATGTATATAAAATGTGTGCTGTCTCATTATGTTGTGTACTATTTACTGTGATGGTTGGGGTGTGACTGTATTCTATTGTCTATTGTGGCTGTCTGCCTCAACTATTATGGTATGTCTAAGTGTCTTGCTGTGAGGAAAGAGGGGGGGATTCCTCCAGCAGCCTCCCTGTTAAGACGGTTTACTGATGAGAAGTTAAACACACCTGACCTGTGTGTCCATTGTCATTGGACAGTTTAACCCGCTCTGTTTTCCAAGGGTGGGGGGAAGTGTTTTGAAGTGGGATCTGTATAACATGTGTTTGAATAAAGATTGATTCTTGTCTTGAACCTCAACACAGAGCCTTGTCTCGCATTTGGGGGGAGAATTATTCGTATGGGTTTCTTGTTCGGCTGATTGAAGTGTTCGGTAGCTGCCTTTGTGTTTGGGTATAGAATGTCCTAAACGACTTTAAACCCTTTCATACTTGGGGTGTCGTTACAAATCTTACCTACTATGTAACTATGTAAGATGTGCAAGTATTTTTTGAGTATTTTTAAATTGACAGAGTCCCTTTAGAGTGGAATTCAAAGCAAACAGTTGAAATGCAGACAAACAATACTATTTGATTGAAGACTGAAAACTATAACCTGATTGGTTACTATGCACAGATCTTCTAGATTCAGACTGCTGCAGCCTAAAGCTGTTTTTTTTATTTTTTGCTCAGCCCAGAATCACAGATCACTGTACTAACAAATCTAATGTTAGTGCAGGGATCTCCCCCGCTGAGCTATTGTGTTCTCACCAGGACACACTGATCAGCACTTGCAGCCATCAACAGAAGCCAGTCATGAGACCAGCTTCTGTAAGACAGGGAGCTGTACACATGGGCCGCAAGTTGGCCTGTTCCTGCGAAATGACCGTTTTCAGACAATTTTTGGCCCATGTGTACCCAGCCAGTAAATTCCCCTCTAGGTGCTCCAATGAGACTGAACAGCAATGGCTGCATCCAATTAGAAGTAATTAACCCTTGAAAGTGTCTTATCAAAAATGAAATTCCTATCGCAGGGGATGCCTAAAAAAGCCTCAGCTACACCTACACCTATGGGTTGCCATAATGTACTGAATTTCTGGACAGTTTTAGATAATTACAGCAGCGTTGCGTTGAAATAGAAAGGTAACTTTTACTAACATTAAATTACAAAATGAATAGTGTGGCAATTTTTTATGATATAGTCATTTACTTTAGCAAAAGTGGAATTCCACTTTGATGGATTTGTGCATTTTTTAATGTTGCCCTTTAATCTACCTTAAAATACTCTATTTTTGCTGAATGGTAATTTTTTTTATATATTATTGCATTTGTAAACATACCCCATGGCCGTGCTCATCTACCTATGACTTTTATGACAAAATCTTGCAAATTGGCCTTGAACAAGGGCAGAAAAATAAAGATTTGGCTTCCACAGACTTCAGTAGGGTTTGGCGCTATGTCCAGGTTTAGTGGATTTTTTCTGGATTTACCATACCTCCTACAAATTGAACTTTGCCTCTTTTGCTCATTTTCCTACTCTCTGGCTAGGCGGTGTAGCAGTAGTGATAACCAGTCATAAACAGGTTAACAAGCATACAGAAAAAAAAAAATAAAGGGAAATACTTGTCAAAGGACATACTGCATAAACAGCTCATAAAATATAGGAAAATGAGAAAGTGACAGATGCCTGAACAGGTTATAACTAGAAAATTATATGTGCATAGAGGTGAGATATGTACAGAAAATTAACAAAAAATGACCCATTCTTAGCCCCAGGTAGCCAGCAAAAGAGAACCTAACTATAGACTATCTATATGTTTCTAACATATAGATAAAAAAGAAGACTCTGGGTGCACGTTAGCAAGTTTATGTAAAATCACATTATACATATTTGTTCAGGATCACACTTAACATGTGACTTAATATGACATTGAGACCTCTACTGTTCATCTAAACGTTAGAAGCAGACTAAGGCTGGGTTCACACTTATGCGAATTGGCTGCAGGTTTCCCCGCATCCAATTCACATGACAGGAGATTGTGATCGGCTCTCAATGCAGCTGGTTTACACATCTCCGGAGCGGCTGCGGAGCGGATTGCACAAGGGTCCTGTGTGTCTTTGGCTCCGTTCCATGTCTGAATTCAGGCAAAAATTTGTGCCTGATTCGTCCCTGAAACCAAAAACAGGGACGCACTGAACCCCTGCTGTGAGACGCATCCGAATTAATTGTGAGCCCAGCCTGAGTCCACTTGTGCACTGCCAGACCGGTACCTGCAGCGTCTTCTCCCCCACACTCCAGCAGTCTAAGGACCAATGAAGGGTCCATAGTTCTGCACTGGATGTGATGATGAGGAGGAACAGTCCACTTTCAGTGCATAAGGTAATGCTGTTTTCCAGGGGAGCTAAGGATCAAGTAAGTAAAAGTGCTTCTCCTCTCCCCTAGACAAAACAAGCAAATAACCCTTGCAGTGGGGGTGCAGTCCCAGTTCAAAAGATAATTTGAACCTTTCCTAGAGTTGGGCTTTACATTTTCCTAGCTGGCTAGCAGGATTGAGCGCTGAGGAATTTTTATATTGTTAATTTTCTTGTTAATTACCCCACCTGCTTACATCTTTTCTCTGCTGTTTATACATTAATTCCAGCAGCTGTTACGTTGTATTTGGTGTAAACACACACACTGGGGGGGCTTCACCTGTCTTGCGTAAGTATAGACATCTGTGTCAAAGGGATGGGGCTACTGTTCTCTGTGTATTCATTGCTATTTCTCTCTCCCATACATACACTATATTGCCAAAAGTATTGCGATGCCTGCCTTTACACACACATGAAATTTAATGGCATCCCATTTTAAGTCCATAGGGTTTAATATTGAGTTGGCCCACTTTTTGTAGCTACAAAAGCTTCAACTCTTCTTGGAAGGCTGTCCACAAGGGTTAGGAGTGTGTCTATGTGAATGTTTGACTATTCTTCCAGAAGCGCATTTGTGAGACGGTTCCCTGAGATGGTGCAGAAATTCTTTGGTTATGCAAACCGATTGTTGCAGCAGCTGTCCAGGTGGCTGGTCTCAGACGATCTTGGAGGTGAAGATGCTGGATGTGGAGGTCCTGGGCTGATGTGGTTACACGTGGTCTGTGGTTGTGAGGCCGGTTGGATGCCAAATTCTCTGAAACACCTTTGGAGACGGCTTATGGTAGAGAAATGAACATTCAATTCAAGGGCAACAGCTCTGGTGGACATTCCTGCAGTCAGCATGCCGATTGCACGCTGCCTCAAAACTTACGACATATGTGGCATTCTGCTATGTGATAAAACTGCATATTTTGGGGGTGACTTTTTATTGTGGCCAGCCTAAGACACACCTGTGCAATAATCATACTGTCTAAGCAGCATCTTGATATACCACACCTGTGAGGTTGATGGTTTATCTTGGCAAAGGAGAAGTGCTCACTAACACAGATTTAGACAGAAAAAAAAAGATAGACAGTGCTTTGCAGTGTAAAAATGCTGGCTTTCACTGCCTGTACAGAACAGACACAAAATGGCTATTATTTCTGTAAAAACTTCCCCAGATACACAGCATTGTTTCTTCTGCAAAGGAGAGTGAGGAATTGGTGAGGGAAGCTGCTAGAAGCTATGATTTGATTACCAAGGACATGTTACATAAATCATAGCACAAATAATATACTTGAAATACATTATGGCAATCAAAACATAAAAGCCCGTTCTTTCTGTTGTTGAAGTGAGACGGGTATGTATGCAGTACTCCTTTTGCTTCTGCAAAACCAAATGATGTCCCCATCTGGTCCTACCTATTCTCTACCCAGCCTGATGGCTGACTTTTAGGCTGGGAATGGTGAGCATGGAGATTGGTAAACTTGACACACAAATTTACTGACTTCCTTTTGGCTGTGAATGAGCCTGGATATACTTAGTCCTGACAATTGTAGATTCATGCTCAGCGTAATGTTGAGTGCTTGGAGAGAAAAAAACATTAATGTGGGTCTAAAGTCAAACTGTTTTTATCTTAATGCATTCCCTGCAATAAAATGCCCCACTAATCCCTCACCCCACCCTATCCTTAAACAATTACCTTACTCCTCTCACCAATCCAGCACTTTCTCAGCTGCAGCATCACTCTCCTCTTTTGCCCATCACAGGAGACACTGAAGTCATAGGCTGCTGCTGCAGTTAGCCAAACTCCTGTAAGGAGGGAGTGGGGGCTTGGCTTATCAGTGATGTGTGTGTCTACGGAAGCACACAGCCGGGCTTGGGATCACACCCGCACTCAGTGGCGGCTGGTACTCAAAATTTTTGGGGGGTGCAAAAAAAAAAAAAATCAAACACTGCCACTGTGCCCATCAAATGCTGCCACTGTGCCATCAAATGCTATCACTGTGCCATCAAATGCTACACTGTGCCCATCAATTGCAGCCACTGTGCCATCAATCGCTGCCACTGTGCCATCAAACGCTGTCACTGTGTCATCAAATGCTGCCACTGTTCCCATCAAACGCAGCCATTGTGCTATCAAATGCTGCCACTGTGCCATCAAATGCTGCCACTGTGCCATCAAATGCTGCCATTGTGCCATCAAATGCTGCCACTGTGCTCATCAAATGCTGCCAGTGTGCCCATCAATTCCTGCCAGTGTGCCCATCATATGCTGCCAGTGTGCCCATCAAATGCTGCCAGTGTGCCCATTAAATGCTGCCAGTGTGCCCATCAAATGCTGCCAGTGTACCCTTGAATGCCGCCAGTGTGACTCCCACCCACTCGCCGTCTGCCAGGCACTTACCCTGTCTTGATGGGGCAGCGGGTGACAGCGACAAGCGGGGTCCTTCATGCGTCTCCTGCTGTCCTCATCTCCCATCCTCTCCTCCTGATAGGCGTCCAATAGCAGCGCCTGTTGTTTTAGCCAATCAGGTGACAGGTAACAGACCCGAGCACCTGATTGGCGGAGAGGCGGTTCAGTGTTAGGAAAGCGAATGTTCATTTGCTTTCTTAACACAGCTGAGTGAACTGCAAGTGAGAAGCATGGTGCTCGCTGTTTACCTTTTTTGACGCCCATTAGAGCCTATGGCTCTAATCAGGTGCTTCAAAAAATACCCTGCCGCTGTAATTCAGGCACCCGGTGCCCGAAAAGGGGCTGGACGCCTGAATAGGGGGTGGCAGCGGCAGCCATGGATAGATTCATGCAATGCATGAATCTATCCATTGGGCATAGAGGGGTGGCTGGAGAGAGGGGGCGACGCCCGTGCGCCCTTATGGACGCACCACCACTGCCACTGTTTGCCAAGAAGGCATCCGTAGCAGGGAGAAGTGGACAGCGCCAGTGGGGGGACCTCCAGAAGAGGAGGTAAGGGACCGCCATGTGCAATATTGTTGCACCGAGCACGTAAGTATAACCTCTTTTTTTAATCTACTTTAAATAAAGATAGCCTTTAATATCACGTTAAATAGATGAAGTGGAGAATTTTAGTGTATGCTGTTTACAGTTTTTTATTTATGCATAATTGTTATGTTTTATTTGATATAGATTAATCTTTTAATTATGTTGTAATTGAATTATTTTGGCAGGTGGTTGGGAGGCAATATATCGCCTCCTCACTGCCTGTTTTAACCCTGCAAATGCGTCCCAGTGGAATGGGTCACATATAATGCTGGCCTGCTTGAATGGGTCACATTTGGTGGCATTACTGCCTGCTAAAAGTGACAGGGGGTTCATTTGTACAGTTCTGGAGGCTGCATCCCCCTTGCTGCATGTCTGAATGAGCCCTTCATGTATTTTTATCGGAAAGAAATGCACATGTATTATGTGTATACATATGTGTATATATGTGTATTAATCACATAGGTTGTGGCTTTCAGACAATATATCTTTTTGCAAGCTTTCATTTCTGCAAATAATATCCAAGCTGGTTCAGCACAATGGTAGGTCATGCCTGACAGTTTAAGGGTTAGTGAACTGCAGTGATTGGTGTTTGTCTGCCTGGAGTTTTAATGCTAGTCACTTTTCTTAAACTCAACTGGAATTTATCTGCTTCACTGTATTGCTATATATGAGCCCCTCCCATATTTCCTGGCCAAGCTCCAGGATTTTCATGTCGCCTAGTTTCCAGCCAAACTGGGTGACTTTGAAAAGCTGTTGGATATTTTCCTTTTCAAACATCTGCCAAAAAAAATTGCCATAAAGTGCAAATCCAGCAAAAACTTTCTCTTTAGTTTTTTTAATAGCATGGTGACCAGTTAGAATCCCATTCAGGTTTTACTGTTATCAGCAAAGAGATTGTAGGAGTATTCATACAAATTTGCAGAGCCATTCATTCTGCGAAACTGCATGTGCATTCCTTCTAAGCAAATAGGTGCAAAATCGAATGTTAGTAAGCTATTTTCTCTCCAGGTTGAATGTTACTCATTCATACAGAATATAGTGAATCAGGAAATGACTGCATTATGAACACTAGATGGAGTTAATGACCATAGAAACAAAACCTAGCATTTACTATGATCTACAGTTCCGTCTATTGCCTATTTTGCAGTATTTTCCTAAACCTCTCGTCAATATAAACGAAGAACAACCAACCTGGAGATAAACAATGTATTTTACCCATATACACATAGATCAAAATAACATGCAGTATTACAGGAAGAATAGCTTTGCAATTTTTTTATAAATACACCCCTTGTCATGGTGACAACCATTGTACCAGACAGGAATCGAATGAAAATCTGCAGGACACATACAGAAATAAAAAGGCTCTAGTCTTCCACTGCTCTACTTAAAAAAGTATATATTTTTTATTTGTGTTTGTGCATCCCTCTTAAAGATTTTTCTACCCTTCCTCCCTGGTAAATTGTCACCGAGACAGTGAGAGGGGAAATCTTTCAAATGGAGCCCAGATAAATGGTCAAACATACTTGCTGGGTGAAATACACCATAAGAACAAGTGAGAATTTTATTGCCTTTTGCCCTTTTTTACATCAACTTCTGCCTAGTCTCAAAAAATCTTGAAGAAGGCTTATTGATTATAAGTTCTATAAAAGTAAATAAGTTCATTGAAGTGCTTTATTATGCACCTTTTCAATTTTTCTTGTTTACTGCCTTTTGAAAAATTTAGGCTACTTTTAAGCCAGTGTAAAAATGGACTGTTCAATTTAAAGGGGTACTCTGCAGTGGCAGTGTGCAGGCAGTCTGGAGTACAGGATGACATTGCTGCTGAGCCTGGTAGGTGACAGTGGCGACTGCAGGTTGCTGGCAGGGTGTGTTGGAGGCAGGCACTTTAACCCCTTCTTTCCCAGAAGGCCAGCATATTCACCTTACAAATTTTACTTATTTCTTAGTGGGTGCTTTTCATGTGTTCTGCTGTGGCTGATATTACAGCCTGCATAGTTGTTAGAAAATATTTTCTATGTGATTTTATGCACATTTATACCTTGCGCATTTTATGACTGGTGTACCAATTATTCAAGTATGGATGGTTCAAATAGGTTATTTTAACTAACCACTGCACTCTGGACACTTGATGTATGTAGCATGCTGCTGACTACTGCACTCTGAGTACATTATTTACTCCTGACCCCTGCACTCTTTATGGTTTATTGCACAACAGTTGCTCAGCAATTGCTATGTTAATAAAGTTCTGCTTTATGGTAGGCTCTGTGCAGAAAAGCATATGTAAAGGAAGAGTTTCATATTTACAAATGATTGTGCTGCAGTTTGTGTGTGTCTGTTAGACTCTTGCTTGTGGCACAGCAATTATTATTTTTATTTATTATTAAACAGGATTTATATAGTGCCAACAGTTTGCGCAGTGCTTTACAACATGAGGGCAGACAGTACACTTACAATACAAATCAATACAGGAGGAATCAGAGGGCCCTGCTCGTTAGAGCTTACAATTAAAATGTATTTTCTGGGTACAAGAACTGTGGCATAGGTCTTGAGTAGGCTCAAGTTATAAGCCCATCCCACCATTACCGCAATTTTGCCACACCCAAAAACTGCTGGGACATGGGCAACATGCCTCCTAATTGTGCTTCCTTGGGTGCCCAGGGCTGATTTCCCTCCCTTCCCCAGAAAAAAAAATGATCTATCGCCCTGATATCAAACGGTATTACCAGGACTAAATGATCTAAGACTATATGGACTATTTATGAGTCAACTAAATTCCACTCTGCTGAAGTCCAAATGATTTATAAAATGTGCCTAATATATTTTTCTAGCTTCTAATCTTTATTTTTGTTATTACCAAGAGGATACATAAAGATACAATGTTGAGGAACCTGAATGTATTGTTAGTTCCAAAATGAGATTATTAGATTTTAACTACATTGTCAGCAATAAAAGTTTCATAGAAGCCTTTACTCTTTTGAATTCTATCAAAACTAAAAAGTCTTTCTAATTCTATCAAAACTAAAAAAGTTTAGTATAAGTAGCCTATATCAGGGATACTCAAACTTTAAAAAAAAACAAGCCAATTGACTGTCTGTCAGTCTATCTTAGGCCTGACTGTTGCCGGTATAAGTACTATAATGATTTGGTGTTGAAGGTCAGTGCCACAGAATCAGTGAGAGTAATAGATGCGGTTGGTGGTCAGGGAGATTACCGTAATAAATGTTTTTGTATCAGCAGGCACCAGAATAATAAATGCCCTGCTGTTGTTGGAAGTAAATGCCCCAGCACTAGGGTGTAATAAATACTGTGGCATCACTGGAAGTAATAAATGCCCTTGTGTTGGTGATGATTAGGAGGAATAGCGCCCCATCATTGGTGTCAGTGGGAGTAGGAGGAATTGTGCCCCATCACTGGTGTTCATTAGTCAATGGAACAAATATATCGCCCCAACGTTGGTGTTCAGTGGTCATTGGGAAGAATATAATAGTCCATCATTAGTGTTCAGTGCTCACTTACCTCTGTGCAGGCTCCATATTCTATGCCACTCTTTGTGGTAAAGTCACAATCAGGAATATATTACCGTGATACTTCCCATGATAGACTACTGTGTGGTGGAACACTCTGCATTCCAGCAACCAGCACCCGTCTCCACTCTGCAATCAGAAGACCCCATCCTCCAGCTTGCTATGAGAAAACCTTGCATGCAGTGCCTTATTGCAGGAGCCAGAGTACAGCAGTCAGCTGGCTGCAACTGGCCCAAGGGCTGTAGACTGGGGTCATTCTAATATGATAAATTAGGATTGTCTAAATATAAAATATATTCACATGGTAGACTCTGAAGTTATAGGATGGCACAATGACATTATTCTATGCATATTATATACTTATCTATCTGCAAACTTATTTAACCCAGCAACATGCTCCATTTCATAGTCCTATTTTCCACGATGAAGCAGACAGCAGAAAAATGTAATAATGGTTAATATGGAAACAGTTTGCAGTATTTATTCAGCTGTAAAGAATTAGGTAACTGCTGTTCCTGTTATTCTCCTTGTTTATTTATTTTCCGTACCACGAACATAAAACTTTATTCACTAATTCTGGGTGATGTGCATTACTGATTAATCACTCAGAGGAATAAAGTTGATGCAAAGGGTTAAAATACCATGTAACACAAAAAGGATCATTAGCTGAGACATACAGTACTTTGCCAGGACCACCTAGTAAGAAAAAAATACATGCATATATCATAGCTGACTGTTGTGTGCTTCCAAAACTCTTGCCTGGAAATGAAAATCTAACAGAATAAAAAGTATGCCTCCATTTGCATTTCCATAGCTTTGAAAAGAGTGAATCCACATGTCAATTTGGAGCCATATTTACCAAAAAGCAGTTGTGGGCCAGTGCCTAGAGCAGCACAGTGGTATGTGGAGAACAATAAATTACAAAAACGGCAATTTTTCTTTATTATTCCATAGTTTTTCCACCACGGATACATGGGTAAAACCTGGAATTCTGAAGAAGAAGGCCTAACTAGAGCTGCTGGGAGAGGAGACAAAGCGCATTACCTCATATATCTTGTAGCCATTCTTTCTTTCTCTGCATGCTTCTCGCTGTTGGGCTAAAAGTGTGAGCTGTGACTATATATAAATATGTATATATATATATATATATATATATATATATAGTGATATATAATTGGCAAGCAAGAATGTACTCTGAGGGGAAACTCTACATTGATAAATGCTAATACTCCCTTAGCTGTCATCTCTATGGGGAAGTAACAACAACTAGCTGTCATTATAACAGATAGTCACCATACTGCTTTGAACAAGTATATTGCAGAAACTCACTAATATGCAGGTTGCACAACACAACTAAGGAAACTTTGTTAGCATTTTTTCCTGATACCCCAACATATTTTTTTATATAGTGTGAAAGAAATCCTTCTTTTGGGATTATGCCTGTGTACCTGTTGGGAAAATTTTCCATCACTTCCTGTTGGGTCATCAGGACAGTAATTCAATATTATGTCTCCAGTGGGAACACAGACAGCAATAAAAACACAACTGTTAGTAGCATGGAAATAGTTTAGAGCTTCTATCTGGTTTTTGTTCCTGTCTATGTCCCCAGGTAGGAAAGGTCTTTACTGTCTTACTGTCACTAGTAGAGGAAGTGGTGGGGTCAAAGACAGGGATAAAAACCTGACAGAGAAGCTAACTCTTGTCCAGTCTATCCAAACCTAAAAAAGTAAGTTTGAGCTGGAATTCTATTTTAATTCATAGTGGTAAACATTTTGCTAGCAATGCTCTCAGGCATAAAATAATGAAAGGAGTATCTTGCCCTGGGGAGGGCACAGTCAGTGGGGTTTCACGGTGGGTCTTTCTAAACACAAAAGGTGCAGTGGTCTTTCTGCATACCAGGTGGCATCTTTCTATGCTTGCCATGGGTTCTTACCATGTGGTGGTGAATTAGAGGGAACAAGCAACATATCTTTTTTTTATATTAAAATAATCAGCAGTTACAATAATTCAACATTTTGCTCCAGAGTACCCCTCTGAATAAAAAGGCACACACGGGGGTTTATTTACTAAAACTGGAGAGTGCAAAATCTGGTGCAGCTGTGCATGATAGTCAATCAGCTTCTAACTTCAACTTTTTAAATTAACCTTTGACAAATAAAACCTGGAAGCTGATTGGTTTCTTTGCAGAGCTGCACCAGATTTTGCACTTCTGAAGTTGGCTCCTCTCCATCCCACCTCTCCCGCCACTGCACATATACAGAATATGCATCATTGGGAGGCTGTGCCAGAGCCCAGAAGAGCTGCTGCAGAGAAGAGGATCTCAACATTACAATGCTGGATCTGCTGTGTGGGTGAATATCTAAACTGTGGCCATCCCAGCAAGAGGTAAGCAGGGGAAAAAAATAATAATGGGGGAGGGTTGTTTAAGTATGACTTCCCCAGTGATGATGCTCTCTTTATCCAGCGGCTATGCAGCATACTGTCCCCAAGCTAAGGTTACTGGCGCTAATGATCTGATGACCTTAGTTCTGGATGATCCTATTGACACCCCTGGATTCTCTCACTTTGGAGGGATTTCCTTTAATTTCCTGTTTTGGCTATGGAACAGGAAGTGAAGGGAAATCTCCCCTATGGTACACAGATGGCAAAAAGGGGTTATAACCCACCCTTACTGTATCCAAAATGAAAAAAAAAAACATTTTGCCTTTAGTTCTACTTTAATTTGGTAAGGAACATCCCTGCTCTGCTCATTACAGTCACTATAAGATATATATATATATATATGCCTGCATCATTTTTTCAACTGCTAATTGCTCATGACATTTACTCATGCACTGTGATAGTTTATGTCCCATAGGCCTTCAATACTTCATATACATTAATTATCTTTAAAAGCATAATACATTGAAGGAAGAAGTTAACATTTCTAAAATGTTTTGGGTCAATGTAGAGGATCTGCACAAGAACATCATCTCTGCCAAAGTTGCTTGCAAGATGTTTGGCTTTCTTCATTGACACACCACGGAAGCTTTTTCACATGCTCAAACAGGACTTAGCACATGGTTGGAAGCAACATGCCCCCTCTTTGACAATAGGAACTATGTAATTATATCTCCTTTTGGTGGAAATAAAATGTGGAGGTGAGCAACACAGAGTGGGGAAAGGTTTTTAAAGAAGTATATGAGCTGTTGCTGCTTAGTAGTTCTACCACTGATTTTTTTAAAAATAATATTCCCACCAGTGGAGAAGGGACATTTGGCACTGTTATCAACGCTGAAGACAGGGATATTGGACCACATTGTTATTGCTGGAGCCAGTGAGATTTTGAAATGGTATTACCAGACTTGGCATTTGGAATACTGTCCACTTTGCCATCACTGAAGCCAGATATAATGTTTTGCTGCTCTATCTCTCTCTTTCTCCTCACTGGACTCAGTGAGAGCAGCAGGAGCCATTGGCCCCTGCTGCTGTCAGTCAAATCCAAGGATGAGGGAGCAAGGGGCAGGGTCAAGCCTCTCTGTGTGTGTCGATGGACACACAGAGCGCAGCTTGTGATCGAGCCCGCAAGTGTACCACCATAGAAAGTGGCTTACTGTTGTGGCACACAGAAAGGGGAGGAGCCAAGGGCAGCAGCGGGGGTGCCTACGAGAGGAGAATCGGGGCTGCTCTGTGCAAAACCATTGCACAGAGCAGGTAAGTATAACATGTTTGTTTTTTAACCACTTCAGCCCTGGAAGGATTTGCTTCCTTAATGACCACACCATTTTTTGCAATATGGCACTGAGTCGCTTTAACTGACAATTGCGCAGTCATGCAACGTTTCCCACAAATAGAGCTTTCTTTTGGTGGTATTTGATCACCTCTGTGGTTTTTATTTTTTGTGCTATAAACAAAAAGAAGAGCATTAATTTTGAAAAAAAACAATATTTTTTACTTTTTGCTAAAATAAATATCCCAAAAAAAATGTCTTCATCAGTTTAGGCTGATATGTATTTTTCTACATATCTTTGGTAAAAAAAAATCGCAATAAGTGTATACACAAGTGTATACAAAATAGGAGATATACTTATGGCATTTTTTTTGTACTTTTTTTTTTTCACTAGTAATGGCGGTGATTAGCGATTTTTAGTGGGACTGCAACATTGCAGTGAACAGATTGGACAATTTTGACACTTTTTTGAGACCATTGACATTTATACAGCAATCAGTGCTATAAATAGCCACTGATTAACGTATAAATGTCACTGGCAGGGAAGGGTTAACACTAGGGGGCGATCAAGGGGTTAAGTGTTCCCTATGGAGGTGTTTCTAACTGTAGGGGGAGTGGAATGACTGGGAGTACAGAGAGATTGTTGTTCCTGATCACTAGGAACAGCAGATCTCTCTCTACTTCCCTGACAGAATGTGGATCTGTCTGTTTACAGACCGCGGGCGGTTGGTCGACAAGCGGTTAAAGGAGAAGTATGGCCCAAGCTTTTTATGGCACTATTTCTCCTATGGATCACAGGAGTATACTTTGATCTGCATTCCTGTGACCTGTTTTCAGCTGACAGCGGAGTAAAGCACACTGTCGGCTTATGTCACTCAGCTGGTCCAGGCTCTAAAAAGATTCTGACTTTACAGTCGGAATCTACTCAAATGCCTGAACCTGCAGCTGGCTCAGCCTCCCAGTGAGCCACGGTGACTGAAAGTCACTGGCTCACTGCTTACTAAACACTGAGAACCGAGCAATCAGCGCTCTTTGATCGCTCAGTTCTCAGTCTTAGAAGCATCAAGGGATGCATGCAGTATTGGATTGATGCTGTAAATAACTTTACAATTACTTTAAATGAGAAATTGTTGTCTAAAGAGCAAAATGTGCAAGGAAAGGCAGAAGCAAGATGGAAAAATTCAAGACTCATATAGCTTAGATAAATGAAGCATTCAAAAGATATTGCAAGACAGAAAGGGGTTGATCTACTAAAACCGGAGCGTGCAAAATCTGGTGCAGCTCTGTGTAAAAGCCAATCAGCTTCCAAATTGTATTGTCAAAGCTTAATTAAATAAGCTGAAGTTAGAAGCTGATTGACTACCATGCACAGCTGCACCAGTTTTTTGCACTCTCCAGTTTTAGTAAATCAACCCCAAAGTTTCAAGACTCATAGAGCTAAGGCAAAAGTCAAGACTCATAGGGATTGATTTCACTTTGCAAAGGGAATTTTTGCTTTTCACAGTAATTTTTCCTTAGTGAATGAAGTGAGACTTTGCTTACTCCTATCATCCAATTGTGTGCAAGCAAAAATAACATAGTTAGTCAGGTTGAAAAAAGACACAAGTCCATCCAGTTCAACCTTAAAAAGAATAAATAAATAAAATAAAAAATATTGTACAATCCAATATACCCAATTTTATACTCTCAGTTGATCCAGAGGAAGGCAAAAAACCCCAGCAGAGCATGCTCTAATTTGCTACAGCAGGGGAAAAAATTCCTTCCTGATCCCCCAAGAGGCAATCGGATTTTCCCTGGATCAACTTTACCTATAAATGTTAGTACCCAGTTATATTATATCCATTTAGGAAAGTACCCAGGCCTTTCTTAAAGCAAATTACTGAGCTGGCCAGAACCACCTCTGGCGGGAGTCTATTCCACATTTTCACAGCTCTTACTGTGAAGAAACCTTTGCGTATTTGGAGATGAAATCTCTTTTTCTCTAGACGTAAAGAGTGCCCCCGTGTCCTCAGACCGTAAAGAGAATAACTCAACACCAAGTTCACTATATGGACCCCTTATATATTTGAACATGTTGATCATATCCCCCCTTATTCTCCTCTTCTCAAGAGTGAATAAATTCAGTTCTTCTAATCTTTCCTCCTAGCTGACCTCCTCCATGCCTCTTATCAGTTTGGTTGCCCTTCTCTGCACTTTCTCCAGTTCCCCGATATCCTTTTTGAGAACTGATGCCCAAAACTGAACTGCATATTTCAGATGAGGTCTTACTAATGATTTGAACAGGGGCAAAATTATCTCTCTCTCTCTAGAGTCCATACCTCTCTTAATACAAGAAAGGACTTTGCTTACTTTGGAAACCGCAGCTTGGCATTGCTTATGATCTACCAAACCCCCCAGATCCTTCTCCGCCACGGATTCCCCCAGTTGTACTCCCCCTAGCATGTATGATGCATGCATATTCTTAGCCCCCAAGTGCAAAGCTTTACATTTCTCAACATTAAACCTCATCTGCCACATAGTCGCCCAATTAGACAGTGCATTGAAGTCGGCTTGTAAATTGGAGACATCCTGTAAGGACGTTATTCCACTGCATAGCTTGGTGTCATCTGCAAAGACAGAAATGTTACTTTTGATCCCAGACCCTATATCATTTATAAAGATTTTAAAAAGTAAGGGTCCCAGTACTGAAGTAAGGGTACACCACTGATAACCTTAGACCATTCAGAGTAAGAATCATTAACCACTACTCTCTGAATTCTGTCTTTTAGCCAGTTTTCTATCCATTTACAAACTGATATTTCCAAGCCTGTAGACTTTACCTTACACATGAGCCGCGTGTGGGGAACTGTGTCGAACACTTTTGCAAAAATCCAAGTATACCACGTCCACAGCCACCCCTCTCTCCAAGGTTTTACTTACCTCTTCATAAAAAGAAATCAGGTTTGTCTGACAACTTCTGTCTTTCATGAATCCATGCTGTCTGTTGCTTAAAATGTTTTTTTCCAGCAAGAACTCGTCTATGTGGTCTTTTATTAAACGCTACAGTATCTTTCCGACTATAGAAGTTAAACTAACAGGTCTATAGTTACTTGGTAAAGACTTTGATCCCTTTTTAAATATAGGCACCATGTTCGCCCTGCGCCAATCCAGTGGTACTATTCTAGTCATTAATGAGTCCCTAAAAATTAGATACAATGGCTTTGAAACTACAGAGCTCAATTCTTTTAGGATCTGTTGGTGGATGCCATCAGGTCCAGGTGCTTTATCCACCTTTATTCTGTCTAAATAATTCTGGACCATATCACTTTTGAGCCATTGAGGATCATTCGGGGCTGTGTCACTACTACCCCCATTATGGACATAAGCTCCCCCATGCTCCTTTGTATACACAGAGCTGAAAAAAGTATTTAATAAATTTACCTTCTCTTTGTCCCCAGTCACCCACTCTAGATTATTTTGTAAAGGGCCTACATGCTCAGACCTGGCCTTTTTACTATTAATATATTTGAAGAATTTTTTGGGGTTTGTCCTACTATCTTTTGCAATCTGTCGTTCATTTTGAATTTTTGCATCCTTGATTTCCTTTTTACATATTCTGTTAAATTCTTTGTAACATTTAAACGACGCTAGTGTTCCTTCATTTTTATATTAATATTTTTATATTTTTTAAAAGCTCTTTTCTTATTGTAACGCTTTTTTTTCCCCACGCGTTTCAATATACCTTTCATTGGTAATTTCAGCCACATTTACAAAGGTAAGGGAAACATTTCCTTTCACATCCTATTTGTCTTTAGTAAATCAACCCCAAGGAGGCTGGATATCTTAATAAATAAATAACTAATAAATAAATAATATCTAGTGCCATTTTAAAGTATTCAAATTATATTGCTATGTTATTGCAGGATGTACAGTATATATTTATATGCTAATAGGACTCTTTAATTTTGGCATACATGCACTTTAATGCAAAGACAATAAATAAAGAATGTTTTACATGACACCCACCAAAATAAAATGGCAGTAAAAAAATTAAATAATATAATTAATATTTCACTGCTTTCCAGGACTTTGTGATCTGTTTTCTGCTTTTCTCAGTAAAAAAAAAGTAATAAAAACAACCTAAATTATGTAGCGTTAAGAATAAACTGCTGCGTGGAAGCCACTATGAGGTCCTTATTCAAAGTACAGGCACACAAAATTATTGGGATTTGAATACCTTTAAATCACAACAGATAAAAGGTAAACACAGGCAATTTTCACAGTGAAATGCCTTAGGGTCGGTAAATAGGCTGTAATGAGTTGTATGGCATTAAAAACCGAAGCAATTATGACCTATTATATTTTACAGTTTTGGACGCATAAAATTGTCATGTAGGTTTTAGCCTTAAGCTATTATGTTAAAAGAAAGCTGAATTCCACTAAATTCTTGTAAAATGGACAAGCTAAGCAAAATTATATGGTAGGGCCACCACACAAGTCTGAATAGTAACCTGAGAAGACTTTCATTAAAAAACGGACATAGTATCTAAGCAATAGGGCAATTAATTAAAAGTATTGAAATGTGAGGTATAATGTATATGAAAATCAGTACACCTGAACTCTATGGGCTTGTCCATAATGAAATATTATTACTTTTTTATAGCATGTTATAAGTGAAAGCAAACATCTGTCTTATTTAAAGTTGAATTGAATTTTAGGAATTTTGAACTTTCATTGGATATCTTGACTTTGATTTGAGATGAATAAATAAGTTACAACATATAAGCAACCAATACACAGTAAACCTTTGGGTTAAATTGTCCTAATTCCACTATGAAATTCCATACTATGTTACTATGCAAAGCAACTGCACATTGCTTAATCATAATTTTTATTAAAAAGTAGTGTCAGACATTAACAGGATTTTCCCCTACCTGATGTTTGGTGCATCCGTAAAATCAAAATAGAAATATTACAGTGAAGACTGAAAAAAATTAAATATGTTTTGTATTTAGGTTAATGTGAAAATTTTTACATGAATATTTTAGATCTATGGTATTTATGGAACCAGCAGATGAAGCTCTTGGCTACTCTTCACGTGTTTTCCCAGGGTTCTTTAGTTGCTCTGTGGAAAAAAGCTAATTGTTTAAAGAGCTCAAAAGCTCAAGCTAAAAGCTATACATACAAATAAACAGTAAGAGCAATGACTTATCCCATCGCTCACTTTTCATTCCGATACTTCATACTAGATTTAAATCAGAACCAGAATGAATAAATAGGATCATATTCTCTTGATTCAAACAACCCACTAGTGAAATGAGGCAGAAAATACAGGTTTTTATTTGAAAAAACAAAAAAAAAACTTTACAGGTAGCTAATTTTAATATATGTGGCCCTCTCCTATTGTATCCAGATAAATATTATAACAATGTTTTCCATTTTCTGTAATACTAATGCATTCTCTTTTCCATTTAGCAATTAACCACCATTATTGACTGGTGGGGTATTCTCATTTGATAGTGAGTGAACTGCTGAATGGAGCTATGATCTGGTGGCCGGAGTAGCTCCCAAGTTGAAGGCGTTGAGCTCTTTAGCTACAGAATGTAGGGAGGGCTATCCTGCCACCCAGAAGGGGGCTTTTTAAGAAAAAAAAAGTAATAGCAGAGACTGTGCAATGCCTTCTCTTAGGAAATACTTGATCTTGCAACTGTAATGCCCCGTACACACGATTGAATTTTCGGACAACAAATGTTGGATGAGAGCTTGTTGGCTGAAAGTCCGACCATGTGTATGCTCCACTGAACTTTTGTTGTTGGACTTTCCGCTAACAAATGTTGGCTAGCAGGGTCTCAAATTTTCCTCCAACAAAACTTTGTTGTCGGTATTTCTGATCGTGTGTACACAAGTCCAGCGCACAAAAGTTCACACATGCTCAGAATCAAGCAGAAGGAGCCGCACTGGCTATTGAAGTTTATTTTTCTCGGCTCATCGTATGTCTTGTACGTCACCACGTTCCCACATTCGTAATTGTTGGCCAACATTTGTGTGACCATGTGTATGCAAGACAAGTTGGAGCCAACAACCTTCAAACAAAATTCCATGGTTTTGTTGTCGGAAAATTCTATCGTGTGTACGGGGCATAACACTTATCCTCAGCGAGCCATCTAGTCTTCAAACAGAGATAAACATCCCTGAATTTCCTACATACCAATTAAAAAATCGCAGGGGAAGTGTAAAGTGCGTATCACTATACTTATGTGGCCAAACTTCAAATGTTTAGGATCCAATGCCACCCTGCACACTGTCCTTTCCGATGGTGGTTATTAGGACTTATATTCAATTGCAATCAATTACAGGGTCACACTGAGGAGTCCAGGATTCCGGTACCATTAAAGAGCCCAGACGTGGCTCACATGCTTTGTCTATCTGGTTGGTAGCTCCTTTTTTCTTGCAGGGGTCTCTTGTATTTACACTCTGCAGGTCAATCTCTGTTACTCATTGTTTTATCAAAGCTCACTTTCTAGGGACACTTTTACTCCTCTCATTCTTTTTTCCTCGTATGTCTTGTTTGCTTCACACCGTCTTTTTATTTTTCCTTTGCACAAACACTTTTTCTGTTTGTAATTTATTTTTGTTTATCCTTTTACTTGCTCTCCACTCCCCTATGTCTTTCATACAGCTCGGCCTTGTAAAGTTAAGTATGTTTTTGAGCTTAAAATTTCCAACATGCAAAGGCTAGAATTGCTGTCTGTGGCTGTCAAATATACTGCTTACCCTGCACAGCTAGTCAGGGAGCTGTGGTTACCCTTTGTTCAGAAGCACATCACACACTGAGTCTGACAACAACCAGTTCCCAGTTAGAATCTGGCATGTGTGTTTCATGCAAGGCTCTGTGCCGAGTTGTTCCTTTAAAAGGCATGCAAAGAGGTTGATGTACCAGGTACTAGAATGCATGTGTTACTATGCTGGTACTTGATGATCAGAGGTCTCTAAAGATTGGAGGCATAGAACTCCAAAGTACTCCAATCTGTTAACTGCTCTGTAGCCAATAGACAACAACCTGCTTTAAGATTGTCACATTGCAAACAAAACATGAACTGAGCTCCTATATTAACATATAAATAACGTTTAAAATGAGTTTACATTTTTAACTTCCTTTAACCTTGATGAGATTTGCTTCTTCACTAATCTATGTATTTAAAATACAGTAAAAACAAAACTTTTATTCAAAATTGAATGTTTGTTAAAGTGCATCTGTAGGCAAAACCCTTTTTTCGTTTTGAATAGAGTGGGAAATGGTTAGGCTCTCTGTCAAGTTTTTTTTGCTGTGTCTCCATTAGGAAGTGTCACCCCTCTATTTATACTGGTGACTATTGTCATCTAAAAAGAAAGGGAGGGAGTTCTCCTGAACTAGAGGTTCCTTCTGAACCGGCCGAGATTCGATCCATGTATAGCCAGTAATCATTGTGTTTTGCTGGTTGGGTAGGCTCCACACACTCCCCCACCGTCAGAACACAATATTGCTGTGGAAGGCATTTCCCCGTCAACATTGACTGTGTTGATGGGGGAATAAAGCGTTTTTCTTTCCTTCCACCCGTGGTAGAAGGAAGGAAGATCAAAGCATCTTGATCTGCTTATGAGTGGGATTTGGGATTTGGGATTTTTTCTATTCAACCTATTGTTGAGCCCCTGGGACATAAAATGAACAGAATTTTCCCCAGTGGTACACAGACAGCAACAAATAACCTGGCAGGGGTTTTAATCTTTGCCGACTCTACCCAAAACTAAAAGAGGCCCTACATACACTTTAAAGTAGTAGACAAAGCACAAAATAATATTAATTCACTATTTTGTCCACTACATATATATCACATATGCCAAAGCTGTAGAAATATCAAAAAGTATGTAGTTAGTGTGCTCAATATACAACTGGCACCCTATTTTTTAAGTAGATATAAATCTAATCACAAAAATCTCGCACAAAGTGGCAAAGGCAAAACATGCCTGCTCATTAAATGTTGGCATAGCTACTTGTAGCCTTCACAGGAAGCACATGTGACAGGGTGACAGTTAGGAAACAGGGACAGAGCACTGTCATCCCATAACAGGAAGATCCTAAATAAGGACCTTCACGGCAGGATTACCATGTATCATTTTAATAAAAGCCAAAAAATTAAAAATAGTGAAAATTACCTTTGAAATGACTATGAAATGACTTTAATATGTTAAAAATCATATGAGATGAGTGATTGGGCTTGGATCTACTTTATTTGTCTGTCATATAATCCAAGCAATCCTTCTAAAACCATGATTGTATTGTAATCATTTATTTTATTATTCAAGCCATTTAATAGGTCTATAGATTTTGGTGGTTATATGTTCTCTAGACTATTGTAACATGGGGGAGACTAGGACCAAAAAATGTGTGCTGTATAAGAATGAGAAGTGAATTAATCAGAGCTAAGAAGGGTTAGAACTTGGGATGCCAAGATTAATGTTGCCGGAAAGATATTAATAATATTCTTCTTGGCATATAACAAACTAACAGATGGATTCTTTAATAGGTAATCTGAGCCACTGTGGAACACTTAACGCAGGTGTAGGACCGCCAAACCTAAATCCGGGTACACACTACGAAAAAATTGTCAGCCCTGGTCGGAGTACTAACTATGCGAGGTTAGTTCAGCGATCTCCCCCGCTGAGCTGTTGTGTTCTGACAGGGGGATGGACCCCCGCCAGAACACTCCGATCAGCACTCTCTGCCATTGGCTGAGAGCGCTGATTGGGATTTGGAAGTCAGTTGGCTGCTGGTTTTCAAGCATGCACGTCCAACCAAATGGCCGGCTTCTGAGGGACAGACCGACATACATATGGGCCGAAGTGTCTGCCTTTTTTTTTAACCGGCTGTTGTCCCCTGACATTCTGCCCGTGTGTACAGCGCTTTAGTATAAGCATAATTCCATATTATTTACTTGCATAGAGTGCAAGTAATTATGAGGTAAGATCCTTACCCATAAGTCAGCTCCATGGCCACCGGGCTCCAACCCCTAATAGTCCCAGCCCAACACATATTGCTTGTTTATTCAAACCTAGGACAGTTAGTCACCTCATTGCCAGTTTTGCATTAACAATATATTGTGTGCATAATGCACTGGGGTAGATTTACTAAAACTGGAGCACACAGAATCTGGTTCAGCTGTGCATAGTACCCAATCAGCTTGTAGGTTGTATTGTCAAACCTTAATTGAACAAGCTGACGTTAGAAGCTAATTGGTTACACAGCTGCACCAGATTCTGTGTGCACAAGTTTTAGTAAATCTCCCCCACTGTGTTGTAAAGAACACAATCCAAACACATTATGACTCTTTCACTAGTTTACTGCTGAGGCAACCAAGATACCAAATTGGTGACCTGCTATAGTGGTAGCAGCCCATCAAGTACTAGTGGCGGCCCGTGCATTGTGGGCGCATGGATGCCGCCCCCCCCTGACACCTCCGCTGCTCTCCCTATTCATGTGCCTGGCACCTTTCAGAACGCCGGACACATGAAATACTATGGTGGGGATAAGCGGGGGGGTGTATATTGAAGCACGTGATTAGAGCCAGAGGCTCTAATAGGCTTCAAAATAGGGTGGGCTCGAGGCGCAGAGCACTGCGTCCCGATCCCAACCTGTTGTGTGGCATAGCGAATGAATTTTTGCTATTTTCACACTAACGTTCCTCCATGCCAATCAGCAGGCAGGTCATTGAGACCTATCTCCTGATAGGCATCCAATAGGATTGCCTAATGCTTTGGCCAAACGCTTTGGCAGAAGAGGAGACACGGCAGGGGAAGCCTGAGGAGCCGAGCAGACACAGGAGCCACCACTACAGAAGAGGGGGAGGAGAGCCTCGTCACTCCAGGAGAGGAGCAGAGCCCCGCCACGAGCGGTAAGTGCCGCCTGACCAGCCATGGGGGGGGGTTAGTGAAGTGACAGCGGGGGGACGCATCTGGCTGCATTTGATGGACACAAGTGGCTGCATATACTGGGCACAAGTGGCTACATATACTGGGCACAAGTTGCTGCATTTGACGGGCACAAATGGCTGCATATGATGGGCACAAATGGCTCAATTTGATTGGCACAAGTGGCTGCATATGATGGGCAAAAGTGGCTGCATATGATAGGCACAAGTGGCTGCATATTATGGGCACAGTGGCTGCGTTTGATGGGCACAAGTGGCTGCATATGATGGACACAGGTGGCTGCATATGATGGGCACAAGTGGCTGCATATGATAGGCACAGTGGCTGTGTTTGATGGGCACAATGGCTGCATATGATGGGCACAAGTGGCTGCATATGATGGGCACAAGTGGCTGCATTTGATGGGCACAAGTGGCTGCATATAATGGGCACAAGTGGTTGCATGTGATGGGGCACAGTGGCTGCATATGATTTGCACAGTGGCTGCATATGATGGGCACAAGTGGCTGCATATGATGGGCACAGTGGCTGCATATGATGGGCACAGTGGCTGCTTATGATGGGCAAAAGTGGCTGCATATGAAGGGCACACGTGGCTGTGTTTGATGGGCACAATGGCTGCAATTAATGGGCACAGTGACTGCATTTGATGGGCACAATGGCTGCATTTGATGGGCACAGTGAGGCTGCAATTGATGGGGGGGTGGTTCAGTATTTTTCAGTTTGTGCCCCCCCAAAAAAATTTTGAGCACCAGCCGCCACTGCCCTTGACATTTGTCAGATTGCAATTTAACATTTTACAAATGTTTGGCGTTAATCAATAAACTGTGCAGTATCCAACAGAAATCAATTAGAACCAATCTTATACTGGCCTGACTTCAGCACTGACTTCAAATCCTTTCTCTGGAACTAATATTGTTCTGTGAGTAACTAAGACAGATGTGCTTTGTAACCGTTTACTTTTAAGGAAAAATATCAATACTGTATACTTTAATGCTGCATACACACGGTCGGAATTTCCGACAACAAATGTTCGATGGGAGCTTGTTGTCGGAAATTCCGACTGTGTGTAGGCACATCGGACATTTTCAGTCGAAATCTCAGACAAACAAAATTTGAGATCTGGATCTCAAATTTTCCGACAACAAAATCCGTTGTCGGAAACTCCGATCATGTGTACACAATTCCGACGCAAAAAATTCCACGCATGCTCTGAATCAAGCAGAAGAGCCGCACTGGCTATTGAACTTCATTTTTCTCGGCTCGTCATACGTGTTGTATGTCACCGCGTTCTTGACATTCGGAATTTCCGACAACATTTGTGTGACCGTGTGTATGCAAAACAAGTTTGAGCCAACATCCATCGGAAAAAAAACATGGATTTTGTTGTCGGAATGTCCTATCGTGTGTACGCGGCATTAGGATGCTAAAAGCATTCATATCAAGCAACACTGACACGTGTCATCTTGTTCTGATCTCCAAGTTGATTAAATATTTTGTGGCTAAACAAACCTTGTCAAACAGTGACTTTTTAATCTCATCAAAATGAGTATAGTTTCATAACATTCCTTTCCAGCATATTTTAATATCTAGAAAACCTTCCAGCAAGGTATCATGTTCAGGCACCGCAAACCTTTATAGTATTTAAGCAGTGTGCAGAAATGATTTTTTTATAGCATTAGGGAAACATAAAGACATTTGCTGTTGTTAGCCCCTCCATTCACTCTGCATTGATCATTAATAAATTGAGGTAGTCACATTTAGATCAATTTGGCTGTAACACCATGTGCAAATTTCAGCAACCCCAAGCGATCAGCAACCATGGGCGTCCTAGAACTTTTTCCAGGGGGCCAACATTTTAAGGCCACCCATGCTCCGCCCCTTTTCGACAATCTCATGAAAATCTTTCCACTGGAAAGATAAATGTGTGTTATATAAGAGATATTCATCTTCACTTTGTATTGGAAGTTACTCAGGCGGCTGTGTACCATGTCCAAATAGCCTCGAGAATGTACTATATTGCAAAACATGTGCTATGGCCATATTTTGATCTTCATACTGTCACTGTATAGGCTGTTTTCATTAAGATCAAAATATGGCCACAAAAGATGTATTGCAATGTAAAAACATGTACATTCTCTAGGCTATATGGGCATGGTATGTAGCCACCTGAGTAACCTTGCGGACGCCCATGCTTTCAATCCAAAACAAAGTGATAAGTGAAGATGAATTATCTCTTAAAATGCACATACACATATCTTTCCAGCAAATTGCAATTATAGCTAAGCTCAGCTGTCCCACTTTCCAAGCAAGGCAATATATTATTTTATATAAAAAGGCTCCGCCTGAGTCTTGCTGTTACTTGGGGTTCTTCACTGTGTATGCCTCAGTATTTTCTGTTTAGTGATGATGATCCCCTAGGCCCAGGGCACCACTGGCAGGTGACAGCGTATCACTGAATCTGACTCAGGCCACTAGAGGGGGTGGGGCCGGCGCCAAGCCGGCCAGATCTACACGACACAAGCAAGCTGGCAGCCAATAACTTGAGCGGAGCGGGCGAGGCGAGCATCACATTGGATGATAGGGCCGGGGTGAGGGGGGGCCAACAGATGATAGATGCCAGAGTCTCAGAGACACAGAGAGCAACCAGCAGAAAAAAGAATGCAGCGTGGCTGCGGCCACAGTGGACACTGCTGGCTGCTGCAACACCTTAACGATTCCAGGGGGGGCACTTGCCCCCCTTCCCCCCTTCTGTGGACGCCCATGTCCATGTCTGTCCCCGTTAGCAGAGGGCAATATTTGTTTTGAGGGGTCTCCATTAGTCACAAAAAAATGTGCATGGTCATGGTATCAAGACCCTCATCATCTAGGGTAATTAGTACTGGAAATGGTTTTGCCATGGGGTGGGGGGATTGTATTGGAAGGAAGAAATATTTTTTGCACACTCAATACCCCTGCACTCTGTGGGTTACTTATTCCTGAGCCCTGCACTCCGCATTAAGCACCCCTGAGCCCTGACCTGTGTGTTATCACTCTTGACCCAGAGCAGAGTATGCTCAGATTTTATTTAACCATACCCCTTTAAGCTCCTTCTAATGTTAGCACATTTTGGAAAACCAACCATTCCTTGTGACATGCACAGCTCTCCTCAGAGTGGCCAAGGGTGCCCCGGGTCTTTTCCAATCCTAGCACTTCCACATATCTTAGGAGGCTGTAGGAGCAGGGACTTGAGCACCGTACACACAGCCCAAATGTGGGTCTGTCCTGTCTGTCTGACAGAATCTGTCTTCTGTCAGAAGAGAATGCTGGAAAACCTGCAGGCGACCGACTTCCGGTCAGCACTCTCTGCCATTGGCTGATCGGAGTGTTCTGGTGGGGGCCATCCCCCTGTCAGAACACAACAGCTCAGAAGAGAAGATCACTGTACTAACTTTGCACAGCGAGTACAAGAAAAAAAATGGCAGCTCCGGCCGGGGGTTGAACGGAAGAAAAAAAATTGCAGTGTGTACCTGGCTTTACAATGTCCAGTTGGCAGACCTGACATGCGCCATTGAAGTAGATTCACTAAAACCAGTGCACACAAAATCTGGTGCAGTTGTGCATAGTAACCAATCAGCTTCTAACTCCAGCTTGTTCAATTAAGCTTTGTCATTACAACCTAGAAGCTGATTGGGTACTATGCATGGCTGCACCAGATTCTGTGTGCACCAGTGTTAGTAAATCTCCCCCGTTGAGAGCAGTCTGCCCAAACCAAGAATAGGCAGCTGGCTCCCCAAGACTGAGGAGGACAAAGGAGGAACCCAGCTTGCAGCTGAGTAGAGGATGACAGCAGGACAATGCTGAATTCTCTGGGCAGGTAAATATGTGAATTGAGGACAGCCCTGCCTAACAGTTAAGGGAGCGATAGAAAAAAAAGGGGGGGATGAGAAGTTCCTATTTAAATGTAAAGCACTCTTTGAGAAGAAAACTGCCATCATAACAGCTTGTTTTCAGGTACATTCAGCCTGCATGAGAATCTTCAGAGTTCTTTCACAGGTACATTTGACCTGCAGTTGACTCCTTCTGATCTGCATTTGACCTCTTTCTAAGTTGCATTAACCTGCTTCAAGCTGCTTTTGTATTCTCTTAGCCTTGTATGAGGGGGAGAAGCATTGTTAAAGTGGAAGGCAAGTCAAAACCCTACTAAGCATAAATCTACTCCCACCCCCATTCTAGGCCTATTCTATCTACCCTATAAAAAGAAAGATGCCTATACTTACCTATTATGAAGTCGCTCCGGTCTAGTCACATCATGATCAAGTCCCAGCGCCGGCTTCAGTATAGAGGAGGGACAGCTGACAACAGATGCCCCATAGTAAGCCTCTAGGTGATGTCATCACACAAGCTCCACGGTCATTGTCAGCAATCTGTTCTCTACACTGAATCCGGCACTGGAGAGATAAGATCGGACCAAAGCAACTTCAAAATAGGTAAGTATAGGCATCTTTCCTTTTACAGGGTAGATAGAATATGCTTAGAATGGGGGTGGGAGTGAATTTAAGCTTAGTTAGGGTTTGACTTGCCTTCTACTTTAACATGCCCATTACACATTGCTCCATTGCTATCTTGCTCCTCAGGGTTTACATTCTGGAGCATCTCAGTGGTCCCTGAAATAGCACTTATGTGCCAGCACCAGCCATAAAGAATAATGTGCTTTTCCATCCTAAGATTGAAGTATGCTCCTCGATAAATATTGAGGGGAGGAAGCCAGAATCTGGAGCATCTGTGCATGACAACCAATCAGCGCCTATCTTTCATATTCATAAAGTGAAAGCTAAAGTGACACTAAACTCACAAAAAAATTATATTCAAATATATATTCTTAACTCAACAAAGAACCTTATATTATTTGCAGCCTACTTCAAAAATCCAAATGCTTTTTTTTTTTTTTTTTGCTGCTTTGATCTAACTTTCTGTTAGTGGGTGACAATGTTCATTCCCTGTGGTCCACTGTGTGTAGGAACGAGACCAGGGGGTTGATTCACTAAAACTGGAGAGTGCAAAATCTGGTGTAGCTCTGCATAGAAACCAATCAATCAACCCCTAGAGACTATTTACTGTTGACTATAGCATATGTAGAATACATAGTGTAGTGCACAAGATCGCAACTAAGGAGCATGGTTCATTCCAAACAAATGGAAGTGTGGGGAAATAAGACAGGTTCAGGAACTAAAGGAGGACTTTATAAGCAGGAAAAAAAAAACATAATAAGAAACTATTTAATAAAAATTGATTACAGGGCCAATAAGTAGTGGGCATGTATGAATTATTTTTGGAAAAGGATATGAACTGAAGAGCTGCTCCAGTTTTGATAAATTCCCCCCATTATTCTCTATGACCAGGGCTAGGGAATTCACAATATTTCGGTGGCCACTGAAGCACTAATAGATAAAATCCTTATAGTGAGGGATTTATATTTGTCTTTATCTGAATTGTGCTCTTTTAATGATTGTCGTCTCTTTCCAAAAGGCACTTACTGTTTAAAGTGTATACTTGCTTGATGGCACTAAAGTGAGGTAATTGCTTTGCCAATGGGAAAGGTAAGATGGGCATATCCCACAAAAAAACAGCACAATTTTAGATGTTGACTGTTGACATTCACAAATCTTAACTTGTTCAAAATGTATAAGAGGACTATTGTTTTGTTTTGCAATAGAAGAATCTGTGTCCTAGGAGAGAATGCCATTTATGAGAAGTGGGAAACAACACAATACTGGCAATGTATGTACCAGATTGTAAAACTGCAATCAAAGGACCCCTTTGAATGTTTCCTCCTTTTCAAGTTCCGTACTGCTGCAGTGTTTCAGGAAAATAATAAAACCAAAGACAACCAGGGAACTAGAATTTTTCAGAAGTCAACAATCGCAGCCCCCATTTTTAGATATTCTTTAAAAGTTTCACTCTTTTACAAGACAGGAGTAATTTCAAGAATGGAGAAATACTAAGAACAGTTGGATGATTATTTCAGACCTTTGAATATAACTCATAAAGTGCAGTTTCAAAAACAGTTAAAAAACTGCCCCTCCTCTATTGACATGCCAACGTGACGCTGGTCGGGCCCTGCATGCATTGGGCACGCGCGCACATAAGTACCCCTCACTGTCACAGTCTCTTATCTGCACATTTGTGCATGCTGCATATCACGTGGCGGATACTGTCAACATTCATTTACATATTAACATAAGGTAATCTTTGATGGCTATGCTACGGTGGTTTGTGCACTTATCTAGCATACTTTTCTTATCACATCTCTGTCCTTGTAGGTATCGAGCATGGGGTCTTTTGTATTACCCTGCACACTCTTGTATTTCTGTTCACTATCTAGCCCGCTCTACCTCCACATTATCTAACTTAGTTTCACATCTTTACAACTTATATACAGTATACCTCCACAATCTTCTATGGTACAAGGCGCTCACCTCCACTTTTATTAGTATTATTTCATATGTGAGATTCTCACTATTTATACATTTTTTACAGACTTTGGGGTTATGCGCCATCACTCAGTACCTATGGAGGTTTTCACTTTGTGGGATATTTTGTGTGCGCGTGCGTTGCCTGTGAGTCTCTTACCTCAGCTCCCTGGACAGGCTACCCCACGGGTCCCTGGTTGGATCATACCGTATGTGTTGTAGGATTGGATACTTTCTTTCCTTGTTATTATACTTATTTACATTATCTCTGAGGTTTCTTATTAGATTTATTGGTTGTTTTTAGACCGTGAAGAGTGGTTTATACCATGAAAAGCAGTAGTAAGAAATAATAATAATTAAAACTGTAGGGATATAAAAAGAACATGATAGATTGAAGTCATGACTGCATTCTAAATAGGCCTATTTAGTGTGCAGTCATGACTTCAATCTATCATGTTCTTTTTATTATCCCTACAGTTTTAATTTTTTAATTATTATTATTTCTTACTCATCATATGGAGCCGTGTTTACCGCCCACCGGCATGTGCTTTGACACCAACACATTATATGTGTATATGTAGGAAGGCCAGTATGGTGGCCTGAATTTATGGGAGGAGCCCGGGGGGGTACTTAAGCAGCCCGCTCACCTGTGGTGCTTGTCGGTTTCCTGTGCGCGATATACGTCACTAGGCCGACTATTCGATATACCAGCGTCCGCAAGTTCTTGCCTCGCATTCCGTATTCGATACCGTTCTCAAAAAACTTTCGAAGTCGGCGTCTTTCGTTCATAGTTTGTACCACGCGGCTGGCTTGGCTGTCGCAGGTAAGGTCCCGTCGGACTTTTCGTTTTATATCAGGTCACTAAACCGTAATTTCGAAAATTTTCGTTTCACTCGCTTTTCATAAACTGCAATGTATATCGAATTTTTCGTTTCATGTCATGTCACTAAACCGTACCTTCAAAATTTCGTTACTCGCATTTCACTATTGTAATATGTATCGCTCGTACTTTCGATATGTTACCATTTCGACAGCACCGCGACGCAGACGTCGCTCCATTTCTAGCATGTCGGTGTTAAAAGTATGCATCAGTAAACAGCCACAGCAAGTCGCAATTTGCAAGTTATCGGATCAAATCAGTTCGATACTAATCATTTCTCATTTCTGAAACATTCTAGAACTCATTTCTAACATTTCAAATCATTTCAAACATTTCTCATTTCAGTCACCTACCGCGCTCCGATTCGAATCCAGTCGCATCAAAAAGATGCACCGATTCGTTCCGGTGTGCCCCAGTTATTTGGCCTCATTTCTATACATGCTCCAGAGTTACGTCATTGTCTGTCATTACTACCTCTGTCATGGTTATCATTTCATTCTCACGTATCACGTTCCGGCATGAATCCAGTCGCATGGTAATGCACCGATTCGTCTCGGCGTGCCCCAGGATTGGCCTCATTTCTATACATGCTCCAGAGTTACGTTTTCAGTCATTCATACCTCTGTCATGGTTATCATTTCATTGTCACCTATCACGTTCCGACATGAATCCAGTCGCATGGCAATGCACCGATTCGTCTCGGCGTGCCCCAGGATTGGCCTCATTTCTATACATGCTCCAGAGTTACGTTTTCAGTCATTCATACCTCTGTCATGGTTATCATTTCATTCCACCTATCACGTTCCGACATGAATCCAGTCGCATGGCAGTGCACCGATTCGTGTCGACGTGCCCCAGGATTGGCCTCATTTCTATACATGCTCCAGAGTTACGTTTTCAGTCATTCATACCTCTGTCATGGTTATCATTTCATTTTTCACCTATCACGTTCCGACATGAATCCAGTCGCATGGCAGTGCACCGATTCGTGTCGGCATGCCCCAGGATTGGCCTCATTTCTATACATGCTCCAGAGTTACGTTTTCAGTCATTCATACCTCTGTCATGGTTATCATTTCAATTCCACCTATCACGTTCCGACATGAATCCAGTCGCATGACAATGCACCGATTCGTCTCGGCGTGCCCCAGGACTGGCCTCATTTCTATACATGCTCCAGAGTTACGTTTATCAGTAATTCGTACCTTCTGTCATGGTTATCATTTCATTTCCACGTATCACGTTCACACATAAATCCAGTCGCATGGAAATGCACCGGTTCATGGTGGCGTACCCCAGGGCTCGGCCTCATTTCTGATACATGCTTCAAAGTCCGGATCATAGCTAATCGCAGACATCGGGGGATAGATCCATGTCTCTGCCATGCAGCTTACTGCCATTTCACTCCCACAACGCATCACCGTTCTGGAACCAGTCGCATCTGACATGCACCGATTCTTTACGGAATGCCTCGCTGGTACCAAACAGCATTTCATACCTATACCAGAGCTCGGATGGTTGCCAGTCGCAAACACGGCACAACCAATTCAAGCCTCGGTCTAATAATCATTTCTCTCATTTCATTTCATACGGTGCTCCGATTCGAATCCAGATGCATCAAATAAGCACCAGATCGTCCCGGGTGCACCAATGTTTCCACTTGCCTCATTTCAATACATGCTCCAGAGCCCGGTTCTCGGTCGAATCAATGATGACGACCAGGCCGGACCTCTGTCATGGAGTCCATTCGTAATCAAGGCAAACATTTCGAATCATTTCATTGTCATACAAATCGTTGCTTCAAGAAACCAGTCAGCAATCCTTTCACGAATTGTCACCTTTTCGTTTTCTCAGGTCAGTCAAAGTTCAGTAGGTCCACCCTGCACCAGGTTGGACGATATCCCCCCAGGTAAAAAAAAAAAAAAAAAAAAAAAAGGGGAATGGGAGAACAAGTCGGGTAAGTATGACTCAGCGGATCAAAGAAAAAACTTGAAATTCATCTCGCCCTTAATAGGTTACAGTCAACCAGGAGATAAAAGCTCAAGATAATCCTCACCAGAGCAACCATGTCTCAGACCGGCAGCGAAGACCTCGCGGCCCCTCTGTCACCTTCTCCGGTTTCAGAAAGCGGCAGCGTGCAATCTCTTAGGGGATGGACTATCCCCAAACTGACGGCAGAGCTCAGACGCAGAGGTGTCCCCTTCCCTGCCACAGCAAGGAAAGGCGAGCTTTTCAAACTCCTCTTTCCCCCACCAGCAGCAGGACCCAGTACCCAACAGGCATCCCTTCAGTCGATATCATCGGCCATTTCACAGTTACACACGATGGTGTCATCTCTATCCACCTCAGTTGCAGACGTCCAAACCAGGGTTGCACTTCTGGAGGCCCGACCGGCCACGGCTGTCCCCGACCCAACGGCAACTCAAAGCTTGACGCCTCTTCCTGCAGGTACCTCAGGCTCAAGCCACGTTGTCTACCCCTCCCACCTGGTCCCAACCAGTATCAGGAAGGACATCTTGGACGGCAAGGACGTCAACCTGGCCTCTCTCCTCATTTCCGTGCATGATTTGGCAGAAAATAAAGCCTACTCCTGGGGCGACATATCAGTGGTCCTTAAATCTAAAGACCCCAGATTGAACCGCAAGCTAACAGTCTCAGAGTTTACACTGGCCTTTGGCATGCTCAGAGATGTCCTGTGCTCAGTCACCCCTAGCAGGCGGGAAGAGCTGGACTTGTATCTCCATACCGTGGTAGACTTAGGCCACAAGTACGGTGGTTTTGCCTTTTACGACTACCACCGTTCTTTTTCAGCCAAGGCCGCGGCCAGACTCATACAGTTCCAGATCACCACAGACTGGAGTCTCATGGACACAGAACTCTTCTGCCGCCACTTTGCCGGCTTACGCTCACCTCTGTGTGCGATTTGCCAGTCTTCCACCCACACTGCCACCTGGTGTGCCAATACGGCAAACAGACGGCCTTTCGAGTTTCCCTCTACCTCAGGATCAGTACAGGCTCAGCCGATCCCTGAACCAACGCCTCAGGTGGACAAACTCGGACGCCCAGTCCGAAACCGTGGGAGGGGCAGCCATCTGTAATAACTTTATTCAGGGGTCCTGCAACTTCAGCCAGTGCCGTCTACTTCACCTCTGCACCATATGTCATAGAGCACACCCCAGGATTTTGTGCGAAGTCAAGCAACACAAGAAGGCGTGACTAAGCCGGATCAACCTCTTGTGGTTAGGATGGTATCTCACTTCACATCCCACCCCTTCCCTGGCCACCTTCCTTATCCAAGGCTTCACAGCAGGCTTTCACACCGGCCTCATTTCACTTCCCCACACTACCCACGAATGTGCCAATCTTCGTTCGGCAGCCATTGACGTACAAGCCATAGATCAGCTCTTACAGGCAGAGGTGGATCGAGGTTACGTGATAGGCCCTTTCAGTTGCCCCCCTTTCAACACATGGAGAGTCAGCCCTATTGGGCTTGTCAAGGGCAAGTTTTCAAATAAATTGCGTTTGGTGTACGACTTGTCTGCGCCTCATTCTTCCCACATACCCAGTCTCAATTCCCTGATCCCCTCCGAGGAGTTTTCCCTAAAATATTCTTCTGTGGACATGGCAATACAGGCGATCATCAAAGCAGGCACAGGCGCCTGGCTCTCCAAAGCCGACATCTCGGATGCCTTCAAACTCCTGCCCATCCACCCATCCCTTTGGTGCTGGCATGGCATCAAGTGGAAGGAAACATATTATTTTGCTACAAAGCTCACCTTTGGTTCGAAGAGTAGCCCGTGGCTCTTCGACACGTTCGCCCAATCCCTCAGTTGGATACTATTACACAAGGGTCAATGCCATGAAGTCATCCATTATTTAGATGACTTCCTACTGATAGAACCACCCAGCAAGCCCCCAGGAGATCTCGACAAACTTAGGGTAATTTTTGGAAACCTCAATGTTCCTATTGCTGAGCACAAAGTGGATGGCCCAGCAAATAGCATCACTTTTCTCGGGGTCAGCTTGGATACCTGCGCAATGCAAGCCAGTCTCCCCCTCGACAAACTAACACGCATTAGGGCAGTCCTCCACGAGTTTACACACACCAAGGACTGTACCAAAAAACAGTTGCAGTCCCTCCTGGGTATGCTCAACTTCGCTATGCGAATTATTCCACAAGGCCGCACGTTTGTATCACGCCTACTCAGATTTCTGTCGAGAACTCAAGACCCTGATCAGATTTTGAATTTAGACTCCGCATAGCGGACCTATCCATGTGGGAGGAATTCTTGTCCGCCTGGAATGGCATATCGCTATTCATACCTGTAGTTTCGGTCCATTCACCCCAGGTGGTTACGGACGCCGCAGCCTCCACAGGTTTCGCGGCAATTTTTGGCCATCATTGGTTTTCAGGACCATGGCCTCAACAGATACTAATCATACCCGGCTTTTCCCAAACATCTGCCCTCTTTGAGCTTTACCCCATAGTGGCAGCCGCACAACTCTGGGGCCACCACTGGACAGGACAAACTGTAGTCTTTAGCACCGACAACCAGGCCACGGCAGACATCATCAACAAAGGCAGGTCCAAGTCCCTAGCAGTCATGTCCTTCCTGCGCAGGTTGGTACAACTGTCTTTACAACATCAGTTCAATATACACTGTACATTTATTCCCGGCAGATACAACTCAGCCGCTGACGCACTGTCACGTTTCAATTATTCCTCCTTTTTCAACCAGGTTCCCGATGCCGATCCGATGTCGGCCCCTATCCCTGTCTGGTCACAACTGACCCTGGACTAGCTCAACATTTACACGGAGCTACACAACTTATAAATCATTCCCTCTCCTACAACACACTTAAAGCCTACCAGACAGCGTGGAAGGCCTTTAACAAATTCCTCACGTCCTGCCGTAAAGGGCCAACAGGTATCAAGCAGGTACTGGCCTTCACTGCGCACTGCCACACGCAGCTGGCCTTATCCTACAACACCATCCGGCTATACCTAGCCGGCATTCAACATTTTATGGCGCTTGAAGACCCCACGAAACCCTCACTATTCTCATCTCACGCCATACGAGCCATTCTTAGGGGAATCCAGAAACACCAACCAGTCATCAGCACTAAGCGCTTGCCCATTACGGGACCCATCTTTAGGGACATGTCAACTATGCTGGCTACCTCGCCATTCGGTCTGCTCCGCAGCATCGTCTTACAAGCAGCGATATATCTAGCGTACTATGGGTTCTTGCGCCCTGGAGAATTCACCTCTAACAAATCCACAGACCGAGTACTATGCAGACGACACTTACTTAGATACCAAGACCACTTCATCCTGCACCTCGAGGTCTCTAAAACCCAGCAAACGGGCTCAGGAGCGAACATTCATCTATATAAAACCGACAACAGCTGGTGTCCAGTCGCCGTACTCAACCGGCTCCTCTCACTCCTGCCTGAACAACCAGACAGCAGTCCCCTTCTACCGTTCCCTGTTAAACCCTTAAACGCCTCTCAGTTTGTGGAACACATAAGAATACTTCTCCGCAATCTTCATCTTAACCCTAGTCAGTATTCCGGACATTCTTTCCGCATCGGAGCAGCCTCCGCGGCATCCCGCCACGGAGTTCCAGAACACATCATTAAAAGACTGGGCAGGTGGAAGTCAGCCTGCTTCGCCCGGTATATCCCCAATCCACAAACAGAGATGGCACAGGCATTCTCCAAATTGGCTCAATAAGTAATGGAAATCAATAAAATCATAACCCTACCTGAATGTTTTTGCCCCCTTATTTTGGCATACCGGCCATTAGACCAAGGCACACTTTCAGGTCCATTTCATATGGTAAGTCCACACTTTCAGGTCTATTTCCGATGGTAAGTCCTGTCTTTACTATAAGTGGTATCCATGTACATACCGGACATAGGGCTCCAACCATAAGTAGGAAGGCCAGTATGGTGGCCTGAATTTATGGGAGGAGCCCGGGGGGGTACTTAAGCAGCCCGCTCACCTGTGGTGCTTGTCGGTTTCCTGTGCGCGATACCCACCCTCCCATCCCCATTTCACAGCATTTCTCAAAACTATTCATTTCATTCATTTCTCTTACAGAATAATCATTTCTTAAACCAGGGTATGCCCCCTTATTTTGGCATACCGGCCATTAGACCAAGGCACACTTTCAGGTCCATTTCATATGGTAAGTCCACACTTTCAGGTCTATTTCCGATGGTAAGTCCTGTCTTTACTATAAGTGGTATCCATGTACATACCGGACATAGGGCTCCAACCATAAATATATATATATATATATATATATATATATATATATATATATATATATATATATATATATATTTAATCTATTTGTGTTTTGTACATATATGAAGTCTGCATGTATATATTATTTGCTAGATATACTCCTTGACAATAAATACATCTATATATTTTATGGTCTGTCATATGCTTCATCTAAAGTCTGGAACTTTTCCTCTTTGTAAAGTGCAGTTTCAGTTCGGTGATATGTGCCCTAGGAGAAAGCCAGTATTTGCACCCTCTAGCAAGTATATACAAATTTCCCACACACAGGAGTTTAGGAGCAGGCTGCTAAACAGACCTAAGCACCATGGCCTTCAGTGTGAAAATCTATAGAAACATTTAGGTTTGTGGAGCCCTGACAGCACTGTCCTGTGTGCCCCAAATACACACGCACACATTAATACATAGAATGAGCATAGCTAGGTGCTTTAGCTGTGTTTTGTTGGCACGTTTGTACGTGGGTTTTTATGCACAACTTGCTACGTACTACAGGAGCAGAATCAAGTGTTTTCAGTCCCAAAGTTTTCTAAATGAGAGCACCTAAATAAAATATACGTAAACCCACTTTTTTCAAGTATTTTCTTTAGGTGCTCCCATTAGATCTATGGGGTCAAAAATGCTCAATTCTGCCCCAAAGAAGCTCATGTCTTTTTTTGAGCTTCATGCAACAGGCAACAAGTGATAAAACACACCCCTTCAGAATAATGGGATTCTTGATGTTGAGTATAGTTGCAGTTCGGGAATCCACACATCATTTCAATAAAAACCCAGACAAATAGACAAATGAGAGCAATACTGCTAACGTGCTTATTGGTCTTTTGCTTTGTGTGTGCATGCTGTGCATGCACCTTTAAAAGCATCTTCTTTGAATCCAAAAATTCCAAAACATTTTAATGGCTCCTTTTATACAAACTCAGGCATTTTGGGTTTATTTTAATTATTTTGAAATTATAGGTAGGATAGCTAGTGTTCCACAACTTGTGAAAGGCTCACCATTTGCATAACAGTGACTGTGCAGACAAGGGGCCCCAATAACTGAACACCCCCAAAGCCTGTCTGAAAAATTCCTATATAATTATCATTACCCACCCCACCTTGTTGCTAGGACGCTCCATACATTAGACACTCCCATCATCACAGGAGCAAGCATTCCTCCTAGTTCAAAAGTCCCACATGAGCTGTACTCTCCTTCTCCCCCGTTGCAGCAGCATTGAGGTCAACATTACTGCCACAGGAGGAGGGACAACCCACTTCACATGTGCAGCTTTTGAATCTGAAAGTGCTGTCAATCCTGTACTTCAATGTATGAAGCATCCTAGCAACAAGGCAGGACAGCAGAGCATGAGAGTTCTTCTGCCAAGCTTCGGGGTTGCTGCAGGTATGGCACTTAGAATAAAGTGGTTGTAAACCCCATTCATGAAATTTGCACACAGTGTAAGCTCAGACTCTACACCCACCCCTATGTGCTGCTGAAACAGGAAAAAAGATTTTTAACATGATCTGCACTTTCCAAAGAGTGTAGAAAGGGAAAGGCAGCAGATATGCATGTAAAAATTATGAAGGCAGATTTGTTTAATCCCTGTGTATCATCTGAGGCTGTTCACTTCACTGGGTATAGGAGAGGGTTTACATCAACTTTAACCACTTGCCTACAGGGCACTCTTACCCCCTTCCTACCCAAGCCAATTTTCAGCTTTCAGCGCTGTCACAATTTGAATGACTATTGCGCGGTCATGCTACTCTGTAACAATGTGAAATTTTTATCATTTTCTTCACACAAATAGAGCTTTCTTTTGGTATTATTTAATTACTGCTGGGGTTTTTATTTTTTTCTAAAAAAAAGACCGAAAAAAAGTTTTTCTTTTCTGTCAGTAAATTTTGTAAATAAGTAATTTTCTCCTGCACTGATGTGCGCTGATGAGGTGCCATTGATGGGCACTGATAGGCTGCACTGATGGACACTGATGAGGTGGTACTTATGGGCACTGATGAGGCGGCACTTATGGGCACTGATTAGGTGGCACTGATGAGGAGGCACTAATATTCCGCACTTATGGGCACTGATATGTGGCACTGATAGGTGGCACTGGTGGGCACTGAAAGGTGGCACTGATGGGCACTGATAGGCGCTGATAGGCGACACAGATAGGCAGTACTGATGGGCACTGATGGGTAGCCATCATGGGCATTGATGGACAGCACTGATAGGCGGCACTAAAAGCCGGCACTGACTGGCATTACTAATGGGCACTGATTGGAGGAGCTTGTGGGCTCTGATTGCTGGCACTGGTGGCACTTTATTGTAATCAGGACACTGATCATCAGTGCCCTGATTACAAGTGTCATTGTCCCCTGCAAGGAGATGCTGCTGATCGGCTCTCCTTGCCACACACTCTGTTAGTGTGAGGCGATGACAGCCGATTACCGGCATTTCCGTGTTTAAATGTGACTGGCTGTTATTGGACACAGCCGATCACATGGTTAAAGGGCCGTCGCCGCGGCTCTATACAGAGATCAGGGTTGCGCAGTGTCCTAGCAAGACAGCGCAACCGCGATTGCCACGCTGCGTGCCTGCGATTGCTAGGCTGCACGCCCCGCGCGTGTGCAAGAGTGGCTGTTCCAGGACGACGTCATATGACGTCGTCCCAGAACGAGAGCCACGCCGACCCTTTGTTATTTGATGGTGGGCAGGCAGCAAGCGGTTAATCTTTTTTTTTTTTTTAAAGCTGCACTGTTTATTTTTCATCTACTGGTCTGCATAGTTGCTTTTATGCAAAAGGTGAACTTAGCCTTTAAGTTGTTGGTCCCAGCAGATTCTATCACCTAAATCATCCTAAATTCAAATAGGTCAGATCTTCATTCTCTCCTCAAAATAAGCCATAACTGAAAGGTGTCTTACCATTTCTTATACTGTTTGTCTCAGCAAATAATATCAGCTGACCCATTTGAGGTCACATGAGCGAATCCCTAATTTCTCCCCCAAGATAAGCCCACACTGGGTGAAGTTTGCCTTTTTCATAAGTGTATGTACTCAAATGACCCAAGATTGCATATTTCTGTATGGAATGATAACCTAATGCCGTGTACACACGGTCAAACTTTTCGTCTACAAAAGTCCGACGGACGTCGACAGACGTCGAAGGACTAAAGCTGGCTGACAATCCGATCGTGTGTGGGCTTCCCCGGACTTTCAGCGGACTTTTCCAGCCGCAAATCTGACGGACTTTAGATTTGAAATATGCTTCAAATCTTTACGTCGTAACTACGCCGGACCCAGAAATCCGCTCGTCTGTGTGCTAGTCCGACGGGCAAAAACCCACGCTAGGGCAGCTATTGGCTACTGGCTATCAACTTCCTTATTTTAGTCCGGTGTACGTCATCACGTACGAATCCGTCTGACTTTTGTGTGATCGTATGTAAGCAAGTCCGTTCATAAGAAAGTCTGCCGCAAGTCCGCCAAAAGTCCGCCAAAAGTCCGCCAAAAGTCCGTCAAAAGTCTGTCGGACAGGCTGTCGGACTTTTGTAGCCGAAAAGTCCGACCGTGTGTACGCGGCATTAGACATCACCTGATAGTCGTAACGTATAAGCAAACCTATAAAATCTAAGGCATATGGCAACATTCAGACATTGGAAGCTCTTGTGTAATATTTTTGTACATGCTTCCTTTGGAATTAGCTCTATTTGTTATTTTATTATTTGATGCACAGCATGTGTCGCATGTTGGCATTTTGTTTAACAATAAAAACAATAGCATAGACTGGGCTTGAGAAGCCTTTTAGACATTGAATAAGTAGGCAAGCATAGCAAGACAAATGTTTCAGTGGCCATTCAGAGCCTGGAACATATAGGCTGGTGTATGGTATAGCATGGAATACATATTCTATATTTTAAATTTCATGAAAGCTAATGCTAGTTGGGCTTTTATTTTATTTTTTTTTATTTTTACTGCATACAAAAATTAGAAAACGAGAAATTACAATTTCCGGGTATATTGACATGTATCTATTTTATACATTCTATTAGTATATACACTAATTAGAAAATACCTAATCCAGTAAAAAGGATATAACTGTGAATGAGACCCCTGGGTTTTTTTTCAACAGTGGACTATTATAAATCAACTGGGAACAAGATTATTTTGTTTTGTCCCCTCTCAGGAAAGAACTAATTGGTATATATACTTAACAACCACAAACACAGCTCCTTGGGAAAGGGAATGTCCCACATTAGGCTAATTAGCCATAAAAAGTTGTTTTAAGAAGTTACAAGTAAAAGTAATCCTGAAAACAATACTCTAAAGTGATAAAGTTGCTACCAGATTTTACATGTCTTTAAGGGGATTTACAGCTAACTATCTGCTTAACACTGCTCCATGTTTCAGAGGGGTCTCCCCATTTCAGCATTTTCTAGGGGAAATTCTTTTCTACTAGCACTTTTCAGGACCAATTTTTCTGCAGGAGCATTGTGTAGGTAACCACCTATATGCCACCACATCCATCTGTCACATGTGAATTTGATATACTTTGCTTCATTTGCGACAATTGGGAAAAGATAAGGTCATAAAGATGATCCTTTGAAAGGAAGAGATTGTTTTTGCATGCATTGCTTATAATATTTATTGGAATGGTATTACTGAAATAGAAAAATATAAAAGTTTTTTGGGCATGGTGCTGCTCTTCTAGACTAGTGTTTTGATGGGAAATGTTCCCCTCCCAGTGACAAAGCTGCCCCTTTTTCCAAATGAAGCAAGAATAAAAAAATGTGTTTTTGTACATTGTTAACATAAATTTAGGATTAGATCAGTGGTGATCACTTTAGTAAATATAGGGGGCCCCAAGTGCAGCCCCCAACATGTCCTGAGGGCCGCACAATAGATTCATTTTTACAAATTTGCTGTTATTAATACATTACATTGGTTGCTCCCAGGAAAAAATACTTTTTCTGACTGATGTTTACAAGTAAGGCTGCTTTCACACTGGGGCGGGCGGGCATTGATGGTAAAACGCCGCTAGTTTTAACTTTTACCCCCCATAGTGGCCAAATAAAGGGTCAAATGTGCCCATGTAGTGCCGCTGCCAAAGCACTTTGCAGGCGCTTCGGCAGTGGGGCTAATTCATTTCAATGGGCAGGAGTGGTGTATACACCACTCCTCCACCGCCCGAAAGATGCTGCTTGCAGGACTTTTTCTAATGTCCTGCAAGCGCACTGCTCCAGTGTGAAAGCACGGTAACTGTGTTGATACAGGGTGTTGATTATATGTTGGTTATTTATTTTTATGTAATTTTAATGATGTTGTAATAAAATGTATACTTTATTAGTTCATGCCTACAAAATCCGCCAATTTTTTGACTTGGTCAAATCATATATATATATATATATATATATATATATATTGGATGTTGGCATGGTGAGGGTCCTCCCTAACTATGGAGATCATGACATCACCACCCTGCCTCTCCACCTCGTCCAATCAGAGAAGGCTTTGCGTTCATTATGAAATTGCAAAGTGGATTCAGCAGTGAGTTTTAGATGCAGTTATGCGCAGGTATATCTGGATGCCTGTTTTTATTACCTGAAACTTTTTTTACATGACCTGTTAAAAAGGCAAGTTGTATGCAAAATGTCTAAAGGAATATAAGGATTTCTATTAAAAACAAGTTCTCAGTGGAAGAACGTATATTTGATGAATATGCAATGAATATTATGTTACATAGCTGTGGAAGTAGTTTGCAAAAGATTGCCATTGTAAATCACGTTGATATTCATGTTGCAACAAGAAGCTCAGTGCACAGCTCTAGAAGGAGACATTGCTCTCTTTGGAAGTGGGGGAAGCTGAAAAGCTGAATAGTTTTGTTTCCACTGGAAATTGAAAAGAATAAAGTTGATGACTGCAGACCATAGCTATTCATTTGGTAAAATGATGTGCCTGTGGGAAATGAGAACAAACAGGCAAGCAAAAATGTTTGTAAGTGATGCCAAGAATAAAGACCTCAGGCAAGGAATGGGAGTTATATGAAAATATATTCTAAGGGAAAAACTTTTGTAAAGGAAACTGCAGACGTACGCTGCACGTTATTGGAAAGGTAGTTTGTCTATCTATCTGTCTAATTATCTATCTATCCTATCATCATCTTTTTTCTCCTCCCTTTCTTCCTTTCCCTTTTCTTTTTTTTTGTCTTCCACCCATTTAAAAGTCAGCAGCTACAAAAAGTGTAGCTGCTAACTTTTAATAAACAGACACTCGCCTGTCCCACGGGCCAGAAATGCGGGCGCACAAAGCCCCACTCCTCTACCCTCCTCTCCGTGGCGCCGGCATTCTAACTGTGGGCGCCTGGCTGTGGCTTCACAGCCGGGCGCGCACTGTGCATGCGCAAGCTGCGCTGTGATTTGCCGGGCAATCTTCTGGGACCTGTTACATGTCCCAGAAGATTGCACGGAGGGAGGGGGGAGAGGTGATCTTCCTTCCGGCGCCAGGGCGCAGTGAGGAAGTGGGAGGGTACAGGGTACCCGCTCCTCCCCCCAAAAAAGGACATGCCAAATGTGGCATGTCAGGGGGTCACCAACACTTAAAGCGAAAGTTCCATTTTTGGGAGTAACTCCGCTTTAAATGAAGATTTTTTTTTCAAAAACTCTTTATTGGAAACAAAGAAATATAACAGTTTTACATACAAGTGAATCCAGAAACAAATACAAATACAATAGTCAATCTGGATACAACATAATATTCTCAAATGCATTTGGAATATTCAAACAGAAATTCCTATTGAAAGATTGTACTAGGTTAATTAAAAAGGTCCCATTGAACAGGCTTGTGCCTTATACCGAGTATGAAGAACACCCGCATAAATATGGTAGGGATCTTAAGTATAGAACATAAAATAACATAATCACCTTATAACTAAGGAGGTTGTTCTAATCGGGGACTGGAAATCTATAATTTCCCAAATGATGGAGGGCAATGTATTCTAGGGTAACACGCTATGGGGTTCATCCAGCCAACCTCTAAATAGTCTGACTGGCCAGTGAAAGTACCGAAACAAAGAAAAAAGCCTCCAGAAAAGACTCAAATACAAGATCAGTAGAGGTTAGTGCGAACATCATCTGGCCTTCATTGTGGCGTGTATGTAGGCTGTTATGTTGAACCTACTATAGAGAAACAAGATGAGCAAAGGTCAATAAGATACAGGTCAGAGCAGGATATAAAAAAAAGTCAGGATTGAGATGTACGGGAGGAGGGATACATAGGATCAAGGAAAAGAGATAGAGGGAAGGTTAGTATTGTTCCAGAGTGAGGAATGGGGGTACACTGGGACCCCATTCTCCTCCTTCTTTGTATAACGAGCAAAATGTCCCTTGAAAGGACTCCCTTTTCTTTTTCTATGTTTCTTTGTCCTTTATAATATTGTATTTTATCTGTCCCTGTTTTGTTTGTACCTTTATACAGAATCAATTTTGGCTGACTGCAACAGCTATGTTTTCTCAGCTAGTCAGCAGAGAATACATACAAGTACTTATAAGGTTGCTCGGAACAGTTCCTAGGCAATTGAGAGGAATGGTCAATCACATGTGTTTCAAAGTAGTAACAGCAGGCAGCATATCTTTCCCCCTGGTACTGGTTCCACATGTAGAAAGATAGAAGCCATATGTAGATGCCATTCAGTATCTATTGGCCCCAAGTACCTCTCTAATAAAACATATTATCTTTTTTTTTCCAGGTACTTTAAAATATTACTCCTGAAATGTTTCTGACAATTCTATAGCCCCTGTGATTTTAAAGCAGCAAAGTTCTCATGAGCGGTCATAAAGGCACCATTGAAGGATGACGTACAGGACTCCAAATTTATCTTCTTTAGGAGGGATAGCTAATCTTTCAGACTCAATCATGTAATCCAATCACATGCAATCACCAATGGGGTTGATTTACTAAAACTGGATGCATGCTGTTTATAAGATGTCTGGGTGTTGTTCCAATGGTAGAGAGGATAGTAGGTGGACATTTCCAGTAACAATGTTTTTCATCACCATGCTCTGAAAATTAAGTGTATACTATCAAGAGGAACAAACATTGTTGGTGAGCACATATTTTGAAAATGTAATATTTATTTCAAAGCAGAATTTTGTGAACATTTTTGTTATTGTGATAAAAATAGTTTTTCTTTGTTTAGTCACTAGAAAGAGCTCTTAGCAGCTTAGTGCAATTACTACCCTGTTTCCCCGAAAATAAGACCTAGCGTGATTGTCAGTGATGGCTGCAATATAAGCCCTACCCCCCAAATAAGCCCTACCCTGTTTCCCTGAAAATAAGCCCTACCCTGAAAATAAGACCTACAAGGACTACGGCTTATTTGGGGGGTAGGGCTTATATTGTAGCCATCACCGACAATCACGCTAGGTCTTATTTTCGGGGAAACAGGGCATGTCTCTCTTGACAACTGTTAAGACAGGATATAGTACACTCAGGGAGTAAATATTTTTGACTGGTCAACTCTTAAAGCGGTTCTAAAAGGCATACATTTTTTTTTACCTCAATGCATTTTCTGCATTAAAGTGGATGTTGTAACTCCCATTGATGAAATCTGACCTATGCCCATATATCTGTAGTGTTTACTTATCTCTCTCCAAATCCATAAGTCAGGTGTCTTTCTGCTGCTTCGTTCCAATGTTATCACCATGATAACGTCTGACAAGCTCTCTGACACAGGTGATAAAAGCAGCTGAAAATTTGTGCTGGGGAGGGTGCTATAAATAGATTAGCAGAAATCTTGTCTATTCACAGCACAGCTCTGCAAGTTTCTTCCTTCCCCTGCCTATGTGAAGAGGGGGTGTATTTTTCCTCCAATCAGCCCAAACACAGTGTATGCCCAGACTCACCTCCCACTGCTGAAACAGGAAGAAAATTTTCTAACACAATGTGCACTTTCTAAAGAATATAGAAAGCCTAAGACAGCAGATATACATGTAAAATGTATGTAGGGGGATTTTTTTCATCTCTGTGTATCATCGGAGGCTGTTAGCTTCACTGGGTATATGTAAGGGTTTACAACACTTTAAGGTTAAAAAAACTTATTGTAAGCCCCTCCCCAGCCCCCAGATACTTACCTGAGCCCAATCTAGATCCAGTGATGTGCCTGAGAGCAGCAGCACTGCTCTCTCTCAGTCCTCAATGGACAGTGTAAAAGCATTGGGAACCATTGGCTCCAGCTGTTGTCAATCAAATCCGGTGACGAGGGAGCAAGGGACAGGGCTGAGCTGCACTGTGTGTGTAAATAAACACGCAGAGCGTGGCTTAGGATCAAGCCTGCATGTCTTTCACCATAGGAAGTGGCTTCCTATGGTGGCACACAGAGAAGAAGAGGAGCAGAGAGTGCCAGCAGGTGGCCCCTAAAGAGGAGGACTAGGGATGCAAGTGTGACATGTTTGTTATTTAAAAAAAAAAAATAAAAAATTTACAATCACTTTAACATCACATTATGAGAAGAAGCTATAAACACAATAATTGTGCAGTGTATTGCATTACACATAGAAACAAAGTTTGTATCACAATAACACTGGTAAAACTATTTATTTCATCTAATCTGCTTATCTAAAAACACATTTTAAAGGATATGCATTGCGTTTAATAATTGCCATATGCCTATATTTTCCTATTTTGTATAAAAAGAAAATTATAAAAAAATAGCACTGTACTTGTTAACAGTTTTCTTACAACAGACATTAAGTATGGTTCACCTACTGAGTTTTTAGCTGTTTTCCAAGTATAGAAAAGAAGATATATGATATATGAAAATCTACAAAATTCCTAACAGGAACAAATGATTGAGAATATGACTACGTTAGAGTGCAAATTCAGCATGTAGGTGGAATATGGCTGTGGTTAAAAGCAAATGTATACCAGATGTATCCTGCTGCTTTCCTGGATTAGGCATTAGGGGAAGGGGAAATTAAAGTGTTTTTTTTTTTTTGTTATTTTTTACAGCACTTGAAAGTACCTTTAAAGGGGTTTTTCCAGTTTTTTTAAGAAGAGTACACAACATTTAGACTTTATGTGGGTGCATAATGGTGGCCATGTGAATTGTGTTAAAATTAATTGTGACACAAGCAACTATCCTTGGAAGTTATAGCATGTTCTCAATACATTTGTGCTTTGTAGATCATTTTTTAAAACAGCTCATTGGGGCTGCGTTGCCAGTTATTTCCACTTTTTTTCAGTACAGAAGGCTGTAATGTAGGGTGACCAGACGTCCCCGGCCTGAAGACACTGTCTCCGGACCAAGTCTGTCCCCGGTTTTGTCCCCAGATAGGGTTGTCACCTGTCTGGTAGTGCCCTGGACACTCCAGGCTGCTCCTCTCTGCCTCCCCCACCCACCGCCTCGATGATCTCGTTTGCAGTCATTATTTGCTCTCCTAGCAACCAATGACATGCTTTTTTTGTCATTCACACTACATAGTGGGAGGTAAATAGCCCTAGAGTGGCTCCACCTCCCAGCTCCACCCCCCAGCATGGCTCTGACATTTCCCTCCTTGGTTGCAGTAGCTCCCGAGTCCCACTGGTAAGGCAATCTGAATGAATGTGTTAAAGAGGGTAGTGGGTGCTGATATAAGGGGGGGGGTCTCTCTGATCACTGGAGGTCTCTAAGGAAGGTGGTGGGGCACTGATATAAGGGGACTGTGAGCTAATGGGGGTCTCTAAGAGGTGACACTGATATAAGGGTGATCAACCATTAGATCAGAAGCACCTCCCTTAGAGACCCCCATTAGCTCACAGTTCCCCTTAATGCCTGTCAGTGCCACCTATTAATGCCCATCATTGCCGCCTATTAGTGCCTATAATTACTGCCTATTAGTGCCCACTATCAGTGTAGCCTCATCAGGGCCCATCATTGCCACCTATCAGTGCCCATAATTGCCGCATATCAGTGCTGCCTATCAGTGCCCTGCATTGCCGCCTATCAGTGCCCATCGTTGCCACCTATTAGTGTCCACCAGTGCCACCTACCAGTGCCCATCATTGCCAAATATCAGTGCCACCTATCAGTGCACATCAGTGTTGCCTACCAGTGCTCATCAGTGCCAACTATCTGTGCCCATCAGTACCACCTATCGGTGCCACCTATCAGTGCCCATCATTTCTGCCTATCAGTGCCCATCATTGCCCCATATCAGTGCTGCCTATCAGTGCCCATCATTGCCGCCTATCAGTGCCCATCATTGCCACATATCAGTGCCACCTATCTGTGGCCATCATTGCCACAGATCAGTGCCACCTATCACTGCCCATTAGTGTAGCCTCATCAGCACACATCAGTGAAGAAGAAAAATTACTTATTTACAAAATTTTATAACAGAAACTAAGAAAAACTTTTTTGTTTTCAAAATTTTCTGTCTTTTTTCATTTGTTTAGCAAAAAATAAAAAACCCAGCGGCAATTAAATACCACCAAATGAAAGCTCTATTTGTGTGGAAAAAAAATTATGAAAATTTCATATGGGTACGTGTTGTTACCATGTAATCTTTTACTGTTCTGAATTGTTAATTTATATTGTTATTTTTGAACCAAAAAACTGAATATTTGGTAGTCATATCCCAAAAAAATTGTAAGAAGTGTCTTTTTTTTTTTTTTTTTAATCTCATTTACGAAATGTGAGAAATCACCTATATATCATACAATCATTCCATAAACACATAACACATACACTGCACATATAATTTAAGGAAAATTTGCCAATAAAAAAAAAAATATGCCCCTGGATTGCATTTTAAAAATTTGGTCACTTACTGTAATGCGAACCACCGCAATGCCAATGTGGTGAATTCAACTGTATTAGTTCTGTGATTAAAATAAAATTACACAGTGCGATGCAACACCTTTCACATGAATGGATAGTTATTTGAATATTCACACAATTTATTGAGTGAAGATTCTCAACTCATTCAGCCACTGGCTTTCCTCTCACTGACTTTTCTGTGTCCTGTGATGACCTAGGGATTGTCGAGAGGAACCACTGAGAGCAGCAGGGAACTGGGAATGGTATTTACTATCTTCTTTGCAGGAAGAGCTTTTGTTCACACTTTCAGATTAGCAACAGAGTTGTTTTAATTCCTATAGGCCTGACCTAGCAGTCTAGTGCGTCTGATATTTGTCTGACTGGCTGGTGTGCCTGTTAATATACTGTATAATAGACTGTCTAATACAGTACCTGTAGGCTGCTCTGTGCCAAGCAGTTCAGTTTTTTAGCGAAGGCTTCAGAATGGTACTTCAAAATGGCCAATTAAGTCAAAAATCAGTGCAAATATTACTAGATAATCAGGTTAACAAACTTGTCAAAGTATTATCAGGTATAAAACACCAGCTTTGTGTGTGTTTATACAGCAGGGCTGCTCTTTACATCCATTCAGGTCTAATACTTCCTAATGGCTTTTTCTTACCCACTGCCACCATACACAACACTGAAGTCCCAACTGACATTTAATTACCTGTAGTGATGAAGGGTGGCTATAGATGAGCCAATCCTACCCCGATATGAAGGCCAACTGGGTAAGGTTTGAGCCATTGAAAGTTAACCTCGGGAATGATAAGAAGCATATACTACCATTATAAATAATAACTAGAAAAGGTACAATTTCTGGGGAAATTGTGAAAAGTGTTCTTGCCTCTACAACTGGAGTGGGCGGAGTAACTGGGTGGAGTGGCTTGAGTAACTGTTGTGTGGTTGGAGTGGCTGGAGTAACTGTGAAAAGTGTTAAAAAGCTTAATATTTTAAAAAGTATAAATAGTAGTAAAAAAGTTGAAGTCTCATCATTAGCTGAAAGAGCTGAACATTTTTTTCAAAAATTATGATTTTTTTTTCAAAAATTATGATTTTTTTTTTCAAAAATTATTTATTTTTTTTCAAAAATTATTATTTTTTTTTTTCAAAAATTATTTTTTTTTTCAAAAATATATATTTTTTTACATGGGGCGGTCATAATGTTTTGGCTGATCATGGGGTGGTCATAATGTTTTGGCTGATCATGGGGTTGTCAGCTTTTGTCACCTCCCACTCTAGTTTTGAACATTTCGCCATTCATTCCTATGGGACCAATTTCGCTGCAAAAACGTCATTTCGTGGACCATTCGGCGAAACATTCCACAAAGTAATAACACACCAATCGGGAACAATCCGCTCGTTTCGGTATATTACTTGTCTCTGTAGTGTAAAAACTATGGGAGGAGTCTACAAGCATTATCAAGTCTAGCAGATGAAGTCACATGCATTTGGGGTGTCTCAGCATCTTGTGTTTACAACCACTGTTTCCTAGCAACGCTCATGCCCTGTTTATGCTTCCCAAATACTACTTCATCAAAACTGCCCCATCAGAATTACCCCATCATATTCCTCTATTATAAATCAGTACATGGTGTGTCTGTCCCCTCCCCCGGGCTCTGTAATCAGAGCTGAGATGCTCCAGCCACCTCCCCCCTGTGTATAACAGAAGCTTTGGTAACCATGGCAACAAAACAAACACAGTACACGCTGATTAATGGCTAAAATTTCCTAAAATGACCTCTAAACAAATGGCCGTATTTTAAAAACTATACATCCTACAGCGAAGATCTTTATATTGTGAGAATCACAAGACCCAGACCTAGATTTTGATGTATAGTATGTCTCTGAAATATTAAAAATGAAGGCACAGTCGCAGTTTAGAAATTGCCCTTCAAATTTGAAGGGGCTAGAGTGTAGTTTCAATGAATGTCAATGGACGGCGTGAGTTGCAAACAAATGGTCATATTGTGAAAACTATCAGGACTATGGCTTAGTCGTGGACATGTTTAGTGGCAGCAGGGATAGCTGAACGTTTTGATATAAGATTTGTGTAGGTGGGCTTGAAAATGAGGGAGTGGCGGCAGTTTAGAAATCATGTTCTGATTTTCCAGCTTTTGTCATCTCCCACTCTAGTTTCCCCATTCATTCCTATGGGACCAATTTCGCCACAAAAATGACGATATTTCGTGAACCATTCGGCGAAACGTTCCACAAAGTAATAGCACACCATTCGGGAACAATCCGCACGTTTCGGTATATTACTTGTCTATGTAGTGTAAAAACTGTGGGAGGAGTTAGGGTGGTAATTTTGGCTATAATAATAATATATATGTGAGATAACAGTAAGTGGTCTTGCTATGCAAGAACACTTAATTATCGTAGAAGTGTATTAGAAAAGCTTTATAAAGCTGGGCCAACCCTTCTATTGTCTGAAGAGAGAAGGAGGTACACCAAGCTAGTTCCATCAACCAATCTGTAGGTACTTTGTATCCTTAGCATTACCATGAACAGGAAGCCTCTCTGTTTGTCATCTATTGCAACCTTAAGTTGCACATAGCAGAACTTGGACTTGTGTGAACTTTTTATAGAAAAGGATATGATGCTGCAACCCCATTTCACTGTTGCAAAAGGATAAAATTAGGTTGTCTATGCCAGGACAACGCTGTTCATTCCTGTGGAAAATGTCCGGAACCAGACCAACCTGAGATAAAATAATGTAGCATTTAGGCAAAACATTTGTGTATAGATATATAAAAAAAACATCCCTCTGCTCTCAGCTGCATAAGAGGTGGGGGAGGAGAAACAGCAGGACACTGAGCTTCCCAGTGAAAGGCTGCACAAGAAGGGTGTGTCAAGAGAAGTCTGATCATTGGAGGAGAGCAGGCTGAGCTCCCAGCACAGCTAAAGAACTGATCACTGTGTGTTCTCCTGCTTACAGTGGGGGTGCGTCCATAAGGGCGCACTGGAGCCACCCCCTCTCTCCAGCCACCCCTCTAGCACCAATAGATAGATTCATGAAATGCATGAATCTATCTATGGCCACTGCTACCACCCCCTATTCAGGTGCCCGACCCCTTTTCGGGTGCCTGAAATACAGCAGCAGGGTTTTTTTTGAAGCACCTAATTAGAGCCATAGGCTCTAATAGGCTTCTACAAAGGTGACCTGCGAGCGTCATGCTGGGTGCTCGCAGGTCACTCAGCTGTGTTAGAAAAGCGAATGAGTAATAGGAAAGCAGAGGGATTGGCAGGAACACCAGGATGTTCACCCAAAGGAGGCAATACAAATAGAATGGGATACTTTTTCATACAAGTTCATGCTACAGCAGGCACATATCAGGAATATGAAATGTTGTGTTTACAAATGCTTTCATTTTCAAAAGTTGTTAGCCCTAGGTAAATTGTGATCCATCTTATGTGTTTTACCTCCATAAGAAATCGTTAAGCAAAACATTTTGCACAAACTTCTACTAGTGTATAGCCAGGTTTAGATTCTGTGCTGTCATCCTCCAGATGTAATACATTAACCATTAATCCTGAGGTGGAATTCTTTGTGACACAAGCAGCCATGAGTCATCTACTCAGCCCAGTCTGAGCCTCTCCTGGTAATAGACTCAGAGGCCATGTATCATGTATTGTTTGCTACCTAGGTACCCAATTCCTCAGCAATCCACAAACTTTGTCTGCACTGCTTGCCTAATGCCAACAATTTAAATTCTAGGAACATATGTTACTACTAACTAAACATGCATTCATTAAATGGTGCATGAAATACTACCAAATTCTTAGAGATAATCGGGTTGATTTACTTAAGTCAAATGAGTCGTTTCTTTTGAAAGAGTAAATTTTCACTTTGCAATGAAATGTTATCTTAGATTAGTCAATGTGATGAAATTTATAATTGCAAAGATTATCCAACCATGTGCAAGAAAAAAAAAAAACATTTTGAATGCACATGATTGGGTGATGGAAGTCAAGAGCGCTCCACCTTACTCTCTAAGCTAAGGGAACATTTCCTTGAAAGATGAACAGTCTACTTGCCTTTAGTAAATCAACCCTGATAGTCACATGAGCTTGAAATTTCATAAACTGACACCTGATGTGGTAAGGAGACCTAAAGTGGATCTCCAGCCAAAATATTTTATTTTTAATTTTGGCTAGAAAGCCCTATTCATGCTTGCATGCATGGTCTTGATAAATGTCTGAGAAACTGCACTCAAAATGATTGATGTTATCTCAGCTTTTAAACTCAAAGACTCTGTTCACATCGGTGAATACACTGGAATGTTTGAACCAACAAATGTTTTGAACCTCTGCAAGGTTTTTATTGTTGTTTGTATCTCTGCTGAGATTTATCTTCATTTTCTGTTTAAGATACACCTATTACTATTAGGGGAAGTGATAGAAAATCTCCCAAATAAGGATAAAGCAGTAAAAACCCGAGACACGTTCTGCCCTTCCTCTACCCTGTCCAAAACAAGTTGGGCTAGAATGTCACTATAACACATCTTAATCTTAGGATAGATTGCACTTATGAATACCATCTATCATACTATCTTCATTTATATGGGTACAGTTTTGCAGTTGGTAACTTGGTATCTGAACCCAAGAAAAAAAATGTAATGTATTTCATCTTCTCAGCCCTTATATGTGGTTGCATTATTGTTCTTCTATTTGGGGGGGGGGGGGACTTTTTTATGCTTGTTTTTATTCTGCCAATAACACACTTCCTGCTCAAGGGTGACAACGCTCACTAAGGCTCTGTTTCCACTACTGTGAGTTGTTGTGCGACTTGACACATGTGAAGTCGCATGACAAGTCAAAACCCATGTGTTTCAATGGCCCCCGTTCTAATTGGTTCGACTCAAGTCGCAGCGACACCAAAAAAGGTTCTTGCACTACTTTGTTCCTACTTCGGTGCAACTTGTTCTCACATGGCTTTCACTGGTCGCATAACATCACAGCATAAATCGCATAGCAAAGTCGCAGTGTAAATCGCGTGACTTTGGGGACGCAATAGTGGAAACGTAGCCTCAATGTGCTGTATTTATTGAGACACAGTGCTCTCACCCTAGGACAAAACTACAGAACAGCTCCCCTTTTCCTCTTCTCTATAGCATCAGGGGAGGTGTTCTGTAGTCCCCAGAGAAAATTGGGCTCAGTGCTAATTGAGAAGGATTGCAGCACAGGTAGCGAACGCATGAAGTTATCAGTTCACTGGCATGATGAACAAGTATTTTTGTGTGCTCATTAAACAGATGGCTTTTTTCAATGGAACAACACTTTCAATGGCATATTTAGGAGACAAAAAGGAGCAAATATGAAATGTTATATTTAGGGTTTACAAACACTTAAGTTCAAGGAATTCAATAAATGAACCCTTTCAGATGGCATACCATCTGTAACTCATAGCGATAAGTGCTCAGCTGAAATCAGATCAGGACAAGATACATTCTGCATGGTGACCATGGTTTAGTGTACTTTAACAGTGGCACTCTTTTCAGAATAAGGATGTAAATGTTCACTCAATTTATTTTTATTCTGTGTTATATATAATTGATTGCAACAAGATTAAGCATACTTTTCACATTGCTTGGGTAGGATTGCAGCTTTGTTTCACAGAATTCTATGTTGTGCAGTCTGTTAAAGAGTATGTAAAGCCAACATTTCATATTCCTGATATGTGCCTGCTGTATCATGTACTTGTATGAGAAAGGCTCCACTTCTCTTTGTATTGATTTCTTTTTGTGAAATTCCTAGGGTTCTTGCCAGTCCCACTGCTTTCCTGACCACACTGGACATGAGAGCACAGCATGGTCAGGTCTCTAGCGATATAATATATTTAAAAAAAAAAAAAGTTTTTTTAAATGATATGTTTGTGTTGCTAGCTGGGGATTGTATATGATATAGGCTCCTAATGTGTGCTGATATTTTATTTGAGGTCTCTAGCTATGCTGGGAACTCAGCCTGCTCTCCTCCAATGATCAGACCTGTCCTCACACGCCCCCCACCCTGCATAGCCTTGCACTGGGAAGTTCAGTGTGCTGCTGTTTCTCCTTCCTCAGCTCTTAAGCAGCTGAGAACAGAAGGTATGTGATCGCTTACAAAAAAGGGGAAAAAGTGTTTATAGTTTTTTTTATATCTATGCATAAATGTTTTGCCTTTGATTTCTGTAGCGCTACCCCCATAGGGGGCACTGGTGAATGTGGCCTTCTCCCACCCTGCACAACCAAGCACATGAATTTCCAGTCACTCAGAGACAAGAAGCAGTCATTGCAGCTTTGTTTTTGTTTTGTTTTTTGATTATGGGGAAATGAACTTTGATGGGGAAGGGTGCATATGGGATGCCCTTTTGATCGATGAAACTCTGTAGGGACTTGAACTATATACATTCCAGTATATACATTCTCTCCTCTTCAACTTAGCACAGGTTTCAGACTCAGCACAATCTCAGCTGGGTCTGAACGAATGTTCTTTGCAGGCAGGGATCGCAGGCCCCTATGGTGTAGCAAAATGGAAGTCTTTAGTGCTAGCTGTCCTATCTGTAGCTTCTGCTCCCAGTACCACTTCTTCCTCATGGCTGTAGCTTTCCCATTCCACTGCCCGTGCCACCACTGTCCTCCTGACTGGCTCTGCACCCATCCCAGACTGCTCCATCCCAGTCCTCTCCAGAACGCATCCCAGTCCCCCTGACTGTGTATCATTCATCAGCCCTCTTGGCTGTACCTTGTCCTCCTAGAGACTTGCCTGGCTGTGTTCTCCCGCTGTCCTCTCCTTGCTCCCGTGCCTTCTGGCCAGGACACCTCTGTGTGTCCTGAAGAGGCTCCTCTCCACATTCAAACCCAGGCCCAAGGTCACCCCCCCCCCCCCAGACTGGGGAGCTCCCTCAAAGGCCACCGACAGCCTAACACTCCATCTCCAGCTTCCAGCTGAACATACTCCTCCCCAGCTAGGCTGACCCAGAGTATTTGAGGGGGCCTGCCCCCTGCCAACCCAGGTTAGGGATCGTTCAGGGCCCTCAGGATACTCCATACAGCTCCTCCTTACCTTCCCATTCTTCTGGAAGTTTCCAGCAAGCTTGAGAAGTAGGGGGAGGTCTCAGTGATGCTGCCTGTGAGTCATCCAGCTCTCCCTGGATCTCTGCCCAACCCAGGAAAAACACAGATAAACCAAGCCTGCACAAATTTACCTACACTAAACAAAAAAATCTATCTATACTTCTAGCACACTAGAGGGTGCTTCAAGTGAGGGTTTACATATACTTCAACTACAGACGGTGCTGCTCAGCACATGGATAATAATTTGTAAAGGCAATTATACACCTCCCATGTTGGAAAATAATGGTTTCCCTGCCTTCCCATAGTTCGCACATTGTTCCATCCTGCTGCATTCTAAATACTACTTTGCTGTCAGCCCATGTACTTGTTCTAGCCATGGAATTCGACACATTTAGGGTGGATTAACAAAACTTCAATTGCATTTGTGCAGGTTGATGCATGCTAAATGCACTTGAGTTGCCGAGCTTTGGAATCCTTTTTGTAATTCATTCCATTGCATTGATGTGCAATTTGTCCACACCAGGAGCCAAAGTAAACTCTTTTTTATTTTAATGTGTGGTGCAGCACACTTTGACATGTTGCAGTGCATTTAACGCAGCAAGCTCCATTATTGACCCAGAATTATGCTGATGTCAACTGAACCTGTTAAAAGCAATGGCTTTTGGTTTGGTATTGCATTGGCCTGCACTGTGCAATGCAGTCTAATATAGCCCAATGCACATGGAGTAAATGGGACACCAGGGCATCTAGAAGCACTGCCATACACTATATAGTCAGAACCTGTGTATGCTCTGTATTACAATGGCTTGCTGGACACTTGGGTTCTATTGATACTTGTGATTAGGGCCAGACTAGGAATTCCAACAGTAGACTCTGAGGTGTATATGTGAACAGATGTAGGCAGGAAGCTCTATTAAAACCAATGAAAGGTTGACAGTGTCCGCAGTAATTCATGAATAATCACATAGACATGTAGACACAACCATTCACATGTATTCATACACTCAGTGATTACATGCAAACAATAATAATAACTCACCATATAGTGTCGTGCTAAACAAACATAAACATATATCCTTAAATATGATTAATAATAAATATCATGTATCATATAAATTAATTTCATACAATCCAACAAAGTGCTACAGTGCCCAAAAGTGCATAACATTCTATGTGCAAATCATGCTACATAGTGAAAGGCCATCATGTAGTATTAAACTACATGCCAAAAGATAATCCTTGTGAAAGGTGCTCCAAACTTCAAAGAAAGTGCCAACACTCCAGTGCTCCCCCCTTTGTGCATGCCCTCACCTCAGGGCGTGTGACCGCACTCTGAAATTTGGTCAATACACGCCGACGAACCACCCCTGGGTTTTGTGAGAGAAGGTTGCTTAGATGTCCCGGGTCCTCCTAGAGTGGTGTCCTCATAATAATGGAAAAAATAGACTGGATAGTGTAATACCATTTAAAAATTGGTTTATTAAAAAATCCCACAAATGGATAATCACATGTGCAAGTTGCTTGCAGCGCACCAGACTATTACAGGCAGAATTGTGTGTGCCCGTGGGGCTACCGTTCCGTTTCAGCGGTCTCCACTGCTAGCAAAGGCTGCTACTGCTTCCCAAATGCTGTCCTATCCCCTCCCTAACACATGTCGACACAGGGAATCACGTGTCTTCCTCAGGGAAATGTGGAGAGCAGTAGCAGTCTTTGCTAGCAGTGGAGACCGCTGAAATGGAACGATAGTCTGGTGCACTGAAAGCACCTTGCACATGTGAGTACCCATTTGTGGGATTTTTTAATAAAGCAATTTATGAACGGTATTACACTATCCAGTCTGTTTTTTCCATTATTATGAGGGCACCACTCTATGAGGACCCAGGAAATCTAAGCAGCCTTCGCTCAGGGGTGGTTCGTCAGCGTGTAATACATGAATACACTTTATCACTACATGATGGACTTTCACCATGTAGCATGATTTGCACATAGAATGTTATGCACTTTTGAGCACTGTAGCACATTATTGGATTGTATGACATGAATTCATATGATACATGATATTTATTATTAATCATATTTAAGGATATTTGTTTATGTTTGTTTACAAACATATAGTGACACTATATGGTGAGTTATAATTTTTGCATGTATTGGATTGTGAGCAGTGTTAGCGGCTGACTATTATATGCATATGTAATATACTTGTATATACACGTCGTATTGGGAGGATCCTAGCAGTAGCTCACAAGACCTTTATATTATCAATAATAATAATAATAGTAATAATAATAATACATTTTATTTATAGGTGCCTTTCAGAACACCCAAGGTCACCGTACAAAGATAACAACAAAGCAAAAAAGTAAATAAATAAAATAAAATACATTACATTACATAACCATTAAATTACAAAAACAAAACAATGAAGTCAGACAGAGGATTGCATGCAAACCGTTGGTGTTCATAGCACCACACTGAATCTCCTGCAGTAATTTGCAGTCTGTCCCTATACTCAAGTATAAGGCCTTAGAAGGATATAACATTTCACAGACTGTAGGCAGGCTGAATTGTCTATGTTCCGATTTGTCAGAATCAGAGATATGTGATTGGACATCTGGGATCCTATGATAAAGGTGAACTTATTCTTTAAACATTTAGCCTAAATTAATTTTTTTTATATAAAATATATTTAATATTTATGACATTTTAAAGCAACTCCTTACTGCACTTTCATAAATTCCCATTACAGTATACAATTTAAAGTGGTTGTAAACCCTTACAGACCACTTTTTACTACAGGTAAGCCTATAATAAGGTTTACCTGTAGCTACCTCGTATATCTCATATTCATGCCGTTTGCTTCAGCTAGTGTGCCAAAACCGGCGGCTCCCACGCGCATGGCAGGAGTGATGTCATCACGGCTACAGCCAATCGTATCGCTGGAGCCAGCGATACCCAGAAGTAACTCCAGGAGCGATGTCGCCGACCAGAACGGTGTACGGGCACCTCTACAGGGGGTTCGATCTAAGGTGAGTATTTCATAATGAGCTAGTATGCTATGCATACTAGCTCATTATGCCTTTGTCTTGCAGGTTTTTTTTTTTCTTTCTTTATTGTAGGTTTACAACCACTTTAATTACTGGTACTGAAACTAACAGCATAGGGTAACACAAATTAGCAGACACTTCAAATAAATCCAATATCCTTTTTGCATTACCTCACCCCAACTTATATTTCAGACAAAAGAGAAAAAACAAAAGTTGAATTAACGTGTTATATTCCAAGTCTTCTTTTATCACTTGCTTTTTGGGATATACATAAACATATATAAGAAATGCATCCCATTTACAGTGATTCTACACTTAAAACTTTAAATTACCCATAGAGTATCTAAAAAAAGGTAATTGAAACATACAGAATATAAATGACTTGTATAGGTAAAATTCTAGTTCAGCAGCTTGCCCATATAACCTTGTACCTACAGAAAGTATTGTGCATTACAGAGGGTAAAAGGCCTCTTTAAAAAAAAAATATATATATATATATATATACATAAATATATATAAATATATATATATATATATATATATATATATATATATATATATATATATACACATACATACACACACACACACTACACCTCTCACATTTTTGTAAATATTTTATTATTTCTTTTCATGTGACAACACTGAAGAAATCACACTTTGCTACAATGTAACATAGTGAGTGTACAGCTTGTATGACAGTGTAAATTTGCTGTCCCCTCAAAATAACTCAACACACAGCCATTTATGTCTAAAACGCTGGCAACAAAAGTGAGTACACCCCTTAGTGAAAATGTCCAAATTGGGCCCAAAGTGTCAATATTTTGTGTGGCCACCATTATTTTCAAGCACTGCCTTAACCCTCTTGAGCATGGAGTTGGCCAGAGCTTCACAGGTTGCCACTGGAGTCCTCTTCCACGCCTCCATGACAACATCACGGAGTTGGTGGATGTTAGAGACCTTGCGCTCCTCCACCTTCCGTTTGAGGATGCCACACAGATGCTCAATAGGGTTTAGGTCTGGAGACATGCTTGGCCAGTCCATCACCTTTACCCTAAGCTTCTTTAGCAAGGCCGTGGTTGTCTTGGAGGTGTGTTTGGGGTCATTATCATGTTGGAATACTGCCCTGCGGCCCTGTCTCCAAAGGGAGGGGATCATGCTCTGCTTCAGTATGTCAGAGTACACGTTGGCATTCATGGTTCCCTCAACGAACTGTAGCTCCCCGGTACCGGCAGTACTCATGCAGCACCAGACCATGACACTCCCACCATTATGTTTGACTGTAGGCAAGATACACTTGGCTTTGTACTCCTCACCTGGTTGCCGCCTCACACGCTTGACACCATCTGAACCAAATAAGTTTATCTTGGTTCATGAGATCACAGGAGATGGTTCCAGTAATCCATGTTCTTAGTCTGTTTGTCTTAAGCAAACTGTTTGTGGGCTTTCTTGTGCATCAGAAGAAGAGGCTTCCCTCTGGGATGACAGCCACGCAGACCAATTTAATGCAGTGTGGGACGTATGGTCTGGGCACTGACAGGCTGACCCCCCACCCCTTCAACTCTGCAGCAATGCTGGCAGCACTCATACGTCTACTTCCCAAAGACGCTGAGCACGTGCACTCAACTTCTTTGGTCAACCATGGTGAGGCCTGTTCTGAGTGGAACCTTTCCTGTTAAACCGATATGTGGTCTTGGCCACACCGTGCTGCAGCTCAGTTTCAGGGTCTTGGCAATCTTCTTATAGCCTAGGCCATCTTTATGTAGAGCAACAATTCTTTTTTTCAGATCCTCAGAGAGTTCTTTGCCATGAGGTGTCATGTTAAACTTCCAGTGACCAGTATGAGAGAGTGAAAGCGATAACACCAAATTTAACACACAGGCTCCCCATTCACACATGAGACCTTATAACACTAATGAGTCACATGACACCAGGAAGGGAAAATGGCTAATTGGACCCAATTTGGACAATTTTACTTAGGGGTGTACTCACCTTTGTTGCCAGCGGTTTAGAAATTATTGGCTGTGTGTTGAGTTATTTTGAGGGGACAGCAAATTTACACTATAATACAAGCTGTACACTCACTACTTTATATTGTAGCAAAGTGTCATTTCTTCAGTGTTGTCACATGAAAAGATATATATATATACACACACACACTGTATATTCAGAAGCATGCTAACTCATGCACCAGAATAGAATATATCATAACAGCAGCAGATAGTAGCATTCTCCATGTTTTGGAGTGGTTATAAAGATCAAATACAAATGGTTAGCATAGCTGAAACAAGTGCAACATTTAATTTAATTAGACCAACTGGAGACAATTTCTCTTTTAAATAAATGTTGTTTTATCAAAGCCACAGTACAACAATTTGTATCTGGATGTGCCCAAGTCAAATGGAATACAACACCAAACAATTTGCTGTAAAAGGAAAAAAATACAATTGTGAAATGCTGAATGACAAGTTTATGTCTGTGATCTACAATGAACTATTCTTACACCAATGACAGCAATAAATGCTTTCAGCAGTCTCAGTTACAAACCAGTTGCCAGTCAGTGGTCCCTGCCTAAGCCTTTCAATTTAGACGAGTCCAGAGTATAGGCAATAACAAAAATCCAATTAATATGCTGTCATTTTATGCAGTACAGCTGCATAAGTTCATCTAAAGGTTCCCTTTTTCTTTAGTCAGTTAAGCAAAGAACCTATGCTATTATAACCTTCCTTCAAAGCTGCCCTGCACATACACATTACTAGAGACTGCAGAGCTAGGTGTGGAGAATTGCTCTAGACTTCCATATAATTTCCATATAATGTACAAGATTCTGTTGAAACTTCAGTTACCATGAACACTGGTAGAAGTATGCTTTCTTTGGAGGCTCCTGCTAGTCTGGACAGGGAAGTGCTGTCAATCTCCAACAAACAGGGTAGAGTTAAGCTGGTCATAAATGGGTAGAATTTAAAGAAAAATTCTTGGGAAAAGAAAATTCAAAGAAAGTTTTCTAATCATTAGTGGGTTGAATCGACATTTGTTTTCTACCACAGTGACAAGAAAATTCGAAGGAGCAGAATTAAGGATTGCAGAGGCGCATTGCCGGCGGTATAGCCGCGCCATCCGATTGATTTCAATGCACACCGCTCCTTCACCGCTCCGAAGATGCTGCTGGCAGGACTTTTTTTACCGTCCTGCCAGCGCATCGCTCCAGTGTGCAAGCCCTCGGGGCTTTCACACTGGGATGAAAGCAGCGGCACTTTCGGGGCGGTTTGCAGGCGCTATTATTAGCGCAATAGCACCTGCAAACCGCCCCAGTGTGCAAGGGCTCTTACAGATAAAGGTTTATATTGGTTTAAGCCATAGGGTCAAACAAAATGACAGTTTCTAATATCTCTATGGGTAAGATCTGGGCTCTTGATTCTTGGGTTTGCACATTTGCCGTGGCTATAATGAGCAGATACAGCTTTTTCTGTTGAATTTTTTTAGTTAAGAGAAAGAAAGATGGGCATAAACACCCAAAACTACCAGGGGGACACAAACCGAGTTGGGAGCTATGAGAAGGAGATCTTATTCTTGTAGTAACCAAGGGGCTGACCAAGTCCCTCAGGCCCCATTTGCAACTAACATATTACCGTTGGGTTTATTGTTCCTTTAAGTCTCATTTCTCAGCAATAACATATTCCTGAAAATGCTTACAAATGTTCACTAGACTGTATTCAAGAAACAAATTACATGCACGTGCCTATTGAAGGAGTGGTCAAAGTGGACAATCTGGAATACTGAACTTTCTTAAAAGTTTTAAGAACATAGAAACTGTTTTGCAAAGTGAAACATATTCCACTATTACTGTACACAGGTTTAAAAGGCTTAAAGTCCCCTAGGCCAAGTAAATCTTGGATTTGTTTATTTTATTTACATAATGCTGGCAATTTCTACAGTGTTTTACAAAGAACAGCTAGTCCTTGCCTGCTAAGAAGCTTACAATCGAATGTATTAATAATATTCATACTGACACATGCACCTTCTGGTGCCCCTGGTTGCAGAGGAAAATCTGTGTACACAGAGAAATCCCAACACAATATGAAAAGTACATAAAAACTCCATTGTGACATTTGAACGCTGGACCTCACTGCTGGTGGGCAAGAATACCAGCTAATTTTACATTGATATAACTGACCAAACACCAAGTGCTGATGTCTAATAGGAGAAATCGGTTTATTAGCATGGTGTGGTGACTGTATGAAGCCTTTCCTTTTTATACCCTAATAATGAGTTTGACCACTGTAAAATGTACATGACAAATCAAGTGTTCCCCATGCCACGTCCCATGTCCTTGCTCAAGCAACTACAGCATCTTTCAAAGTAAGTACTTATTTTACGGTGTATAATACAGTTTCCTGTTTTAGCTACACATCTTTTTTTGTGGTAAGGCCAGAAATAAGAATACAACCATCTGGAAAAGGCATGCAACAGCAAGAGAATGGTTCACAGCCTATGTCATTAGTGCATATGGCATAATTATAGTAATGCCATATTGCTTTGGATACATGCAGCTAAATGATATAAAAGGACATCTGATTTCAATAACTGAGATCATATGACATTTAAAATTAGAATTTTTTTTTTCCTGTTCAGACCCTTTTCAAAGCACCAGGCAATTCTCGCACCCCTACCAAGATTTCATAAAATAAGAGTTTTATTCTAATGGGTATCTCTGTGGGCAAGATGTGATGGAGTATGAAACATACAGTATATATACAGTATGCAAGCACTTATAAACACTGAAAAAGTAACATGGTTTAACCAAGATTACAAGGGAACAATGTTCACAAAAACACCTGTGTGGGCTACTACACTTAATTTCTGTTACCTCATTTTGCAGTAACTCTACTCCTTGTAGAATTGTACTTTCTTGTTTTCTTTGTTCTTGCTTAAAATACCACACCACAAAATGTAGTCGCAATACTCCACCCCAAAAGATCAACCACATTTGGGAACAGAATCCTCTCACCACTAACAGACATATCTTGCAACCCCCACTTACAGAGTCTCTGTCACTATCTGGAAATGTTTTTTAAAAAGATTTCCTCAAAAAGAAAACTCTTGATAGTTACCCTTATGTAGAGTGCTGTCTATGATCCTCACCCTCTTAAAAAGCTATGGCTGCCTAAACAATCTTCATCATGCAACACACTTCTGTGTCTACATCCACCTCTGGGCTCAGTGGTTCCATCTACGGTACATCTGTTTTGTGTCCTGTGACATAGGGGCTAGCAGATGAAACCACAAAATATAGCAGGGGAGCAGGCATCTAACACCTGAAAGTGTGTTGGATGCTAAAAATCTTGCAAAAGAGTGAAGAATTAAGTGAGTACCAGCAAGAGAGTTTAGTAATAAACAGCTATATTTCCATGTAACTCTTTAAAAAAAAAAAATTATATAGTAACAAGCTCGAATTTGCTTGAAATACCAGAAAGCTTGTCCTGAAAAATTGTATGTTAGTGCAAAAAAAAAGTATCAGACAGTACTCAATTGTTTTTTGGTATTTGTACACCCAGCTGCACACGTAAACACTGCCATGTCATTTGCTTTATTTAATTAAAGTGTTGGTAAAGGCAAACCTTTTTCTTTTTAGTTTTGGATGTAACAGGCAAGGGTTAGACCCTCTGTTAACTTTTTATTGCTGTCTCTGGCCCCAGTGGGTAGATTTAGACAGAAAGTGAGGGGAAATTCAAACTTTTGAATGTCTCTAGAGCAAGAAGTGAAGATTAATCACACAATGGAGCAAATGTGACAACTGTCTAAGATGAAAATCCCTCTGATTTTTGGGGGATTTCTTCTTGTTTCCTTTTGCGACTTCAGGATAGAAAGTGAAGGGCAATCTCTTTAGTGGGACATAGACAGTAGAAAATTGAGTAAAAAGTGTTTTAACCCTTCCCCACTCTGTCCAAATCTGAACAAAACAGGTTTGGCTGTACAAACTCTTTAAAGGACTGTACTTTTTAGTAAACATTCAGTTGGTGCAGATAAGCTTAAGCAAGGGGGATTGCCAACAGATTTGTTTAAGGGATAGTTTTCCTTTAATAACTATTTGTTATACCTCAATACAGGCTTTGTAGGAACTTAGAGAATATGGATGACCAGAGCAAGAGGAGACATTGGAGCAGATATAATAATGTCCCACTGAAGATATACATGGAAAATCTATTCTAAGGTCTTCTCTAAAAAATGGTAAGCAGGGGCGTAACTAGAAATAGCAGGGCCCCATAGCAAAATGTTGTATGGGGCCCACCTGCAAACAGCCCCCCCCCCACAGCTGCCCTAGTGTCAATGCAGCGTGACCTGTGCCACATACAGCGTGACCTGTGCCCAGTGCAGCGTGACCTGTGCCCAATACAGCGTGACCTGTGCCCCATACTGCGTGACCTGTGCCCCATACAGCCTGCTCTGCCTGTGCCACATACAGGCTCACCTATGCAGAGGAAGAGGCAAGCCACCCGGATCAGCAGAGAGCGGGATTGCCCTCTGTAATAGCTTTCATTTGAATTTCCTGTCTTCCCGGGGCTCCTGGTCACATAGCCCCACCTCTTGACCCGACGCCTTTGATGATGTCACATGTCCCTCATTGGATCGGCGTTCTGTCTATCAAAGGCACTGGGCCAAAAGGTGGAGCTATGTGATGTGAGCCCCAGGAACACTGGAAGTTCTAATGAAAGCTCTTACATCGGGCAATTCAGCTCTCTGCTGATACGGACAGCTCGCCTCCTCCTTTCCTCTCTCTTCCCCTGGCTGGGAGACTGTGCTGGCAGTGCTCTTATCTTCACTGGGCCCCACTCGGCTGCGGGCCCCATAGCGCCCGCATGGGACGCTATGGTGGTAGTTATGCCCCTGATGGTTAGTATTTACTTTTCAATTATAGATGTTGTTCAAAGACATCCCAATACATTGTCCAAGTCTGATAATCTTCAAGAAATGTCCAATTTGTTTGGCTGACTGTATATCTGATATTTGTGCTTTAATCCATAGATAGATAGATAGATAGATAGATAGATAGATAGATAGATAGATAGATAGATAGATAGATAGATAGATATGATCTGTTTGCATTCAACATGAAAGATTTAACATTTATTTAACCACTAGCCGCCCACCATAAAGCAAAACTAGTCTGACACACCGCAACTCCAATCTAGGTAAAGACGGAGACTCTTTACCACCTGATCAGCTGCGTCCAATCACGGTTGATCACGATGTAAATAGGAAGAGCTGGTGATTTGCTTTTCCTCACTCGCGTCTGACGCGAATAGAGGAGAGCCGATCAGCTGCTCTCCTGACAGGGGGGGTCTGTGTTGATTGTTTATCAGCACAGCCCCCCCTCGGATCCCACCCAGGACCACCAGGGAAGCCACCCAGGACCACCAATCAATGCCCAGGCAGCTGCCAATCAATGCCCAGGCAGCTGCCAATCAGTGCCCACTCACAATGCCTACCACTGCCAGTGCCACCAGGGATGCTTATCAGTGCAGCGTATCAGTGCCCATCAGTGCCACGTATCAGTGCCCATCAGTGCCCAGCAGTGCCACCTATCAGTGCCCATCAGTACCCAGCAGTGCCGCCTATGAGTGCCCATCAGTGCTGCCTATCAGTACCACCCATAAGAACCCATCTTTGCAGCCTTTCAGTGCCCATCAGTGTCGCCTATCAGTGCCCATCAGTGCCCACCAGTGCCACCCAGTGCCACCCATGAGTGCCCATCAGTGCCGCCTACCAGTGCCCATCAGTGTCGCATATCAGTGCCCATCGTCAGTGCCCGCTCATTGGTGCCACCTCATCGGTGCCGCCTTATCAGTGCCTGTCAGTGCTGCCTTATCAGTGCCCATCAGTGAAAGAGAAAACTTACTTATTTACAAAAAATTTTAACAGAAACAAAAGCAAAACTTTTATTTTTTTCAAAATTTTCGGTCTTTTTTTATTTGTTTAGCAAAGAATAAAAAACACAGAGGTGATCAAATACCACCAAAAGAAAGCTCTATATGTGGGAACAAGATGATAAAAAAATGAGTTTGGGTACAGTGTTGTATGACCGCGCAGTTGTCATTCAAACTGCGAGAGCGCTGAAAGCTGAAAATTGGCCTGGGCAGGAAGGTGTATAAGTGCCCTGTATTGAAGTGGTTAAATATGAATATTAAGAGAATGTAACGTATCAAGAGCATTTGCAAACCACAGACAAAGACATTTAAAAATGTCATAATATTAACTGGATTTGTCTCAACCTGAAAGGCAATTTCTATTATGGAGTCCTAAAGGAATCTGTGTTTGATAGCTGCCAAGTCTGTATGCTGTGCAAAAAGAATTGAACTATATCCTGTCTAGACATTTTTGAAAATTTGTACTTTTTCATTGTATTCTAGGGACCTAGAAATGTATTATAAAATGATTTGATGGAAAACACCTCTAATACTATGTTGTATTTTTTCTGTTCACAGTTACATATTTTAATGTACAACAGCTTATCCACATACTTATACAATCTTTGTAATATGAGTGAATATAGATGGTAGAAAAGCCAACTTCTAAAATAAGAGCTCACAAATGGTAATGGAGTAGCTATTTAGGGTACCAATTTGTGAGACACACAAGTGGCAGTCTTAACACTTTACAACAGCAATTTATTACTGAATGGAACCAGTAAACCTTTTTTAGCTGTTTCATTGACATTTATTTAACCGGAACTCTCTGGTTATATAAGGATGAGCAATTTGTTGGAGCAGGTGCTTAAATGAAAACATGCTAACTATATTTTTATGGTTACATTTCAGGAGCATCTAGGCACAGTACCTCTGGTACCCTACTTGTTTGGTAATGAGATATTTTCCAGTGGTGCAAGTTATGAAATTAAGAACTTTAGTCAATGAATGGTCAGTGCTATAAATGTAACATTGCAATTCTCTCAAATACAATAAGTTAACATTTTATTTTAGTGTACCATATTCCAATACAGACAGATTCAACAATGGTTTATGGTGATTGTAGGTGGGATAGCCCGATTCTGCCTTCTGTATTCTCCCTATCTAATAACTACAGAATGAGACCCTCATAAGCAGTGGCCACAGCAGTCTGCAGCCATAGGGATTTAGCAAGAAATATTAAATGCCAGAATGGAAGTTAAAGTAAGACAGAAGGTAGACTTGGTTCCAGAAGTAAATTTTAATTCAACTTTGTAATGTTTAATTGGAGAAGACAGAGAATGGAAAAAATAATATGGCCCCTGAAAACAACAACAATTCTCACTGTCTTACTAGAAGAAACTAGAAATCTGGTCTCTTAAAAATATAAAACAAAGTTTATTAACATGTAGTCCCAGATTGCAAATGTATATGCAAGGTCAGTTGTAAGCCTTTTGGATGAATCACTGCCTTGACATGGTTGGTGGGCAAGCATCTTTCTTCAATTCACAAAGCTATGCTAAGGGCTCTTTCAATCCTGGTAAGGCCACACTTGCAAGACAGGTCAAAGGTTATGGACCAGGCTAAGACAGGTCCACTGGCCCTTCAATTATTGAGGAATTAAGCCCAGGGCTAACTGTTGTGAAAACTTTGCTATGCAGATAGTAGTGAAGAACACCTACTTTAGTCTCCCCCTTACCATCAAGTGGATTAAACAGACAATGGTAATGATCTTATTGTAAAGTCATGAACATTATACATCTCATTAGTTTTCATTACAAAGATATAATAATGTTCTTTTTTATGTTTTGCTTGTGTAAGTTGTAGAATAATACTTTAATGGCCAGCACAACATTAAATTACTAAACTTACGCACATTTATTTTTCAGCCTCAAGATGTTCAGGTCCATGCAAAATAAATGTCACGTTGGGTGGCCTCCTGTGTAATGTGATCCCCATCATGTTACTCAAGGGTTCTAAGATTCTGTTTCCTGCAATCCTGCAATGACAGTGACACAATGCACTTACCCTTTTGCCGGATAAGAGTATCTCTTGGCTCTTCTCATTTCTTCTCAATCTGGTATTATGAAGAATTATTTTGGGAAAGGGGGTTTACATGCTGATAATTGTTTGCAAATTACATAATGCACTTAAATCTGTCTACTTCCTTGCCCCATTCTCGGTGACATTCTTTTACCACAACTAAATAAATGTGTGCAAACTTAGAATAGCTCCAGTTTTACATAACTTATAGCATGACAATTCAGTCTAGTACAAAGATATGGCCTGAGGCAGTTGCTGAGGGATGCATTAAATAATGAGCAGATGGCTAACATACTGTTGTGTTCCTAGTAGTGAATAAATTAGTCTTGTACAGTTCAAAGACATTATTTAACATGAAAGTCAGAAAGATTACATTAATGACTTTGTATCTTTTATCTCATCATCTTTTATGCAGATAAAGTAAATGCACTGGCTGTGTCTCCTTATGTTTCAATTGGGTTTTGTTGCAGTTTTTTACTTTTAAAATACATGTTACATATTGTTTTAATGTACACTGCCTCAATAAAGAGTTTATATCTTTAAATTACAGTTTTTAAATGAGGTAAGTCATAGCAACCAATCCAAAGTCAGACTAGTATGAGATGTTGGTTGCTTCATGTTGCTGCACTCAAAGTATATCTAATTAGAAGAACAAAAAAAATGTGTATAAGATTATCCTAAATTTCTCTCATGATTCAGTTATAATTTTTACTTTACAGTGGAGAGAATAGCTGCATTCTATTACTTATGCCAGTTATTTATTGTTTTGCATGTATGAAAATATCCTGTTTCACAGATGACAACAATTAAATAATTTAACTAATGCAAGCCTATAGCTGCTGCAAATGCCACACGCAGTGTGTATGATCCATTATGTATTTATCCCACATCACCCTGAATAGCTATTGGAGTGACTTGTCATCAATGGGTGACTTACACCCTGTTGCAATTAAATTTGGATGGGTTTGCCCAATGGCAATAAGCTTCAGCTCATCTGAAGGAAAAGCACATGGTATATATCAATGCACACATATAGTAGTTTCTAAGAATCTTACTAACAAGGCATTTTATAGTTTGCATTAGGAAAATGGTCATTTGACCAGTAATCTAAAGTTTATACACCGACCACCTGACACTGGTGAATCATTATAGGTACTCCTGATTATTTTTCATGTGCTGACTTGCAAACTGAAATCATACAGTAATACTTTTTGTCTGATGTTAAAGCTGAACTGGCCACAAACTTTCTGGGGACATATAGTATAGTAAACCAATACCTGCTGAGTTTCCCTAATGTCTACCACACATGTTCTGCTTCAAGAGAAAAAAAATCTCAGGAATCAATTATAACCTCACTGGAGTGGAATTTTATGGTGGGATAATGGCTTCCTGCTGCTGTTAGGTGAATATAAATTACCCAAAATGTTGAAATAAGTATGCAGGGAACAAAAGGTAAGACACAGCAGGCCATCTTACAGGCCAATGGTTTACATTTCATGGGCTATGAAGTACTTGGAATTATGGCTGATTTAGGCATTTGACATCTTCTTTTAAACTTAAAGCCTAATAATAATGTGTATTTAAAGTCCAAACATTTTTTAGTTTTGAATGGCTAGAACTCCTGTTTTATAGTTTATTTGTGTTATGACATTAGGCACAGTTTACATATATACATACATTTTTAAATATAAATACGCATGTTTCTTTAGGCTGATAATAACAAGATGAAAGTGAATATATTTTTCCAATTATTTCAGAGAACATTTAGGACAAAGCACACACACACACACACACACATACACATATATACACAATTAGCAAGATAAAATGGCACTAAACAAATTGCAAGCAAGAGTATTCAAAAACATGGGCAGAGGGATGTTTAAAAGACTTAAAAAAGTGATAAAAGTTCAAACACACAACTATTTTGTATAAGGCAGCTCATACAACTGCAGCACTGATTGGATGTACATGCACTATCTGACCAGCATGAGTGGCCAAGATGAAAGTGTTCTATCTGCTCAAACATTCCTGTTCATCTGCATAGAGAAAGGAGGGGGTGAGCTGAGCTGGCAGAAGCTACATATGGATTCTATTTATCTATAAGGGTGAAAAAATTGATCAGGACAAGTTTTCTAACATAACATGCCAATTGGTCCCCAGTGAGCAGTCAGTTGGTGGAGTAGGGGCACTTCATAGCCATTTAAATATTGTCCTATCTAGCTTGCCTGACTTCTGTGGTTACCTTAACTTTAAGATTTACATTGTGATTAAAACCGAATTATAGGTTGCACAGCAAGCTACAGTAATTTTACATTGCTATTTTTTTTGCTTGCATAAATATTATTTTACATAAAGTTTACAGTAGAGCTTTCTAGTAGGTCACTAGTCCTTTAAGGAATATTGAACATAACTGGCGGATCTTATCAACACTGAAAATGGATATACATTAAATACCATACATCCTGTGCGGATCTCCAGGCAAACAGCTAAGTACACAGATGATAAATACAGTATATATATATATATATATATATATATCTAAATATATAGATATATATATAGATATATATACAGTAAGGTCCATAAATATTGCGACACAATTCTAATCTTTTTGGCTCTATACACCACCACTAGGGATGAGCCGAACACCCCCCGGTTCGGTTCGCACCAGAACCTGCGAACGGACTGAAAATTTGAGCGAACTTTAGAACCCCATTGAAGTCTATGGGACTCAAAAGTTCGAAATTAAAAGTGCTAATTTTAAAGGCTAATTTGCATGGTATTGTCCTAAAAAGGGTTTTGGGACCCAGGTCCTGCCCCAGGGGACATGTAATGCAAAAAAAAGTTTTAAAAAGGGCCGTTTTTTTCGGGAGCAGTGATTTTAATGATGCTTAAAGTGAAAAAAAAAGTATAGTATGCCTGTAAAGCCGTTTCCCGTGCTTAGAACAGTCCCTGCACAAAATGACATTTTTAAAGGAATAAAAGTCATTTAAAACTGCTTGCGGATTTAATGTAATGTCGGGTCTCGGCAATATAGATGAAAATCAGTGAGACAAACGGCATGGGTACCCCCCCCGTTCTTTACCAGGCTCTTTGGGTCTTGTATGGATATTAAGGGGAACCCCGCACCCAAATTAAAAAAAGGAAAGGCGTGGGTCCCCCAGGCCCTATATACTCTGAACAGCAATATACAGGTGGTGCAAACAAGACAGGGACTGTAGGTGGTTGTTAAGTAGAATCTGTTTGTAATTTTGAACTGGTACATTTTTAAAGTGTAGCTCCAGCCAAAAAATCAATTTTAAGCTTTTTGAAAAACATAGGGAAGGGGTATCACCCCTGTGACATTTGTTTTGCTGTCTGTGCACTTCTTCAGAAGATTTCACCTCACTTACTGTCCCAATGACAAATCTTTTTTGACAATTTGGGGTTTTTAGTGAAACAAGGATTGTTGATAAAGCATCAGTGGAGAGGAGACATGTTTTTCCCATATTAACTCTTACAGGAGAGAATTTCCCTTCCTATGGGTAGATTTCATCTCACTTCCTGTTGTCTCCTTCCGTTTGCAAGTAGGCATCGTTTGTAAGTTGGATGTTTGAAAGTAGGGACCTGCCCTATATACTCTGCAGAAATTGGGGTCTTAGGTGTTGGTGTTGCCACAACACTGTAAGCCCTCACAGTTACTCTTGGTGGGCGTAGGAACGGGCCCTGCTGTAAAATATTAGATTAGAGCCTGCCTGTGCTATTAATAGGATCAGAAGAAGCACACAAGCACTTGTCTTCAGGTAGCTATAGGTGCAATTGTGCAGGGTACACAGTACACTAACTGTAAATACTTCAAGAGCCTGCCTGTGCTATTAAAAGGATCAGAAGAAGCACACTAGCACTTGTCTTCAGGTAGCTATAGGTGCAACTGTGCAGGGTACACAGTACACTAACTGTAAATACTTCAAGAGACTGCCTGTGCTATTAATAGGATCAGAAGAAGAACACAAGCACTTGTCTTCCGGTAGCTATACTGTAGGTGCAACTGTGCAGGGTACACAGTACACTAACTGTAAATACTTCAAGAGCCTGCCTGTGCTATTAATAGGATCAGAAGAAGCACACAAGCACTTGTCTTCGGGTAGCTATAGGTGCAACTGTGCAGGGTACACAGTACACTTACTGTAAATACTTCAAGAGCCTGCCTGTACTATTAATAGGATCAGAAGAAGAACACAAGGACTTGTCTTCAAATAGCTATACTGTAGGTGCAACTGTGCAGGGTACACAGTACACTAACTGTAAATACTTCAAGAGCCTGCCTGTGCTATTAATAGGATCAGAAGAAGCACACAAGCACTTGTCTTCAGGTAGCTATAGGTACAACTGTGCAGGGTACACAGTACACTAACTGTAAATACTTCAAGAGCCTGCCTGTGCTATTAATAGGATCAGAAGAAGAACACAAGCACTTGTCTTCAGGTAGCTATACTGTAGGTGCAACTGTGCAGGGTATACAGTACACAAACTGTAAATACTGTAAAAACACCTGCCTGCCTGTCAGTATATTAGGAAGAGAATAACAGGAACGGAACACCTGGGATGCATATATATATATATACACAATACACTGTAAGTGCAGCTAACTGACTCAACCTGCCTACTCTATCTAGCTTAAATCAAATGACACTGTCTCTCTCTGCCGCCGCAACACACTACACAAGGCCACGCAGGCAGCCTTATATAGTATGGGGCGTGTACTAAACCCCCTGAGCCATAATTGGACAAAGCCACCCTGGCTTTGGCCAATTACAGCTCTCTGTACACACGGCACTGTGATTGGCCAAGCATGCAGGTCATAGTGCATGCTTGACCAATCATCAGCCAGCAATGCACTGCGATGCCGCAGTGAATTATGGGCCTTGACGCGCCACTCGAATTTGGCGCGAGCGGCCCATATCGTTCGCAATTCGACGGACGGTCGAACAGGCGATGCTGGAGTTGAACATAGGTTCGACTCGAACTCGAAGCTCATCCCTAACCACTACAATGTATTTGAAATGAAACAAACAAGATGTGCTTTAACTGCAGACTTTCAGCTTTAATTTGAGGGTATATACATCCAAATCAGGTGAACGGTGTAGGAATTACAACAGTTTGTATATGTGTCTCCCACTTTTTAAGGGACAAAAAGTAATGGGACAGATTAATAATCACCTATCAAACTTTCACTTTTTAATACTTGGCTGCAAATCCTTTGCAGTCAATTACAGCCTGAAGTCTGGAACACATAGACATCACCAGACGCTGGGTTGTATCCCTGGTGATGCTCTGCCGGGCCTCTACTGCAACTGTCTTCAGTTCCTGCTTGTTCTTGGGGCATTTTCCCTTCAGTTTTGTCTTCAGCAAGTGAAATGCATGCTCAATCAGATTCAGGTCAGGTGATTGACTTGGACATTGTATAACATTCCACTTCTTTCCCTTAAAAAACTCTTTGGTTGCTTTTGCAGTATGTTTCGGGTCATTGTCCATCTGCACTGTGAAGCGCCGTCCAATGAGTTCTGAAGCATTTTGCTGAATATGAGCAGATAATATTGACAGAAACACTTCAGAATTCATCCTGCTGCTTTTGTCAGCAGTCACATCATCAATAAATACAAGAGAACCAGTTCCATTGGCAGCCATACATGCCCACGCCATGAAACTACCACCACCATGCTTCATTGATGAGGTGGTATGCTTTGGATCATGAGCAGTTCCTTTCCTTCTCCATACTCTTCTCTTCCCATCACTATGGTACAAGTTGATCTTGATCTCATCTGTCCATAGGATGTTGTTCCAAAACTGTGAAGGCTTTTTTTTAGATGTTGTTTGGCAAACTTGAATCTGGCCTTCCTGTTTTTTGAGGCTCACCAATGGTTTACATCTTGTGGTGAACCCTCTGTATTCACTCTGGTGAAGTCTTCTCTTGATTGTTGACTTTGACACACATACACCTACCTCCTGGAGAGTGTTCTTGATCTGGCCAACTGTTGTGAAGGGTGTTTTTTTCACCAGGGAAAGAATTCTTCGGTCATTCACCACAGTTGTTTTCCGTGGTCTTCCGGGTCTTTTGATGTTGCTGAGCCCACTGGTGCGTTATTTCTTTTTAAGGATGTTCCAAACAGTTGATTTGGCCACACCTAATGTTTTTGCTATCTCTCTGATGAGTTTTTGTTTTTTCAGCCTAATGATGGCTTGCTTCACTAATAGTGACAGCTCTTTGGATCTCATATTGAGAGTTGACAGCAACAGATTCCAAATGCAAATAGCACACTTGACATGAACTCTGGACCTTTTATCTGCTCCTTGTAAATGGGAAAATGAGGGAATAACACACACCTCGCCATGGAACAGCTGAGCAGCCAATTGTCCCATTACTTTTAGTCCCTTAAAAAGTGGGAGGCACATATACAAACTGTTGTAATCCCTACACCGTTCACCTGATTTGGATATAAATACCCTCAAATTAAAGCTGAAAGTCTGCAGTTAAAGCACATCTTGTTTGTTTCATTTCAAATCCATTGTGGTGGTATATAAAGCCAAAAGATTAGAATTGTGTTAATGTCCCAATATTTATGGACCTGACTGTATATATATATCTATATATATATATAGATATATATATATAGATAGATAGATATATATACATCTATATATATATATATAGATATATACTAAATTACCAAAAGTATTGGGACGCCTGCCTTTATACACATGAACTTTAATGGCATCCCGGTCTTAATCCATAGGGTTCATTGTTGAGTTGGCCCCCCTTTTGCAGCTATAACAGCTTCAACTCTTCTGGGAAAGCTGTCCACAAGGATTAGGAGTGTGTCTATGGGAATGTTTGACCATAATTACAGAAGCGCATTTGTGAGGTCAGGCACTTACAAGTCTAATCTCCATCCCCACCCTGTGATTGCACAGTGAGAGAAAAAACAGCATTCTGACTAGCTCATCTCTCTGTAACTCAACTTTCTTCTCCTATCAGCATGTTTCCAGCACTGCAGCACACCTGTTCGACTCTTTATGCTGCTCTTCCCTCCCCCTCTCTGGGCTTTGCTGTACAAGGAGGCAAAGGGGCTGATACCAAGTCACAGTGCACTGCCTTTGCATGTAAAAATACATTTAGGATGTATAATTGAATAAAGAACTGAATTAATTTGTGTTTTTTATATTTGCCTGGAGTTCAGCTCCAAAGAAAACCTTAGCATGAACTAGTCAGAAATGTGTATTTGTAGGAATCTGAATCTACAATCTCAAATTCATAGTTTAGGCTTACATCACAGGGTTAGGTACTTGTTTCTCCATCAGATGTCAGCTAAGCATCTGTCTGTAAACCCTCATGGGGCTGACCAGTCTCCTGCCCTAGAGTAAGATTGATAACAGTGAACCCTGGGGCCTGCTGCAGAAGGATTAAACTGGCAATTAAAGCATTTCAATGTTTTTCATGTAATCATGACAACCTCGTTTTCTGAGTGTGTGTCATTTTTCAGCATTGAGCTCATTTAGAATACATGGCGAATTTAGAGCCAAACACTTCTGCTCTGACCAGGAGTAAAGGCAAGTAAATAATCAAAAATCATGCAATCACTGAGAAGTAATCTTGCCGCATTATAACAACTCAAGAGTGGAGATGCATATTATTAAAGATGGTTAAATTAGGACTATAGGCAAAACTTTTTTTTTTTCATTTTGAAAAGCGTAAGGGAGGGTTATATCTCCAATCAGTTTTTTTTTCTGGCATCTGTGAACCATTGAAGAGATTTACTGTCCCTTTCTGTCCCATATCGAAAACAGGGATTGAGAGGAAATTCCTGCAAATTAAGGGAATCCCTTGGGGCCCCCCAGGACTAATGCCCCGTTAGAAGATTTATTTATTTATTTTTATAGGTACTTATATAGCGCCATACCAGTGCTTTACATATATATTGTACATTCACATCAGTCCCTGCCTTCATGTTGCTTTCAATCTAAGTTCCCTAACTCACATTCATACATACATATACTAGAGCCAATTTACCTACCAGCAGGTCTTTGGAAAGTGGGAGGAAACCAGAGTATCCTTAGGAAACCCATACAGGCACAGGGAGAACATGTAAACTCCAGGCAGGTAGTGTCGGTGTTGGGATCCAAACTGGCAACCCCAGTGCTGCTAGGGGGAAGTGCAAACCACTTAGCCACTGTGCTGCCCAATTCCCTCTGTTACATATCTGGGAAAACCCAAAATGTGTGATTTTCTTTGACTTTCAATGATAATGGTAAACAGGACAAATAGAGAAGGTCGACCAGAGGTAGCAATCAAAACCTGTCCTAATCTGTCTCCACTCTATCAAAAAATAAATAAAAAGTTTTGCCTTCAGTTATACTTTAAAGTTCTGTTTAACAAACAGCAAAACAGTATTACATAAGCTAGTACAGTCGAAAAACATGTATTGTGCACATACAGGGAAGGGGGGGGACTGTATCAGAGGATGAAGGCAATCTGTTAAGCCTTGTTGGCTGACATGATGCTCTCTGTCAGTTGCCCATCCAAGCCAGGGGTATATGTTATATGGTATATGTTAGGCTGTACGTGTACAGTTACAGTGAAAGTCTTTGGGCAAGCTGGCAACATCTTAGGTATGAATTCCTGTTCAGTGTTGCATAAGCTAGTGTGGAGGGCATTTGTGAGGTATTTGTGAGGTATTATCTAAGTACTCTTATTCTTTAAGGTTTATGAGAGTTGTCACAACTACTAACAGTGGGCAATGTGTGCAAGACATGTATAGGCTATAGTTAGTTTATTTAAAAAAGCAAAACTGCTGGAGATTGAGGAGACCCATACGAATTCATACCAGCCTGCAAATACTTAAGGCCACCTTCTGAGCCTGTTAATCTTCCAATACACATAATTACTTTGGAACCATTCAGTCATGGAACCATCTGATGCCTGACTGCAGGTAAAATCTGCTATTTCTAATCTTCTAAATGGTCAAGTAATAGGAAAAACAATACAATCTATTTTTTCAGAGAGTTTTCATCCAACAGCTGCAAAAACAAGACACACAAGAGAATAGTTATAAGGCAAATCATGGATCACCACTTTACTATTGCTGACAGGTTATTCTCATTGCATCTGCAATGTCTATCACTGGCACACATGCAAAAGACATTTCCTTCTTGGAAATATTTTTTGAATTACACAAGGTAATTAAGAAACCATCCTGAGACATGTGGTTTTCAATGGAAGAGAAAACAAAATCCTGAGAATTGTACCACACTTAAGATTGTCACTAAAATACAGGAAGTGAGCTGCAGGTATTAAACCGAGCCTCGCTTCCAGAAAGTTTGCTTTGAGCACACAAAATTTAGAAATCAGTTTAAACTTTTAAAGCATTCGATGATAATAAACTGCTGTACATCTGCTGCTGAGTTTAATTTAAAAAAGACAACTCCTGTCTCAAGCTAAAAATTTTTTTCCATTGCTTGTTGGCCAACAATGCTCTGTTATATTTATTGTTTGGTAATACTTTTCCAATGGTTCTTTCAATTCATAAAACACAAGTATTAGCTTCAGCTGCAATAACTGAGAGATTAATGTACCTGTTCTTAATCTAACTAATTGTCTTCCAGTCTGGTCTCCTGCACCCAATGCAGCATTAGCTTGGTGGGCAGGCCTTCTCATGAATTGTTTTTCTTTCTAGCTAAGGTTTAAATTTATTTACAAAGATCAATTACACCTCGTTCTTACCCATATTTATTTCTCCTTTGTGACAGTTACAAGAGAGCTAGAAATCTAACATCGTACCTTCTAACTGTTTGAGATGAGAAAAGACTCATGTCTGCAGCACCCCAGAAACATGAACCATGAATATACAAAAATGTTCTGCTAAACTCACTGATGCTCTTTTTTCACCAAAGGTTTGCAAAGGTGTTCGCAATTAGCTGCGAACAGCAGCCTGTACAAATCCATGACAAGCGCCGGCCCGCAACTGTTCACTCGTAAGGTGACATTTGAGGTGTCACATTAGAGACAGATGAGTGGCCCTGAGCACAAACTACTCTTAAGCGTATGTAACTGCTCGGATATATGGTTACATGTGTACAGTATTAAAGCGCATCAGCCTGTCGTTGATTGGTACAGGCTTCCTGGACGTAGCTGATCACCAACACTTGTTATCCCCACTGTAGAGAAACGTTAATTCTTGGCAGTGTGCAGCCCTTATCAGTTGCGTAAATGAGGCCTAAGAGTATATTCTGCTTATTCTGAAAATGTCAAATATATGGAAAATATAGATGTACCTATAGAGAGGTAGAGGGAACAAATTATGACCTAAAGTTTTTGAGATGTTTTAGAAAAAACAAAATTTGACCTATATTTGATTGCTGTAGCTTTAACAAAGGAAAATGTTTCAGATGTTGGAAGTAATCAGAGGTTCCCTGGACAGGAGAATGTTTGTGAATTGACATCTCTGTGACCTAAAACTGCCTGTCACAGCAAACAATAGTTTAATATTATTCTTATTTCACAGTGATCATGGATCATTACACAAACTAAGCTACAAAACCTAGAGGTATGTATAAAATACTGCTTTGTGAAACCTGTAAGCAAGTACCGCTAAAGCTCCACTAATATTTGAATACCTGTCCAATCAGACGTCTACCTAATGCGTTAGGTATTTGTATCTTCACATATTCATTAAGAATTTGAAATAAAATACAAAATGTTAGTGTTGGGTTGTAGAACATAATTAAAATGAAATTATGTAGATTACAAGTAAATTGATAACCAAAGATTAGCATTTATTCATATGTTTGGGAAAATATCCAGAAGCTTATTTAAAAAGAAAGCAGCCGCCACACAAAGAAGCTCTGTCCTGCTAAGGATATGAAACAATCCATCCAAGCAGCATTTTCATTTTAAAAGCCATTGGAAAACTTCTTTGTTGGCTGTCTGTACAATTCTATTAAGCTGTTACTTTCCATGTTCTTTACTCTTAGCTAGTTCAAACCTTGTTGACTTCTACTGTTTCAGTTCCAATCGTTGTTTGCCCAGCATACTCTGTATGTAACATGAGAATATTCCAAAACAAGCAGCTTTCAATACATCTGGAAATTGTCTGCCAAGTGTATTATGCAACTGGAAAAGCGTTTACATTAAAAAAAGGTGATACATGGAAGTTATATATATATATATATATATATATATATATATATATATATATATACTATTACAACTCACTTACTAGTATTCTTTTATTATAGCACACATTCTAGAACAAAGTATTTTAATGTGCAGAGCCAGAAGATAGAGTCATAAAGTTCATTCAATTGATAACTGGTTTGAAATAATTTTGCATTATTTCTTTAGTTAAAGATAGAACTTAGAAGAGTGAATTCTTCTGTCAAATTGTGTTCTCTGGTCTTACATTAAGGAAATTTTACCTTACTTCCTGTCCCTGTAACAGGAGAGCAAAAAATGAGGGAACACTTGGACAGGGAAACACAGGTAGTAATAAGAACCTGAGAGAGGTTCTAACCTTTCACCATTTACCATAATTGAAAAAAAGTTCTTTAGTGTAGTCTACTGTCCTCACTGGTAAGAATTCCCATCACTTCCTGTCCAAACAGGGAAAACATGGAAACCTCACCCTGTTCAAAACTCAAAAAAAAAGTTTGGGCTGGAATTGGGTTTTAATAGAAAATGATAGTAAAGGCTATAACAGTCAATTACTTACAATTGAGCAGAGTATATATTATATGAGGGGTTTCAGGTAAACCACACAAAGGAGGAAATTTGACATAAAGTAGATGGAGACAGGAGAGCCCTATGGACTACCATTTGATTGTTCTATATTGATTCTATAAATTGATGTTGTTTTGATTGATTCTATAAATTGGAAAATGAAAGAGTGTAGTCTTTTTTCTGTTAACAGTATTTTAAACCGTCATGTGTCTTTATTCATTTTTCTGAAAGACATTGAACAGGTTAAGGTTCCAAAAGTTCCTTGACCCAGTTCACCAAATGTCTTGTAGACTCTCTTTCCCGCTCCACATGCTAGAGGAAAGCAATGGTTGTGGATGCAGTGGAATTAATGTACTAAAGGCAAACAGGCTGTTCACTGTGCAAGGGGATTATCCCTTGTTTTAGTGAATGAGGTAACATTCTAATGGCTTCCATCATCCAATCATGTGCAAGCAAAAATTAGGTTTCTATTTTTTCCTGACATACGATTGGGTATTTTTTGCAAATTTAATTTTCCTCACATTTACTAAGCTAAGTGTAAATTTCCCTGCAAAGAGAACAGCCTTTTTGCCTTTAGGAAACCAACTCCAATGGCTCTAATACCTGATGTACCTGGGTGGGGGATAGATAAAACTATATTTCTATCTTTGGAACAAAGAAAACTGTAAGATACAGATACATTTTCATTTTGCAAATTCAGAGTTATTGCCATAACAATGGCAGTAAATCCATCATTAAATCACACCACACTATCATAATTTTGCATCACACTACCAGTTTAAAAATGCTAATATTCACTATTTCAGGCAAGAAAAAACAAAAAAAAAGTTTGAAAAAAAAGTACACATCCAGACTACTCTCTATTGTTTAGCACAGTTTAGTAGCACCATTCAGCAATGTTTTGCATGAAGATACGATAAGGTTATATTTCTGAGATTCTATCGAACCAGAGGAGTGCTTCCTCACTGAGATAATGCAGGGTTTTTCAATTCATTTCAAAATAAATTCTGGTGGGAAAAGCTTTCATCTTCACATGACATCATACCTAAATGGAGAATTTCCTGCATTTGAATGGAATTAAGCCTTGTACACACTAGTAGTTTTTTTTCCGTTCAACCCAGCAGGGCTGAACGAAAAAAAAAAAACCTGACAGCTCAGGAGGAGCCACTGTACTAACTATCCAACGTTAGTACAGTGATCTTCCCTGCTGAGCTATTGTGTTCTGACTGCCCCCCTCCCCCCCATCAGAACACTCCGGTCAGCACCCTCAGCCATTGGCAGACCTTTTCTGGTCATACCCCAACAGAAGCTGGCCGAACAGCTGGCTTCTGTCGGACCGACTGTAGTACACGTGGGACTAATGTCGGCCAGTTTCTATTGAACCAGCCAATGCCACCCGACATTCAGCTCATGTGTACTAGGCTTTGAAGCCATGTAAATACAATGGGCTAAATATATTAGATAAGTAATGTTTGAATGAAATTAGAGCCATGTACATACAATAGGGTAAATAAATTAAACAAGTATTGAGCATTTAGCAAAGTAATAGCTCAATTAGTTTAGTAAATAATGTAAAGCTGTAGTTAATTCTGTGCAGGGGGATTTAAAAAGGTGGATTTTTCTTGCACACAAATTGATGTAAAAACACTAATATCTGTAATAAAAAACTGAACTCCAGGTATGGTTTGTACTGTATGTGTAGCTACATTGGATCAGATTGAACCAATGCAAGTACACATATTCCATATAAGGCTGATCTCAGTGGAAGCACAGAATCACTGTAGTAGTCGTAGTGATCCTTGCTGTCCTCCAGGTCCTAGAAGTTCTGTATTAAGGGAAAGATACACAAATTACCTTAAATAAATGCAATAGGGTTAAGTTAAAGCTGAACTCCAGATGTGTTTAGTATTGTATAGAAACAATATTTCATACCTGGATGATCCCTGTAAAAGTGGAGAATCACAGTAGCAGCTGTGACTACTACAGTGATCCTCAGCTGCTCTTCTGCATAGTGCTTACTGGGGGTCATTCACTTGGCATGGGTGCCATATAGAGAAAACCTTGCATTTTCTAACTGAATGCAAAGTGTTCCTGATTGGGGTCATAATCACCACCTCATCCAATCAAAGAACACTTTGCATTTTTGTATCTTGCCCTTGATGCAGAACTAAACTTGAGTGCTGCACTTTGGCCTAGAAATAATCGCAAACAAACATGGCAACACAACAAATAATCCCAGCTTTCCTGTTCAATGAAATATACATGTCTGCTCTGAGCGTTGTTAAAACAATTTCCTTTTTTATGATGGTTTAACTGCCATCTAAATCCTAATTGTGCCTTTTACTGGAATGAGCAAAACAACATAGTTCTAATGTTTATGTGACTTCTGAACTGCAGCAGTACCAAGTTTATTTTCATTGCCTTTCAACCTGAAATGCAAACACTTCAACAGACAGAACACCAATTACGGTCTTTAAGTGTGAAGTGCTTATACAGTAATTTACATTTATCTTGTACTGTGTTAGTCGTCAATGAAAGAGCAGAAAGTTTGGAGTGTAAGTGATAACTTTTTTTTTTGATACAAAATTTGAAGATGGAAATTTTCAAGACGCACTAGAACAATAAACCAGATGTGTTTTGAGAGCTTGCATCTTGAACATTTTGCGTTAACAGTTTGAGAAAAACTCCAAAACTTTACTGCTACAGTAAATTACACTTCTTCATAATTCAGCATGGACCTCTACTTCATTAAGGCTGGGTTCACACTAAAAACGGATGCAGCTGACAGCAGGGGTCCGGTGCGTCCCTGTTTCAGAATGAATCAGGGCCGAATTTTTGCCTGAATTCGGACCTGAAATAGAGCCAAAGACGCACAGGACCCCTGTGCAATTCGCTCTGCAGCCGCTCCAGAGATGTGTAAACCAGCTGCATAGAGAGCCGATCACAATCTCCTGTCATGCAAATTGGATGTGGGGAAACCAAATTACTGTACTATTCGCAATAGTGTGAACCCAGCCTAATATATGCATAAAGCTATTTTGCTGTTTCCTGCAATTAGGCATGAGCAGAGTAATTTCAGTAACTTGTGACCTTTTTCTTGGTAAATGACAAATTTCGCTGCCAAAATTTTGTCAAAAAAGAAGTCTCAATTTTTTTTATTGAGCTGCTATAGTCAAATTTGCTTGCATGAAGGTAACAAGGAACAGGGTTTCTTGGCATTAGAACAGGTCCAGAACAGTTAAAAGGACCTTACATAAAAAAAACCAGTAGCTGTCGAAAGCCTTTAAAAAAACACCTTTCTTTAGCCTTCATTAAAATTCCACCAACATCTCCTGATTTTTGAGGAAATATAAACTTCACACAGCCCTTCTTAAAATATTTTATGCACATAAACACCAGTAAGATATAGCATACAATAGTATACAGTTTAATTGCTGTTACATAAATAAATATATAAATCCTGTATAACAATAATAATAATGATATGCTTGTTTGTTTAAGAAATGTTAAAGGATTACTCCACCCAAAACAGATATATTTTAGTTTTTGATAGATGCTGTAGAGCAGGGCTAGGCGACCTCGGCACTCCAGCTTTGGTGAAACGACAAATCCCATCATTCCTCTGCCTCTAGTCATGCCTGTGATTGTCAGGGTCTTGCAATGTCTTATGGGACTTGCAGTTTCAAAACAGCTGGAGGGCCGAGGTTGCCTACCCCTGCTGTAGAGGTACATCAGTTAACAGCTTCCTATGTCTGCCCAGGACTCTATTGGTAAGATCTCTGCATCTGAATTCCTGTGTCAGTATACCTGCTGTGGATTGATTAAGGAGTTCCCACTCGTCCCCTCCAAGCAAGAGAATTAAGAATCATGGTAGAAAGATCTAGCTTTTTGAGTATGATAGATGTATATAGACTCAAAGCTAACTAAAACCTTCAGGCTTCACATAAATTGTATATTCTTTTTGGTGGCCTTTTAAATAGGTATATTTGGGGCACTTAGACCAAACAACCAACAATGTTGGCTTAGAACATATCAAATGTGCATGAATTATCAAACTATAAAATACAAGTCTAGTGTAAAGGAAGCCATAAACAGAAATATAAAATAATTTTTCAGCAGCAGGTCCTCTGTACTCCATGCCTGAAAAAAACACTTTGAAAGTAAAGTGTTCCTTGACGCATGTCAAATGAGAGAAAGCAACAGGAAAGAAGTGTGTTCAAGATCAGAATGAAACAAGATGAGGTCTGGGAAATGTTGTCAGACTGGAGGCAGGAGGCCCAGCATGTGTCAATGATTACAAAAAAAAATCAATCTTTTTAGAATTGATACCCTTTTTTTCAACTAACAAGAGGTTTTATTATAAACAGAATGCGTTTCAAGGTAAAGTAGGGCGTGTAAAAAAAATTCTTGCTATATATTTAAAATCAGTTTTTTTTTTTCAGATTTTGAATAAAGTAGGAAATAGTAAAATCTCTGTTGGGAGGTCGTGAGGTGTTTTTGTCATCTAGGTCCCTTTGAGATATTTCCATTTCCTTTCCTGTCCTGTAGACAGATCAATACAGTGTGTCAGACAGTTGACACCAAACATTTGTCCCCATTGAAGATTTGTTCTTCTGTTCTAGGGACAACTTAAAACTGTGGATTTTTCTTAAATAATTATTCCAGGCATGAGTATTTTATACATAGTTAGATTGGTTTAACTTGGACCAATGTAGTTATGGGTCCAACGCCAAGCAGCTGTACTGTTTACTGACAGTGGGTTTATTTGGCGCACTCTGGGTGAGGCTATATAAGGAAAAATATGGGGATGGGGACTAGTACATAGAGCAATTATTCAAATATTTAAGTCCATGACAGATAGTCCATATTAATAGTTGAGGATGCTTTCTCAAAAGGCGGCCGGCTTACAGGTAGAAGTGACTCTGTTCCAGAGTCACTGTTTACTGAACACAGGAGGCCAGCTGATCAGCACAGGAGACATTTAAAGCAGTGTCTGCTTCAGTGATTTTCATCTTCCAAAGGGCATCCACCAAGTATGCTATACACATAGTTACATTGGTCCAGACTGAAAGTAAGCCGGAGTAAAAGGGTCTGATTCTAACTAAATGTAACCCTACAGCCAGGGGAGGACTGACCATTAGGGTACTCAGGCACCATCCGAGGGCCCGATGGGCCAGCAGGGGACCCCATGAGACTCCCCCTGTCTGTCACAATCTCTGCTTATCCCAGAGCCAAGTGCCGGAACAAGTCCCAGCACTGAGCTCCGGTAACTAGGCTGACAGGGGCTCGCTAGTGTCGGGCAGTGAGTCAGGATATCTTCTATGCCCGGGCAGTGATTCCCCTTTGTGGCAGCTGAGCCGACATCTCTCCCTCCTGAGCCTGAACACAGCTCACTGAGGATCCTCCTCCTTGGCTCCACAGTACACAGACAGGAGGGGGAGGAGCCGGGGAGAAGAGATCTTACACTGCAGGAGTCGCGCTGATTCTGAGGTCTGTGAAGAGTTTGTGGATAGGGGAGGGGGGTTGGGGGCAGATAATACATGGAGAAGTGGGGTATAAGAAAAAAATGTGTTGGGGGGTCTTTGGGGGAAGAGGACATGTGCTAGTAGGGGGCATTTCAAAACCGACCCCCCCTTCCCCAAAGCAAAGAGTTGCCACTTTCCCCTCTCTGCCCCCATCCCAGGGGCCCCTCTCTGTCCCCATCCCAGGGGCCCCTCTCTGCCCCCATCCCAAGGGCCCCTCTCTGCCCCCATCCCAGGGATCCCTCTCTGCCCCCATCCCAGGGATCCCTCTCTGCCCCCATCCCAGGGATCCCTCTCTGCCCCCATCCCAGGGATCCCTCTCTGCTCCCATCCCAGGGATCCCTCTCTGCTCCCATCCCAGGGATCCCTCTCTGCTCCCATCCCAGGGATCCCTCTCTGCTTCCATTCCAGGGGTCCCTCTCTGCCCCCATCCCAGGGGTCCCTCTCTGCTCCCATTCTAGGGGTCCAGGGATGTACACATGTTGCAACCTCAGCAGAAATTATACACCCTGTCACGCTTGGCATGGGGCTGCTCTGCAAAGCTTTTGCAACCTTATGCAGTACAGCAACCAAGTGGCTAAAGCAGGCTATAAGGAGGCGTTGGGTTGCCTCATCACATAACCTGCTTTAACCCCTTGGATCCCACACAAGCATGCTGCTACTGCGTGTATTACAGATGGTTGCTGGGTGTTTGCAGAGTGGCCCTATTCACTTAATTGGGTCACGATCACCCACCAAAAGCTAGAGGGGGTATAATTCCTGCCGCAGCATGTGTACATCCTCAGCTGCTGCCGCTTGGTCTCTACAGCTAAAGGGGGTAGAGACCAATGTATGTAATGTGGGCAGTGTGGCAGGGACACAGGGGGGGCCCCCATGTTCTCCTATTGCCCGGGGGCCCCATGAGTTGTCAGTCCGCCCCTGCCTACAGCAATGGTTTCTTCCCGCTTTACAGGAAAACAAAGTGCACAAGGATATAAATCTCAGTCCTCAAAATGGAAGCTGCAGGGTGGAGAGGTCCAGAAGGGAAACTAGTGCCTCCAAAGGAAATCATACAGTTGTGAGGTATTAGCCTGTGAGGTAAAGGGGTATCATGAACATCCAAAGACCAGGGTCTGATACCTGGGAGCCCATCGCTTGTAACAGTTCATACTGAAGGCATGGATCTCCTCCAGATGCAAGGTCATACACATTACTATTAAGGTTAGAGACAACCTTTTGTATATTTCACCCCATACAGCCTCTTACAACTACTGGGATTCTGAAACTGAATCAGAAATGACAATAGGCGCAGCAGACCTAGTACGCATTACCAGTTTCAGGAGGGTCAGAGCCAGACTCTGTCAGGGAATGCAGGCAAAAATGCACTTTCCAGATAGCAAGAAATTGTGCTGCAAGTTTGAAAATGACTTGCTATTGCTAAACTTCAGGGTCGTCTTAAATATAGATTGGACCCTGGGCAAACATTTCCTTTGGCCCCCCCAGCTCCTCCCCTCACTCTGAGACATACAATAAATTGCAGCTAGACTCAAAATCAGGTCAAGCAGCAATTGCGATTGGTTGCCAGAGGTCACAGAATATCATCACTGCTCATTGACTGGATGCTAGAGGTTACAGCACACATTACGACTCATCGATTAATTGCTAGAGTTTACAGCACACCATTTCTGCTAACCGATTGGTTGCTAGAGGTTACTGCACATCCTTGGTTGCTAGAGGTTACATGCTTACCGATCACTCATTGGTTGCTAGAGGATACATGCTTACGGCTCACTGGTTGCTAGAGGTTACATGCTTACTGCTTACTGATTGGTTGCTGCACATTATTACATTATTACTGCTTAGTGATTGGTTGCTAGAGGTTACTGTGCATCATTACCACTTATTTATTGGTTGCTAGAGGTCACAGCACATCAATACAGCTCATTGATTGGTTACTGAAGGATACAGCACATCATCTCCTCACTGTCTGCACACCATGGACTGGGGAGGTGAGGGGACCCACCAATAGACATAAAACTCCTAGAACTTGCTATTAGCAATGAGCAGAGCAGAGCACATACAGCTATGAAGGTTAACTGAGTGCAGTTTGGAACAGAGCCCAATAGGAGCAGTATCCCCGAAGACAGGCTGCCAGAAATAAATGACTAGTCATGCAGCCTGCGGTTGAGCATTGTGGAGGGGTGAGCTATGTACAGAGTGCAGGTCAAGGGGTGCGCTATGTACAGAGTGCATCATTGAGGGTGAGCTATGTACAGAGTGCAGGATTGAGGGGTGAGCTTTTTATAGAGTGCAGGATTTAGGGGTGATCTGTGTATGAAGTGCAGGGTTTAGGGGTGATTTGTGTACGGCGTGCAGGGTTTAGGGTTGATCAGTGTATGGAGTGCAGGATTTAGGGGTGATCTGTGTACAGAGTGCAGGATTTAGGGGTGAGCTGTGTACGGAGTGCAGGATTTAGGGGTGAGCTGTGTACATCCAAGTCCCCCCCTTTCCCAAGTACAGAACTCTCCTCTCCCCAGATTAGTTTGGAGCCCCCCTCCATCAATACACATTCCTCTGGCATCAATCCCCATTCCTCCCCCTTTCAATACTGAGCATTCCGATCACCTAACTAACATCAGAGTGGGGCAGCAGAAGCTGTAGCTCACCGCATGTCTGTGGAGCAGCTTCTGCCTGTGTAGATCCCCCTGCCCCTCCCCTCTCTACTCTCACATAGAGATAGACAATGTGTTTTGTAGAGCAGAGAGAGGGTTCTAAACGGCCGTCGGGAGGTGAGCGATGTCACTTGTCAATTCTGTATTGACAAGTGACAGTAGCGAGTAGTGAGCAGCCATCACCAGATCTCAGAGGTGGCAGTACTCGGCTGAAAAAAAGCCAGCGGGCAGTGCAGCTCCAGGGGCAGCTGCTTTGGGCTCCCAACAATGGCAGGGCCCTGGGCAGATGCCCGTTTGCCCTGCGGTAAAGATGACCCTGCTAAACTTGCTAGGCTTCACATATTTGTTGCACAATTGCAGCAAGTCCTCATTACATGACTCCAGATCAACTTTCTTTGCTAACAATCTGCAAGTCTGCTGAAAGTTCTGGTTTAGTTATGTTGTGTAATAGTCATCCCACCACAGGGGTCACTGTGGCTGAATTTTCATGCTGTAGACTTGCAGAGCTCTTGCTGTAGATTCACCACTGCAACTTTGCTCTTGCTGGAGACTTACCACGTAAATTTGCTACAAATTGGAAAAGTGTCAACTAGAACTTGTGCTTCAAGGGCTGTGCAAGTCTACACTTTACCAGTGAAAATGTGCATTAGGTTAACAGAATTACAATTCAACACTGCCTCAAATTTGTGGCAAGTTATCCTTGCTGTCTGGGTTACAACCCTAATGGACAGAATGGTCCAGTAACTGACATGTCAAGAATGAAGAAAATAAAACAGTAAACAGTGGGATGTTTATAATGATGTAACACACTGCTCTACACAATGCATACAATGCATTATACCTGAGCGATAGTGTGAATGGGCCATGTAACGGGATTTCACTAACTTTGCAAAGATTTTTTTTCACCTAATGTGTCCATTTAGAACAGGAAGTGAAGAGATATCTTCTCAAAGTAATTTAGACACAATTTAAAACCTGATAGATGTTTTAAGCATTTCCTACGCCACCCAAAGCAAAACAAAAGCATTTTTTGGCTTAAGATGTACTTTAAGTTTGCATTTGAATATATAACCAAGCATGGTGCTTACAGGCAATATCTCTTTCAAAAGCATAATATTATAGAGTCCAAGAAAATTTTGAAATGATATATGATATGATATATTTTGTCTCCTGGAAATACACCATATAGGGGTTTAGTAGAATCAATCAGCAGTCAGAAAATTAATGTGCAATAGACTTTTTGTCTGACGTATAGACCTGGTAGGGATTCAACAGTAGGTGAGGGGGAAACCTCACACACCTCTTTGTCAGATGGTTTATTGGCTTAAAAAAAATCATCAAATTTTCTTTAAGTCATTTTAATAAATTACAGATAATATATTACTGGATCAGGTTTTCCCTGCTACATATTTAGCAGTGCCCATAAGTATCATCACAGTTGGCAATCATCCCCTCTGAACAGGGTAACCAACTTTGATACACAGATCAAAGTCAATAAAGTATTTGATCTAAGGCATGAGATCCATGTTAAACAAGGATAATCAGTCACATATGGATAGGGCTTTTTTTTTTAAGGGAAGGAGTGGAAGCTAAAGTCATGAATTTTGCTGAACTTCTTTAATACATTCCAGGCCTAGCATTTACATGAAGTATCTCTTGTGCTTTGAATACAAGCATGTTGAAGGGAATCATCAGACAACCAGATGTTTAGCAAATGCACACACACAAGTACACATACATATTACTTACCGGTATTTTTCTGGGTTAATTGTACTTGCTGCAAAGCAAGTCAATTATTATGCAGAACAGAAGTAAAAAAAAAATGCTGGGATGTAATTTTTTTGTAGAACGTGTGTGTATACACTGCCTCCAGTGTAGTATACATTTAGTTTACTTTCAGTATCTGAAAAATTGTGAGAAGGGAGCAAGTTGTCAGGATAACATACAGTAATTGCAGTGCACCAGCATCATCAGTAGCTGCCCAATGGCTGAAAAAAGTAGACATTTGGCCAGGCAAGTCTTTCAAAATGGTAGCAGCGGCGATGGGGCAATGAGGAGGAGCACAGACCTGTCATCACTGCAGGAGATCACACTAAAGTAATTTTGTGATAATGTAAAAGTATGCCATATATAATGTCAAAATGGTGTTGATTTACGAAAGGCAAATAGGTTTTCATTTTGCAAGGGAATACTCTCCTAGCCTAGTAAATGCTGTGAAAATTAATTTTACAAATTACCAATCACGTGCAAGGGAAAAATAAAACAATTTTTGCTTGCATATTATTAGATGGTACAAGTCAGCAGGGCTTCGCCTCATTCACTAAGCTAAAGGAAAATTCCCTTGCAGAATGCTACTGGTGTGATTGTCAGCAAAAATGGGGTTAAAACAGGTGGTGAGGAGGCTTCACAGCACTACCTCACTGCCTATTTTAATCCAATTTTTGCAGACAATAACACCGCAACTGTGTGCATTGCATGTGGTTGCAGGGTGTTTGTAGCATTTCCCCATTGGCTTGTATGTGTAGCATTCAGTGGGCTTGCTACTTGTCAGGTCAATTTATCCTCAGTCAAGCATTGTGAAAATGGCATGTAAACATTTCCCCTCTGCTACCTATTGCAGCTTAAGAGGGGGCGGTTGGCGGGCAGAAAAAATGCGGGTCAACCACGCATTTTTGGCGCTCAGCAATCGCAAGTCTAAACAAGGCCTAACACAAGTACTAATTAGCAAAAACTGGAATAAAAATGAAGCAGTTGCCAAAACAAATAATCAATCAGGTCAGGTCAATTTTTAGCCACAGTATTGGAAATTAGCCCTATTGTTTAATGCAAGTCGATTGCTACAGAACAAACAAAGAGCACAGATACCTTTTCTTTGAGAGCTGATCGTCTTATACAATGAGGGAATACTGAGGAATAGTTCAATATTTACCAGCTTCTTTCAATGCTTTCCCAGCACAGAGAAAGACATTCTTTTGAAAAGGCCTTTTACTGGCCATAAAGAAAAAAGTACCAAACTGCAGCATTTAGTATCCTTGATGTGAACAGTATCATATAGATTTGAATGTGCATTTCATTACAAGACAGTTCTAGTGATTTGCAGTTTTATGAGAACTACCTTTCAAGCTATGTCATAAACAGGCACAAGCTACAGCCTAATAGCCGCACAAAATTACACTTGATTATTATTGCCTATTTTACAAAAATCACAGCAAATATATCATAAATCATAAATTCCCCCAGAAACTGATTTCTCAATTTGTATATACTGGAGTTAACCTTCTTGCAATTGTTTCTATCTCTAAGGGACTATTGGTAAGAGACCTGCACTTCATACCAGTATTGGCAATTTTGAGTGGTTATTATATTATATTATTATATAGAGATTACAACAGGAGGTGCTGGATCATGCAAAGGTAGTCAGGAAAAATCTGAAAATACTAATTACCAGAGGGATCACGCTAATGGAACATCCAAGATATATACAAAACTAGAAGCTGACTCAAGCCATCTATAACTAAAATATCAATATTAGGTGGACTGACCCTTCAAGATATCTTTATACCAAATAGTGATGTTTCATTAGTGATGTTTCATTTTTGACAGACGCTAAGAAGTAACTATTAGTCAGTCACTGTTGTGTTAGTAGGCAGCAGAAAATTGTAATATTGTACATAGATATTTTCCAGCATTCAAGCATGTAATCCATAAATCTATTAATCTTGGGTGAAGTTAGGAGTAGAACCCACAGTTGTTGGTTATCATTTCAAGAATGGGCAGTTCTTATGTTTAATATGACAAGAAATCTGCCCACTTCTGGACACACCTGTAAGCATCAGTGCTGTCCAAAATCTTTTTTTTTTAGTTAAAATTAAAAAAGGTTTTATCTTACTTTCTGTGTGGTCTTTATTAGAGTAGTTACCACACAGGAAGCGAGTCAACAAAAATTTGACAGTTATTCCAGCTGTTCCCCGCTCTATCCCAATCTTATAAAAGTCATTATTGGAGTATTGATTTAAAGCCCAACTCCAGGAAAAGTAAAAATGCTTCCTTGCAGTGGGGCCTTGTCTGCATTGCAAATTTTAAATGCTTGATTCTGTCTTTACAGACAATACTTTCCTATGCTCCATTGGTGGACTCTTCCTCTGTGTCCTCATGTTCAATGAAAGGAGTCTTGAGTCCATCGATGGAGCATAGGAAAGTATTGTCTGGAGTGCAGGGGAGAAGAGCCTACCAGGACTGGTCTGGTAGCATTGAGTGCCCACTGGGGCAGAGGATCTGGTATGTAAAATTTCTTTCCCATATCGAATAGGCATAAACAAGCAACCCCAATGCAAGGCACCATTTTAACCTTTCCCAGAGTTAGGCTTTAAAGCACTTCTCCTGCTATGAAATTTTTACTTTTACTGGAGTTCAGCTTTAAATTTCAAGATCTAACCAAAGTTTTAGGATCTTTCTAATTAACAAATGAAATAAGATTAGCCTTTAGTGGCATTACACTGGAACAAAAGTTTAAATAACTACACGTGTCCTGACAAACGCTAAGATACCCCTCAGTATGTTTTTCCATAGGTATAATATGATAATATCATGCGAACATTTTAGATACAAATATGAAAAAAAATCTAACAAACAGTTGCTGGCTGTATGATTTTGGGGTGGATGTCGCACTGCTTTATGGGTGCTCTATGTCATCATTACTCATGCTCCCTAATTTATTCTGGCTTGAAAAGTTGAAAGTAGATTTAGTTTGGCTGAATAGCAAGAGGTGTAAATCTTGATGAAGTCACACATCACTGTTGCTTAGCACAAACTCTTCAAATCTTCATTTAAAAGTATTATATCCATAGCTAAGCTCTGATCTCTCTCTTTTATCCTCAAAAGCACAAAATCTCTTTCCTACAAAAATACTTTCTTATTTTTACTCAGTACAAATATTTCATCTCAGCTACTAACCCTTGCAAGTAGGGTTGAGCTGGAAATTTCTAGCACATAGGTCCCCACACTTTATTGAGCTAACAGCTGCCAGGTTGCTAGTAAATTGAACTCATATGGGTGGACTGAGTCCAATGTACTATATGCAGCTAATCAACATGTCTAGCTTGCTAGCTGAAAATTGCAGAGCAAAAATCCAAAAAGTATCAAACTGCAATTTTAGCTCTTTTTTGGAACACAGTGGGGAAGGGTTACTTTCCTCATACATGTTTTATTGCTTTCTGTATACCCATTGGGGGGATTTCTGTCACTTCCTGATCTGTCTGCCCACAGACAGAACTCAGAAAACCAGACAGAGTATGTATTCTTCACACTCTTTGCAACAAAAGGTATTGTATTGGCTGTTTATGTCTCCATTACAAAGATTCCATCCACTTTTTATGTCCCAGTGAAAGGGGGCAGAGAGTGAGGCGAATACCCCCCCACCCCCTTTCCCCCCAAAGCGGAAAACAGGCAGCAATAAAAAACTAGACAGAAATTCCGACTCTTTTCTACCCTATGATAGCCTAAATCAAGATATTTGACAATAGTTAGATTTTAAATTGTGCCTGGATCTAATAGTTTCTCCATTAGATAGCATATCCAAAATATCCCAGATGGATGCTGTTAAAGATCTTCATATTTCTATTTCATACTATTTGTATAAATTTATTGAATCTATAGGCTAGGAACACACAATGAGAAACCAAGTAAAAAACAAAAAAACAAAAAAAAAAAACCCCTACTATCTGCCTACCTGTGTCTGCTTTTATTTAGATTGCACTAGTTGATAATTGCAATGTTCAAACCAGTTTTGGCCAATAATAGCTCCATAACCCATTGACTGAGAATAGTTTCCACTAATAATCATGGAAATATCTATCTACCTGTGTCTGCTTTTATTTAGATTGCAATATTTGGTAATTGCAATGTTTAAACCAGTTTTTGGCCAGTAATAGCTCCTTAACCCATTGACTGAGAATAGTTTCCACTAATAATTATGGATTTAATCAGCCACTACATAGCTATACAATTTCTAGTAAGTTGTTATTTTATTATCTTCGATATAAGTTCACATACAATAACCATAAATTTGTATACAAAAATTCTGATCATGGATTCCATTTGCAGTCATTTCGTACTTGAAGCAGAACTTCACACTTTTTTGGGAGCAGGTACCTTTTTCTGACAGATACCCACTCCCACTTCCACAATTCTTACCTAGGCAAGAATTGCAACAGCTTGACCCACCCCGCACCCTCCTGGGACATGGCACACGTTCCAGAAGGCTGCAGAACCAGTCTGAAAGCACTGTGCAATCTTGCGCATTCACAGTGGAGAGCCTGCTGTGAAACAGGATGAAGCCACAGCCAGCTCTCACATCCAAGATGGCAGTGCCAGGGATCCAAAATCTGGCAAAGGAGTGCCTGTTCATTAAAGAGTTAGCAGCTACAGTAGCTGCTGACCTTTCTTTTTTTTTAAATAGGGTCAAAGTTCCTCTTTAAGATGGAAAACCTGCCAACATTCAATCAGTTCAATCCAGTGTAGTGATATTAGTAAAATGTCTACTGGCCCTTGTTGTAGGAGATTACTGGTTACTCTATTATAGCAATTCCCTGAATGTGGACACAAGTATAACTTTGTCTGTACATTCACGTAAAAGTGGTCCTGGGGCAAATTTTATCACAGTAGGTCTTTACACAGTGATCTCATCGCATAGGGCCAAATGACAGCAAAGCTACCTCTGTTGGAATCTACACAAGTGTAAAGCTCATATGAGGAGGCCCCCTATCCCTACTATGGGCACTGTGAGTTTAGATACCTGGACCCACCCAGCCTTGTAAGAATGCTGAATATTGTGTGCTGCCAACTGGGCACACTTCAACTATCTCTATCACATGAGTGGCCAGTCTACATAGGACTGATAATGTACATCTATCAGGTCATACACTAAAGCATGCTGACTGAAGTAAATACAATGTAGATAGTTGGCCAGTTGTGATTGAATGATCATTCTACCCATTAATACCGTCAATTTAAAAACATTTAAAAGTACATACTGACAGTATAATTTTTATGATTTCTTAATTGCATGTTTATTTCTATGAAACAGTAATGAAAAAGGATAACCATGTTACTGTGAAGACGCTAAATAGAACCAAAAAACCCTTAAAATGCTATTATTCAAGGCAAAAAAAATCTGTGTCTTTCTTTTGTGTAATGAATAGTCTTTTCCAAAAGAGCTGTAATCCAGCTTTGCTGCTAGAACATTCATAAATCCATTACGTCATGAGACAGGAAGCCAGCGTTTTTATTGATTGCATGTAAAGTTTGTAACCCCTGGCCAGCTCTGCATGTTACAACAATCTCCATTTGCAGTAACACTTTAACCCTATAAATGATAATGAATACCACAATTAGGCTGTTGAATAATTACTGTACATAGCCTTGTTTAGCATGTTGTTGCTATACATTTTTTTATTTTGTTTAATAATCCAGAGAAATATCAGGATAGTGTATTATGCATATCAACAATAATTCTTAATAAAAAGTTGTATAAGCTAAATGTCTAAACAACCTTAAATACACTTTTAGATATTTATGCTATGGAGTCAAATAGAAATTTTAATTTACTTCCATTGATATTTGGGCCTAAACCAAGAGTGCATCCCTGTGGAATTGTTGGTAATAAATTAAATGTACCCAATAAAGCACCCACCAAATAATGTTATTTTAATAATAAAATAGTAATAAAAAGTATCCAATATATGACTCCAACGTACAAAATACAGTATGTTCCAGTCTTTATTATACACAACTGCCTGTTTCTCCAGATTTCTTTCCTTTTAAGAATTGTTGTTCCTAGGAATTACCTCTGAGTTACTATGCACATAGGGGATGGAGACTGGACATATACCACAGTTCAATTCTGTAGTACAATGGCCAAAAAGATCTGCCCGTTGTTGCTTTCTTTAGAGTTATTACCTGATGTGTTTTACGTGAAAATCCATCTTTCTCAAGACCAGGGCTTTTTTTCTCAGAGAATAGGTGCAGGAACTCAACCATGCCCGCCACACTCAAATACCTGCCAAATGGCATCAAATAGTAGCTCTTCCCTCTGCATACAACCCCCTCCCTCCACTGCCCTCATTTCCCCCCCCCCCCTCCTTAAATGCTTCACCATCTGTCATATATCTTACCTTTGTTGCAATATTAAGCTGAAACACCTATCCGACTGTAGTACCTCCCAGCATACTATACTATACTACAGTCACTTGCAAGGGAGATCATGCAGTAGGAGCAACAACAACTGGTCACCAGGGAAAAAATGGAAACCACAGAGGGTGCGGCCTACCACGCACCCTCTCCTGCCCATGACTGCACTGAACCCTGGGCACCTGTTCTGTATCACCCTTGTCCCTGCCCGGCACTTAGTGGGATCTGCGCAGGAGATCTGAACTGTGGGAGCTACTGGGAGATGTGCTATCACTTGCAAATGCAGATGTTGGACTTCAGTGTTACCAAGTGATAGTGGTGAGCAGGGAGCAGAGGACCTGAGCCAGAGGTGGTGGAACTGAGTTCCCCCTAGTTCCCACTGAAAAAAAGCCCTGCTCAAGACATTGTATAAGGAGACATTGCAGTATTAGGTTGCAGTTATAGTAGTCAACAGAAAGCATCAGAATCTGGTCCAAACCTATTATTTCCAGTAAAAGCATGTAAAAAAACCTCATAAAATATTTACTGAAGAAATTTTCAGGTGATATCTAAAGCTGACCACACAATAGATCATTGAGCATTGCCCAATTCAGCCACTCTCATTCAGATAAAACCTTTCATGTCTTTGGTACCAGCAGATACCACTGGTTAACCAAGCTAGGGGAAGAGCATTTATTAGCTAGGTTTGGAAGCCTTCTCTGATCACTGTTTGAGATAAACTTGCCCCAGTAGTGTCTCCTCCCTGCTCCCTCATTAGTTTGTAGCATAAACATTTGACCCGCAGGTGACCCTGTATAATTCCACTGGAAAATACCATGGGAGACCCAATGTTGTTTGTGCATCAGACTGAACATAAAAGTCTTTTTTTACAGTCCAACCATCATCCAAGATATATGGCCACCAGATTTTCATAAAAGCAAGCAAATTTTCTGATTAGCTGATCATTTAATGGTGATTAGTATGGCAGACATCACGATAACTAGATTATTGGGCAATAGAAGGAGATACCATATTACTTGACCTTTTAGTATCCACATTAAACCAGAAAAAACAAAATCAACAAAAAAAAAACACCAAAGAAAGACAAATGAAAGTAGGTAGTAATAAATCATACATCTTATTAATACAATTGACCAGTAAGGTAAACCTTGTAGTTCGTCCCAGGGCATGTTATGCTTGGGTCACTACTACTGAAAAAAAGTATATATCGTAGTATTATATCGTAGGTTCTTTCAATGTTAGGTCACCAATATGTCTTATCTCAATATTTTCTGTGCATTGCTATTAAGCTTTCAGCGGAAATTAGCACTAAGATACAATGAGGGTATTTCAGTTGCCTACATTTTAAAGTGCTAAGTGACCTAGATTTTTTGTAAATTTGATCCCTTCTGTTTTCCAGAAAAAAAAGTCCTGTTAACCACTCTTCAAGGGCCTGGAAGCCAAAATATGACTCATTACCATACAGTAATGTATTCTGCTGTCTGGGTCAACAGGGACCTCATGGTGAGTTAACTTATTTTCTGTGCCATAAAAATTGATATAAAAATGTATTTTTGGACAATAACTTGAAAGAGCACCATAAATCTACACTCAATTATAGGGATATCTACTGTTGTCCTGCAAACAGCCATACATAATGTATAGTGTAATATAACTTTTAGATATTGCATCAATAATAGAAAAAGCATTAGAAATACACATCCACCGCTAGAGGTCTATGGAATGCTCACTTACAGCAGCAATAAAATACACGATCTTTATTGTCTCCAGAAATGTGTATAATATACTTGAGGTTTATTCAAAATAACACATCAATATCAGTTTTACACCATTATGGATAATGGTCTTCATTTATGAAGCCTTTAGCCAGGTGTCACAAGACCTACAGTAACCCAAAGTGCAACTTCAAAGAATATTATCCTCCTCAATAGTCTGATCCCTTGCCTCTGGTTTTGGCCTAATCCGGCTCTGTAGTTTGTCTTAGGCAGTGATTTGGAAAGTGGGCACTCTTTCCCACTGTACTAGCTATATGGAATTCCCAACAGGTATCGGAAATTGCATTCTGACACATGTCAATGACGTTATAAAAAATTGCTCCACTGAGAGTATATGGAAGACATCTGGTGGTGTGTTCAGACAGAGGCTCTTAATACAAAAAGAAATCCACAGGAATAAAATAAAATATAATCACATATCAGTTGTAATGTACTGAGCATTATAACCAGTAAACAATGTGAATGAGACATTAACTTGCTTTAGATACTATATGTGAAAGAAAGAGTTAACTGGTACATGCCTCTCTGACAGTACATGCTATAATTAATGACCCCTGACATGGTCCTGCAGCCAACTGTTGTAATCATTAGGGCTCTGTTGTCTTTTCTGTAGGTGTGACCATAAAGAGTGCACATCCCCCCAGCTGGTATTTGAGCTCTGTGCAAGAGATATGCATGGGAAAGTTACAGACTGAGTAAATCTCCAGACATCCTTATGCTGGATCATCACCATCATGTGTCTTACTGTGAAAAGAAAGCTGTTAAAGCTATCTGATACCAAAGACAGAGGGGGGCATAATATATTCCATGTGGTCATGTTAAAGAAAGTCGTCCCTATCCAAAAAAAATCATCATTTCTTGCGCCTGCTATGTAAAGTCTCAATGTCTCTGATTCTATATACTTTTAAAAAGGTAACAGTTCAGTAGTGCTTCTGTGTGATATGAACATATATTACTGTTCCTGTGATTGCAATGCCACAAATGTAACTGTAATTCTTCCCATTATACATGATCAGCATATAGAAGACAGTCCCAAAAAGTGTATTGACAGTTGAAAGAAAATTTGAACATTGTTGTTAAATATATATATATATATTTCATTTTTTCTGTAACCTCTATAAACTATAGCGTTGAAACTGTACGTCAATTAGCAACTAAGAATGTGCAAAATACAGAAAATACATGACTTGGTGTGAAGCTCAGTAAAAGGTTGACTACTATGTCTTTGTCATCCTAAGCAGATCCCAAGGGGATGCAATACAAGGAAATCCCTAAGGGAGAACAGAGCTTATGGGAACAGTCAAACTTTCCTCTCTGTCTGCCTTAAAAAAAAGGACTAATGGCACAAATCTACCCAACAGTATACAAATAAAAACTAGGGCATCAAACGAATATCCACAACAAATCCTGCCAGGAAAGTGGGGATGAGAAACATTACCAAAAAACAAAATAAATTAATGCATCAAAATAAAAAGAGAGAAGGTTGAAAATGGCTTTTGCCTAATTACAGCACAGAAAAATACAGGCTAAGTGTAAAAGCAGGGATAATTAAGGAGACAAGGGAATTCTTGCTCAACAAAGAAAAGCCTGAAGACATAGCAACTCCACCCTTGCTGGATGTAGAAGTCAGAAATCTACAGCAAGTAACTCTGTGCCCCACACATCTCTATCCATCAGTTTCTTCTTCCTCCTGCCAGGTAACAACCGGCATGCCCTTGTCAAGACCTTTACTGTCACAAGTACCTTTATTTCACACAGGTGACCTCACATGTGCAAAAATGAAGCAACAAACTCCCAAGTGATCAGCTCAAATGAAGCAGGGATCTATTGCTGCAAAAAGTTAAAACAAACTTCAGATGCTTTATCCATATGTCTTATAAACTGGCATTACACAAAAGACTAAAAAGCAGAGCTGCTTCACTTACCACTTTCTTCATCTTGAGCTTGTACAGCTAGAAACTGCCCTATGAATAGTGAAAAAATAAAGAAAATCCTTTTCTGTATTAAAATCATCATGCCTAGCTTCTAGACATGTGATTCTACTTTTTTGGGGTGAAAAAAAAAAAAGTTAAGGTCTTCTGAGCACCATTAAGCCACCAGTATGTTTCCTCTGAGCTCCAAGACAAAGTCTGCAAACAAGACCTTTTTTGAAGTGTTGCAGCTTTAAATAGGAAGAATGCAGCCTTCGCTAGTTTTCCTGCCCCTTTTAGCTTGTGCAGGCTTATAGTCATCCATTCCCTGCCAAGCTGAGTCTGATTGATGGTAAACAACCGAATCAAAACTACTCTCTTCCTTTACCTTCCTTGCTGAAGGAAAGGCTTCTTGACAGCAAAGTGGCTACCACTGCAAGGGTTAATTAACAGATTAAATTTAATAAAAACGCCTGATTTCTTCTATTTCATTGTGTCAGCATTTCCTGTGCTAAGTTAAAAGTAATGTTTTTCTTTACAAGTGTAGTATGATCAGTAATAGTAAAAATTTTTCTCTTTATTATAAAAAAATAATAATGATATATTATCATTTAAAGGGGGTTAATAAAATAATGTATGCTAAGATCGGATGATGATTATTAAAGCTGCACTCCAAATACAAAAAAAAACTGTTAATTAAATATATTTTTTAATAGCCATAAATGATTTAAAACCACTTTGTGTGCACAAAATACCTTTGCAAACCCAGATATTGCCTTGTAAAAGTTGCAGTGACATTATCACTGTGTTGTAAACAGCCTGTGCAGAGAGCAGAGCTGCGGGAAGGGCACACTAGACTCCACCCACTACAGACTGCCTGCAGAAAACTGCAGGGGGGCGCATACAAGACCTGTCACCCTGCACATGGAGAGAGAGCAGCACAGACCGGTCTTAACTGCAGGAAGCTCCTGAACAAAGGAAAAGTTTCACATTGGATTACTGCACAGATCTGGAAGAAACACACAACGCATACCAAGATTCAAATAAGAATACACATGACCATTATTTCAGCTTTAAATCATTATTAGGTGTTAAAATATAGGATTTTATATTTGGCTCCATTTTAGAGCAAAGTCATGCTTTGGCCAGGTAGGACACCGTAGAATAGTATGCTTTAAAGTGACACTAATCTCTGGTTTTAAAAAAAGGAAATTCCATTTAAAGTGATTGTAAAGGTTTGCTTTTTAAAAACAAAAAAACAAACATGTTATACTTACCTGCTCTGTGCAAGGGTTTTGCACAGAGTAGCCTTGAACCTCTTCTTCTGGGGTGCCCCGGCAGCACTGCTGGCGCCTCCTCTCCATCGGGTGCCTCCACGGAGAGCCACTGTCCCTAGGGGCACCTGTGCAGGCACGCTCACGAGTCCCACTGCTGCGTCCATTGACACAGACAGCTGGACTTTGCCCCATTCCCCCACTCCTGTGTCACTGGATTTGATTGACAGCAGCAGGAACCAATGGGTCCTGCTGCTATCAATCTATCCAATAAGGATGAAGGCAGTGGCTGGAGTTACATAGTTACATAGTAGGTGAGGTTGAAAAAAGACACAAGTTCATCAAGTCCAACCCATGTGTGAGATTATATGTCAGTATTACATTGTATATCCCTGTATGTTGCGGTCGTTCAGGTGCTTATCTAATAGTTTCTTCAAACTATCGATGCTCCCCGCTGAGACCACCGCCTGTGGAAGGGAATTCCACATCCTTGCTGCTTTTACTGTAAAGAACCCGCTATGTAGTTTAAGGTTAAACCTCTTTTCTTCTAATTTTAATGAGTGGCCACGAGTCTTGTTAAACTCCCTTCTGCGAAAAAGTTTTATCTCTACTGTGGGGTCACTAGTATGGTATTTGTATATTGAAATCATATCCCCTCTTGTAGAGCAGGAGAATTATCGTTTTATCTCTGGAACCCTTTTTAATGCATGCCAATATTCTGTTTGCTTTGTTAGCAGCAGCTTGGCATTGCATGCCATTGCTGAGCCTATTTACTAGGACCCCCAGGTCCTTTTCCATCCTAGTTGCTGGGCTGGTGCTCATCGCTGGAATGGATGGGCACAGGTAAGAAAAGGGGGGGCTCTGGGGGGCAGCTGCAGCACCGAACGTTCATCAGCGTTTTGCATAGAATGCATTAAGTTGAAAAACCTGGAGACTTTACAACCCCTATGTATGTATGTACAAAAAGTATGTATTCTTACCTCAGAAAAGCATCTTCTTTTGCTCTCAGCCTCCTCCAAAGCTCCTAATTCCTTTTTCTTACTGTGATCTATCTTCCTGTTTATTCTCTGTGTTTGTTCTCTGTGGTCAGGGCCGGTGCTAGCACTAGGCAAACTAGGCAGTCGCCTACGGCGCACTGCTGCCTAGGGCGCCTGGCCACTGGTGTTGTATATAGGAACATAGCCGCCCTCCCTCGTGTTCTGTCTCGAGGTGAAATAGGGACTGTGGAATACGGATTATGGGATGTGAAGTGTGTATAGAGAGGTGCACATGACCTCAAATTAATGTGCACTGCTCATTCCAAACAAAAGGAAGTGAGAGGGAAAAGGAGATGTTCAGAAGCTCGTGGAGGACATTACAAAGAGGCAGAAAAACACAGGAGGGAACAATTTAATGAAAAAATAGATTACAGGGACATTAAAAATATAGATTATGTTTAGTGTAATGCTGTCCTCCTTAGAAGCACATAATCATATTTTATTTGCCCCAACACAGCTACATTATAATAGAATTAAAACCCTCAGCAATTTTAGCTTAAAGTGAAACTAAAGTCTAATTTTTTGTTATTTAAAAGAAACAAACATGTTATACTTACCTGCTCTGTGCAGTAGTTTTGCACAGAGCAGTCTGGATCCTCCTCTTCTCAGGTCCCTCTCCAGCTCTCCTGGCCCCTCCCTCCCATTGAGTGCCCCCACAGCAAGCAGCTTGCTATGGGGGTATCCGAGCCGCAGCTCCCTGTGTCCATTCAGACTCTCGGGAGCCAATGGCGGCGCTGCCTTGACTCAGCTAATCAGGAGGGAGAGTCTGGGACAGCCGAAGGCACACGTGCAACACTGCTGGACAGAGATGGGACTCAGGTAAGTATTAGGGGGAGCTGCCACACGCAGAATAATGAGCCTTCTGCCTTTACAACCACTTTAGGAGCAAATAAAAATAAAAACTGTAAACTGTGTGTTAAATTTCTTACCCCAGCACTTGCAGTTTACAAGTTTCCCTGCTGTTTCAGTGCTGCTCCTCTGAACTTCTAGTTTTCCCAGGAAAGAGTGAAAGTGGATTTTTCAAATACAACCTGTGGGTGGAGCTACTAAATACACACCTATTGAGGCACAATGCCCAATTAAATGATTAGATGAAAAGGATTTATTCCTCAAACCCCATGGTGAGGGAGGAACTATATGTTATGAGACCTTGATTGTGCCAAAATAGGGGTCAAACACACAACACCAATAAAATACAAGCTCTTTATTACAAAATAATAAAATATGTGTCATTAGCTACTTTAAAGGCCATATTAACAACTGTCATCCAAAGTATACAAAGTATACGTTCAACATGTAGTCAGAGCATAGTGGATCAATGCCTTTCACTCAATTTGCTTCCCCAGGATCCATGCCCGTGTGCAAAAAAAAAGGAATTTTTTAGATATATTTGAATTTGTGATATCCATATCATGTTTATGATCATACTTGTACAGCTATACTGTTTTTTTTTTGTTTTTTTTGTACGCAGGCATGGTGGATCTTGAGGAAGTAAATTGAAAAAAATGGGTGGATCCAGTATGCCTTTACTGCATGTTGAATGTATACTTTGTATACTTTGGATGACTGTTGTTGATATAGCCTACAATGTTGCAAATTAAACATATGTTATCATTGTTTTTTAAACGTTTGGAATAAAGAGCTTGGTATTGTGAGTTTGACAGCTTTTTTGGTACAATCAAAGTCCTATAATATATTGTTTCTTCCTCACCATGGGGTTTAAAGAAAAAAACCTTTTGGTGTAAAGTGGATTTTCCCGCTCCTTCTCTTCTGAAACAGGTCAAACCACATTAAACAAATGAAGCAAATGTATACACTTACAGTATATCATCAACCCATAGTTTATATCCTGTGTCAGAGTTCCCCCTCATGTTGTCCACCTGCTCCCGCAATGCCATATTAAAAAATAACATCATTAGCAGTCAGCTTCTTTATCCTTGTTCCCTTTGCTGGCCAACCAATGACCTATGTGCAGAATCTCATGCAAGTGCAGTACAAACCTAGACTTACCGGTAACGGTATTTCTACGAACCTTCCAGGATGGCACACCTGAGAGATGAGGGCTCAGGTGTGGGTCACCCTTAGGGCAGATCCCTTATATCTACCAAAGGTAGCATCTTTATTTCATAGGACGCAAGACATAAAATTGCCGTCCTTTTGTGATAAACCAAACAATGAGAAAAAAAGAAATGTCATTGTCTAGATGTAAGAAGGTGTCTCCTTACCTATCTAGAAAGAACAAAGAGTTTTAGGAGGTCCAGTCACCTGCTAGCTCTGTACGCTGGATCTAGGAAGGGGCTTCAGGCTTCAAAAGCCTCAGTTTCTAGATGAATCAGAGAAACTCCATAGCATATGAGAGTTCTGGAATTCCAGCACCAGCAAAAGTTGAAGCTCATTCAACCAGGTCACTAGCAATGTCCTGGGCTGAAAAAGCAGGAGCCTCCTGGGAACAAATCCACAGTGCGGCCACTTGGTCCAGTTAGGATACGCTCCTAAAGCACTACCATGTGGAAGTGTTGTCACAGCAAGACTTGGCTTTTGGTTGGAAAGTCCTACAAGCTGTGGTCCCACCCTGAAGGTAGGCCTGTGTTTACTTCATTATCCTCTCAGGTGTGCCGTCATGGAAGGTGATAGGAGAAAACCTATGTTAGACTTACCGGTAACGGTGTTTCTATGAACCTTCCAGGCCGGCAGGCCTACTTCCCGCCCTATGTGGAGGGCAAGATAAGCTAAACGCTAGGTGGTAAGTACCTATGTAAAGCAATGCTGCTTGTGAACCAGTTCAGGATTACCTTATTACATACTGAGGATCAAGGGGAAGGGTGGGGACTTATAACAAGCTGTCAAGTGATTGTGTTTCCTGTAGGGAGGATCCCTCATCTCTCAGGTGTGCCGTCCTGGAAGGTGATAGCAGAAAGATGTTTTTTTCTATATATGTTGCCATGTTTCTACAAGAACTTGTGAGATTTCACCAAACCAGACTTTACCAAATCTCAGGAGGGCCTTGCCCTCCTGAGCAGAAGCCAGGTAAGGAGCTAGCAGAAGGCTTTGATGGTTCAAGCTAGGCTTAGCTGGGGGGACCTAACTAGGAACATCCCAGGCATCCAGGGGTCAGGAAAGAGCTCACGGGTGGAGAGCCAGGAAGGCAGCTGTGAGAGAGAGCCCAAGTTGTCCAAGAGGCTGAGTGAGTCTTCATCTCATTCACAGGCAAAGAGCCTGGTGGATATCGGAAGGAGACAAGTGACAAGTGAGTACCAAACACCAGTGCTGTAAAAGTGACATAGTCTTTGGGAAAGAAGACAGATCACAGGTAACACAGAGATTCTGTGGGAATTTTGCTAAGAAAAGTACAGCCTGAATTGTGCCAGTACAGCCAAGCAGGGTTGCAATATCATCAAGTGTTGGACAGGTGCAGCTGAAGAAGTACAAGGCTTTTTATAAAGATGCGACAAGCGTATCCAGGAATTTAGTAGTCCTCAACCTGTTCAAGTTAAAGTTCTACAGTTACGGGATATCCCGTGCTTCCAAACCCCATCCAAATTAATGGTTCCCTAATAAAAAAAAATACAAAAACAAACCCCTAGACTGCTTCTTGAGGCAGAGAGAGATTGCCAAAAATGCTGAGTGCCTTGGCTGTGTGTGCGCTAAGTGGAGGAAATAGGCCCAAACTACCAGCAGCTCTCTAGGGGGTGCGCTACATGGCTTTGAGAGGAGATCATCAGCGAAGGCATTGGTGAGGTGGCCTTTTCAGGAGACATTTGTTCAGCTGGGGCTACATCATCAGTGCCTAATCCATGACATCTTATAAAAACAACTGGACTTGGGGAAGTTTTCAGATCAGCATGCAGATTTTCATGCATCAGGGAATTCTGTGTTTGTGGGGGATCAGTCGGCTTTAACAGTGGACAGCTCAGTCTCCAGCCAGTCTGTTAGCTTGTAGAAGGGAAGGGGGAGGAGAAGGGAGGGGATGGGGAGTGCCCTGCCATCCAAGGCTACTGGGCTGTGTGTTTCTGTTGATGCACACAGAGTAAGGGAACACAACTCTAGTCCCTGAATATAAGGGTGGCTGAGTGGGAGGAGCCACCCTGAAATGATAAACTTGGGAGCACCAGTCATGGCACTGAAACTGTAAGTTTATTATCACTATAGAAAAGATTTTGGTATATATCACGGAAAATGTGCAATCGGAGCTTGTTGTCGGAAATTCCGACCGTGTGTGGGCTCCATCGGACTTTTTCCATCGGAATTTCCCACACATAAAGTTTGAGAGCAGGCTATAAAGTTTTCCGACAACAAAATCCATTCGCGTAAATTCTGACCGTGTGTGGACAATTCCGACGCACAAAGTGCCAGGCATGCTCAGAATAAATTAAGAGACGAAAGCTATTGGCTACTGCCCACGTTTATAGTCCCGACGTACGTGTTTTACGTCACCGCGTTCAGAACGATCAGATTTTCCGACAACTTTGTGTGACCGTGTGTATGAAAAACAAGTTTGAGCCAACATCCGTCGGAAAAAATCCATGGATTTTGTTGTCGGAATGTCCGTTCAATGTCCGATCGTGTGTACAGGGCATAAAACTACAAACAGAAAATGTAATTATATGAAATAGTGACATGAATTTCAAAGAAAACATCCAGTGTTCAGTGAGTCCATATGCAATCATACAAAAAAAAACATTTTGATAATGTTTTTTGAAAATGTTTAGGTGTTTTAAATAAGCCTTGCTGGAGGTAAATGTCTTTTTTGCATGCGCTATAATATTTTGTTCTGTTGTATGATCTTATGGTTGCACCATATTTCATGCATCTTTTAGGGTGTGCCCCCCAAATATCTTGTTTGTCTATTGTATGTAGGGATGAGCTGAACACCCCCAGAACCTGCGAACAGACTGAACTTTAGACCCCCTTTAAAGTCTATGGGACTCGAACGTTCAAAATCAAATGTGCTAATTTTAAAGGTTAATATGCAAGTTATTGTCCTAAAAAGGGTTTGGGGACCAGGGTCCTGCCCCAGGGGACATGTATCAATGCAAAAAAAAGTTCTAAAAACGGCTGTTTTTTCCAGAGCAGTGATTTTAATGATGCTTAAAGTAAAAGAAAAAGTGAAATATTCCTTTAAATATCGTACCTGGGGGGTGTCTATAGTATGCCTGTAAAGTGGCGCGTGCTTCCCGTGCTTAGAACAGTCCCTGCACAAAATGACATTTGTAAAGGAATGAAAGTCATTTAAAACTGCATGCGGCTTTAATGTAATGTCGGGTCCCGGCACTATGGATGAAAATCAGTGAGACAAATGGCATGGTTACCCCCCCACACCCCCAAGTCCACCTTTGGGTCATGTATGGATATTAAGGGGAACCCTGCACTCAAATTAAAAAAAGGAAAGGCGTGGGGCCCCCAGGCCCTATATACTCTGAACAGCAGTATACAGGTGGTGCAAACAAGACAGGAACTGTAGGTTTATTGTTAAGTAGAATCTGTTTGTAATTTTGAACTGGTGCATTTTTAAAGTGTAGCTCCAACCAAAAAATCTATTTTTAAGCTTTTTGGAAAACATAGGGAAGGTTTATCACCCCTGTAACATTAGTTTTGCTGTCTGTGAACCTCTTCAGAAGATTTCACCTCACTTTCTGTCCCAATGACAAATGTTTTTAGAAAATTTGGGGGTTTTAGTGAAACAAGGATTGGTGATAAAGCATCAGTGAAGAGAAGACACGTTTTTCCCATAATAACACTTACAGGAGAGAATTTTCCTTCCTAGGGGTAGATTTCATCTCACTTCCTGTTGTTTCCTTCCGTTTGCAAGTAGGAGTCGTTTGTAAGTTGGATGTTTGAAAGTAGGGGCCTGCCCTATATACTCTGCAGAAATTGGGGCCTTAGGTGTTGGTGAGGGCCTTAGCCCTCACAGTTACTCTTGGTGGGCGCAGCAACAGGCCCTGCTGTGAAATATTAGATCAAGAAATGTAATTACATGCCATTGTTGAACAGTGGTAGAAAAATTGGGCCTTTGGTGGTGCTGGTGCCACAACACAGTAAGTCCTCACAGTTACTCTTGGCGGGCGCTGGAACGGGCCCTGCTGTGAAATATTATAAAGAATTACATGCACCTGTTGAACAGGGGCAGAAAAATTGGGCCTTTGGTGGTGGTGGTGGTGGTGTTGCCACAACACTATATACTCTGCAGAAATTGGGGCCTTAGGTGTTGGTGAGGGCCTTAGCCCTCACAGTTACTCTTGGTGGGCACAGGAATGGGCCCTGCTGTGAAATATTAGATCAAGAATTGTAATTACATGTCCCTGTTGAACAGGGGCAGAAAAATTGGGCTTTAGGCACTGGTGCCACACACACTCCAACCCCTCAAAGATGCTATAGTTGGAGCGCAGGAATGAGCCCTGCTGCAAAGTATTGCATCAAAAATTGTAATTATACGCCCCTGTTAAACAGGGGCTGAAAATTGGGCCTTGGGCACTGGTGCTGGTGCCACAACACTGCAACCCCTCACAGATACTCTAGTTGGAGCGCAGGAATGAGCCCTGCTGCAAAGTATTGCATCAAATATTGTAATTACACGCCCATGTTAAACAGGGGCAGAAAAATTGGGCCTTGGCCACTGGTGGCGGTGCCCAGAATCAAAAATGTTCTTATAAGCTATCAGTATGAAAATTGAGGAAGAAGAGGATTGTCACTCAGCATAACAGGATAGTCACTCAGCATCAGCATAGGCAATCTTGAAAGGATCTCACATTAAAAAAAAATCAATTGGTTGAATCAGCATCAGGTGCTTGGTAGCTGGTGATCCAAGACTGATTCAATTTTTTGAAGGTCAGCCGATCGGCCGATTCGGTGGACAGGCGCACCCTGTGATCGGTTACAAAGCCTCCAGCAGCACTAAATGTGCGTTCCAAAAGATTGCTGGGTGCAGGACAGGCCAGTAACTCAATACTGTGCAAGCTCTGGCCAGTGATCCATCCTCAAGACCCAGTAACCCAGAGGATTTTCGGTGGGAAAGGTGTCCAAGTCTGATCTTGCCCCTAGGTAATCCTGCACCATGTGAATCAGACGCTAGCGATGGTTGCTGGAACCGATCAGACCTTGGGGCTGCTGACTAAAAAATTGTCTGAACTCATCGGTCAGATGGCCACCTTCTCCACTGCTCCTTCTGTGATTGACCTGAAGCCTCAGCAACATGTTATCCAGGAGGACCAGGAAATTATAACCTCCCAGGCTCTGGAAACGCGTTGCACAAACCTTTCTGCAAGGCCTCCCAAAGATGTTTCATCCTCTGTTCCCTCTGTGACGGCAAGATAAGGTCCACAACCTTACCCTTGTAACGTGGATCAAGGAGGGTTGCCAGCCAGTAATCATCACTCCCCTTAATACCACAAATACGAGGATCCTTCCGCAAGCTTTGCAGGATCAGGGAGGCCATGCAACGTAGGTTTGCTGAGGCATTCGGTCCAGAGTCCTCTGGGTCACTAAGGACGACATGATCCGCAGCCACCTCCTCCCAGCCACGTACAAGTCCATGAGTTTCTTCGGACTGTAAATGATCCCTTGAAGACTGCTGCTGATGCTGAGTGCCAGGCTCCACCTCCATGCTGACACAATCCTCATCCTCCTCCTCCTCTTCCTGTGAGATCAGCAGGCCCGCAGGAATACTGTCTGGAAAAAGGGGGCCTTGAGAGGCAAGGAAGTCCTCCTCTTCCTCCCTCTGTTCTGCCTCAAGTGTCCTGTCCATTATTCCATGCAGCGTGTGCTCCTACAGGTGGACAAAAGGGACAGTGTCACTGATGCATGCACTGTCACTGCTCACCATCCTCGTGGCCTCCTGAAATGGTGACAGGACAGTGCATGCATCCCTGATCATATCCACTGGCGTGGGGAAAAAAAATAAGCTCCCCTGACCCTGTCCTGGTGCCATAGTCGCATAGGTACTCATTAATGGCCCTCTGCTGCGTGTGCAGCCGCTGCAGCATGGCCAACGTTGAGTTCCACCTGGTGGGCATGTCACACATTAGGCGGTACTTGGGCGGGTTAAATTTCTTTTGGAGGTTAGCCAGCTGAGCACTGGCATTATATGACCTGCGGAAATGCACACAGACTTTCCTGGCCTGCCTCAGGACATCCTGTAAGCCCGGGTACCTGCCCAAGAACCGCTGCACCACCAAGTTAAGGATGTGAGCCAACAGGGCACATGGGTCATTTGTCCCTGTCGGAGGGTGGAGAGGAGGTTGGTGCCATTGTCGCAAACCACCATACCTGGCTTAAGCTGGGGTGGCATCAACCACCTCTGAACCTGCCCCTGCAGAGCTGACAGAATCTCTGCCCCAGTGTGGCTCCTGCCCCCCAAGCACACCAGCTCAAGCACCGCATAGCATCTTTTTGCCTGCGTGCTTGCGTAGCCCCTTGAACTCCTACGGAGCACCGCTGGTTCCGAGGACAAATCAGCACAGGAAGAGGTCATGGAGGAAGAAGAAGAGGAGGGGGTGGAGGAGAGAGGTGTGGCAGAATCACCACTAGTAGAATTTTGGAGGCATGGTGGTGGAACAACCTCCAACACTACTGCACCCTGTCCTGCATCCTTCCCAGCTGCCAGAAGAGTCACCCATTGCGTGGTAAAAGATAGGTAACATCCCTGTCCAAGCCTGCTGGACCATGAGTCAGCGGTAATATGCACCTTACCGCTGACCGCCCTGTTCAGCGAGGCCAAGACATTGCCTTCCACGTTCTGGTAGAGAGGCGAAATTTGCCTTCCATGGGAAAAAGTGGCGTTTGGGAACCTGCCACTGAGGAACCGCACATTCCACAATTTCACAGAAAGGGGCAGAGTCTACCAACTGAAAAGGCAGCAGTTGAAGTGCTAGCAATTTAGCCAAGCTAGCAGTCAGCCGCTGGGCATGTGAATGGCTGGGAGCGAACTTCTTTAGGCGGTGCAGCAGCTGGGACAGGGAAATTTGCCTGGTACAATCTGACGTTGGTGTACCGATAGCAGATTGCCCGCAAGTACTTGGCTGTGACACACCTAATTCTACACCTTCATTCCTCTCAGTGCAGGTTACAGAGAGGACTGAAGGTATAGTGGGGTTGGAGATCCCAGCTGATGAGGAGCAATGAGAGGTCCGCTTTGTTCTTTGGTGTGGGTCTTTTAGGTACGCTTGCCAATGAACTGCATGGCAGGTCGACATATGTCTGGTCAAGCATGTGGTGCCCAAGCGGGTGATGTTTTGGCCACGCGAGATACGCTTGAGACATATGTTGTAAATAGCAGCGGTGATGCACTCATCTCAAGAAAGGCCCACACCAAAGAACTTTTGGAATAACGTGCAGAGACAGCAGCGCCCTTGTTTACATGTGACCGGCTGTGATTGGACACAGCCTATCACATGGTTAAAGAGCCGTGGTCAGGGTGAAAACATTTTCTTTGTCCTCCCTCCAGTCATGTGATGACTGGAGGGAGGACGAAGAAAATGTTTCACGGTTTGTCTCTGGTATCATCTGATGTTAATTATGGCTCTGTGGGATCATTCCCCTATCTGCTGAGTTATTGATTCACATCCTTTACAAGTCTTCTATCGTGACCTGGCATTCTGTTGGTGCTGTTACTTGCTTAGTCTGACCAGTTATCTGGTAAGGAGGCTCTCTGTATGGTGACGGCCCCACTTGAATCGTTTTTTCCACTGGGTGGATTTTTGCCTTTCCTATTCCAATGCTCTTTTTTATTTAAATTTGGTAAGGAGATCTTGTGTCTGGTGATGGGGCATTTAGTTTTATCCTTTCCACTGGGTGTTTAATTTTATTTTTTTGTTCACCCTGGCTGTTCCTATAGTGAAAGTCACTATTTTTGGTCTATATTTAACCCTGACGGTATCACGCTATGTATATTTCTGTTTTTTACACTCTACAAATTGGTATTTTTGCTAACCCATGCTGAGTAGGCGGCGAGGTCTACACTTGATACAGGACTGATCATCAACCCAGGCAGGGCTATTAGCCAATTGTCTACTTTGGTTTTGCACTCTTTACCATTCTTCTGTGAAGATCACATAACTCACCTTGATTGCTGAAGCATCTGAAGTTTCACCTGCACATGTGTTTATTTATTGGACTTTAAATTAGCCTGATATTTTTCGTGTTAGTTTCTAGTGATCTCCCTAATTTTTATTTATTTTTTGTGTGTCAAGTTACCACAATAACATTATTATCTTGTATTTTTTAACCTCAAGGAGGCTGGTTGGTGTCCCTTGTTAATTTGACATTGTCTTTTTGAAATGTACCTGCCTACTCCCAAACAAACTGTCCTTTTTGAATAAAAACACATAGGCAAATATTTTCCAAAATAATAATAATTAAAGATGAAGGCAGCGCTCGAGAAACTTTTGGAATTTGCAAAGCCTTTTGGCCCCTAGGGCACACATCAAGTCTGTGTAAAAAAAAAATGTTATCTTGAGGAATCCATATAATAGTGATCACAATCTGGTCCAGGACTCCCAGATATCAGAACCAGCAGCAGATGACATATATGTCCCCAGGCTGTGGTACTTCACCAGCCTGCGTCTTCTGTCTGACCAGACTGAATCCAGGCCATCACTTTCTTCTCTTTGCTGAGCCTTCCCTCCACGCTGCCCTGTACCCTTCCCTGCACGCTTCCCTGCAGCCTTCCCTGCAGCCTTCCTTGGAGGCTGTGGCTCTGGTGGTGGACTTGTGGCAGGAAGAGGAGGATGGGTGAGATCATATATGTGGCTGTTCTCTGTCAGCTGGCTCCTCAACCCCTACTGAAGGGCCTCAACAATAATTCCCTCACAGAGGAAGTGTTGGCCCTCCTGCAATTTCAACAATCTTGTAGCTAGATAGCAGCCATAGCCTCTGCAGCATCGGGTTGGCTTTGGAGGACATTGCTTGCTTCCCTAATGAGGCCCAGTGCTGCCTCCTCCGTCATCGTCCCCTTCCTGGGCCTTTTCGTTTGAAGGCAGAGGGGAGGCACCTGGGATTTGGTGAGGCTCCTAAAGGGGCCGGCCACCTCCAGGCTGTCACTGGGCATGGCCACCTCCTGGCTGTCAATGGGCACGGCATCCTCCTGCCTGCAACTTTCCAGACCCTCGTCCTGGCTGAGCTCATCCTGTGTATAAAAAAGGGACATAGTTTTAGTTTTTGCTTCATCAATCACACACAATTTTTAGCTCATGACTTGCAAATTGAATGTTAATAAATAGAAAAGACTATCATTCTGACCGAAGCATTTTTCATTCTTGTCCCAAACATTTTTGGCCACTACTATCTAATGATTTAAAACAAAGTGATTTACATATCAATAATTATTTATCAATTATAACATCTAGTTAACATCATTAATATTAGGACAATAAATATGTATAAAAATAATATAGCTGGCTCCAGGTGGGCGCATCCACTTCTTCCAGAATGGAAGGCCCAGGTTATTCCTCGTCAGCCTCTGCTGGGGTTGAGGGAAGGGTGGAGGGAAGGCTGCAGGGAAGGGTAGAAAGTGATTCCCTGGCTTCAGTCTGGTCGTCCAGAAACCGCAGTTTGTTATAGTACCACAGCCTGGGTAAATACACTTGCGCTGCTGCTGTTCCTGATCTGGGTGCTCCTTCTTATACCTGTTCCTCAAGATCCCAATTTTACTTTCCAAAAACTGGATGATTGCATCGGGGACCCGAGTCTTCACAAATCCCAGAAGTTTCTCCAGCATTGACCTCCTAGCTTGTTTATTATAATATAAGCTGTGTTTCACCTCCCACAAATTCCTCATCTCCCTGTATCTGTCTATGAAACTGGACATGAATTCTGGGTCCTTAAAGTGATTCATCTTTGCTGTAAGACAATACACAAGACAAAAATACTAATGTCAGCCTAAACTCTCATAATCTTATCCCAATATATTCCTCAATCTTGAAGCAGCATAGGCCACTGATGGCCCAAGTTCAAATTTTACCTTCGTTATAACGTTCGTCGCTTACGGTCCTCTTTCCTCCGCACACAGAACGTATGTACGACACACATGTGTTAACTTTAAATACACTGCGCATGCCTGAAACTACGCCCGTGGTTTCAGGCATGCGGATCTCTCCACAGGCTCTTTGCTCTCACTTCCTCTTCCCAATCAATGGTGGGTAATCCAGATGGCTCTTTTCTTAATGCTAACTCAGCTCATTAACATCCAAAGTAACGGATCATCTCCCAGCTTGGCTCAAGATTCCATGAGTTCAGGACAATTTAATAAATTTGTATACGGAGAACACTATGGTCTCTATACTTATTATTTACATGTCCTGAACTCATGGAATCTTGAGCCAAGCTGGGCGATGATCTGTTTCTTTGGATGTTAATGAGCTGAGTTACCATTAAGAAAAGAGCCATCTGGATTACCCACCATTGATTGGGAAGAGGAAGTGAGAGCAAAGAGCTCGTGGGGAGATCCGCATATGAGTTTTGACTCATCTGGGAGGTGAGCGCGCATTTTTACTGGTGGTGGTGTGCACTCCTTTTGAGGACGAACAATCACTGTGGTGGAAGTGTGTGGATACACTGATCACAAGAAGAGTTTTTCATGTTTTATTTCTTCATTTTTTCATTTTATGGACTATTCATTTATATGTAGGATTTATTTATTTTAGAGATTTTCACTTTATATTTATAATTTTACACATAGCGCTACTAATTTATTTACCGTATTTATCGGCGTATAACACGCGCCGGCGTATAACACGCACCCCAAGTTTAGGAGGGAATTTTAAGGAAAATAACTTTTAGGAAGGAAGTTTAAGGAAAAAAAACTTACATTTAAATGCCCATCAATGCAGCATTATCGGTGTCCATCTGCAGCCTTGTCAGTGCAGCTTTGCCCCAGTGCAGAATTGTCAGTGTAGCCTTGTCAGTGCAGCTTTGCCCCAGTGCAGCCATGTCCCCAGTGGTCAGTGCAGCCTTGTCCCCAGTGCAGCCATGTCCCCAGTGGTCAGTGCAGCCTTGTCCCCAGTGCAGCCATGTCCCCAGTGGTCAGTGCAGCCTTGTCCCCAGTGCAGCCATGTCCCCAGTGGTCAGTGCAGCCATGTCCCCAGTGCAGCCTTGTCCCCAGTACAGCCATGTCCCCAGTGCAGCCATGTCCCCAGTGGTCAGTGCAGCCTTGTCCCCAGTGCAGCCATGTCCCCAGTGGTCAGTGCAGCCATGTCCCCAGTGCAGCCATGTCCCCAGTGGTCAGTGCAGCCTTGTCCCCAGTGCAGCCATGTCCCCAGTGGTCAGTGCAGCCTTGTCCACAACATACACCGCCGCCGACATACACAAGTTACACTGTGTATTTTTAAATATGGCGCCGCGGAGTTCGGAGGGACTCGGGGGTGCTCGTTCTCGGCGCCGTTCACAGTCACGCCCAGTCCCTATGATGGACATAACAGAGGTCCAATGGCGGGACTGGGCGGGACTGTGAACGGCGCCGAAAAGAGCCGAGAACCCTCGGCTATGTGTATCTCGGCTCCGCCCAGTCACTGTGTTCTCCGAGTCCCTCCAAACTCCGCGGCGCCATATTTAAAAATACACGCTATGTGAATGTCGCGGCGATCGCAGCGATCGCTCCGATAGTTCACAAAATAGCGGGGATCGACGTATAACATGCACCCATGATTTTCCCATGATTTTAAGGGGAAAAAAGTGCGTGTTATACGCCGATAAATACGGTATTTGCTATACATGTTGACATTAGGCATGGGATCAGGAGGGAAATACCCATTTTGACTGCCAAATTGTGTGCATCTTCAAAATTTGGCTTTTACAGGGGCGACATCACCCATCTGATGAAGGCAATATCAAGACATTTTTGACACTATAATGTCTGATATTGTCTTCAGTTTTTCGACGTTGAACTTTGTAAGTTCCAGAGTTTGGTATGCTATGTTTAGAAACATGCGTGTTTATAACAAAAAAAATAATTAAAAAAAAAATGAGAAAAAAAATTAAATAAAAATTTTACTGCAAAATTTTATAACACACATATGAATGTGCACAGAGTAAAAAGTTTGCTAATGAACAATGTGTGGCTTCTTATTTCAATGCTCAATACCATTTTTGTAAGTAATTTTACCTTTACAGTGACAATGGGGTTTATTTACTAAAGGAAAATCCACTTGGCACTACAAGTGCACTAGGAGAACCTAGGAGACAGCCAAAAAGAAACACAAGCAATAAAGAAAATGCAAGATTTTATCAAATATAATTTTTTTATTATTAAAAAAAATATTTAGACATTGTCTGGCATTGCAATGGCCCCCCTACCTGTAAAATAATTTACATATTTATCCCGAACTTCTCGGGCGCTTTGGGGTGCCAAGCCAGGACGGCCAGTATCCAGGCCCGTCAGAGGATTTGAAGGAAGTCCGGCCTCAGGCCCAACTGAGGCTATATAATTGTGGGCATTTTTTCTTAAAAAATTGTGCAATATGCAGCAGGATAAAATGATGTGGTTGAGTTTGTATTCCGCCATGTGTATGGCTGTCAGAAACAGATGAAACCGGCTGGCCATTATTCCGAAGGCATTCTCAACGACTCTTCTGGCTCTGGCCAGCCGGTGGTTAAAAACCCTCCTCTCCAGGGTGAGGGTCCTCTGGGGGACTGGCCTCATCAGAGGCTCGCCCAGACTGAATGCTTCATCAGCAAGAAAAAAGAACGGGAGTCCTTCAGCATTGTCCGCATCAGGTAGCAATGCCAGGCCACCACTCTGGAGCCATTGGTAAAACTCCGTCTGGGCGAAGACTCCTCTATCCGGCCACATGGAGGAACTCATATTATGCCGACACCACCACCATTAACACTATACTATTAAACCCCTTATAGTGATAATAGTAAGACCCTGAATGGGGTAGTGGCACGATGTGGACATGCTTCCCATCTATAGCCCCTTCACAGTTGGGAAAGTCCCAACGGTTGGCAAAATGGGAGGCCACAGTCTGCCATTCCTGTGGAGTTGAGGGAAACTGTGGAGCAGAAAAATATATATTAGTACTTTTGCACATAACATTGCAAGCAGATTAGACACAAACATTCTTGGCCAACATCAGTATAACATTTATTTTAAGGAGTATTTTAAGACAAAAATATAAGGTCCACTTATCAGATTCCCCCCCCCCCTCTGATGGCCCATTGTAAACATTTTAGGGGGGAAGGGTTCGAGCTGAGTTTGGGACCCCAAGAAAAAGCCTATGGCACTCTGCCTGAATTTAAGGACAACAATAACATTTGTATACATTTTAGGGGGTGTTTGAGGTAAAGCACTACAATGGAGCTGACAAAATACATTGTTAAGTAACTAGGCTAGGTGTATATGGGCCCAGGATAGCATGGGGAGGTTAGTGAAGGGAAATATACATGAAGGACAAAAAAGAAGCATTAAAAGATTACAGCATGCATGAGAACAAAGGGGATATTCACAGCATATTACAATCATGGTAATTATGGAATGAGGAAAGAAATACAATACATTAGCAAACATTAAATACAATAGAATGTGATGTTAAAGGAGAAAACTTACCCTAATATAGTCCTTCTGCAGGACCTGAATAATAGCAGAACAGGTCTCTGGGATAATGATCCCCAGAGCCTGGGGGGAGATGCCAGTCAAGAACTTGAGGTCCTGTAGACTTCTCCCAATCGCCAAGTACCGCAACGTGGCAACTAGCCTCTGCTCCGGAGTGATGGCTTGCCTCATGCAGGTGTCCTGCCTGCTAATATAAGGGGTCAGCAAAGCCAACAGACGGTGAAAAATGGGGTCCGTCATCCTGAGAAAGTTCCTGAAATCATCAGGATTATTCTCCTGGATCTCACGAAGCAAAGGCATATGAGAGAAATGGTCACGCTGGAGTAGCCAATTCTTGGTCCATGAACTCCTCCCAGCCCTGTTCGTGGACTGGGCTTGGGTAAAAGAATGAACCCCAACACCAAGCCCCCACACAGCACGAACTCTACGACGAGTACGTCCCCGCAACATGGCTTCAAAATGGTCGGCTGGTCAGAACAAACTCACAGAACGCACTGAAGAACAGCAAGGCCTGTGAAGAGCGAGCTGAAAATCAGAAACGAGTGGACAAGAACACACTGAGAAAACAGATGCGAACTGTCTACACACTCTAAAAAGCAGATACAAACCCACAAGCACAAACTGAAGAGCAGTAACGGACTGAAAAGCACGAAAGCTGAAAAGCGCGAATCGTCTCTCACCAAACTTCTACTAGCACGAGATAAACACGAGATTAGCAAAAGGAGCCCAAAGGATGGCGCACTCGCTATTGCACTTCCTTTTTCTAGTCCCGTCGTACGTGTTGTATGTCACTGTGTTCTAGACGGTCAGACTTTGGTGTGACCGTGTGTAGGCAAGACCACTTGAGCGGAATTCCATCAGAGTTCTATTGGAGAAACCTTCGGAGTTAATTCCGACAGCAAAACCGGTCGTGTGTACGCGGCATAACTCCGGTAAGCCTTCTAACAATCGGTGGTGGTTTTGTCGCAGTTATTTAATATAATACTGCTGTCACATGGAGACACCTTCCTTGTTTTAGAAGTCATACTTCCCTTGTTTTTATCACTTCTTCATGGACTTTTTTATGTCATACTAAATTTTGTATGATTACATATGGACTCACTGAACACAGGATGTTTTCTTTGAAATTCATGTCACTATTTTAAATAATTACATTTTCTGTTTGTACTTATAGACATTTCAATATTGTTTTTTCACATCACTATTTCATGTATTGTATATGGCTATTTACATTACTCAGAATGTGTAGAAGCACATAATTTCATTTTATTTCATTTTTTTCAATGATATTTCTTGTGGTCATTCACATTTCACTTCAGTGATTTTGTACATTTCTGAGCGCTGCACATAATTTTCCCTATAACCTGCAGGGAGCAAAGAATTACCCAGAACTTCTGGACATGAGAGAGCATTTGACTAATTTCCCTGGCTTTTATGTCATAATGAGGGTATTTGGTGACTGGTCTAGCACTGTCCCTTGCAGGCTAAGAAATAGTCCACAGCCAATTATTCAGGTGTTTTACGGGTGTTCCCGGTGTATTTTCTTTTGTATAAGGCTTCAGGTGTTTTTTTCCACGCTGGGCAAAGAGAGGCAAACAGATCTATAAGAGATAGATGCCATAAATCTATTCCCTATTTTGTAGACGCTGTAACTTTTGCGCAAACCAATCAATATACGCTTTTTGCGATTTTTATTACCAAAAATAGAGGTGTGAACTTCAGTGAGGTAACAGGAAGTCGGAGGTTGCAAGTCCCTGACTGATATGACCAGAAAGGATGGTAACCCACAGAGTTGGTCTCTGGAGTCCATTAAGGCCTTTGAGAGTCTCAAGGCTGTCTTTGTTTCTGCTCCTGTGTTGGCACAATTACCTTTTATCCTTGAGGTTGATGCTTTTGAGACTGGTGTTGGCGCCCTTCTGTCTCAATGTCCTACCTCTGAGAGTGCTATGCATCCTTGTGGCTACTTTTCCAATAAATTGTCACCTGCGGAGTGCAATTACGAGATTGGTGACAGAGAGCTGTTGGCGATCATTTTAGCCCTGAAAGAATGGAGACATCTCCTTGAAGATACCACTGTGCTGGTTCTCATTCTTATTGACCATAAGAATCTCACATTCTTGTCTGAGGCTAAATGTCTCTCTCCCAGAAGGGCGCAATGGGCTCTTTTCTTGTCAAGTTTCAATTACATTGTCTCATTCTTACCCGGTACTAAGAATGTAAGGGCTGACGCCTTGTCACGACAATTTTCACAACAATTTTCCTCCACTTCCAAGTTGGAGTTGGTTGGAGTCGGTTCCGGTTCCTGTGATTCCTCCTGATCGCATTCTGGCTACGGTTCGCACCAGTCTCACTTCTCCTTTGGGTGACAAAATTCTTGCTGCTCAGGTCCATGCTCCTCCTGAGAAACCTTGTGACCTTGTGACCGCTGCTTTGTCCCAGAGAGTCTCCGTACTGCCGTGCTCCAGACTTACCATTCTCCCAAGGGTGCTGGCCACCCTGGGAAGAATCAACTCTTTTGGGCCATTTCCCAACAATTCTGGTGGCCTAGTCTACATTCTGATGTAACTGCCTTCGTAGCTGCCTGTTCCGTGTATGCTCAGAGTAAGACTCAACGACACCTTCCAGTGGGCCTCCTACAACCCATATCCAATGGAGAGAGGCCCTGAACCCACCTGTCTATGGATTTCATTGTGGAGTTACCCAACTCCCAGGGCAACACAGCTATACTTATGGTGGTTGACCAGTTCTCAAAGATGTGTCATTGTATTCCACTTAAGAAGTTGCCCACTTCTAAGCTACTGGTTTTCATTTTTGCTCGGAAGATCTTTCACTTACATGGGCTACCCAAGGTGATTGTCTCAGACAGGGGTAGTCAGTTTGTGTTATGGAAAGCCTTGTGCACAGTTGGGGCCACAGAACGAGCCAATCAGTCCTTGGAGCAATTCCTACGTTGCTATATTTCTGACCATCATAACAACTGATCAGACCTATTACCCTGGGCAGAGTTTGTTCACAACAGCGCCTTGAATTCTGCTTCCTGATTGTCCCCGTTTATGGCGAATTATGGTTTCCAACCTTCCATGTTGCCTAACTCGTTTGTTCCACAGAATATTCCTGCATTAGAGGAGCATCTCCGTGGTCTTCGTTCCACTTGGGCACAAGTCCGGGAGGCTTTGCAACATGCTAATGATAGGTACAGACTCCATGCTGACCGCAGAAGCCTGCCTGTGCCTTCCTACCAGGTTGGGGACAGGGTCTGGCTGTCATCTCGCAACCTCCGACTTCGTGTTCCCTCACTGAAGTTCACACCTCGGTTTATTGGGCATTTCCGTATTCTTCGGAGTATTAACCCAGTGGCTTAGGCATTAGACCTCCCTTCTAATATGCATATTTCAAATGTATTTCATGTCTCTTTATTAAAACCTTTGGTCTGCAACCGCTTTACCACTTTGGTGCCACATCCTCACCCTGTACAGGTTGAGAACCATGAGGAGTATAAAGTACAGTCCATTGTTGACTCCCGTAGGTTCCGTGGGCACATACAGTACCTGGTGCATTGGAAAGGGTACAGTCTGGAGGAACGCTCTTGGGTCACATCCTCAGACGTACATGCCCCTGTCCTCCTCCGAGATTTCCATAGACGTTTCCCCCCAAGCCTCGTGGTCCTCCGAGGGGGAGGGGTCGTTGAGGAGGGGGTACTGTCAGGGCTGAGCTCAGCCCTTCCTTCTCTGAGTTGGCTGCTCAGCTGTCGGGTAATTGCCAGCACCTATAACTCCACAGTTACTCAGCTCCTGCTCTTCAGTCCTGCCTACTTAAGCCGCCCAGTCCAGAGGAGCTCTGATTTTGCCTTGGTCACATCACAGAAACTATCTCCTGCGATCCTGTTCAAGACTTGCTTTGCTGACATCCCATCTGGCTCTAGATCCTGCTTGCTGTTCCACTACATTGATCCCTGACTTCTGGCTTGGCTGACTATCCATTCCAGTTACTGTACTTTGGCTATGTTTTGACTATGTTTGTTCCTTTTACTTTTATTATTAAACAAGTGTGATTTAACTGTACTTCTGTCTCGGTCTGATTTCATGGTTTCTGACACCACTGAGCCGATGGATAGTATGATGACAGGTTTAATAATCTATAATTAAAAAATATATATATAAATCAAATATGTTATAACTGCCACCTAAATAAGGGTGTGTTTGCACCAATATCGGTAATCTATGAGTATATAAAGGATATGCTTACTTGTAGCTTACTGTCACAAAAGTGCAACATCCAATGGGATGAACACAAGTATAGGGAATCACCCAAAAAGATAATTTTATGTACCTTAATATGGAAGCATAAATCTAAGATCAAGAAAAATAGTAGATATCAGTGTATAAACTAAAATAGCTAGAAACAATGGGTGAGCGCAGTGCTCTTCCAATGAGCGATGTAACTGCATAGGGGACATGAACTTACCTGATATCTTGGCTTAATAGTTGGCTAGTCAACAATCGATAAAGATCCCCAACCGAATATACCACACCATGAACAGATATACCAGAGACTGACCTTATATACCCCCAATGAGGAGGGAGGTATCAGAGAGGTGGGAGGGAGGATGAGATTGGAAGTGGGGAAACAAAACACCCACATCGCTGAGCCAGAGAGGGGCGTTGCACTCAAGTGTCACCCACAGTAGGAGAAGGGGGGACAGGCATCCCCAAGTTGCTCCCCCCCGGCGGGCGCCACAAAATCACTGCAAGGTGACAGGTGTCCGCTCACAGCGGACCCAGCGTGAGAAGCCGAGACTATGAGGTGGCAGATTCACGCCCACCGGGGGAGTGGATATACGAGGGCCCGCGTCATCCACCCACCAGCGCACACAGATGCCAGCGCGATGGGATTGGGATCCCGTCGCCTGGCAACCAAAAGAACAAGGCCGGCGTGATGATGTTGTCATCCAACGGCCTTTGTGTGCTGGATGAGGGCCATCAGAGAACTGGCCGAGCTGCCCCATCTAGTGGGCAGGGCGCAGAGTACAGACGCAGCCAAAAATGCACAAAGAGTATAAAGGCAGGTATGTCAGGATGGTTTGTGCTGGAAAATACCATCAAGTGATGTACATATAGAGAAGATGAGCAAGGAGAATAAACTCCTAATGGCAAACAACCAATCGGTCATTTAGTGCCATCCGGGATTACCAGCAGAGAAAGCAAACGTAACAAAAATAGAACATCGAAACATGCAGATTAATGCCACCATAAACCTAAAAGTAATAATTTCAGTGGAAAAATATATACAATGCATTAACGATAGTCGATCTGGAATATTTGCATTTAGATAAATGAAACACAAAATCAGAAAATGAAAATAAAAATGAAAATAAAAAATAAAATGAATTAAACATAGTAAACAGATGAAATTAAGAAACTGTATAATTATGACAAAAATAACAGATAATTGGACAGGGATAATGCCAGCTATGTCAGATATTCATTTCTGGGACCCCTGATTTAAAACCCTCCAAAAATGGTCTGAACGAAATGTAATCATTTAATCCTGGTGGGGAGGTGGCATTGAGACGGAATATCCATTTCTGCTCATGCTGGAGCAGAATCTTGTTCCAGTCCCCACCACGAGTCCTGGAATGTACTCGATCCAGGATTAAAAATGAGATCTTGACAAAAAGGAGACCCCCTAAGGTATGGGACTTTAAGAAGTGACTGTAAACGTAAAAGTATAAAAAATATATATCTTTATTAAATATTAACAACAACAATAACATAAAATATAAGATAAAAATAGGGTCACGTCAATGTACAAATCCATAAATGGTGGGTGGATGTAGATATAGAGCAACTCTTTACTTGACCCAATGTTTCTGGCTGAATGCCCTTCTTCAGGGATTTTATTCAAGCATATAGAGTCATATATCTAAGAAAACATATAATACAAATATTAGTATATAGTTAATAAGCATATTCATTTGTAATGGAAAATGTTCCAGCAGTGAAAAAACATACATCACTTACATGATAGAAAACCACCTTGATATCTCACATGACCATAGAAAAAGATAGCTGAACAGCTAGACTGTTGGAAAAAAGATTTCTCCAAGGCCCCACTCCCCAGTAACACCAGCGAGGATCCCAAACATCCCCGCCCGATCAGAGAGCCCTCTGGAGTCTAAATATTTAGACAGAGGAGATTATTTGATTAGGAACATTGTATGCTCAAAAAATTGTACATAACTAAGTCTCCATAAGGTACAATGGGAGCAAGGGGAATACATATAGCTACCTACCTATAAATGATGAGATGAAAGGAACTAAGGGTAACTCTGAGAGTATGGTAGCAAAATCTGCTATACAGAAGAAAGGGACTGGGTTGGGTCCACTAATCCAAGGAGTATACATGTATAGATATCAGATAAAAGGATAAGGACTAAATGGTCTCAAAAAATGTGGGCCACTTAGAAAAGGACAAGGCAAATAAGGATAAATAATGAAATATAATTGCGAAGTACCTGTCATTGACAGTAACCAGGCCGGCCGTATGTATCCCTAGGAGGAAGCAGAACTGCAGCAGCTGTAATGGACTGCTATGGAAACAGCTTTTTATCATGTGCTGGGGACGCCAGCGCAGGTGCACAAGCACACTGCTGACGTCAGAGCCACCATAAGCTAAAAGGTCGCAAGTGTAGGCCGTAATCACACACGCGCATGCGCACTGGCAATGCACCGCCGTGATGAGGCCATAGGACACAAAGTGAAAACTGAGCACCAGGAGTCTAGTTTTTAGGGCGTCAGCCTCTTTCTTGAAAATTGTATCATTATTATTATTATTATACAGGATTTATATAGCGCCAACAGTTTGCGCAGTGCTTTACAACATGAGGGTAGACAGTACACTTACAATACACATCAATACAGGAGGGATCAGAGGGCCCTGCTCATTAGAGCTTACAATCTAGAAGGGAGGGTCAAGTGGAAACAAAAGGTAATAACTGTAGGGGGGTGAGCTGATGGAGAAAATGAAAATAAAGTTGTTAGGTGTGGGTAGGGTAGGCTTCTCAGAAGAGAAGGGTTTTCAGGGATCGTCTAAAAGTTAATAGAGTAGGAGATAAGCGGACAGATTGGGGTAAGGCATTCCATAGGATTGGAGAGGCTTTGGAAAAGTCCTGGAGGCGAGCATGGGAGGAGGTGACGAGGGAGCTAGAGAGCAGGAGGTCTTGAGAGGAACAAAGAGAACAAGTAGGCTGGTATTTATAGACTAGGCTAGTGATGTAGCTGGGGGCTAAATTGTGGATGGCTTTGTAAGTACAGTGGGGATGGAAAGTTTTCAGACTCCCTTAAATTTTTCACTCTTTGTTATATTGCAGCCATTTGCTAAAATAATTTAACTTCAATTTTTTCTTCATTAATGTACACACAGCACCCCATATTGACAGAAAAACACAGAATTGTTGACATTTTTGCAGATTTATTAAAAAAGAAAAACTGAAATATCACATGGTCCTAAGTATTCAGACCCTTTGCTGTGACACTCATATATTTAACTAAGGTGCTGTCCATTTCTTCTGATCATCCTTGAGATGGTTCTACACCTTCATTTGAGTCCAACTGTGTTTGATTATACTGATTGGACTTGATTAGGAAAGCCACACACCTGTCTATATAAGACCTTACAGCTCACAGTGCATGTCAGAGCAAATGAGAACCATGAGGTCAAAGGAACTGCCTGAAGAGCTCAAAGACAGAATTGTGGCAAGGCACAGATCTGGCCAAGGTTACAAAAAACTTCTGCTGCACTTAAGGTTCCTAAGAGCACAGTGGCCTCCATAATCCTTAAATGGAAGACGTTTTGGACGACCAGAACCCTTCCTAGAGCTGGCCGTCCGGCCAAACTGAGCTATCAGGGGAGAAGAGCCTTGGTGAGAGAGGTAAAGAAGAACCCAAAGATCACTGTGGCTGAGCTCCAGAGATGCAGTCGGGAGATGGGAGAAAGTTGTAGAAAGTTAACCATCACTGCAGCCCTCCACCAGTCAGGGCTTTATGGCAGAGTGGGCCGACGGAAGCTTCTCCTCAGTGCAAGACACATGAAAACCCGCGTGGAGTTTGCTAAAAAAGAACCTAAAGGACTCCAAGATGGTGAGAAATAAGATTCTTTGGTCTGATGAGACCAAGATAGAACTTTTTGGCCTTAATTCTAAGCAGTGTGTGTGGAGAAAACCAGGCACTGCTCATCACCTGTCTACTACAGTCCCAAAAGTGAAGCATGGTGGTGGAAGCATCATGCTGTGGGGGTGTTTTTCAGCTGCAGGGACAGGAGGACTGGTTGCAATCAAGGGAAAGATAAATGCGGCCAAGTACAGGGATATCCTTATGAAAACCTTCTCCAGAGAAGCTCAGGACCTCCGACTGGGTCAAAGGTTTACCCTCCAACAGGACAATGACCCTAAGCACACAGATAAAATAACGAAGGAGTGGCTTCACAACAACTCCGTGACTTTTCTTGAATGGCCCGGCCAGAGCCCTGACCTAAACCCAATTGAGCATCTCTGAAAATGGCTGTCCACCAACAATTACCATCCAACCTGACAGAACTGGAGAGGATCTGCAAGGAGGAATGGCAGAGGATCCCCAAATCCAGGTGTGAAAAACTTGTTGCATCTTTCCCAAAAAGACTCATGGCTGTATTAGATCAAAAGCGTGCTTCTAATAATTACTGTGCAAAGGGTCTGAATACTTAGGACCATGTGATATTTCAGTTTTTCTTTTTTAATAAATCTGCAAAAATGTCAACAATTCTGTGTTTTTCTGTCAATATGGGGTGCTGTGTGTACATTAATGAGGAAAAAAAATGAACTTAAATGATTTCAGCAAATGGCTGCAATATAACAAAGAGTTAAAAATGTAAGGGGGTCTAAATACTTTCTGTCCCCACTGTAGCTGTAAGTATTTTGAATTCAATTCTTTGGCCGAGCGGAAGCCAGTGGAGGGGTTGACAGAGAGGGGTAGCAGACACAGAGCGATTGGTAAGGTGGATGATTCTGGCAGCAGCATTCATGATGGATTGAAGTCGTGATAGACTATGTAGAGGTAAACCAATAAGAAGGGAGTTGCAGTAGTCGAGGCGAGAGATGACCAGCGAGTGAATTAAGAGCTTTGTTGTGTCATTGGTTAGAAAGGGGCGTATTTTGGAGATGTTGCGTAGGTTGAGGCGGCAGGATTTGGACAGTGATTGGACATGGTGCTTAAAGGAGAGTTCAAAGTCCAGGACTACATCTAGAACCTTGACATGTGGGGATGGGCTTATAGTTGTGCCATAGATTTTGACAGAGAGATCAGGGGAAGGGGCATATGCGGAAAGAAAAATTATAAGTTCGGTTTTGGATAGATTGAGTTTGAGGAAGTGGTGTGACATCCAGACTGATATATCTGATAGTAAATTAGTGATACGTGAGGAGACAGAGGGAGGGAGCTGAGGGGTAGAGAAATAGATTTGGGTGTCGTCAGCATAGAGGTCGAATTGGAGCTGACCCAGGGAGGAGGTGTAGATTGAAAATAGGAGAGGTCCAAGAACAGAACCTTGGGGGGGCCCCAACCAAGAAAGGAAGAGGAGAGGGGGAAGTAGAGTTGTAAGAAAAGCTAAAGGTGCTGTTGTATAAGTAGGAAGAGAACCAGCGATGAGTGCAGTCATGGAGACAAAAGGCGTGGAGTTTTTTGAGGAGGAGGGGGTGGTCAACCGTATCAAAGGCAGCAGAGAGTTCCAGGAGTAGGAGTACAGAATAGTGTTTATTGCTTTTGGTCATTAGTAGATCGTTTGTTAGTTTTAGGATAGCAGTTTCTGTGGAGTGTTGAGGGCGAAATCCAGACTGAAGGGGATCAACAAGGCTATTATCAGCAAGGTGGACGCTCAGTCGGTTGTAGACCAGACGTTCAAGGAGTTTGGACAAGAAGGGGAGCAAAGAGATGGGGCATAGGTTGTTAAGATTGGATGGATCCAGTGAGGGCTTGTTAAGTATGGGTCTGACGAGTGCATGTTTTCGAGTATTGGGGAAGATGCCAGAAGAGAGGGAGAGATTGAAGATGTGGGTTAGAGAGTGTAGTATAGAGCCAGAGGGTGAACGTAGCATTTGTGAGGGAACAGGACACAGAGGGCAGGTGGTAAGGTGGACATTAGCAAGTAGTTTAGCAACCTTGTTTATAGTGGTGGGGTTGAAAGAGGGTAGTAATGATTGTAACTGTGGGCATGAAGTGTAAAGCATGGAGGGTATCGGAACAGTAGAGATCTCCTCGCGAATTGTATCAATCTTCTGTTTGAAGTGATTGGCGATCTCCTGGGCAGTGAGTGAGTTGGCGGGTGGAGGCGGTGGAGGGCAAAGCAGAGAGTTGAAGGTAGAGAAGAGTTGACGGGGACGGGATGATAAGTTGCTAATGAGAGTGATAAAATAGGTCTGCTTAGCAGTGAGGAGGCTGGAATTGTATTTTTGGAGGGCAGATTTATATTGGCTAAAATCTTTCTGAGACTTATGCCCTGTACACAAGGTCGGACATTGATTGGACATTCTGACAACAAAATCCATGGATTTTTTCCGACGGATGTTGGCTCAAATTTGTCTTGCATACACACGGTCACACAAAGTTGTTGGAAAATCCGATCGTTCTAAACGCGGTGACGTAAAACACGTATGTCGGGACTATAAATGGGGCAGTAGCCAATATTTTTCGTCCCTTAATTTATTCTGAGCATGCGTGGCAATTTGTGCATCATATTTGTGTACACACGATCGGAATTTCCGACAACGGATTTTGTTATCGGAAAATTTTATAGCAAGCTCTCTGTGTCAGAAATTCCGATGGAAAATGTGTGATGGAGCCCACACACAGTCGGAATTTCTGACAACAAGGTCCTATCACACATTTTCCGTCGGAAAATAGGACCGTGTGTACAGGGCATAAGTCTTACGCCACAGGTGCTCATGAGCACGACTATGTTTTTCAGACTTCTAGTATTATCTGTCTTCCAAGGTTGAAGGGGTCGGGCCTGATTCTGTGTGTAGTGAAGGGGGCCAGTGAGTACAGTGAGGCTAGAAGTGAAGCGTTGTAGACAGAAGTAGGGTAGCCAGGCAGAGAAGTCATCAAGAAAGGTTGATACTGGTCCAGGGGGCCTGTAGATTACAGCTATCCTTAGAGAAATTGAAGTGAAAAGATGAATGCAGTGTGCTTCAAAAGAGGAGAGTGACAGAGAGGGAGGTGGTTGAAGTACCTGAAAGGTGCTATGTGGGGCTAGAAGGATTCCAACACATCCTCCCTTACGTCCACTGGATCTGGGGGAGTCCAGAGAAGACCGCCATCGCATAGGGCAGCAGAAGACGCAGTGTCAGATTCATGAAGCCAGGTTTCGATAATGGCGAGTAGGTTAAATGAGTTGGCGATAAAGAGGTCATGGAGAGAGGTGAGATTGTTACAGACAGAGCGGGAGTTCCAGAGGGCACAAGAGAAAGAGAGTCTGGTCTTGGGAAGAATAGAAATGGGAACTAAATTGTGTTGATTGCGGCACCTGCCAGACAGTGCAGGGTGATGGGTGCATGGGGTACAGTTAAATGATGGAGGCCCGGGGTTTGGGGATATATCTCCAGAGGTTGGGAGAAGCAGGAGGGTGAGGGAGGTAATATGGGAGTGGGATTTATATGAAGGGACATGCTCCAGGGTCCTGGAGATTTTTAGTGTGTGTGGATTTAGAATTAGCAGGAGTTGGTGGGTGCAGTAATAAGGAGAGGACAGAAGTGAGGGTGATATATATATATATGCTGTGAGGGGGGGGGGAGGGGTGAAGGAGAGATAGTTTAAGGATAGAGGACAGAGCTGTCAAAAGGAGTGGTAGAGAGTGCATGTTACAAGGAGAAAGAGCTGAAGGGGTAAACTAGGTCACCTGATGTCTGCGCAGTGTTTTTCATCATCCGTACAGTTGCGCCTGATCCTCAGGTATTGTTGCCTCAATACCCTACAGTCCATACCTGAGGATCAGGCGCAACTGTACGGATGATACCATTTTCAAGAAAGAGGCTGACAAAAAGATTGTGAATAAATATTGGCACATGCTCACCATGGAACCTATTGCTGGTGCTTTTGTCACCTCTACTCAAGCATTTACCTTTAGGAAAGCCTGTTTGATTAAGGAAAACCTAGTGTCAAGCGAGTTTAAAGGCTCTTCAGGCAAAGATCCCTGTAAAAGGTGGGGAACCTTCACATGTGGAGGTTGCAATTACTGTAGGTATATGCATACTAAATCCCATACCATCTTGTCCAATGGTGAAAATTATCATCCAAAACACTAGGCCAACTGTAAAACAGAAGGCGTGGTATATCTGCTTCTCTGTGACTGTTCCTGTTTTTACGTGGGTAGGACCAAGATGGAGTTTTGGCAACAGGCTTATAGGCATATCCATGCCATAAAAACCTGTGATCCTGATCTCCCTCTGGGGCGGCATGTCACTACAGTGCATGGGGGCGGTTTCCTAAGACCTCATTTTTAATCCTGGATCAAGTCCATCCCGGGACTCGTGGTGGGGACTGGAACAAGATTCTGCTACATTTCGTTCGGACCATTTTTGGAGGGTTTTAAATCAGGGGTCCCAGAAATGAATATCTGACATATTTGGCATTATCCCTGTCCCATTATTTGTTACTGTTATTTTTGTCATCATTATACAGTTTCTTAATTTCATCTGTTTATTATGTTTAATTCATTTTATTTTTTATTTTCATTTTTATTTTCATTTTCTGATTTTTTGTTTCATTTATCTAATTGCAAATATACCAGATTGACTATCTTTAATGTATTGTATATATTTTTCCACTGAAATTATTACTTTTAGGTTTATGGTGGCATTAATCTGCGTGTTTCGATGTTCTATTTTTGTTACGTTTGCTTTCTCTGCTGGTAATCCCGGATGGCACTAAATGACTGATTGGTTGTTTGTCATTAGGAGTTTATTCTCCTTGCTCATCTTCTCTATGTATACATCACTTGATGGTATTTTCCTTCCAGCACAAACCATCCTGACATACCTGCCTTTATACTCTTTGTGCATTTTTGGCTGCGTCTGTACTCTGCGCCCTGCCCACTAGATGGAGCAGCTCAGCCAGTTCTCTGATGGACCTTATCCAGCGCACAAAGGCCGTCGGATGACAACGTTATCATGCCAGCCTTGTTCTTTTGGTTGCCAGGCGACGCGATCCTCTTCCCATCGCGCTGGCATCCGTGTGCGCTGGTGGGCGGATGACAGGGGCCCTTGTTGCCCCGCCCGCCTCGCAATACCCACGCACCTGTGCGTGTGAATCTGCCACCTCGTGGTCTTGCCGTCTCACGCTTTGAGTGGACACCTGTCATCTTGTGGGGATTTAGCACGCCATACGCCCTTATTAGACAAGCAGTATGTGAATCGTTTTTTGTCCAACCAGTGCTCCAAGCATGGTCCGATATATTGCAATCAGCCTCAGCCAGCCCTCAACAAACCATTTCTGCTACCAGACACCTGCCTGCCCAAATGTCTTTTCCCCATCACCCATGGCAACCTCAGTCTCATCCCAGTATACTATGCTTCCCACCAAATACCAATACCCTGCTTCTACTCCCTGCACCTATCCTGCCTTTAATCCACCTGCCTCTTCTCTGCTGCCTACAACAACTGCACAAAAACTTCCCCTAGCCACTGTTCCCTCCTCCCTGCCATCCGACCGTGTGTACGCCCTATAATATATAATGAAGTGGTTCAACTCACCATAGTGCAGAATCAGTGGGAGCCCTGGGCATGTCTCCTGCCACCAGATGCAGCATGTCACTTGCCACCGCCGACTGTCACCAGATGCAGCGTGTTACTTGCCACCGTCACCTGCCACTAGATGTGGATTGTCACTTGCCACTTTCACTTAGCAGCAGATGTGGATTGTCACTTGCCACGTCACCTGCCACCATTTGCAGATTGCCATGTCTCCTGCCACCATTTGCAGATTGTCACTTGCCACGTCTCTTGTCACCATTTTCAGATTGCCACATCTCCTGCCACCATTTGCAGATTGTCACTTGCCACATCACCGGCCACCAGATGTGGGTTGTCACTTGTCAACTGATGTGGATTGTCACTTGCCATGCAAGCAATTGCCACCAAATGTGCATTGGCACTGCATTGGTGGCAGGCTGACAGCACTGGTCCATTTAGTGAGAGCAGGAGAGCGCTGATGTGGGGCGGGCAGTGAGAGATGATGTCATCTCGCTGCTCCCCGCCGCACCTCCGACATTGAAGCAAGGGGGTCTGGCTGCAAAGCAGAGCTCCACGATGACAGGAAGCATGTGACCTCAACTCTACCATGCTGTGAGAGCGGCATAGAAAGCCGTTATAGTATGGTGCACTGACGCACCAGTGCCATGTGAGTACCCCGGTGTGGGGAGCGTTTTCTTTTAATAAAAGTATTTTGACTATATTACACTATATAGTTTCCTTTTCATTCTATGTATGGAGCCACATTGTTTCCAGCTGGAGGAGTGCAGCAGACACTGAGACTGAGCCCAGGGGTGGCTCCAAAGCGTATTTGGACTCAAGGTAGAAGCTGAGTCACACGCTCTGAAGTGAGCACATTAGCTTAAGGGGGTCACAAAGGAGCACAGGAGCATGTTTTGCAGCACTCAGGATATCTTCGGCATGATGTTGGATTGTTGTCACAGCTGAACACCACCTGCACGCATTGTTTTATTATCACTGCTGGACATTATTTGCACGCACTATTTAGAGTGCCAAAGAGAACTTTTTTTTTCATTATTTATTATTTATTAATTTTTTCATTTAAGAAAAGCAGGTTACTGTATATTGAGCACTAAGCACTTTTTATGTTGATTAAGACACTATGTATGGTGTAACAAGCACTAATAAGCACTAATTTATGGTGTAACAAGCACTTGTTTTTTCACACCTTGTTTATTTATTCAACATTCATATTATTTGTATTTAATATTATCGCACTAGTAAGAACAGAGTTGGTTATTATTATTTTGTTTTTGGGGTCACCCAAGCGCAGCGCATAACTTGTAAATTTAACCAAGGGCAGACTGCGCTGCTCTGAAGCCCTGTAAAACTGCTGTTCCCAGGACCAACACATTATTCAGCCTGTGGAGTGGATCATTGTCTGTACCTAAGCTGTCCCGCATTGGCAGTAACCCGTGATCGGGGCCGCAGTGACAGCTACAGTGTAACATTATCTATGCTCCTACCTGACAAATGCAGCACTGGTTCAAGGTTCTCCCTTCCCTGTCTTCCCTTAGCACTCTCAGTGTGTCTGATTAGTGTGCTTCAGGGCTAGCTCTAGACAGGACCTGGAGTTGAAACTCCATGTTGCCGACAGCTCTGTCTGGCCGAAGAAGGGGCATGGAGGCGGAGCCTCCATCTTGCCATTGTCCTGACTGGCTGCAAGAGGGTCACGGAGGTGGAGGCAGAAACTCCATGTTACCGGCTTCTATGTTGATTAAGGATGAGCTCAGGCATCTTCACAACTAGCACGTGCAGAGCTCACCAGGAAGTCGGCACCGGGCTGCGCTAATCACAGAGAGTGAGACATTTTTCCGATCCTTGGCTGCACAGATCGGAAAATAACTCACTGCCTGTGATTAGTGCAGCGCATTGCCGACTTTCTGGCGAGCTCTGCACGTGCGGCTGCAAACACGCCTGAGCTCATCCGTAATGTTGATTACTGTGCAAGGAATATGGATGCATGCAGCATAGTAAGCTGTTGTTTTTTGTGTGTGTTTGTCAGGGACTCAGCAAAGGGTGTTAAGGTGGCTGGAAGGGTCGGTGGAGCGGGTGGAGGTAATTGAGAGCAGGATTAATTTTTATGCGGAGAGTATATAGACAGATGGGTGTTAAACTAGAGCTGATGCAGGCTCTTTCACACTAGCAGTGCTCTCTGAAAAGTGATCTGTTTTTGAATCTCTCTTCAGAGAGCATGACAGGCTGTAAAGAGACAATGCTTCGCCTTCTCATTGCTGGATTTAACCACACACTAGTGCAATTGCAGAGTGGCCCAATTCACCTGAAAGCAAAGCAAACCTTTGCGGCTGTAACATGTATACTCACTCAGCTGCTACAGGGTTTTACAGCCCCTCAACTACCATTATATTTTCCACACTCCTCTCCTATACATGCCTAGTACATACTACCCACTGTCATACCCTCCACACTCCTCTCCTATACATATGGCCCACTTTCATACCTTCCACACTCCTCTCCTGTACATACTGCCCACTGTAATTCCCTCCACACTCCTCTCCTGTACATACTGCCCACTGTCATACCCTCCGCACTCCTCTTCTATACATACTGCCCACTTTCATACCTCCCACACTCCTCTCCTGTACATATTGCTCACCGTCATACCCTCCACACTCCTCTCCTGTACATACTCTGGAGACCAGAGTCTTGGAGGCAGGGTACGATAGGGAGTCTTGGCGCACATTACTGGCTCGGGCTGCGGGGCTGGGCGCTGGCTGCAAGTTGAACCCAGGACCAGGAGCATCACCACTCCCTCAGGAGGCCATGGCGTGCAAGGACCTGCTGAGCTACCATCGCTGACCACCCCCCATACACCCCATTTATTATGCCCCAGTGATCAGGATTGATGGGCACTGGTGAGGCTGCATTGATGGACACTAATTAAGCCGCACTGATGGGCACTGGTGAGGTTGCATTGATAGACACTTGTGAGGCTGCATTGATGGGCACTGATTAGGCTGCATTGATGGGCACTGATTAGGCTGCATTGATGGGCACTGGTGAGGCTGCATTCCACCAATAAAAGTGATCTCGCAGAGAATCCTCCGCAGAGACCATTTATATCTGAAAGCTGACTGCCCGCTCTTGAAGAGCATACCGTGGTTATGGTAGCTACTGCTGCCATAACAACGATTTTCCTCTTCAAACAGCCGACTTATAACGACGGAAGGTGGTCGGCAAGTGGTTAAAATTGCTGCTAGCCAATTTTACACTGCTGTATCAACTGCAGTCTCTTAATTATAAATGAGAGTTAAATAGAAATTGTCAAGTGGTAAGACAAGGACAGGGACAGCCTCTGTTCTGCCAGAGTATGCTGTCACTATGTGAAAAAGGTACGGTTTCATAACATCATGTACAGCTTAAAGGCAAACCTTTAATTTAAAGGATTTGTGCATTTTACATGCTGTATAATGACCACAGCAGTGCACAGACTCTAAATTTCAGCCCACACATCTCACTAATAGACATACTTCCTGACTTTTTGGGATGGGAATGAGGGACACCTATTGGCAAAAGCATGCAGGCACAGGACACACCCCTTGCCAAGCACCCGTAAAGGAGAATTGTACAAAAAAACAAGATTAGTTAAACCCACAAGTACTTTTTTTACCACTACTATTCCTTTATATTGGCTTTTGGAATTTACAAATGTAGCCATTTAGAAATCAGATGAAAGATTTAGCGCTGGAAAACACTTTTTGATAGATAAAAAGTGCATTTTATATACATTTATAAAGATCAGACCAACATGAGGGACAAATAAGGGGGAATGAGGGACAGAGGGACATTGCTCCAAATCAGGGACAGTCCCTCAAAATCAGGGACAGTTGGGAGCTATGCCAATAGAGTCCCTGAGAGATATTAGAATTTTTCAAGTATATGTTCCCCGGTCACTTAAATCTCTTATCAGATTTAGCATGTAATATCATTTCAAAAGTCATTTTCCAAATGTATAAATCTGCAGCTTTCATTATAATTATTCCTGACAATCCTGCCATGAAGATTGGACAAAAACTTACTGTTATAGGGTGACAATGTGACAATGCTCTGTCTCGGCCTTTAAATTGTGTCCTTGCTTTAGCACCTATCAGGGCAGTTCACATCACCCCATTGAGGTGGTGTGCACTGAAAAAAATGACAGCATTCAATACTTTTTTGCAGCGCTATGTGGGGCAATAAAATCCACTGTTTCACACTGTGCTACTAGATCTTAATAAACTAATGGCTCTCAAAGTGTGGTGTTGTGAGCCATTCTTCAAAGGTGTAAAGGTACTCTTTTTGTTAATTGTTGGTTTGTTAGTTGTAAGTTATAACGTGGTGGGGGGTTTTGTTGATCTGGTGTGATTCAGCTAACAGTTGACATATTTGCAGTATGTGTCAAAATTCACTAATATCTTTATATTTGGTTTATAGGGGCCTGTTAACCTATTACTGCCTGTATTTGTAAATAACTGGCTGCTTAATATCACAGAGTTAATTATGCATAGCATTTCCTGTCTCTGGTTTGCTGGGTTCGAAACACCAGAGGAAGGACATAGGAAAAGAGGGTCTGGGACCTCATGCTCTGCAACTGAGGAGCTGCTGCTGAATAGACATGTGCAATTTGTTTAGTTACGAATTTGTTTTTGGACAAAATTCAGCATATTCGTTCATTCGGAAGCATCCAAATGAAGGAAAGACTCTTTTGTCAAATAAATATGAAAACGAATTTTCAGAAAGAACGAAAATCCGAAAGAACGAAAAGCCAAATGAACAAAAAGCCAAAAGAACGAAAAACCAGAAAGAATGAAAATCCGAAAGAGCGAAAAGCCAAATCAACGAAAACCCAAAAGAACGAAAACCAGAAAGAACGAAAATCTGAAAATACAAAAATCGAAAAGAACGAAGAACGATTCAACCTATGAGTTTAACGAATCGATTACATTCGGATAATTTTGTTTTTTGGATTTTCTATTATAATTAAATTATTAACTATTATTATAGTTTTTTTTAATTATTATTATTATTATTTATTATTATTTATTATTATAACTATTAAATTATAGGTAAAATAGCTGAAGTCGGTAATTCTTCTATTCAGGTCTCTGTACCATAGCAGCTAATTTGGGATAGGTTCAATTTAATGCCACATCTAAACGAATGGAACAGAACGAATACGAATGCTGATCATAACGAAATGAAAAAAAAAAATTAATGAAACAAAAACTAAACTAAATAAATTTTTCGGTAGTGAACATGTCTACTGCTGATTCAAACCAGAAGCAGGGGTTATTAGGTAAATGTTCCTATATTTAATTATTATTATCATTATTATACAGGATTTATATAGCTCCAACAGTTTGTACAGCATGTTACATAATAAAGTCAGAAAAGATAGTTATATAATTCAATAGAAGAGGTATCAGAGGGCTCTGCTAGTTTACTATTGTTGGCCATAGCATCTGGGTGTGTATTGTATACAGTACACCTAAAGACTGGTAACAGAAGTATATCTGTCCCCTTGTTGTTATCTCACATGTACTATACCAAATAGTTAGGTCTGTGGCACAGTGTGTAGGCAGGTGCAAGCTATATTCTTCACTACAGGTTGTGCTTAACCACAGCGGCAATGCACATGGGATTAGGAAGTTGGGAGGAACTTGGTTCCTCTATGGTTTCCTCGGTCGCATGGAGGCAGCTATCCGATTGGATGCTGGCACTCCATGTGACTCTGGGGATCATTTTGGGTCAGGAAGAGTCTATTTAAGACCCTGGCTCCTGGGCTTGGAGCACATTTTGTGCGTGACCAGCATAGGGACAGGAGACTTGTCTGTCAGGAACAGTGCTTACAGTTAGGTTCTGGAGGAGTAGAGAAATCTCAGGCACTACGCCAATCTTTCTTTGGGTTTGGACCATCGGGGCCGCATTCCTCTCCTTGTGGCAAATGCTGTCAGCATCTTTAGGTCTCCAGTTTACTGTCCCATTACTGTTACTCTCTGTAAGTGGCTCTGTACAGGTTGCCTCCTTGGCGGGCAAGTTTGTGAACTTTCTACAATATACATGTAGCGCTTACCCCCGAAGGAGCAGCTGAATAATTGTTATATCCGTAGTTCACGTTTACCACCTAACCCATCGCAGCCCATAAAATTCAAACACAGTCCATAATACTGTTTCTCTTGCTTTATTAATTAACATGAACTGGGATGGGAGAAGGACTTCTTTTGAGATGCTCTTTTGTTACATTATCATCTTCTCGCTGTCTCTTACGGGAAAACTAGAATTATTTGTGGATAATTAGGAAATCACTTTGTGTGATTTCTCCAATCAGGGAAGATGGAAGTAGATTTTATAGAGAATAATTGATAAAGAGTCACTCTGAATAACAGCTTCATCTGCATGACTTTTAAAGAACAGTCCGTATCTCTATATGTGTGCTTGCAGCTTCACCGCTACCTTTTTACCACTACTTCCCATCTACATGGTACTTTCAGGTTGAGCCAAGAAAGAGTCACTCTGAATAACTTCTCCCGCCCGACTGATAGGAATCCCGGTGCATTGCTGAACCCAAAGTCACAGGCCATCACCACCTGTCTCACTGACTTGTGTACCAACATCCCTCAGCCTCTGGTAGTACCCTTCCCTTGGGCTTTTACTCACGTGATCAATAGTCCATGTGCCACTCATAAGTGATCAATCGCCCAGTTTCCTCCCGCTTTGTTGCTACTTCTCCTGCAATGATTCTTAGTTCCTTTTTCTTTCTTTATGGCCCGCTCCCTTCCTCACAGGGGCGGCCAAGGACATCAGCGACTACATGCTGTAAGGTGTCGTCTCTTCCTCCATGGAGACCGGTTCCTCACCCTTCTCGCAAGGGGGGAGCTCCGTTGGCTCCCCGGAGGTTAGAGAATCTCCCCATCATCACTAATTCTGTCTTTAGGTCTTCGACACCAATATAGATGCTGCCACTGGGCTTTGCTGCAACATTCATCTGGAGATACCTTTATTAAAGTGCAACTACTGTAAAAGCAAAACTTTTTGGGGATTTTTTGGATAGAGTTAAAGAGGAAGTAAACTCTGGTGGGTTTTACTTCCTCTTTATTTCCCTGCAAAGGTAAAGCATAATGGGCTACTATGCATCACAAAGTAGCTTATTATGTGCCACTTACCTGACACAGAAGCCCGCGCTGTCGCCGTTGTCTCCACGAGCAGGGAGCTTCTATCTTTGCCCCTCTTCCTTCTGGGGCTGCGAACTCCGGCTTTGTGACTGACCGGAGTCGCGTGACGTCACTCCCGTGCATGCACTTGGGAGCTGCCAGTTACGGCATGACCCCTAATGGAAACAGCTCGATGTGCCCTTTCTCAAGTCATCGGCAATTGTCTTTTTAGTAAATATCTCCTAAACCGTGGAGGTTTAGGAGATATTTCCAGCACTTACAGGTAAGCCTTAATATAGGCTTACCTGTAGGTAAAAGGGGTTGTATAGGGTGTAAACCACTTTAAGGGAGGGTTATAACCTCCATCAGTTTTTTTTTCTATCTGTGTCCCATTGAGGGATTTCCCTTCACTTTCTTGTCCAAACAAGAAATTCTTCCAAGGTGAGGAAATGCTGGTTTATCACAGGGGTCTCTAGAACTACTGTCCCCATTGGCAGATTCCCCTCTATCCCTCTGTTAGTTATGATGTCCACCCAAAATAGGGATTTTCTTTTACTTTTGATGATAACAGTAAACAGGACAAATAGAGAGGATGATTCTCCTTAACAGGGGCACAGACAGCAATAAGACCCCTTTCACACTGAAGGCGTTTTTCAGGCATTTTAGCGCTAAAAATAGCACCTGTAAAGTGCTTGAAAAATGCCTCCCATGCCACCCCAGTGTGAAAACCCTGAATAGAGTGCTTTCACACTGTAGCGGTGCGCTTGTGGGACGTTACAAAAAGTCCTGCAAGCAGCATCTTTGCGGTGATTTGGGAGCAGTGTATACACCACACCAAAATTTAAAAAAAAGTTTTACCTTTAGTTACACTTTATTAACTATATAAACCTATATACTTATATATTTACCTATATGTATATACCTATATATACATATACAGTATATATGTGCACAAGTCCACAGAACTCCTCACTGGCCGTTTGTTAAAATGACCTGTTTGTACATTGGATGTACATGGGCTAGCACAAAGGGATTATTCAATACAAATAAAGACCAACAAACACTTTCTTTAACAATTATTTATTTGTTTTGGCAAATTATTTATAGGCCATGGTATTGTTCAAGGGGTAACCTGATAATTGCATTAACAATAATTAAATTAAATTATGAAGCCATCCTGGTTAAAAAAAAAATTAATATAAGACACGGTGTTCATCTAGACAATGCTGGATGGCTATTCCCCACTAAACACCTATGACAGATTTCAAGAAATGGGGAGGGAGGGTGGGAGTCCAGGTACTTTCTTGAAGGGGTCTGTGGGTAACAGCTGGATTTCCTCCTTATATCTGCTCCAGATTCGTGGGCTTTGGCAACCTGACAATTTTATCCAATCCACAGCCTGTTGCTGCACAGGTAACTGCCGCAGTAACCAATGACAACCTGCCAATGATATTAAATTGGAAAACAGCATCCCCTTTGAGCTCTCCCATGTTGGTCCCGCATACTGCATGAACCTTTCATGGGCTAGCACAAAGGGATTATTCACTACAAATAAAGACCAACAAACACTTCTTTCTTTAACAATTATTTATTTATTTTGACAAATTATTTATAGGCCACGGTGGTAACCTGATAATTGCATTAACAATAATTAAATTAAATTATGAAGTCAACCTGGATATAATAAATTAATATAAGACATGGTGTCCATCCAGATTATGCTAGGTGACTAATCCCCAACGACCAAAGCCGGGTGAGAATCTTCCGGCTGAGGTCCCCCCAACACCGAGGCATTTTCAATCAAGGTTTAAAGACCCATATTGAATATGTCTATGCCAACTGCAGATAAGTGTACTAAATCATTCTTGACTAGTCCAGGCAAGGCAAACCTTCAAGCTCCATGTGACGAAATGATAAACCACCTAAAGAAAATAGAAAATTATGGATAGTTCTATTCAGACGTCTCCTAATTCTATCTACATAGAATAGATTACTAGACAGAAAACAAAAAAGTCTAGGAACCATTTCAGAGAAGGACAGAATTGTGGCAGAAATATCCTTTTTCATATCACATAAGAGCTCCAACGTTTTAATTTTCCCAATGTCATTGCCTCCAACATGGATAATTATAACCTGAGGGGAGGGGCAAATGCTGAACAAAAACATCAAGTGGCCCTTAAGATTGCGCCATCTAAGGCCTTTAATGCCTGACCATAAAACTAGAAAGTTATTAACGACCAGACCTAGATTGCTGGAGTAAATCCTGGATTCTGCCTGTTTTCCAGCCCAGAAGACGTAGGAATGGCCTACTATCCAGATAGTACTCTTGAATGAATCTAAAAGAGAAAAGTAAAACAATTAACAATTCAGGGCGGACATATATCTTGTATCTACTACTTTCCCAATGACCTACCCTCTTTTGAACATCTGAGGAGAGACCTAACGAATTAGCTGTAGTAGCTGCCCCAATCCTAAAGGAGTGTGATGAAAATTTGAAACCTGATAAGTTAAGGTGTTTAAGGCATTAAGATAGCACAGCTGAAAACTGATATCTAGTCAAAGGGGAGAAATCCTGATGGACAAAGAATGAACTGTCAGATGATGGCCTGACTGAAATGTATTCAGATACATGAAAACAGGGCAAACTAAAGGATTGGGGGATTTACCCACAGAGATCCATTGGCCATTACCCAAAGCAAAAGTCTTTGATCTGTAAATAAATAGTTTAACACATTCCATTTCCATAGACACATGTAAAAACCTTAGAAAGGAAGAAGAAGATCTGTTGGGGGCAGTAAATTCCCCCAAACAAAGAGCTCCAAAAAATGCAACAGAAAAGGCCGCTTTAAAAAGTAAAAGCTCATACTGAGAAAAACAAACTATTTTCAATACTGAAAGTAGTTTGATCAATAATTTAACTGAAATCGGACCCCTTGAATCCCGAGCAGGGAATGCTCTCCTGCATCCTTTAAGGATCTGAGTGACCAGGAAGAAAGAAGTTAAGGCTGGCAAGCCTCCCCACTTAAGGAAAAAAGAAACCCCTGCTAAAACCCTACTCACTGAGGCGGGACTAAGATTTGACTTCAATAAGAAAGACACAAATGCTAACGAGACATATGCATTCACTTCCATAGTATCTAACATTATGCTGGAGCAGAATAAAACCACCTGGACCAGGCCAGACTATAAGCCTGCCATGTTTTTTGTGATACTGAGTTCCTAAAAAAAGTAGATATCAATCCCAGATCAAGCCCCAGAGGAAGCCTGGGCAAGGTGTGCTGCATAGGTCCGCCGATAGAGCCAATTCTCGGAATCTCTTGAACTGTGAACGAGATAAAGCATCAACTATGTTATTATGTACTCCAGCTATGTGCCTTGCTTTCAAACAGATATTTAACCTCATGCAATGCAACACTAAGAAACATAACAGTTTAATAACCATTTCAGATTTAGATGGTAGCATATTGATAGCAAAGAGTACACCTTTGTTATCCGTAATCACTCTTCTGTTCATAAATTTCTCTTTCCAGATAACTATAGAAACTATCACTGGAAACAGTTCCAGCAAGACTATATTATGTAAAATGTCTTAATGCAACCAACTGGAGTGCCATCCAGAGGCACACCAATGTCCGTTCATAAAGGCTCCAAAGCCCGATGAACCTGCAGCATCCGTAAAGAAATTTAATTTAAAATCTTTTTTTTTTTTTTTTTTGCTAACAAAGCACTTTGATTAAAATGCCTTAGCAGCACCAATGCTTCATCAAATGATGTATATGAAACAGGCGCATCAACATCTGACACTTTGTCATTAATCGAGTAATGCTCTGGATAAGACAGGTGGTGAATTAATCTTAAAACTACCCTGCTCTTTTTTGGGTACAATGCCCAAGGGAGATAGCCGAAAATTGGAAATGGTGGGTGAAGGTATGGACCCCCTACCTTTCCCTCCTTGACTTCTTTATCGATTTTTTCCTTAACAATTTTAGTGTGAGTTGCAACCGAGCGTAAATTTTTACTAATGTGCAACTTTTCCCCGAGAAGGAGGGGACAAAGAAACCTTCCTTAAAGCGGAGTTCCACACAAAAATGGAACTTCCGCTTTTCGGAACCCTCCCCTCCTCCGGTGTCACATTTGGCACCTTTCAGGGGGGAGGGGGTGCAGATACCTTTCTAAGACAGGTATTTGCACCCACTTCCGGCATAGACTCCCATGGGAGTCTATGCCTCTTCCTGTCCCTCCACGCTGTCTCCTGGGAAACACACAGGTCCTAGGAGATAGCGGGGACCAGTTACGATGCGCAGCGCGACTCGCACATGCGCAGTAGGGAACCGGGAAGTGAAGCCGCAATGCTTCACTTTCTGATTCCCTCACCCAGGATGGCGGCGGCAGCTGCCGAGAACTGAGCGGGTTATCGGCGTCGGCTGCCGACATCGCTGGACCCTGGGACAGGTAAGTGGCCATGTATTAAATGTCAGCAGCTGCAGTATTTGTAGCTGCTGGCTTTTAATCTATATTTTTTTAGGTTGATGTAGGTGGACTCCCTCTTTAAAGCCATTAGTTAACAGGTGCGTCATCGAGTGATCTGGGTAGCGATCTAGCCAGGATAAAATTTTTGTCAGGCTCACTGGAGTCGTGGCTTTTCCCACCGACATCCATGGGTATTGAAGGGAGAGAGTTCGCTGCTGACTTACGAAAACAATAATAAAATAAAAAGTTGCGCTAAATTAATACCATGCAAAAATGACTGGCATATAAAATCTTAAATTGAAATTGAGTGGACACCTATAAGTGAACTAGGAATCAATAAAATTGAATACAGGTGACAAAAAATCAAATAAGAAAAATCGAAACATCAATGAATCATTCAAAGTGTCCATAAAGTAATGCAATAAAAGTGTGTCTTCCCTTAGATAAGAAGGGCTAGTGTATAAAAATATATGTGTAATAAAGTCCACAATAGCAAAATCTTGATGATGAACTCTGTTCTTCAGTGTAAACAAACGAAAGGCAGGTGTGCGACTCTGTATATGATGACTCTTACCAGAGATGATGGACCCCCTAAAGAGCAGGGTCAGATGAGCAGGCAGAAATAGCCCTCTGCAGGGACATAGGATCCTCCACTATCTCCGGTCTTAGGTTGTCTCAGATGTTCAGTGAGGGGAGTCGCCATATAGCAATGAATGCTTGTCAGCTGAAATCCTAAGTGGATGATGTTGCCGTATAGCAATGAATGCTTATCAGCTGGATTCCTCAATCTGAAAGAGAAACACACTCGGGCTCAAAGCCATGAGTGAGCAGACAGAGAGGGACTCCGATCGCGTAGTAGGTTTAAACAATAGGTCTTTAATACTAATAGAAATGAGCATATGCTCGTGGGGTAACAGGTACAAACATAAACTTGAAATTACATAGATGAATAAAAGCCGGCTAGCTAAACAAACAGATAAAAATCACCCGTGTGTCGGGTAACATGTGGCATGATTGCCTCAGCACAACGCACCACCCTACATGTTTCGCAATACCTTGCGTCTTCCTGGGGCACAGGCGACGTGCTGACACATCACTCAAATAGTATCTTACTGGAACCAAGCCTCGATTTCAGCCTAGTGTCATATTGGCTGTGTTAGAAACCAAGCCTCATTGTCAATCCGGCGCCATATTGGAATTCAGAGAACTCATTGACCGCAAGTCAGGACCAAGCCTCATTCTAGAATCACAGTGGGACGCACCCAAAACATAAAGTGTCTAGTAGGAACCAAGCCTCGATTCCAGCCTAGTGCCATATTGGCTAAGTTGGAAACCAAGCCCCATTGTCACTCAGGCGCCATATTGGAATTCAGAGAACTCGTGAACCGCAGATCAGAACCAAGCCTCACTCTAAAATCCCAATAGAACGCACCCAAACAAACCAACATGTGGATTTCATAGGTCACATGGTGTATTCTGTAAACATAAACTGCATTGAAATTATACATTCCAGAGAACCCCCAATTAGACAATCCCCCCTTAACAAACTTACATAAAAGAAGAAATCATGGCCGGCCCTACAAAACTGAACGATAATCAGGTGTTCTTAAAAATTATTGATAAATGCATTGATTTCTATGTCTGTATTCAAACCGTGAGGTTTGAGACATCCCGTTTTATAAATCTATCTCATTTCGAGCTTTGAGATAGCCCGCCTCTTAGGTCCCCCTCCATGGGAGTTGGAGCTTATCAATCCCTATCATGGAGGTACCGTTCGGATTTTGTAGATGAACTTCCAGATAGTGTCTGGGGAAAGGATGACCCTTAGAGCCTCTTCTAATGTTCCCTATGTGCTCATTCAACCTTACCTGCAACAGCCGTACAGTACGACCGACATAATGAAGCCCACAAGAACAGGTCAGGAGATAAACCACACAGGGAGTAGAACAGGTGATAAAGGATTTTATAGGAAAAACCTGATTCGTTCCCCTACAGGTAAACTGTACAGTTTTCCTAGCCTTAATGGCATTGATTGAACAGACAGCACACCTTTTGCATCTATAGAATCCAACCAGATTCTGAAAGAACGTTGGTTTATGGATAGGTGGATCGCAAACACTAGGGGCTACTAGTTGTTTAATGGGAGGAGCCCCCCTGAATACTACCTTTGGTTTATCCGGAAGTACCAGATTTAGCACATGATCGTTTTTAATAATAAGCCAGTGCTTATGTATAAGTTTCTTTATAGAAAAATATTGTTGAGAATAGCGTGTGTTGAAGGGACAGGAGAAATTGTTGGATTCACCTGTCAGAACTGCAGGTTTCTATCTTCTGCAATTCTGTCATTCAGTGCACCCACATCATAACCTTTATCATTCAGCCTATCTCTAAGTATTTTGCTCTGAGAGTCAAAATCATCAATTTTAGTGCAATTCCTTCTCATGTGAATGAATAGGCTTTTAGGGACTGAGTCTAGCCATGAGCTGTGATGACAGCTATCTCGAGGTATGAATGAATTTCGGTCGGTCGTTTTAAAATAAGTTGAAGTGACCAGGCTATCGCCTTCACTGCGGATGGTTAGTTCTAAAAAGTTTATAATATGTAGACTGGCTTCATATTTAAACTCTATGCCTTTTTCATTGCTGTTAAGCTGAATCATAAAAGTCTCTAAAGACTCCAAAGTACATCCCACAGGAGGAGGACGGCATCTATATAACGTGCCCACAGGACCAACTCGGGTCCCCTATGGGCATAGATGACGTCCTCCTCCCATTTCCCCATAAAGAGGTTGGCCAGGCTGGGGGCGAATTTCGCCCCCATGGCCACACCTCTCATCTGGAGATAGTAACTGTTACTATGACAAAAGAAATTGTGAGTGGTGGCATATTCCAAAAGAGTCATGATGAACTTTCTTTGTTTTCTAGACAGAGTGGAATCCTGTTTAAGGAAATATTCCACAGAGAATAGACCCCAATCATGGGGAATTATAGTATACAGGGATGTTACGTCCGCCGTAACCAGCCAGAGTCCTTCCCTATATCCACAGTTCTTAAGGAGATTAATAACATGTCTTGTATCCTTGATAAAGGCAGGTAAAGATCTCACCAAGGGCTGAAGGAACCCATCTATGTATTTTCCGGCTCTTGAGGATAGAGAATCAATCCCACTAATAATGGGTCGACCGGGAGGGTTAACTGGGTCTTTGTGTATCTTGGGAAGATAATATATTATTGGGAGGCGAGAAGAGACAGGTATAAGGAAAGATTTAATTACACCAGAATTAAAGCCTATTTTGACAATAGATTCTAATTCCTTTTTGAATCTAGAGCGTGGATCTAAGGGAAGCAATGAATATGTCTCCCTATCACCAACAATCCTATTTAGCTCAGCCAGGTAGTCCGATTTGTTGGGATCACGATTCCTCCACCCTTATCGGTGGGTCTAATCACCAGATCCTTCTGATTGCATAATTGGTCTAGTCCTAACTGTAGATGCTTTGTCATTTTAGCTTGTTTGACTTTGAGATGCTTTAAGCCTCTAAGGAGTAAATCCCTGAAGACTTTAATTGATGATGACAATCCACATGGAGGATTAAACAAGTAAGCGTTGGCCAGACCTGAATGTCTGATGTCAGTGGAATTGATACCTCTAGGATTCATGGGGTTGGATAACAAATATCGTTTGATGTTCAAACCTTGTGTGTATTTGTGAATATCCATATATGTTTCAAACTTGTTAAGGGGTCGGGGAGGTGCAAATTTGAGACCTTTATCCAAGATGGAGGTCTCTGCATCTGTAAGGGTGATCTTACTTAGATTAAAGATTCCCTGTCCTTTCATCCCTTTTCCTTTTTGCTCTTTGATCGCCCCCCTCTGACTCCTCTCTGTGTTCTATAGGTTTTTGTGTTTTTTGTTCCACCCTGGGAAAACCCCAATGTTGTGCTGAATATTGGTCTTCCCACTGAGGCTGTCGTGGGGAGCCTGACCCATAGTCCCTTCTCCGCGCATAGGGTGGTTGGTACCAGGGAGACCTGTCCACTCTCCTATCCCTATTGGGGGTATGGTATTCCATATGTTGTTCCCCTCTATACGGATAGTAGTCATTCTCATACTGCCTGTCTACCTTCCTGAGAGGTTGAAATCTGTTATAGACTGAACTCCATATTCAGCATGTTGATCGTCTGGATACTGTCTCCATGATCTATCATATTGGTTTGGACGGTAATCCTCCCTATATGGTTCCCTACTGGGACCACTAGGGGGGTTCCCTCCCTTCCGTTGTGCCTGGTTGGAAGATTTTGTATTATTGTTTTTAAATCTCTGGTTGGGAGATTTTGGGGGACCTCTTGTCTGAGGACCCGGTGTTCTAGATTTAGACATTGGAGGTTAATGGTGCCTTTCGGGTGATCGATTGGACACCCTCCTAGTATTCAAGGGATGTTGGTATTGTCCTGGTTCTGGATTGTGGGGGTTAATAATACCATTCTCCACAGAATCCAGAGGGACTCTTCCTGGTGTCAGGGGGGTTACCTCTGAGTAGGTTGTCGGCATAGCCTCACTGGCTAGCATTTTGGTCTGCCAGTCAAAAACCAGTCCATTTTTATAGTCCCCCTTGTCCCTATTATATTTTTTCCTTTTTTTTTGTTCCGCTTCCTCTTTTTCAATGAGTTTTTTAAGGTTACTAGAACGTTCCTTGTATTCCTCACTAGTGACATGGGGTAAGAGTTTATCCTTAATCAGCTTTATCTCGGTATCTAACCGTGTCAATTTACTATTCTTTCTTTGTTTTAAAAACTCTAAAAAGGCAACGCCTGCAGTATTAAAGTATTTAAACCAATCTTCTAATTCCAGCTCTCCTCTTTGAGGGCTCACATCCCATTTTAAACTGCGAGGGACCATGGAATCAGCGACATATTGTTCAAGGAAGGCGACATCCCATTGGGTATGTATCTCTGAGATCATAAGATTTTTGAGTCTCATAAATAAACCCCCTAAGTCACCCTCCGATTCGCCATTAGCCCCAAACACTCCCGTTTTATTCACCGTCCTTGAAGAGCGGTATTCAAATACGTCCATTACCTCGTGGTTCCCCACTACTAATATAGGGACCACAGATATGGACAAAGAGTGGAAGGTGCTAGATGGAATCTAAAGTGTAAAAAAGAGGAAATCCAATATCTAAAAAAACAAAGCCCAGCTGCTGGTATAATGATATCAAATGCAAAAAGTATTAAATAAGTAGGAATACCGCGCTCAGACTATAACTCCTAAAAACCAAAGCCGCAACAATAAACCATCTAATATCTAATGGTAGTAATCAAAAATAAAATAAAAAAGTTGCGCTAAATTAATACCATGCAAAAATGACTGGCATATAAAATCTTAAACTGACACGAGTGGACACCTATAAGTGAACTAGGAATCAATAAAAAGTGAATACAGGTGACAAAAAAATCAAATAAGAAAAATCGAAACATCAATGAATCATTCAAAGTGTCCATAAAGTAATGCAATAAAAGCATGTCTTCCCTTAGATGAGAAGGGCTAGTGTATAAAAATATATGTGTAATAAAGTCCACAATAGCAAAATCTTGATGATGAACTCTGTACTTCAGTGTAAACAAACGAAAGGCAACTCAGGTGTGCGACTCTGTATATGATGACTCTTACCAGAGATGATGGACCCCCTAAAGAGCAGGGTCAGATGAGCAGGCAGAAATAGCCCTCTGCAGGGACATAGGATCCTCCAGTATCTCCGGTCTTAGGTTGTCTCAGATGTTCAGTGAGGGGAGTCGCTGTATAGCAATGAATGCTTGTCAGCTGAAATCCTCAGTGGATGATGTTGCCATATAGCAATGAATGCTTATCAGCTGGATCCCTCAATCTGAAAGAGAAACACACTCGGGCTCAAAGCCACGAGTGAGCAGACAGAGAGGGACTCCGGTCGTGTAGTAGGTTTAACCACTTCAGCCCCGGAAGGATTTACCCCCTTCCTGACCAGAGCACTTTTTACAATTCGGCACTGCGTCGCTTTAACTGCTAATTGCGCGGTCATGCAATGCTCTACCCAAACGAAATTTGCGTCCTTTTCTTCCCACAAATAGAGCTTTCTTTTGATGATATTTGATCACCTCTGCCATTTTTATTTTTTGCGCTATAAACGGAAAAAGACTGAAAATTTTGAAAAAAAATGATATTTTCTACTTTTTGTTATAAAAAAAATCCAATAAACTAAATTTTAGTCATACATTTAGGCCAAAATGTATTCGGCCACATGTCTTTGGTAAAAAAAATGTCAATAAGCGTATATTTATTGGTTTGCGCAAAAGTTATAGCGTCTACAAACTAGGGTACATTTTCTGGAATTTACACAGCTTTTAGTTTCTGACTGCCTATGTCATTTCTTGAGGTGCTAAAATGGCAGGGCAGTACAAAACCCCCCCAAATGACCCCATTTTGGAAAGTAGACACCCCAAGGAAATTGCTGAGAGGCATGTTGAGCCCATTGAATATTTATTTTTTTTGTCCCAAGTGATTGAATAATGACAAAAAAAAGAAAAAAAAAAAAATTACAAAAAGTTGTCACTAAATGATATATTGCTCACACAGGCCATGGGCATATGTGGAATTGCACCCCAAAATACATTTAGCTGCTTCTCCTGAGAACGGGGATACCACATGTGTGGCACTTTTTGGGAGCCTAGCCGCGTACGGGGCCCCGAAAACCCAGCACCACCTTCAGGATTTCTAAGGGCATACATTTTTGATTTTACTCCTCACTACCTATCACAGTTTTGAAGGCCATAAAATGCCAAGATGGCACAAAACCCCCCCAAATGACCCCATTTTGGAAAGTAGACACCCCAAGCTATTTGCTGAGAGGCATGGTGAGTATTTTGCAGCTGTCATTTGTTTTTGAAAATGAAGAAAGACCAGAAAAAAAATTTTTTTTTTTCTTTTTTCAATTTTCAAAACTTTGTGACAAAAAGTGAGGTCTGCAAAATACTCACTATACCTCTCAGCAAATAGCTTGGGGTGTCTACTTTCCAAAATGGGGTCATTTGGGGGGGGGTTTGTGCCACCTGGGCATTCCATGGCCTCCGAAACTGTGATAGGTAGTGAGGAGTGAAATCAAAAATTTACGGCCTTAGAAAGCCTGAAGGCGGTGCTTGGTTTTCGGGGTCCCGTGCGCAGCTAGGCTCCCAAAAAGTCCCACACATGTGGTATCCCCGTACTCAGGAGAAGCAACAGAATTTATTTTGGGGTGTAATTTCACATATTCCCATGGCATGTTTGAGCAATATAACATTTAGTGACAACTTTGTGCAAAAAAAAAAAAAAAAATTGTCTCTTTCCCGCAACTTGTGTCACAATATAAAATATTCCATGGACTCGACATGCCTCTCAGCAAATAGCTTGGGGTGTCTACTTTCCAAAATGGGGTCATTTGGGGGGGGGTTTGAACTGTCCTGGCATTTTATGCACAACATTTAGAAGCTTATGTCACACATCACCCACTCTTCTAACCACTTGAAGACAAAGCCCTTTCTGACACTTTTTGATTACATGAAAAAATTATTTTTTTTTGCAAGAAAATTACTTTGAACCCCCAAACATTATATATTATTTTAAAGCAATTGCCCTACAGATTAAAATGGTGGGTGTTTCATTTTTTTTTTCACACAGTATTTGCGCAGCGATTTTCAAACGCATTTTTTGGGGAAAAAACACACTTTTTTAAATTTTAATGCACTAAAACACACTATATTGCCCAAATGTTTGATGAAATAAAAAAGATGATCTTAGGCCGAGTACATGGATACCAAACATGACATGCTTTAAAATTGCGCACAAACGTGCAGTGGCAACAAAATTACTACATTTTTAAAAGCCTTTAAAAGCCTTTACAGGTTACCACTTTAGATTTACAGAGGAGGTCTACTGCTAAAATTACTGCCCTCGATCTGACCTTCGCGGTGATACCTCACATGCATGGTGCAATTGCTGTTTACGTTTGACGCCAGACCGCCGCTTGCGTTCGCCTTAGCGCGAGAGCAGGGGGCGACAGGGGTGCTTTTTTTTCTTTATTTTTTTTCTTTATTTTTTTTTGCTTTTTTATCTTATTTTTAAACTGTTCCTTTCATTTTTTTTTTTTTTTTAAATCATTTTTATTGTTATCTCAGGGAATGTAAATATCCCCTATGATAGCAATAGGTAGTGACAGGTACTCTTTTTTGAAAAAATTGGGGTCTATTAGACCCTAGATCTCTCCTCTGCCCTCAAAGCATCTGACCACACCAAGATCGGTGTGATAAAATGCTTCCCCAATTTCCCAATGGCGCTATTTACATCCGGCGAAATCTAAGTCATAAAATGCTCGTAGCTTCCGGTTTCTTAGGCCATAGAGATGTTTGGAGCCACTCTGGTCTCTGATCAGCTCTATGGTCAGCTGGCTGAATCACCGGCTGCATTCTCAGGTTCCCTGTTGAGACAGGAGAGCCAGAGAAAAACACGGAAGACGGTGGGGGGGGGGCATTCCCTCCCACTGCTTGTAAAAGCAGTCTAGAGGCTAATTAGCCGCTAGGATTGCTTTTACATGAAAGCCGACCGCTGGCTAAAAAGAATGATACCAAGATGATACCTAAACCTGCAGGCATCATTCTGGTATAACCACTCAAAGTCGTGAATGGCATACCTGAAGACAAAAAAATGGTTAACAATAAAGCACAGTAAACGGTAAAGTATAAATAATTACATACCTGAAAAACAAACATGATAAAACATAATAACAATAACAATAACAATAAAACATTGCAGAATAGAATACAGTAAAAAAGAGCAGAACAATAGAGAGAGAGAATAGAGAGAGAGAGAACAATAAAACGACAACTATTTTTTTTAATTTTTGTTTGTGTTTTTTTTTTTTTTTTACACTTTTTTTTTGTAACTGTAACTTTTATAACTGTAACCGGTTCCAGGTTCGGGTCTCTCAAAATGCGATGGCATCTTGGGAGACCCTGTGAAAGTGTGCCTAGTCTGTGCAATGCTGTACGCTACGCTAATACTCAACTAGTGCATGGTAGCGTTCAAAACATTCACCAAGTGTTACTGCAGTGCTGGTTTGACTACGACCGGGGTGTACTACGCCGCTGGTGCTTGCCAGTTCACCAAAACGCTACAAAGAAAAGTGTCAGTGATCGATCGATACTGCACTTGGGTGGGCTGGACTGGGCTGGGCCGGGCGGAGGGGCAAAACGCAGGTGCTAGCAGGTATCTGGGCTGATCCCGCTAACACTGCGTTTTTGGGAACCCTAAACTGCTGGGGACGCTAGTATAGATCTGATCGGATCAGATATTGATGCGTTCAGATACTATACCACTAAGGGAGGTGTACGGTGCGTGTACGGGGCGTGCGTGGGTGTTCGCGGTACTGGCGCTAATCTGACGCTGTCTGGGGCGACGCATATCACCGCCGGGCGATCAGGGGGCTAAACCTTTATTCGGTAATAAACGGCGGGTGCCCTGACACTATAAAAAATAAACGAACTAACCAGCGTCACCCGTAACGGTTATACGGTGATCAGTGGTGAAAGGGTTAACTAGGGGGCCATCAAGGGGTTAAAACATTTATTAGATAGTATATGGGGGTCCCTGTCGCTATAAAACGCTGACGGCGAACCTAAATATTTACGTCCCTAACTAGCGTCACCAGCGACACTAATACAGCGATCAGAAAAATGATCGCTTAGCGACACTGGCGACAGGGGGTGATCAAGGGGTTAAAACTTTATTAGGGGGGTAAGGGAGGTACCCTAGACCTACAGGGGGCTAAACCTTTATTCGGTAATAAACGGCGGGTGCCCTGACACTATAAAAAATAAACGAACTAACCAGCGTCACCCGTAACGGTTATACGGTGATCAGTGGTGAAAGGGTTAACTAGGGGGCAATCAAGGGGTTAAAACATTTATTAGATAGTATATGGGGGTCCCTGTCGCTATAAAACACTGACGGCGAACCTAAATATTTACGTCCCTAACTACCGTCACCAGCGACACTAATACAGCGATCAGAAAAATGATCGCTTAGCGACACTGGTGAGGAGGGGTGATCAAGGGGTTAAAACTTTATTAGGGGGGGTAAGGGGGGTACCCTAGACCTACAGGGGGTAATACTAACTGTCCCACCACTGCTAACTGTCACAAACTGACACTATGCAGTAATCAGGAAAAAAAAAAAAAACCTGCTTGGTGTCAGTTTGTGACAGGGGGGGGGTGATTGGGGGGGGATCGGGGGGCGATCGGGGGGGGGATCGGGGGTGTAATATATGCCTGGCATGTTCTACTGTGTTGTGTAGTGTTGTGCACTTACTTACATGTCACCTCTCCTCGGCGCTGGAACGGAAACTGACAGCCGAGGAGAGATGACATCACATCCTCTGCCTCTGTGTACTATACAGAGGCAGGGGATGTCTCTCATTGGCTGGGAGCGATCGCGAGGGGGGGGCCACGATCGGATGGCCTCCCCCTCGTCTGTCATCGCTCCCAACCAAATGCCGACCGCAGCTGGCACAGGGGGGGGGTCCGATCGGACCCCCCACCCGCGGGAAGGCAATCACGTACTAGGTACGTGATTTTGCCTGCCCGTGCCGCTCTGCTCACGTATATAGGCGTGAGGCGGTCGGCAAGTGGTTAAACAATAGGTCTTTAATACTAATAGAAACGAGCATATGCTCGTGGGGTAACAGGTACAAACATAAACTTAAAATTACATAGATGAATAAAAGCCGGCTAGCTAAACAAACAGATAAAAATCACCTGTGTGTCGGGTAACATGTGGCGTGATTGCGTCAGCACAACGCACCGCCCTACATGTTTTGTAATACCTTGCGTCTTCCTGGGGCACAGGCGACACATCACTCAAATAGTATCTTACAGGAACCAAGCCTCGATTTTAGCCTAGTGCCATATTGGCTGTGTTAGAAACCAAACCTCATTGTCAATCCAGCACCATATTGAAATTCAGAGAACTCGTGGACCGCAAGTCAGGACCAAGCCTCATTCTAGAATCCCAGTGGGACGCATCCAAAACATAAAGTGTCTAGTAGGAACCAAGCCTCGATTCCAGCCTAGTGCCATATTGGCTAAGTTAGAAACCAAGCCTCATTGTCACTCAGGCGCCATATTGGAATTCAGAGAACTTGTGAACCGCAGATCAGAACCAAGCCTCACTCTAGAATCCCAATAGAACGCACCCAAAAAAACCACCATGTGGATTTCATAGGTCACATGGTGTATTCTGCAAACATAAACTGCATTGAAATGATACATTCCAGAGAACCCCCAATTAGACAATCCCCCCTTTTTTATTTTATTTTTGATTACTACCATTAGATATTAGATGGTTTATTGTTGCAGCTTTTGTTTTTAGGAGTTATAGTCTGAGCGCGGTTTTTCTACTTATTTAATACTTTCTGCATTTGATATCATTATACCAGCAGCTGAGAAAGAATAGTAAATTGGCACAGTTAGATACCGAGATAAAGCTGATCAAGGATAAACTCTTTGTTTATGACTGGCCAACCTCTTTATGGGGAAATGGGAGGAGGACATCATCTATGCCCATGGGAGACCCGAGTTGGTCCTGTGGGCATGTTAACCACTTCAGCCCCGGAAGGTTTTACCCCCTTCCTGACCAGAGCACTTTTTACAATTTGGCACTGCGTCGCTTTAACTGTTAATTGCGCAGTCATGCAATGGTGTACCCAAACGAAATTTGCGTCCTTTTCTTCCCACAAATAGAGCTTTCTTTTGATGGTATTTGATCACCTCTGCCGTTTTTATTTTTTGCGCTATAAACGGAAAAAGACCGAAAATTTTGAAAAAAAATGATATTTTCTACTTTTTGTTATAAAAAAAATCCAATAAATTCAATTTTAGTCATACATTTAGGCCAAAATGTATTCGGCCACATGTCTTTGGTAAAAAAAATGTCAATAAGCGTATATTTATTGGTTTGCGCAAAAGTTATAGCGTCTACAAACTAGGGTACATTTTCTGTAATTTACACAGCTTTTATTTTATGACTGCCTATGTCATTTCATGAGGTGCTAAAATGGCAGGGCAGTACAAAACCCCCACAAATGACCCCATTTTGGAAAGTAGACACCCCAAGGAAATTGCTGAGAGGCATGTTGAACCCATTGAATATTTTTTTTTTTTTGTCCCAAGTGATTGAATAATGACAAAAAAAAAAAAAAAAAAAAAAAATTACAAAAAGTTGTCACTAAATGATATATTTCTCACACAGGCCATGCGCATATGTGGAATTGCACCCCAAAATACATTTAGCTGCTTCTCCTGAGTACGGGGATACCACATGTGTCGGACTTTTTGGGAGCCTAGCCGCATACGGGGCCCCGAAAACCAAGCACCGCCTTCAGGATTTCAAAGGGCATAAATTTTTGATTTCACACCTCACTACCTATCACAGTTTTGAAGGCCATAAAATGCCAAGATGGCACAAAACCCCCCCAAATGACCCCATTTTGGAAAGTAGACACCCCAAGCTATTTGCTGAGAGGCATGTCGAGTCCATGGAATATTTTATTTTTTGACACAAGTTGCGGGAATGTGACAATTTTTTTTTTTTTTGCACAAAGTTGTCACTAAATGATATATTGCTCACACAGGCCATGGGCATATGTGGAATTGCACCCCAAAATACATTTAGCTGCTTCTCCTGAGTACGGGGATACCACATGTGTGGGACTTTTTGGGAGCCTAGCCGCGTACGGGGCCCCGAAAACCAAGCACCACCTTCAGGATTTCAAAGGGCATAAATTTTTGATTTCACACCTCACTACCTATCACAGTTTTGAAGGCCATAAAATGCCAAGATGGCACAAAACCCCCCCAAATGACCCCATTTTGGAAAGTAGACACCCCAAGCTATTTGCTGAGAGGCATGTTGAGTCCATGGAATATTTTATATTTTGACACAAGTTGCGGGAAAGTGACCATTTTTTTTTTTTTTTTTTTTTTTTGCACAAAGTTGTCACTAAATGATATATTGCTCAAACATGCCATGGGCAAATGTGGAATTACACCCCAAAATACATTCTGCTGCTTCTCCTGAGTACGGGGATACCACATGTGTGGGACTTTTTGGGAGCCTAACCGCGTACGAGGCCCTGAAAACCAAGCACCGCCTTCAGGATTTCTAAGGGCATAAATTTTTGATTTCACTCCTCACTACCTATCACGGTTTTGAAGGCCATAAAATGCCAAGATGGCACAAAACCCCCCCAAATGACCCCATTTTGGAAAGTAGACACCCCAAGCTATTTGCTGAGAGGCATGTTGAGTCCATGGAATATTTTATTTTTTAACACAAGTTGCGGGAATGTGACAATTTTTTTTTTTTTTGCACAAAATTGTCACTAAATGATATATTGCTCACACAGGCCATGGGCATATGTGGAATTGCACCCCAAAATACATTTAGCTGCTTCTCCTGAGTACGGGGATACCACATGTGTGGGACTTTTTGGGAGCCTAGCCGCGTACGGGGCCCCGAAAACCAAGCACCGCCTTCAGGATTTCTAAGGGCATAAATTCTTGATTTCACTCCTTACTACCTATCACAGTTTTGAAGGCCATAAAATCCCAAGATGGCACAAAACCCCCCCAAATGACCCCATTTTGGAAAGTAGACACCCCAAGCTATTTGCTGAGAGGCATGTTGAGTCCATGGAATATTTTATATTTTGACACAAGTTGCGGGAAAGTGACAATTTTTTTTTTTTTTTTTTTTTTTTCACAAAGTTGTCACTAAATGATATATTGCTCAAACATGCCATGGGCATATGTGGAATTACACCCCAAAATACATTCTGCTACTTCTCCTGAGTATGGGGATACCACATGAGTGGCACTTTTTGGGAGCCTAGCTTCATACGGGCCCCAAAATCCAATCACCGCCTTCAGGATTTCTAAGAGCGTTAATTTTTGATTTTACTCCTCACTACCCATCACAGTTTTGAAGGCCATAAAATGCCAAGATAGCACAAAACCCCCCAAAATGACCCCATTTTGGAAAGTAGACACCCCAAGCTATTTGCTGAGAGGCATGGTGAGTATTTTGCAGCTCTCATTTGTTTTTGAAAATGAAGAAAGACAATAAAAACATATTTTTTTTTTCTTTTTTCAATTTTCAAAACTTTGTGACAAAAAGTGAGGTCTGCAAAATACTCACTATACCTCTCAGCAAATAGCTTGGGGTGTCTACTTTCCAAAATGGGGTCATTTGGGGGGGGTTTGTGCCACCTGGGCATTCCATGGCCTCCGAAACTGTGATAGGCAGTGAAGAGTGAAATCAAAAATTTACGCCCTTAGAAAGCCTGAAGGCGGTGCTTGGTTTTCGGGGTCCCGTGCGCGGCTAGGCTCCCAAAAAGTCTCACACATGTGGTATCCCCGTACTCAGGAGAAGCAGCAGAATGTATTTTGGGGTGTAATTTCACATATTCCCATGGCATGTTTGAGCAATATATCATTTAGTGACAACTTTGTGCAAAAAAAAAAAAAAAAATTGTCTTTTTCCCGCAACTTGTGTCACAATATAAAATATTCCATGGACTCAACATGCCTCTCAGCAAATAGCTTGGGGTGTCTACTTTCCAAAATGGGGTCATTTGGGGGGGTTTTGAACTGTCCTGGCATTTTATGCACAACATTTAGAAGCTTATGTCACACATCACCCACTCTTCTAAGCACTTGAAGACAAAGCCCTTTCTGACACTTGTTGTTTACATAAAAAAATAATTTTTTTTTGCAAGAAAATTACTTTGAACCCCCAAACATTATATATTTTTTTAAAGCAAATGCCCTACAGATTAAAATGGTGGGTGTTTCATTTTTTTTTTTCACACAGTATTTGCGCAGCGATTTTTCAAACGCATTTTTTGGGGAAAAAACACACTTTTTAAAATTTTAATGCACTAAAACACACTATATTGCCCAAATGTTTGATGAAATAAAAAAGATGATCTTAGGCCGAGTACATGGATACCAAACATGACATGCTTTTAAATTGCGCACAAACGTGCAGTGGCGAAAAACTAAATACATTTTAAAAAGCCTTTAAAAGCCTTTACAGGTTACCACTTTAGATTTACAGAGGAGGTCTACTGCTAAAATTACTGCCCTCGATCTGACCTTCGCGGTGATACCTCACATGCATGGGGCAATTGCTGTTTACATTTGACGCCAGACCGACGCTTGCGTTCGCCTTTGCGCGAGAGCAGGGGGGGACAGGGGTGCTTTTTTTTTTTTTTTTTTTTTTTTTATTAATTTTTTGATTTTTTATCTTATTTTTAAACTGTTCCTTTCATTTTTTTTTTTTTTTTATCTTTTTTATTGTTATCTCAGGGAATGTAAATATCCCCTATGATAGCAATAGGTAGTGACAGGTACTCT